>JAEPRA010000003.1:0-1200000 GCA_016758895.1 Umbelopsis vinacea | reverse complement strand
CTGATTCCAATTACGTACCGACGTACTGATTTCGTTCATCTTCGTCGCTCATTTGGAACAGTTCCTCTTCATCAGAATCCAAATCTGCGTATCGCTCAGCGTCTAGCAGTTCGTCATCAGAATCAATCGATGGCGCCTTATTTCTAAATTTTAATCCGTCCAATTCGTCCAAGAGGTTTCTCGCGTCAAATCTTTTGGTTATGAGAAAGGTCAGTAATTGTACAATGAAAATGTACGACACAGTTTTTCTTAACGGCCAACCTGTCGACCAGTATCGGGTTGTCTTGGATGCCTTGCCATGGTATAAGATGTTTCCCGTCATCTATTCGTTTTGCTGCTTCGTCGTCGGTAAATACACGAGCCTCATAGCCAAATATCAAGAGTTCCTGTTCGGGTTCCTTCTCTTTGTAGTTTGCCTTCCGCTTTCGACGGTTTCGATATGGTTGAGGTTGGACTTCGGAGTTTTCGGGTAGCAGAGTTTGGCTAAAGAACAATGGCCTAAGACAGAAAGGGTCAACGATAGTTTTGTATCCAAGCATACATGTTGTTCACCAACGTACTGTGAATCTGCCATTAGCGTAGCATGCAAGCTCCCAGAATAACCCGCCACTGGCCCAAAATTTTTTGGCCACAAAATGTCAGCTAACCCAGCCAGCTACTTTGAACAGGTTCATCGCTGCAGCCATGTCAAAGTATAAAACACGGCAGATTGCATTAATAACATTAAGCGTTGCATTAGTCTTGTACTTCATTTCGTTTTCATCTAAATCGGCCAAGCCAAGTCGACCTGATCCGCTGCCACTCGTTCATCTAAACGACTATTGGCCATCTAAAGTAGAGCAGGCATTATGTCGACCCAAGATTTATGTGTATAACATACCAGACTCTATTCAAGTTTCCAAACATGATCGCAGCACAACATGCTACCATTCAAACTACAAGTCAGAGATTATGTTATATGATTCATTGACCGACCCTTCCAGCACTTTTTATAAGCTCTATGTTACCGAGGATCCAGGAGAAGCTGAGCTGTTCTACATCCCTTTCTTTGGCAGCTGTTGGCTGTTTTCACAGTGCTGGTCAAAGCATAATTGGAATTGGGAAGAGCGCTGTGGAGTTGACGAGGCATATGTCAATCCTCTTATGGATTATATCACCAACAGCTATCCATACTGGAATCGAACAGGTGGCCAAGATCATTTTATGGTACACCCAATGGATCACACCTTTAATTACTACAAATCTAACGACCGGTTCCAGCCTGCTATCTTCTTGACCACCATTGGCGACAAGCGTGGTATGACCATGCCAAAACAGCGATACGGAAAAGATATCATTATTCCTTCCGCCACTCAACTTTTACACAGCACGAATCTTGATATTTCACAGTATGTCACTGCCGATGGAAAGCCAAAATATTCAAAAGTAGGCTCGAACACAAGAGATATCATGGTCTTATTCCGTGGTCTTGGTGAAGAAACTCAATCGACCGATGTCTACTCACATGGAATCCGATCGTTGCTCTTTTCATACTATCAACATCTACCACACTGGGACATTGCAGACAGATCAACGAATGAACAATATGCGGCGTTACTCGCCAGAACAAAGTACGGTCTGGCACCTGAAGGTTGGACACTCGATACCACTCGTGTATGGGAATACATTGCATTTGGCGTCGTACCTGTCATTATTGCAGATGGTATTATAGAACCATTTGAGAGCGATGTCGATTGGGATTCCTTCTCAGTACGTATCAGACGACAAGATGCCCACCGCATGGATGAGATCCTTGAATCTATCAGTGAGGAAGAGTATCAGCGAAAGCAATTAGCTGTCTGGAATCATGGCAGAACAGTGGGACTAGAAAAAGACGCATGGCACTACATCGTTAGAGATATGTGTCGAATTAAGCGTATCGTTAGACCAGAAAACTTAAAACTTGGTTATTAGAGTATTTATCCTGTAAATCATTATCACTTAATGTATTATTCGTTCCTTATTTTTTTGTTATTGCAGCTTGACGGGCGGGTGATGATCGATTTGAATTGTACATTTATTTTTATTCTATTGTCTACAATGACGAGCTTCACAAGCCCAAGCGTTTTGATGGATGTTTTCGAAAATCTTGGTTTCTTCAGCTTTACATACCCCTACAAGATTTTAAGAAAACAAAAATTATTGAGCGACATGAATTCGTATTTTGGTGTATTTGAGTCAATTGATTTTTCCTTACCTCTGCTTCATCTGCATAATAAGTGCGACCTTCTTGCGAACCAAAGCTCCAAACAACTTTCTGTTCTGTTCAATCTTCTTTCTTCTTCTGGCGACATTAGGCTTTTCATAGTATTCAATAGACTTGAGTTCTCGTCTAAGATTGTTCTGAGCGAGAATGCTGTTGAGTTTTCGGTAGGTGTTATTGACATTGTGGAAGACATTGAGGGATCGACCGGTATAGGGTGCAAGAGATGGCTGCTGGGTCTTTGAGCTACCAAGGAAAGCGATGGAGCTTGGAAGCACATTGTTGGCTGACTTGTCAACACTGTCGATGGTGGAGTCACTGGCGACTTTGCTTGCGTCCTGAGCAATTGGTTTGGGGGAAGATCTGGCCAAACTTATAGAAAAGAAAGCCTTTCTAACATTCTGTGTTTGCGCAGTTAACACTGGTCGTGCTCGAGCAGACAATCCAAGTAAATTAGTTGATAGCATGACCCTGGAATGACAATTGATAAACTCGCCACTACTTTTTTCAAACAACACAAATTTGGGTCAACTTGATAGCAGTCACAATTTTTGCAAATTTAGGGAATTTCGTTCAGCCTGACTTTTTTTTTTTTGAAAGCACCTCGTAACTTACATTCAATGGGAAGCAAGAAGAGATCTCGCACGGTACAAGAGCCCGCCGAGCCTATTAAAAACACAGTAGACTGGGAAAGCGAGGCTGCGAAGAAGAAGACAAAGCTAAACGTTGACGAAGAGGAGGAAGAGGATTCCGAAAAGACCCTCTTACCGGTCGAGACGCTGACTGAGCAGATCACCAACGAAGATTTCAGAATTGTAGCTGGATCGTACGAGCGTATCTTGTATGGAGTCAACGCCTTTTGGGAAACAAAGAAGGATAAAGAGGTAAACATTTGTATCCGCTCATTTCCCTGGTATTCGAAATGCATTGCTGAGAATTGGTATTCGATCTAGTTATCATTGCGTTTGGAACCTGTCTTTATCTTCCCAGCACACACTGGATGTATTAGAACAGTTGCTGTAGGAGGATCTCATCTTGCATCAGGAAGCTCCGATGAGGTTATCAAGTAAGTTATCA
The DNA here is from genome assembly GCA_016758895.1 of Umbelopsis vinacea. Taxonomy (NCBI): domain Eukaryota; kingdom Fungi; phylum Mucoromycota; class Umbelopsidomycetes; order Umbelopsidales; family Umbelopsidaceae; genus Umbelopsis; species Umbelopsis vinacea. The sequence continues at coordinate 1,196,681 of JAEPRA010000003.1, read as the reverse complement.
TCAAAGAGCCTTCAAAAATGGGAATCCGCAGTTACTTACCTTCCGATCAAGGTTGTATGACTTGAAAAAGCGCAAAGAACTCGGTGCTTTGGCCGGACAGCAACAAGGTGATATCAACTCTATCGAATTTTATGGAAAATATATGCTCACTGCCAGTGATGACGGAACTATCTGCATCTGGCGGTCAAAAGATTGGGAATTGTTGAAAACCATGAAGGGTCATCAGTAAGTTTCCCATTATGACTTTTGCAGTTTCGCAAATGGCGTATTCATTAACCTGCTTTTCTTCACAAAGAGGTCGTATCAATTCTATATCTATTCACCCCTCTGGAAAGGTTGCTTTGTCAGTTTCTGCTGACAAAACTGTTCGTCTGTGGAATTTGATGACTGCCCATAAAGCGAGTGTTCACAAAATTGGAAAGGGTAAGAAATCGTTGTCCTGCTGGTTCATTGCATGGAAATATCTCTAATATGAATCAATTCTATAGAGGGAACGGTTGTTCGATGGAATACTGCAGGAACTCAGTATGCTATTCTTTTTGAGAGACAGCTTATCATTTACAACGTTGCTGTAAGTAAACGGGACGACGGGTCGAAGTATGTGGAACATACACTAATTCATTGCTTTTCCTGCTAGGATGCCCAACCTGCCGTCACCATTGACTCAAGGTCAAAATTACTCTCCATGGAGTACTATAAGGACACAAATACCGATAAGGAATACCTTGTGGTTGGAAGCGAGGACCGTAGTTTCAGAGTCTGGGATGCAGAGACTGGAGACAAGGTTGCCGAAGTTAGCCAACACAAAATGCGAGTTAAGGCCGTCGATATCATTAGAACAACACCTCGCGAAGGAGAGCACAAGCCTGTCGATGTTCTTGTCTCGGTGTCATCTGATGGTATGATGAAGTGCTGGGATTTACAAAAAGTTATCTCAAGCAAAGGCGAAAACATGACCCCATTGGGTGAATACGATGCAAAGTGCAGAATAACTTGCTGTACTGTGAACCTTGGTTACAAAGTTCCAAAGGAGTCAGAGCAAACGGAAGCTGCCGAGTAAACTGCTGCTTTTAGTAGACCAACTTGTTCATCCTATTGTCACCTCTGCTTGTATCATAACGTAGATTATAATCATTCTCATTCATGCAAATAAAAAACAACCACAAATCAAATCAATAGCACCAGCTAGTGACCAATACAATGAAGCACAACAGAGATTGGATCACTTTCAACAGTAAGCTTTGGGTATCAAAAGCATCAAATTAGATTTTGGTCGTTCAGACAAAACTTTACTGTTACAGTCAGATCGCTGGTTTTGGTTGACTGATGATGATGAGAAACTATGTAAATGAAAATTCAATAATTCTAGTATTCCTCGGCCATCATGAGCAATACGGTACTGGTCCAACCAGTAAACGGATGACTGCGCTTTCCTTGGCCATCAAATGCAGAGTATTGTTCCCAGACAAATCCAGTACGTTTGTATTCCTAAAGAACAATAAGGTATAAGAGGAAAATTCTTTTGTATGCGCAAAAAAAGCAAAAAATGAAATAGCGTACCGCAAAGACGTTTTGGATAATGTTGTTACGCAAGTCCTTGTAAATTTGTTGCGCCTTCTCTTGATATGGGCCGGGAACATGCATGTAGTTCTTCAATACAAAAGTTGGTTAGTTTCTCTTCTTGAAATAATGCGTGATATCACTCTGTTACATACATTGTGCAAACTCTGAAGTGCGAGATAATTCACGTTCATCCAGATTGGACCTCTCCAGTAGTTCTCTCCAGTATTGAACTTGGCATCAGAAACCGACAAGGATCGAAGACCGTATGGAGTCCACAACTCATTTTCATCTCTCATCATGTTCAAGATGGCGTCAAGCTTGGGTGAATCGGTAGGTAAGAGACCCAAGATCATTGGGAACAAGGATAGATATCCTTTGTGGCACACATAGTCAACGCTGTCGCCTCCTTGGAGTAGCAAGTCACAGTAAGCCTGGTCGTTTTCGCTCCAATGGAGGGCATCAATGTTACCGAGAATATCTTGCAGAACCGAATCGTACTCTTGAACATCTGCGGCATACTCCTCACCCAAGTGTCCTGCAATGCTCTTCATCAGACGGGTCGAAAATCCCATCCAAGAAATCAAATCAATATGCAATTCAGATGTGCTTGGAGGTTCAGCTCTGGGATAGTCATCAAAACCTTCAAATTGACCATGGTTTAGCTAGAGCGAATGATTAGAACCATTGCTTATGTGAAAAACAATCTTACCAGAAGTCAAAGTGTGGTTTTCGGTTCGTCCTCGCCATCTATAAACTTCGCCATTTCCATTGCTGGGCTTATGGCCTTTTTGAGTCTTTCTAAACCATTCCCAGTTGAGTCTCAGCTTGGGGTAGACTGTGGTAAGCCATTGAGTTGCCAAAGCAGGATTCTCAAGGTGAAGATTGGGTAGCAATTCAGGGTCATCAAGAGCAGAGACCTTCATTCTGTTCTGAACGGGTTCATCTGACATTTGCATGTGAGCGCTGGTATGTTGTTCCAAACGGTCGATGAACTTTTGCACGGCAAGGAGTAGTGTGGGAGGGTTGGCGTAGTGTGGGAACTGGGTTTGGAACTCTTGCGGGACCTACAGTTAAACCTTGAGAAACGATGCACGTTGAATCTTCAATTAGCACTTCAAAACATTTACCTTGCTTCTGGCTTCAGCTCCAAGAATTTGTTCACGGGCAACCCAACCATTATCATCAATCAAAGAGACCCAGCTCTTGATAATTTCAAGACTAGTAGACGATAAATGTGAGAAATGCTATTTCCAATAAAGTCACTCCTGTTGTGTTCTCTTACCTCAAATCATTGTCCCATTTACCTATAACTTGCTGGTGGAAGCCTTCGTCCCTGCAAAGCCATGACCTGTTATTCATACGAAAAAGCATAAGATGACGCATAGGCTCGCAGCCACTTACCAGTAAAATCCACGAGGGAAGAATGGTCGGCTAGGGGTCGCAGAGTACAGAGCATGAGGTTCAGTAAGCTGGGCGTTGGGAGGACGGTTTGCAAAATATTCTTCGTCTTCGAATGGATCGTGAGATCTATCAACAATGGCGGGACCATAAAAATAGCCAATTCCTCCTAAAAGGTTACTCAACAAGAACTGTCCAAATTCAATCTCTTCTGGAGATTTAAAGCCCTTTTCGCTAAGATGGAATGTATTTTCAAACTTTTGGTCGAACTTTGTTGTTGCCGTTTCCAATTTAGCATTCATGTCTTGGGCTATGATTCATGTTGAAAAGATTAACGAAGGTTAGGCAAATCACTCAGCAGATAGTACGTTTGTCACTTACGTTTGAGATGTTCAGCACTCGAGTCAGAGTTGAAGACAATGTCAACCTTGGTAGGGTGACTCATAAGTTTCCATTTCTCTTATAAATACCAAAGTAATGTTATCCACCTACCTCGAAAGCGCCTTGGAACACCTTTTGCAAAAAGTAAAGATTGGCAACTTCATTCTCGGATTCGCTGATTTGATTGGGTAAAACAAAAAGAGATGGAAGATTCGACATAGCTTCTTCAGGAGTCATCATTGAAGAACGTTCTCTAGCTGAATCATAGACTTTTTGGAGGAAGAAATCTATCCATCGTGTTCAGTACAAGGTGATGTGTGATGAACCCTTCCTCAATGTAGCCATTTTTACCTTTTGTTTTCCATATTTCATCTTCTGGAGCCTGGAAACCCCAATAGAAAGTCTTTGTCAAATCTTTTTGAAGTCCTGATCGAGGGGCAGTATTTGCAGCACCTAATGAAAAAATTCGAGCCGCAATGTGAGACAAGACGCCAAGTCTCTAAAGCTTGTAAGATTTGTTGTTACCTTCAGCAAATTGAATGGCAAAGTCACCAAGCTCTGGTGAATCGCCTTCCATCTTGACTGGTGACTTCAAGCCATCACTCTTCAATTTGCTAACAATATCTATTCCGCCATCTCCCTCTAAGCCCACATAAAACACCAGGTTCGTCACAGGGTTTGCTGTAAAGAGTGGTTTTTAAGTAATTCCTCCACTTTTAAGATAACTTAATTGTATACGCATACTTACCACCTTCCGTCAATGGTTTTCCTTTGATACGAACACCCCATTCACCGCCTTAAGATGATAACTGTTAGAAGGCTGCAACTATCACGTATACTCAGGGAACAAGCGTTGCTCCATACCGTATCTGCCTCCAGGCACTTTGATGAATTCAGTGGTTAACTCTATGTCAGTGTAAGGATCTTTCATTTTTTGGAATGCAAAGGATCTTCCATCGTGTTTGAAGTATCCGTATCCGTGCAAATTGTCTCCTTGTTCGCATGTATGTCGAATATCTATATTGAGGACGCCAAATCAAATAAAAATGTTGATCTTGGTTACTATGAGGACTTTGTGGGCGAGTGCGACTTACTTTGGAAACCTTGTAAATCATCTCCACTGAACCACATTATTCCGGTTGATAGAGAAGATGGTATTCGTGGTTTAGTTCCAAAGTACAAGTTTGGTCGATATGTTCCCCACAACAACGAGTCATTCAAAGCTTTGCCGGCGGCAACGTTCAGTTGTACATCTTGAGCTGTGAGACTCTGAGCTGAATCGAACGATCCAAGCAATGTGATGGCTGTCAGCAAAAGAGCCGATGTTGCTTTCAACGACATCCAAGGCATGTTCTGTAATGAAGCTTGCTTCAAAGGTACCACGTTTTTTGACGACCGCGACTTCACTGTGTCCCATTATGATTGGCCGTCACAAAGAGCCGAATGAAATTGACAGCCAAAATCCTCGAAGAACCTGGTAGACAAGGCATTAAAAGACCTTGAAGCCTATTACATTCTAGTAGCCCACAAGCCTTGATTGAGTAAACGATGTCTCTTTTCACATTTTCTTTCCCACTATAAATCGTACGCCGTTTTATCAATACTGTAACATTTCGACCCTGCCCAAGTCACCGTTTTCAATCTCTTTCCAGATTCTACTGGAATCGTAAATGCTACTGTAGCAATGCCACTCCATTGATATATACAGTGACAAAATTCGGAAGCATTGCCTGCTTATTGATCAGCGAATATGCCACTGTAGGACTGAATAAAATGATAAAGTCACAAGAACTGCCGAGTTTGGTATAGTGGATAGCATTTCCGATAGCTTATTTCCAGCACATGCGAAAATCCGGTTGGTGCAGTCACATTTACAGTGACTTGAGTAAGCAAAGCAAATAGAAGAATCGAAGAACGTTTGTAAAGAGTAAGAGTGAGAGCCGACTGGCTACCTTTCAATCTGATTGGCTGATGGTTCCTTAGAATTCATATGAACAAGCTGAATCGAGATAATTTACCGTTCGTAAAGCCGATATCGCATTTGATACTTAACATAAAGCTTCATCCACCTTTTATCGACTACGATGGAGTTTTATCAATCGCTGTCACTTAAAGCATAGGCTGAATCCGTAGTCATCAGCTTGCACCAGGCATCGTCGAACTGGGGAGCCGGGCAGTCACGGGATCGGCGGACTGGGGCGGGCTGATAGCTCGGAAAGTACGTGGGTATATCCTAAGATGCACCAATCAAAAGAGTAGAAACCATTAAAGCTTATATAAAGAGTTTCTATTTTTTTTTTCACTTCCCCTTCAGAGTTTTCCTTTGCCAGAGATAACGCACACCTTTCTCTCTTAACTTCACATAAATGGCTTCTTCTCAACTACTCATCAAAGCAAGCTCTGCTGTCTTGTCTCCTTCCCAGGACAAAGCCTCTGCTTCCGTCCTTGTTGATAGAACCACTGGCAAGATTATCGACATTGCCATTGGAGATGCTGAATTGTCCATCGCATTGTCTGACGATGTAGAAGTCTGTGAACTCAACGACAATCAAGTTTTGATTCCTGGTCTTGTTGATGCTCATGGTATGTAGACGTATGAAGTCAATGGTTTCATTGACAAGATCAATGGATTTCTTTATCTTTCGCCACCTGAATTTGCTTACTTATAAGGCGATCAATTTATACCCTATCCAAAACCTTAATCGTTCATATTGACTAAATCTTGTCCTTTTTTTTTCTTTTCTCTAGTGCATCTCAATGAACCTGGTCGTACTGAATGGGAAGGCTTCGAAACCGGTACCAAGGCTGCTGCTGCAGGAGGTGTCACCACTGTCATTGATATGCCTCTCAATGCTATCCCTCCCACCACCACCGTTGCTAACTTCAATCTTAAGAAAGATGCTGCTCAGGGTCAATGCTACACTGACGTTGGTTTCTGGGGTGGTGTGATTCCTGGTAACCAGTTCGATCTCCAACCTTTGATCAAGAGTGGTGTTCGCGGCTTCAAGTGCTTTTTGATTGAATCTGGTGTTGATGAATTCCCTTGTGTCAACGAAAAGGAAGTTCGTTTCGCTATGGAGAAGTTGGTTGGAACCGACTCTGTTCTCCTTTTCCACGCCGAAATGGACTGTGCAAATCACGACCACGTTACCAAGGCTGATGTTGACCAGGCTGGTGACGCCTACAACACCTTTTTGGATTCTCGTCCTCAATCGCTCGAAACCAATGCCATTGATATGATCATTCGTCTCACCCGCGAATTCTATGATGCTGGAAAGCCAGTCCGTACTCACATTGTCCATTTGTCGGCTGCTGAAGCTTTGCCTGCTATCCGTGCTGCCAGAGCTGATGGTCTTCCCTTGACCGTTGAAACCTGCTTCCATTACCTCACCTTCTTCTCCGAGTCCATTCCCGACGGTGCTACTCACTACAAGTGCTGCCCTCCTATTCGTGAAAACAGCAACCGCGAAGAATTGTGGGAAGCCCTTTTGGATGGTACCATTGATTATGTTGTTAGCGACCACTCACCCTGTGTTGCCGAACTCAAGCGTCTCGACGTTGATGGCGACTTCATGAAGGCCTGGGGTGGTATCTCCGGCGTTCAATTTGGCTTACCTTCCGTTTGGACCGAAGGCCGCAAGCGTGGAATTACCATTCAGCAACTCGTCAACTGGTTGAGTTACACCCCTGCTAATATGACTCGCATTGGTAATCGCAAGGGAGAAATCAAGGTTGGTGCTGACGCCGATTTCCTGATCTGGGAACCAGAAAGCACTTTTGTTATTCAGGCTGCCGACCTCCAATTCAAGAACAAGCTTTCCCCTTACGTTGGTCTTGAAATGCACGGTGTTGTTGCCAAGACCATTCTTCGTGGTAATACTGTGTACTCTGCAGAAGACAAGTTCGGCGACAAGAAGCCTGTTGGTGACCTTATTTTGTAAGGTTTTTTCGAATAACCTTTTTACCATATTTACTTTCTTGTCTTTTTCCATTTCTACATCATATATTGGGCCATACCCTTCATCCCTCCCCCTCGCAACGTTAGATTATCAAAGACAATTTTTTTTTCCCTATGCCCAACTGTGGGTCCAGGTGATTATCGCTGGTGATAATACACCTTGTAACATACCGTTTATCGAGTATTTGATTACAATCGATGACAATAGAAGAACTATTAAAACCTATATTTGAATGTTCATCAATATTTTTACACGTTACTTTGTGTTGGACTCAGCCCGTCTTTGCATCGCATGGTCTAACCACACATGAGTACGCCTTTGACGAGACTTCGCGCGGAGGTGGTACGGATAATTTGGACACAAGATCCACGGCAATATGACAGACACAAATGTACTTTGTCCGAGTAAGGATTACCTTACGCCTTCTTTTGCGACTTTGTCTTCTCATTAGCGGTGCTCGAAAAGCGTGTGTTGGTGGAAAGTCTTGGAAGCCAATGAGTTGGTGGAGCTTCTCAAGGAGGGCTTCCCGAAGAAACAGGTGGAAGTATTTAATCCAAGTGTAGACAATTTGCTCTCGATTGCATCTCCACTGTAGATAACAGAGGACGCCACACATTTTATGGCTAAGAAATGGGCTTGTCTTATCCTTGTGATGATGGCTCTAGTTCCATGTTTATGTTAGTAGCTTATGGCGAGACGGCATAAAATTCCAAGCTAAATGCCTTTCTTCTCAACGAGGCTTTCGTAGGAATCAGTGCCCAATGCTGCTGTTTAATTTATTTTCTCACATTATTGGTCAGTCTGTCTCTCCATGGGTGACCTTCGGACACCTCCCCGAGGGATACTTACAAGTTTAACGTTTTAGTTCATCTCCGGTAGTTACAGTCTCTTTAATATGTTTAGTAAATAGTGGAGATATCAAGTGAGTCTTTCTGGCTCTCAAAAAAAAAAAAAAAAAAGGATTTGAAAATAGAACCCATTTTATTTTTCCTTTTTGCCAGCAAGGAGAATATTTGTCCAGGTGTCCAGTTCCAACCCACGTTTGCTTTCCCTTTAATTTATGTGGCACTATGGGAAGAGGCGGAATGACTACCGTATCCACTCGAAGTATCTACTTCTACGACCATCACGATGTCATAAACTATCAATTTCGTTATGTTCTTTATTTCAATTTTGGGACCAGCCAGCAACTGTGTGAAACCGAGGGGGTGTGCCTTGGGCAAAATCCAACTCGTGCATAAGTGTGACTTTCTTCTTGGTGGATCACGTTGGACTTCTTTCTCAGTGTGAAAGCGTTTCTCACCGTTTTCTCCACTGCTCACCTTTTTCACTTTTTTGTTAATATGCGTTCACCAAAGTCCCCTCCAGGAAGTTTTACCATCGGCGTCGTCAGGAATAAGCATCGCGAAGGCATCACAACCGATGCAAGAGACTGGTCGATGGTTCATGCCGGCTCGCTTATTCAAAACCAAAAAGTCGTTACCATGTAAAGATCTCATTTGTCTCTGTCATGTATAGAATTTTTACAGTAATACACCCCCACTAGTAGCTCATTGCCTTGAACAAGCATTGAATCGAACTTGTTTTCCTGGGGTATTTCTGCAAAGCTTATTTACCGCCAATTTTCTGACACCCGAAATTTCCTTTTTCTTTGCATCAACAATAGTGAAGGGTCAACTCTCGTCGAGGATGCTTGTCAAAAACTGATTGACAACAACATTTCATCAGCACCAGTCCTCGATTCACCACAATCGAAGTCACTTATTTCTGGAATTGAGCGCAAAAAGTCGTATATCGGCATGTTTGATTATGGAGATCTTATCACTTACGTTCTCATAGTCCTTAAACGTTCCAATGTTTCTCTTTCTGATGACGATGACGCCAGCCTGGAAATCAAAGAAATTGTTAAGCGCGCTGTTGCGGGTCAAAGTGTGCCTGTTAGGTTGGCAAGTGGTGAGTAAATCATTGGGGACAATGAAAAAAAAGACGTTTAGGTATTCTCACCACTCTATCATCTCATATTAACCTGATTGCCATCCACAGATTTGTCACGTAAAAATCCGTTTTATTCTATACTGCCTGAAACGACTCTACTGTCTGTCGTGGAAGAGTTTGCTTGTGGAACACATAGAGGTAGGCAACTGAATTTAGCCAACTACCATTTGCCTTTAGCTGACCTTTTGAGGGGGTTTTATCAACCTTTTTACTTGCTACAACCTTCAGTCGCTGTCACAAAGCCAGATGGCGATATTCAGGTATATACCAAAAAAATTGGGCAAATTTTTTGTGTCAATGACTTACACAGGCATCTAGGGAATGCTATCACAATCGACGGTCATCAATTTTTTGTTCAAAAATATGCATAACTTTTCTGACCTAGAGTCACTTATGAACCGAACGGTAGGAACGGGACAAATGTACCTTTTAAATCTTTGACCAATTAGGTTTTTTCTAAACTTCTTTCCTTTTCCAATAGCTTCGGGAACTGGGACTAGGGCACAATTCTGTTATTTCAGTCAATGCTGATTCTCCTGTATTGGATGCCCTTACGCTTATGAGTAAGCTAATTGGAATTGAATCTCAGCTCCAGGTTACCCATAGTACATCCGTTGATCAGATTTCTTCTACCTTCTTCTTTTTGTAGGCAAATACGGTGTTTCATCCTTGGCCGTTGTAGGCCAAATGGGAGTTTTGCTTGGAAATATCAGCATAACCGATGTAAGTGCCATTGGAAGGTATTTTTTGTTCTATGCACACTGCATTGACCTGTTGTTCACTTCAGGTCAAATATGTCATCAAGAGCAAAAATTCGCTATTGTGGAATACCTGCTTTCAGTTTGTAGGAATTGTAAGGAGTAAACAGGGAATAGATGATGGTCAGGTAAGGGAGCTAGTCGATATAGTCCACGCACCTCCTTCGATATAGAAGTTTTTTAATCTTTCTTCGGCCTTTTTCTCCTTGTCATCTGATATGAATAGGACCGCTATCCTGTTTTTGATGTGAAATTGGACACTATACTTTACCAAACTGTGGCTAAGCTGATTGCTACCAAGGCCCACCGACTTTGGGTCACAGACGATAGAGGACGCGCCACAGGTGTGGTGTCCCTAACGGATGTCTTGCGGGTCATTGCCAAGAGTGCAGGTCTATCTGTCAGTGAACTTCGACGAAGGGATAGTTTAGCAAAGGGACCATGGGCATAAAAAAAGCATGTCATTTTCTGTTAACGTACCTCTTCATTTCCTAAAAAAAATACTAAAAATGAAAAATTCAAATCAGAAGGATGTGAGTCCGTGGCCAGACCCGTACTGATTCGTTTGCGGTCCCATTATTGGGTAGTCAATCTCCCAAAATGGTTAGCGCACTTAAAATACATGATGTCATAGCTATGCAACAGACGCCTCCAGTGGATGAATCAGAACTGCCAAATTACTCGTTTGAAATCAATGAGGAGAACTATCTCTATACAAAAAAAGTGCAATGGAGGTTTGAGACGAGAATCCGTTTGAAGATGAATTAAAGGAAATCGAAGAGAGCCAGAAGAAAATGGTACAAAGTTACCGCTTAATAAGAGAGAAAAACTCCCTTTCCCCATACTGAAAAAAAAATCTACACTTTACTTTGTTCAGATCTTTTTTTTTTGCACTGGTTTCTTCCGTCTTCTTTACATTTCATTTCGTTTCTGTTTCTGATCTTTTTCTTACTAAAGCATTCTATCCCACTTGTTTCGATCCTTTTCCTCTTCTTTTCCCATTGATCGTAGCTATCGTATCCCCCCAAAACCTTCCCCAATCATCCTCTATCAGTTTCTTCCCTCCCCCTTTAACCGAACCTAAACAATATGGGAGGATCCAGTAAGCCAAAGCAACAAAACAAAGGTAATACGCGGGCTTACATGGATTAAATATACAAAAACATCGACAACTAAAAAATTCCCCCTTCCTCTAATCGTAGTACAAACCAACCCTCCACGCAACCATAGTCAACGAAGTTCACCACCGCCGTTCCTTCAGCAACATTCGTCGTCTAGCAACTTTGAATTAGAACCCAATCCCTTTGAACAAAGTTTCAATTTCAATGACAAAGTAGCAGGTGTATCTCGAAAGCCCAATGTGCTACCGCCGGTGGCTGCCATTGACTCTCCAAGTGATGGCGCTAATGCGCGTAATAATCCCCTTTGGGAAACGTTACGATCGGGCGAGCTTTCACCTAGTATGCTAGGTGGACCACGACCTCCGCCACAAAGTAATGATAGCCGAACGTCATTTGGTTCCAGCCTACTTCCGCCTCAAATGGGACATCCAATGGCTAACAACGGAGTTCTCGACAATATGAATCAACCTTCTATGCACAATTATGAAGCTATGCAACCCAATAATCTGTATCTTTTATCAGCTGCTCAGCAGGAAGTGATGCGACGCAACAGCCTTGGTCAAGTTGTTCCTGTTGTCAAATCTGAAGTCGACGATATGGGTCACCATCCAAGCCATTCTCCGCCCAGCCGATATCGTGTCACCACCAGCCCTGAAAGCAGCGCCGACGATCTGCGCTCAAGACGATCCAATAGACGAGCATCTTCCTCCTCCAGACGCACTGATGGCGGTGGCGATGACACTGATAAGCGAAAAAACTTTCTTGAGAGGAACCGACAAGGTCAGTCAGTCTCCTTAAAGTGGACAGTGAATGAAACCCAACTTACTAACCCCTGTTTTCCATTTGATTTTCTCTAGCTGCTCTCAAATGTAGACAACGTAAAAAGCAATGGTTGGCTGAATTGCAAAACAAGGTGGAATATTTATCTACTGATAACGAAAAGCTGCAAACTCAGGCTACGTCCCTTCGAGAGGAAATCATCAATCTCAAGACGTTGCTTCTTGCACATAAAGATTGCACCGTTGCTCAGGCCAATGGCGTCATTGGCTTGGAGCAGCTCCGTGCCGCTCCAGGCATGCTTCTACGACAAAATGTTCAAAATAACGCTCCCATGAACATGTTTGGTGGCACGGGTGGGAGCTCGTATCAACATAATCCCCATCAAATCACTTAGAGATAAACCAGGCGCCTTTGCTAGCCATGCCCTTTCTATTCAATCCGTTTTGACGTAACAATTTTTTTCTCCTTTTTTATTTCTCTCGTTTGACACTAACGCACACACACGTTTTCCTTCTTTCCCCCGCCCTGCAAAATGACAGTAACTTGTATATCCGAGCGTTCCTGACCCAGAGTCAAAGAACTTGTTTTCAGTAAATAGCCTTTTTTTTTTCGTTCTCGTTGATGTCGAGGGAGTCATTTTATTTTTTTATTTTTTGGAATTATCGTACAAATTGACATGTAACTAAGGAAGAGGTAATTTGAAAAGACAATAAAAAGAAACCAAAATTCCTCCACTGTACCACTTGCAACAATGGAAGCAATACAATGGGATGCTCCACGTGCGTAACATTGAAGACAGACAGGGTCTTTGAATTTGATTTTGATTTTTTTTTTTTCAATTCTTTATTGGCAACTGAAATGTGTGGGGGGAAATATTATATCATATATGCGGAGACGTTGTTGGGTGGGCAAAACGTGATTGCTAAATGAAGACAAGATAATATATACAGTACTGGTCTCATAGCTCTTGCTTAGTCTGTTCACTATTGACTTGCAATGGCTTTTCGATAGGCAGAGGGTTGCCGCCAGGAAGGGGGCAGAACGCGATTTTGGCGACTTTGCCAATGCTCCATGTGCTCGAGGCATCTACGACAAAGTCAAAGATATTGCGAACGCCAGGAATTTTTTGGCCAAGCTTGACAACTTTGCCGTTTTCTTCATTGACGCTTCGTTCAATCAGTTCATTCGCCACCTTGCGATTAATACTATCTAGTACTTTTCGAGGGATAACGTTAGGTACTTTGCTACCGACCGCTTCGCCGATTTGTTTGGCGGTCTGAGACAGAGTAGTGGTTGCTTCATCACCGAGGGTACACAAATAGATCATGGTCTTGACCGCATCGTCGGTCGGGTCAAGGTGAGCTGCTTTGGCAATGGATTGAAGCATATGGAGTTGGATGGAAAGCCGAGACACATAAGTGATGACTTTGCTTTCTTCACTGGCATTGGTGTATGCATGGTACAAGTCAGGTGATAAAGCTTGGAGACCGGCCGCCAAGGTATTGAAAAATATGAGCCGATCAGCAGCGTTCACATAGGCAGGATCAGTATCGCATACTGGTAACCAAGAATTTGACACGCCGGCGGAGTGAGCAGAGCTTGCCACGATAGACGATCCATAAACGGCAGCTTGCGTGATAGGTTGGTAAAGGTTCTTGCGGGCAGGCGTAGGTGTATAGTGAGCGTCAAAAACATCACTAGAGTTAAAATCCTCTACCTTCAGAGAAGCATCGTAAACTGAGTCGAGAATCGCAAGAGCTCCCTTCTCTTTACATTTCTTAGTCCAAAGAACATCGTCTTGTGACTTGGCACTGAAGCTATCGTCGGTGTTAGCTGGCGCAGTGCGGAAGAGCTGAGCAAGACCAGTCAACGTATGAGTATCCTTCACACTATTTGCGCTGAATTCTTGGTGATTCTCGTTCAGAGCCTTGTTTGTCACCGACAATGTCCAGTGCTTGATGTCGTCGGCGCGAGGAATGTCGTCGATCAAGTGGGCATGGTGATATTCTTTACCTATAGTGTCACCCAGTGCCAAGTGTAGTTTAGAAACTGCATCGTCCAGAGAAATAGCAGACACAAGCGCTGTTGCAGCCAAAATAGTTAGGTATCTGTGCAATACCATGGGGGAAACTTGACGTTGAAAAGAGAAAGAAGCTCAGCACTGTTCCAAATTGAGGAAAGAAAAAAAAAAGAGCGACAAATTGTCACTTTGAGTTGTTGTTTGAATGCCAAGTTATGCAAAAATAAATAAATTACAGTCTATTCTAATGTTACAGTCAGTCATCTCAAGTTCGCCGCGTTACTTTCACAATCAATTGCTTTTCTCGACCGGCCAAGCGTTGAAGACATATGTGCGCGTTGAAGCCATCCTCTTGTAACAACCTGACCACCTCATCAGGCTTGTTATCGCTTACAAGCAGTAAGTAAAAGATGCCCTTCTCACTCAGTAATTCCTACAGATAAAATTATGAGATTATGCCAAGAGAAAGATGGAAAGTGCATCTTGTAGTTGACGAACCTTAACGAATGGGAGCGTGGCATCAATGACTTCGCGTCCATCAATACCGCCGGCCCAAGATACCTCAATTCCATTACCAGCAATTTCAGATGAAGGTGTAACGGCGTAAGGAGGGTTGAAGCATAACACGTCTATAGAGTGGCGCATTCGAGGAAGTAGGCCTTGGACAAGGGAAGTTTCGACTGTATCTATTGAAATTCCATTTTTCCTGCCCGTCGCCATGGTCGCGATAGCTGCATGTGGATTGATATCCGTCGTCACCATATCTGTGGGCCCATGAATAAGTTAACATAAGTATACATACATGCATGGAAAGACCGCCAAACCTACATGCTAGACTTGGCTTTAGCAATGAGCCCAAAAATGTCGTTACACATCCGCTTCCAGACCTGTCAAAAGAAGGAAGAAAGAAAATTGCTACGGTCAGTATTCGAAAGATAACAATGAATGCGAAATATATTATGAGAAGCCAGTACACACCCTAATTCAAGACATATACTAGGGTGAAGTGCGCGCAATTCATCCTGATCTTGTTCTAAAGCATCGAGCAACAAGAACGTATCCTCTGTGGACAGAGAAGTGTGGTTAACCAGATTGAAACTGGAAAAGGGATCGTGGTGCGGTGAACCATACCTGCAGGCTCGTATATGTTTCTGAAATCCTTGCTGTTCAAATGGGATAGATCGGGTGTTGGTATCATGGACGCTGATCTGGCTGACTGGAATGAAAATGGAGCAGTGGCGGACACGGGGGAGTGTTTAAAATTTTTAGTGGGAGCGAGGGGTCTCGCTTCGCTTCACCGATGATCCTATCATAGGCTTTCCACATTCATGTAACAATTACAATAGGACATCACAAACATGAGTAGCAATCGCGTACTATATGATTTATAATTGATGATGACATGCAAAAGGTAGGAGGAATCAAATTAAACACAAAGCAAAAGCTTGAACAAAAGAAAAGTAGGGCAAACCAAAAAAAAATGCTACGATGGACATTGGGAGAGTTTACTCCAAGGTCTGCAAAACCTCTCCATTTTCTATTCTTCTAGCGGCGTCCAAACCAGCAAGAACAGCATCGTTAGGACACTTGTCAGGAGCATAATGGACGACGAAATCACCAGCATGGTAACGGTTGGGGAAGGTGTTGAAGGTGTGGTTATCGCCGTCAAGCAAAAGAGATCGAGTCTTGAACTCGGGTTCTTGCATTAACTTCCACATAGCCATTTGTTCGTAGCTGGGGTGGAATTGGTAATATTCAGTGGACTCCTGTACTTTACGTAAAAACTTCATACTCCATGGGGTATTTCGGAACAAGAAGACACCAGCATTGATCATAGGATCGCCATGAGGCTTGGCGACAATGAAGTCAATGTTCTTATCAAAAGCAGCCTTGCCTCCTTGATAGTTGCTTTCGAATTTAGCCAGTAAACTCTCGATCGTGGTGTTCTGGTTCATGATGACAGCATCCATGTCGAGCCAGAAGATCCAGTCGTACTTTGGCAACACTTTCTCAATCACATCAATTTTACCCCAAACGGCTTTGCGGTCTCCACGGACAGCTTGCTGAGCAAATTCGGTTGATCGAGCAACAAAGGAATAACCGTGGTTAAGGGCGTATTGACGTTTGTTTTTGGCAGCGAGGCGAGCACTGGGAAGCATACAATCATCGGGATAAATATAGGAAGAGGTAACAACGGCGACGGAAACATCAGGGGTGACTTCTTCGGGCAATGTTGCCTCTTCTTCCATGTCTGGGTCGACGTCTTGTTCAGCATTTTCGTCATCATCGATGGCTTCGGAAGATTCAGGGGTGGCGTTGGAAGATGACTTGGCCGGGTAGCAGGCAGCCGTAGGCTTAAGAGAGGTCCACCGTGCAATTTCCTCGAAATCAGAATCTTGGTATACGTCGGTAATAATCAGATCTTGATCATGTACAGATTCGATATTGTTTTCCCAAACGTTCATGCGGTTGTTGTTACCCTCACCATCCTCTTGAATGAACTCTGGGCCAGACGGGTTAGCTTCACCGTCGAGACCACTTGGTGCTGAAAAGTACTTGAACATGCGATTGAACAATGGAAGGTCTGATTGCTCGTACTGGTTATTGTTGAGAAGAGCGCTCTTTGCAGCAGACGTGCCGACAATGACAGCATGTTTATCCACGGAGCCACCCCCGAATGTGCCCCAGACAAGGTTATAAGGCATCTCGGAAGATACAGTTGTAGGCGAATCAGTTCCTTCGCCAATAACACCGTCCAAAAGTTCACGCTTGACATTCTGAAGGTGAACAAAGGTGTTACCGTCTTGCATAACCATGTAATCATAAGAAATTCCTTTGCGACCGAGATCGATTTCGGCCTAAAATGGAAAGTTTTTGTTTTGTGTGTTAGAAAAAGGGGCCCGAGGAATATCCTTTAAAAATAAAAAAAACGTCGAAAAAGGCTGTGCAAAGCCAACTTACCCAGTTAACAATAGCGATCTCGTCAAACGATTCCACATCTGGCATATCCACAATATCTCCATACTCCATTCTCTCGGCTTCATAGCGTCGGTGTTCATCGCCACTCAACTTTGCCGTTCCACCATAAACCCAGAACCGATAGTAAATGTCACTGTTGGCGGTCATGCAAGGCAAAAGGTTGTTGTGGATACCAAAGTACTTTTGACGAATCAAGCTACGTCGAGAAAGTTGGTCTGCGGGAGTAGCGATAACAACGAGCATTTGGTAGTGGTTGGAGGTATTGATCACGGTTTCCTCCAAGTCATCTTCCACGGCAGGGACTTTGGTATGGCTATCAGAATGAGGTGAAGGATAGGTCTTGGGTGGTGAAGGAGGAAGTACTGGGGTTATATCATCGTCTTCCATTTGATCGGTCTCGTTTTCGTCTATGTCTTCTGAGTCAGGTATATCAGCCATGTCGTCTGGTTTGGAAACAACAGGTTCATGGACTTCAGCTTCTTTGGGAGGTGCGGTAGTCAAGTAATCATCTTTCTCGGAAGGTGTCATCTTTGCGCTCAAGATGAGCAACAAGATGAGGGCCAAGATGCACAAACACATTACGGTCCGTCTGTTCGGCCGCATTCTTGTAGACGGACCATATGAAGGATCGGAGACGTTCAATGGTTTGTAGGAAGGCATGATGTCAATAACAAAGGCCTACAGCTATGCCGTTTCAAGTGAACCGAGAAGAAAAAAATAACTACAGCCAGGGCTCACACATTTTTTTTTTTCTTAAATTGGGATGTTGAGTTTATATTTAGAATGGATGTTTGTGTTTTTTTGCCACACAAAGTTTAGAAATCTAATGGGTCTTTACGTGAAGGCGTGGATCCACATCCCACTTTAGAGGGTCTATCTAATGACATGGATGCTAAAGAAGATACAAGTCGTCCTTTCGATTTCTCTTCTTTTTTACTGGGCTCCTCTTTGGCTTCCGTTCGTCTAGTCGAAACTCCTCCTTCAGGCGGAAGATGAAACGTCTCAATAGCAAATCGCTTGCGTCTGAGCTTGAATCCCAAGTTGTTGCTACCGTCCCCTGATAAGACTGAGAGTTTGGTGCTGGATGGCAAAAGGGAGTTCAAAACAGGTACTTTATGCACATGGAAGAATCCGTGATAGGTTTGAGCATAAGATGCCGATGAGTGTTTAAGGGAGCCTGCATATCAAGTATTAGCATGTAAGACATTTTACATCGGTGAAAACTGAGGGAAGCCTACCAGCAAAGGATTCAATCTCTACTACTGCGTCGCACATATGCTGTAGCCGTCTTTGAAACGCAGTATCATACAGATAAGTCGGTACAGTAATGACAGCCGCTCCAAATGAAAAACGAAGAAGTCCTCTCAGCGCAAGTAGTACCTTCAATATGTCCTGAATGACGGATATTAGCCTTTCAATCCAACCCTCTGGTATTCTATCATGCAATGTTCAAAATACCTGTGGATTTTTGCACTGCCAATTTGGTGAGGCCAGTGACTGAATACCTATCCGCAATGCGTTGCGCTCTGTACCTTGTGGCACTGGTACCATGGAGCTTTTTTGGCGATACATTAGTCAGAGGCTAGAGACAAAAGATCTTTCACCCAAACTACGCTTACCTAAAACCGCCATCTACAATTACGCTCTGTAGTTCTTCCATTAAAACTTCATAATCATCCCGATCGCCATTATATTTATCATCAAAGCAAGTAGGAGGACTGATCAGTGTGGTCTTTGCGCTCTGAAGAGCTTCTGGTTTGATTTTAGTAGTCAAATCAAATGTGTCACAGAAGTTGATTTCCGGGAGACCTGCTCCTGCGGCTTGCTTGGAGGTTTGCGGTATGGGTGCGGGAACTATACAGTGATAAATATTAGAATCGATGCGATGGCATTGAACATAGGTAATTGATAAAACTCACCACTGCGCGCAGGTACACCTGTATCGAATCGCTTTAAGGATTGATAACGCCACGCTATGCTCATTTTATCATCCTCGCTTTCCTGCTTTGACGACTTGGCCTCTTGCTCGCTGGATTGCTCAGCTATCCAAGGCAAGTTATCCAAAATCTGTTGAGGTGTTTCGTCCTTTGAGGCGATCGCACAGTGATGTCCACAGGCAACACCTTGAGCCAAGAAATAACTCAACAGAAGCTGTGCGTACGACGTGTGTTGATCTTCCTGAATCAGCAACACTGTACCAACTGGTAAACCGCCACCAAGGATATCGTCCAAAGACGGGACGCCGGTAGAAATGAGCAGCTGTCCATTGTAAGCACTGATGCGAGATCCGGCTGGTATTTTTGGAGCATTCGCCGTGGATCTCTTTTTAAAGCTCATGGTCGATTTATTTTGCTGTCTTTTTTTTCCAGTCCTGCCTGCCAAATGTGCACACTGCCCCCACCGCTTCCCCAAATAACAGTCACGGCACGCAACCTAGCGGTATAAGGGTGTCGTTCGATGTATGACCTTCCCCAAGCCATATTCCAACCGGACAAATTACCTACCTCTTTATAATGATATGATTTATTACACTATTTATGGTTGCACCAGCTACGACGAAGTTGGAGGTTTTTACCAAATATCCGTCAAAGACTCACACGGACACTCGTCGTGGCGGTCATTGAAAGGATTATCGAACCAATCCGCTGTAAAACCTGTCAGTCTTAAGCCATAAACCCAGCCAGGCTTTCCCACCGACCGAGCAGTAGACCCAATGTACTAGGACAGAATGTTAGCGGAAAGTTTATGTCGATGGCGGCAAGTAGCGATGGTGGTTATAAACAAGAAGTCATCAGTATGCAGGACAATTGACAATGCCGGGTTGTTTTTCCAGGCAGTAGGCCTCAAACAAGCAAATAAACCAAATCTGGATAAAGTGCCATATACCATCAGCACATTGTTTGACAAAGTGGCCCGGAGTGCGGGGAAATCAGATTCCTAAGCGATGGTTTGGCCAGAAAGACATTTCAAGCATATTGGATGAAAGGAAGCATGAGAGGTAGTGGTGTCTGAAATAAAAGAGCAGTCGTTTTTGCCTGAACCTCTCTTTGTTCTGCATTTTGTTAATACGCTGCAATATATAAACTCAACTGGTCCCTTAGGTTCGAGCAGTGAGCCGTTGGCTCATAAGGGCGGGGAATTGTCTGGTTAGGAGATTATCCCGGACATTTTTGGGTTTGGCCTACTTCCGCACAAGAGGGAATAAAAAGGCCCTGCCAAACTCAAAAGTTTCAGCTCTTGTCAATTTTCTTCCCTCTATACAACTAAATACACTATGTCTCCTCAAATTCTCGGTAAAGGCGTCTACGTCCCTATCCCTACCTTCTTCAAGGATAACGAAGAGTTGGATTTGGAAACCTTGGAAAAGCATTTGAGCTTCTTGTCTAACACTGGAATTGCTGGTATCATCTTCCAGGGATCCACTGGTGAAGCTATCCACTTGTCTGACGAAGAGCGCATCACCTTGATTGAGACTGGTAAGAAGTTCTTGTCCAAGTCTGATCCTTCCATCAAGATTATCGCTGGTGCTGGTGCCCCCTCTGCCCGTGGTACTATCAAGCTCTGCAAGGATGCTGCTAAGGCCGGTGCTGACTACGTTATGGTCTTGCCTCCTTCTTACTACCTCAACCGTGTCAACAAGGCCTCCATCACTGCTTTCTTCACTCGTGTTGGTGACGAGTCTCCTTTGCCCGTTATCATCTACAACTACCCTGGTGTCTGCCAAGGTGTTGATGTTGATGTTGCCACTTTGGCTGAGTTGTCTCACCACCCCAACATTGCTGGTGTTAAGGGTACTGACGGTAACATTGGTAAGGTCGGTTACTTGGCTGAGCACACCAGCGCTGATGAGTTCACCTTGTTGGCTGGATCATGCGATTTCCTTTTGCCCGCTTTGACTGTCGGTGCTGTTGGCTGTGTCCCTGGTTTGGGCAACATCGCTCCCCGATCTATCGTTAAGCTCCAACAATACTGGGACCAAGGTAAATTAGAGGAAGCTTCCGCTTTGCAAAAGAAGTTGGTCAAGCCCGATGACGCATTGAACCGCTGGTACGGTTTGTCTGGTTTGAAGGGAGGTATGGACGAAGTTTTGGGCTATGGTGGTCCCCTTCGTAACCCTCTTCAACGTTGCACCAAGAAGGAATCTCAGCACGTTGCTGAAGGTCTCCAACCCGCTTGGACCATTGAACAGCAATTGCAAAAAGAAGCCGGTGCCCAGTAAGAACCTGATTACCTACTATTCACCAATAATTTGACAAAACGACACTCCCATTTCATGTCATGCATTGACTGTACAATTTTCTCCTCCTGTGCATTTTCTACATTTTGCTATTGTATTTCTTCCTGTTTTCTCAAATATACACCGATTTGGATCATACCATACAACACAGAATATCATTTTGAAGTGAAGGGAAGGGAATGATTTTCAAGTTGGTGAAACATCACTTTTATCGGATGGCAAGAGTGCTGGTCGCCTGGAAGATAATCACGCAAGATTTCGATGAAAAGGTGGGCCAAAAAGTATCTTGAACGTCATACTGGCGATGATCGGAGACCAGAAAGTTATAGGTAGAAACCAGAACATGGGGTTTTGGTGTCATTATAGTCATCAGACTTTGTGCTCACTGCTGCTATGGTACCCACCCAGTAGCTTAGTTGTATAATGCAAAGGAATGGGAAGCAGAATCAAGACATGATGTTAATGTTGCAAATGCTCTCTCAATGGCTGGAAACTGGTTGCGACAAGGTACATATTGTACCGCGGTTAGCTGAGATGAATTTCGAACGTACTTGCTTCAGAAAACCTAAAATACGAAAATCAAAGTTCCAAGCTTTTTGACAAGGCCCATCAGCCAACATGTCAAGCAAGGCTATTGTTCTCGAGATGTGGATCACGCGATGCCTTGTTCCGCTTATAAACAGCCGTCATTTTAGGAGAGTCATGATTTTGAGAATCGTGATCGATATTGCATGAGTCGCATTTAAACGTGGGCCATGCTTGGTGGTATGCCGGCTGTATGCACCGACATTTCTCTTGCATATTAAAAAAAAATCTTATCTGCTAACCTCTTGTACAATTGGGAATTCTATGACAGCGAGGACAACCAAGCTTGAAATTTGTGGCACATCCGCTGGTGCACTTACATGGCTGAAGCGGTCATTTCAAAAGTAACTCAAGTTCCAAACGACATTGATGAAAGACTATAATGGACTAATATATAAAGTGCTTTTTATATAGTTTCCTGTACGTAAGGTACAGATAACAAATATTTTTATGTAGTCGTGCACAAATGCCATGCTTTAGGGCCATCGATCGACTTTTCTGCTGCAAATATAACTCGGATACACACCGTTATACAGGTATTTACCTATAGATTTCTGGAGCTCTTATTACGTCAGAGAACGTAGACATGTTGCACCGGCCCGATGGTCCAAAGGTACACCCCACTCGTAATGTTGAGGTACCATATTAGCATGTGATTTAATTGGCTTAGACATGCGTGACCCAATAATGAACAATAAATAAGTAAGCAAACAGGCAAAGAAATAAATCGATGATGCTCTTTAACCACGCAAAAGCTTTGTTTGTTCGTTGGAGGTTCGATCGCCATCCCCAAAGCTCTACCCAATTTTTGAATCATTTGGTAAGTCTGATTGGCTAATCTGTTGTCAGTCCAAACTTCGATTTTTTGATATGATACCAAAAACTTTTGGGAGTCAGGTTTTTTTTTTTTTTCTGTACAAAAGCCCTGAGACGTCCGCTTTTGGTTATTAAAGTCTTTGTCTTTCATTCACCTCATTGTATAGAACATGACCAATCCTTCACCAATGTTGGATACGCTAGACATCGTCTTCTTAGGAACCATTGGTTTGGGCACCGTAGCATGGTTTGCTAGGAAGCAATTGTTCAGTCGCTTTAGCGGAGCCTCCGACAGCAAATCTGCGGCAAGTACGGCCACTAAGACCGCACCCCCTATCAAGCGCAAGGAACGCAACTTCGTAAAGGTGATGCAAGACCAGGTATGTGATGACACACAAATGATGTTCCTCAGGTACCGATGGTCGACCGAGCTTCGTACTGGATGGGCTTCATCTGAGAAGAATCTGAGATGGCTTTATATAGTGGTAGGAGATCTAACATCTTTTTTTAATCCAATCGACATTAGGGCCGAAGAGTCATCTTCTTTTATGGATCTCAAACTGGTACTGCTGAAGACTATGCCGCTCGTATGGCTAAAGAGTGCTCACAAAATTATGGCATCAGCGCTATGACTGCCGATATCGAGGATTACGATTTGACCTACCTTGACACTATGCCGGAGGACTGCCTTGCTTTCTTCGTCTTGGCTACCTACGGTGAAGGCGAGCCTACCGATAATGCTGTAGAGTTCTGGGATCATCTAACCGGCGACGATGTTGTCTTTTCTGAAGGAAACGAAGAAGAGAAGCCCCTGAAAAACCTTCGTTACGTTGTCTTTGGTCTTGGTAACAAGACCTACGAACATTACAATGCTGTTGCTCGCCAAATTGACCAGAAACTGACTGCCTTGGGAGCTACTCGTATTGGCGAGCGTGGCGAAGGTGATGATGATGGCAGCTTGGAAGAAGATTTCCTTGCTTGGCAAGAAAATATGTGGCCCGCTTTTTGTGAAGCTCTTGGAGTTGACGAATCCAATGTCGACAAGGAGCGAACGGCTGTGTTCAGCGTTGAAGAATTGGAAACAGTTGATGAAGAGTCTGTTTATCATGGCGAGCTTGGCGAGAAGAGGTAAGCATTTTTACAGTCTTGGCATTGATTGAACGCTTTTGTTCCTTTGTAACTGTCACTCATCGCATATTCTTTGTCCATGGCAGCCAACGCCACTATGATGCCAAAAAGCCATTTCCTGCAAAGGTCACTATGCACGATCTGTTCAGCAACTCGGATAGACATTGTCTCCATGTAGATATCGATATTTCTGAATCTCCATTCAAGTATTTGACTGGAGATCACGTTGCCATTTGGCCAACCAATTCCGAAGTTGAGGTCCAGCGACTTGCAGGTGTTTTGGGTATGGCAGAGAAGCTTGACACCATTGTCATGGTCAAGGCTGTCGATGATACTGCTTCCAAGAAGTATCCTTTCCCTGTCCCCAGTAGCTACCGATCTATTTTCCGCCATTATTTGGATATTAATGTTGCACCAACCCGACCATTGCTTGCCAGTATTGCGCAATTTGCTCCATCTGAGCAAGGCAAGGCTTTCCTTGAGCGCTTGTCCAAAGATAAAGAAGAATACAAGCAGGTTGTTGCTGATGCATGCCGAAATTTAGCTGAGGTTCTCCAATTAGCTGATGGCCAAGCTGGAGCATTCTCATCTATTCCCTTTGATTATATCGTAGAAGGCATTTCTCGATTGCAACCAAGATACTACTCTATTTCATCTTCTGCCATGGAAAGCCCTAGTGTGATTAGTGCCACCGCTGTCACCTTGGCCTATAACCCCACAAGCACCCCAGATCGAACTGTATGGGGTGTAGGTACCAACTACTTGTGGGCACTCCATCAAGCTACTTACAAGGACTCTGACAAGGGTGTCTATCATCCTGAATATTACGTTAAAGGACCCCGCGATGCTTACTTCACAGACAATGTTCCCAGAGTTCCAATCCATGTCCGCAAATCCAACTTTAAGCTTCCTCGCAATCCTTCCGTTCCTGTCATCATGGTTGGGCCAGGGTAAGGCAAAATTCACCTTTTTAAGGAGCTATATTCGTGCATTTCTACGTATCCCATTGTTCTCTAACCATTATATGGTCATTTTTCATTTTACAGTACCGGAGTTGCTCCTTTCCGTGGATTTGTCCACGAGCGAGCATTCCAAAAAGGTCACGGAAAGCCAGTTGGAACCACTCTATTGTTCTACGGATGCCGTCGATCTGATGAAGACTTTTTGTATCGAGACGAATGGCCTGGCTTGTTTGAAACCCTGGGTGGCGAATCTCGTATCATCACAGCATTTTCCCGTGAAGGTGCGGAGAAAGTGTATGTGCAGCATCGATTACGCGAAAATGCCCAACAAGTGTGGGATTTGATTGATAAACAAGGCGCCTACATTTACGTTTGTGGTGATGCCAAACATATGGCTAAGGATGTCCAATCTTCCTTCATCGAATTTGCTCAAACCTATGGTGGTAAGGACGCAGACCAAGCCGAACAATATGTCAAATCGCTTCGAAGCAAGGGCAGATATCAAGAAGATGTCTGGTCATAGATTATAATTTTTTTTTTTCCCTCATATACTTTTTAGATTACACTCTTAACTTTTCTCATTTTTGCAAAAACTAAACGTATCGTACAATGTGTATGTATTTTCTGTAGTTTTCCATTCCATCTCTGATCCTTTTACATCCACCCCTCCCTCTGCTCCTCCTGTTTGATGCTTTCAATCTGGTATAGACAATGTAATATTCCATAAAAAAAAAAAAAGAAAAAAAAAAATTGGTGCTCGCGAGATGGGAAATTGGATGGTGTATGGGAAGTGCCACAAGAAAGTGGAGGTTACACTTGTCGGTGACATGCAAGCATAAGTGACAAGCTCCGGTTTTACCAGATTCGGTCAAAGCTACTGGAGATATCTCTCTCCGTTTTAGCAGCCAGCGATTTCTGTGGATCTCTGTTGTATTATGCAGTGCACGTCTTGGGGCAAGCTGATATCGAGTTAGTTATCCGTGACCTGTTTTTCTTCTACAAAAAGCACCCACTGCTATTTCATAAGACGTCTGGCAATGACATAACCCAGATACACAAGTAAGTGATGGGATGAAAGGTAAAAAAGCAACTTGTGTCCGTCTTTTTCCTGCCTGGTCTGACCTGACTTTATGTCACTTTTCCAACTCCTATCTCCAATACAGCATCCCATCTGATTTTCTCTCTCTATTCCTCACGGAATGAAATGAACTATATAGCAGGATTCCAATCTATACCCGATATACGGTAGTGTAGATGTGGTCAGCAAGTGAAAGAGATAAAGACGTAAAAATGAAGGTTGGCTTGTGTAAGTTGAGAAGAGCGAGAGTATAAAGGTTTATCCCCCGTCATGTTCTCTCCCCCTCCTTTTTTTTTACGCTGCATACTAGTTGCACTGCATTTGCAACAAATAAGAACCTATCTCAATAAAATCTTCTTCTTCTTCTTCCTCTTCTTAATCGCATTCTCTACCTTTTCCCCTTCCATTCATTATCCAATACACTCACTAACAACCCCTCACCATGAACAAGCTTGCACCATCCGACTACCCTCTGCAACCTTCCTACTCTATCCCCTCTCAATATGATCCTGGCACTACCAAAATGGAATTGCAAGACACCCTTAGTTATGATCGTAAGTTTGATAATAGATTCTCCTCTTTCGCTGCGTCTTATCTCACTCCTTTCTAGCCGCCGCGTTTCAATATATGAATACAGTTCCGCAAGCCATGTTACATGATCCGCAACCAGGAAGCCCCGAATCGACTGCTTCCTCCATCGCCCCTTCTACTCCTCCTACCGCTGTTGTCTCCACACGCGCCCAGCACGCCCTCAATGAAATCAACGCCAAGGCATCCTCTCTTCCTGATGCCTTTTATCCCGAATTTTTGCAGTATTCCAAGGAATCGTACGAGCAATCTACTGGCGTGACCAACAAGAAAAGACGACGCAGAACTGGTTCTAGAGCCCCCGATGACATGGATGTCATGAGCGATGATGAAGATACCAACGAGTAAGTGTTTCCCTCCTCTTTCATGGCCATAGCTCTTTTCATTTTTTTAAAACTCACCGTCCGGCGGCTTTCCGTACTTTTCCAGGCTGAGTACCGCAGAAATTCGTAGACAGATTCATATTCAGTCTGAACAAAAGCGTCGTGCTCAAATCAAGGACGGTTTTGATGAGCTGCGTAGCGAGCTACCTAGCTGCTTCAATAAGAAGATGTCCAAAGTGGCTTTGTTGCATCGTACCGTACAGCATATTCAGCACTTGAAGAATACTCAAATGACTATTTTGAGTGAACTTGAAAGGCTAGTTGCTGAGAACGAACAGCTTCGAAAGTAAGTATTGGATGATTCTACTTTCCATTTTTTTTTTTTTTTTTTTTACCCACCCACTCACATCCATTGTTACGCACGTTTAGATTCCAGGAAAATGCTCTACAAAAGCAGGCTATGGAGAATATGTATTCCATGAGTCAAATGTAAAAAGGTTCTATTCCTTTCTACCTCAACTGCCATCCGCCGAAGAAGCAAATCCCATCATATCCCCTACTCATACCCTCCACTTTTTTATATTCCATCTTTTCATAGACCAGCTCCTTTTACCTCCCTTTTTTTGATATTCGTTTCGTTCTTAAGACACCTGCTTAATATTCGTTCTTCTACCTTTGCGTTTTGTTCAAAGCTACCCTGTTAAATTCCCATTCCTTTATAGACGTTACCCGTTTACGGTTAACACCCTCGGCCACCCCCACCCCATCCTTTCACTTTACAAATACCGAGCCCGCCACTGGTGTTTTTTTTCATAGACGGCTTTGCTAGCTATGAAAAAAAAAGTCATTGGCGTGTTCCATGACATACAACTGTTGAGCTGATCCCTCACTTGCTCTTAAGTATATACCCCTGTCTCCGGACTCCATGTAAGCGAAAGATATCTCATCCAACCCCATCTTTCTTTTTCCCTTTCCCTTTTTTTTTTTTTTTTCTTATCTTTTGTTGAGAGCCTTTTTTTTTCCCTCTCTCACATCTTTCCCTTGACTTTTTTTCTACCTTTTCTAATTCGCATCCATATGAGCATTTTGGTTCATGTTATGATTGAAGGTCTATTCCCTCTCCTTTCAGAATCAAAAGCAAAAACCCTTTTTAAAAAAAAGTCCACTCGGTTATGTGTGTTTTGGGTTTAAGGTTGGGTCTAGTGCAACTAATGCTTGCTCTGGTGGTATCACTATGTCTACTCCGCTTGTCAGCATCGCAATGTGCAGCGATAGCAAGTCCGCATTGGCTTGCCTGCTGCCAAAAGTGCGGAAACGTCCGTTCAGTCCAGTTAATCAAAATCAAATCAATGTCCTGGCTATCACAAACTGTTACATTTTTTTTTTTTAATTAAAATACAATGTCAGACCAAAAAAATAGTAAAGAAAGGTTTGTGGTAGAAGGGCTACTGTATAATCAGCTGAACGCCCTCCATAATTTACATTGAGAATGGATTAGGTTCCCACTACTAGTCTGTGTCAGCAGGACCTTTGGATGCCGGTGGGTCAACGAAATACGAGTTGTTGCTATTGACGCTTTCATTCGTCATGGTTTTGCCTAGCAGAGTTGGTGTAGAGGGGTCCAGGGTGGCGGTATCAGAGTCCACTCCATCGGCAATGGTATCGACTTGGCCAGCATTTTCATACACCCAGCCAAGACCGTTCTTAACAATAAGGTTTCGCGTAGTGGATTCCCAAAACTCGTTAAGCTTTACAGGGTCATCACAGAAGTCTTGGAAACTTCGTAACAGTGTATCGGGGTGCGTCATGGCAGAGGTTGAGTTTGCATTCGCGTTGCTCCACTGGTGGCCGGTGGTTGCGCTGAACTCTCTTTCTCTCTTGACGCGAGAAAGGAGCGTGGTAGTATGATTGGTGAAAAGTCGGTTGTTGACCCAGTAGAAACCGTCACCTCTAGGACGGATCTGAACAAAGGCAACCCCCGATCGATGTATGTATTGATCATAGGGATATGGGGTTTTTATGTAGGAGTATTTGACCTCCACTCCACCCTTTTCAGCCTTGTCAAACTTGGAATCCGCTTCAACATCCAGTACAAATCCAAGGTGGCGAACAAGGGCGATCTCATAAAATTGATCAGGCACTTTCACTCTGCTTTGTAATAAATCAATTGGTGGGGGTTGTACTGCTAATCGGATAGGAACCGGGGTTTGGAAAGGATTTTCATTTTCAGAATCCTCAAACGCTTGTTCCACAGATCCTTCCACTAATTTGAGCCCACAGCGTTCGGCTTGCCGACTCCAGGTATGCAGCAAATCCTGAATCAATTGAGATGTACAACCAAGCCAATTGAGTTGAAAGTGGTAACAGTTTTCTGGGTTGTGGAGTGTATCATAATGAAGAATAGCTGTTTCTCGCCGATCGGTACGTTGATTTGTATCGGCATCAATGATAATAAATCGAGACATATCGAACTCGAGCTTGGTTTTGTTGGCACTGTGATGGTCCCCATTAGCACTGCTAGCATCTGACATGTCAGCGGTGGTATTGATTTTGAGCGGCGACGTTTTGGTATACCAAGCATTGTTTTGTGCCAAAGCGAACGTTCCAGTTAAGCGATAGAAATAGTGTCCATCCAAGAACCCATGTCGATTGGAAGAGGAGACAAACAACGGTGGGGTTCGATTCATCAATGCAGTGCCGAATTTTTCACCGTCTTCGCGCGTATCGATATCAGGGAACGTCCTGATCAACCAGTCAACAAATTCACTTCCGACAAATGCATTGCGGAACATCGTAAAGTGCCATCGTCGATCATATATCCTTAATCCATACACTGGATCACGCATCGCATCGGCAATAGCTTTGGACTTGGATTCTTTGCTCAAATTTGGACTGCTGATCGTCGGCGTGACTGCCCTAACATCAATGGGTTTTAAAGCCTTCTCTGCTTCTTTGGCGATGTATGCGCTAGGGTCCATGGTTGTCAAGCACAGGCTAAATTCATTACCAATCTCCTTCTTGGCTCCCTTTTGCATGTCTTCTCGTTCCGATGGGGTGAGAGACTTGGCCTTTCGTAAACTTTGCCACCATGTATCAAACAAGGCGAGACGTTTTTCTTCATCATCCAGGACATCGTTGGCGCCACCAATGATATTATGATTTGCTGGAAGCCTCTCCATAGGCACAACAATGAATCGCGACCGCCAGAATCTCAGGTTGTCAGTGAGTTCTTCTTGGTAGCCAGCTACCAAGTGATCCAAGTAGTTCCAAGCATACACTAGATTAGGGTAGTTGAAGTTGACAGTCTTCTGGCCATAGCCATTGATGTGCTTGGGCCAAATAGCGCAATGATAGATCGTCTTGTCGGTATTATATTTAATTTGTCGAACATAACGTCGTACTTCCACATTTTGTCCAGATGAATCAAACGTCAATTTGTGAACTTGATGGCCCATGGAAAGATAAGACACGTTAGACTTGCTCACAGCATTTTTCGTTTGGTTGTCGTTCACAAGCGGCCCATTGGAATTGGTTTTAACCAGTGCTGCCAAGGTGCTACCGGAAATCGATACGTTGGGCATATCCTTATTGTCCTTTGTTATGAAGGATGCAGACGAAGCGGTGGGGTCGGCATTGCTGGCAACGAACCCTTTGATAGGCATCTGCTTTTGCACAGGCATGTTGGCAGCTCCTTCTACAATGATTTGAAACCCTTGTGCCAATCTTTGACTGATCATTTCATTCAACAAATTTTCCGTCTTCTTGTATTCTGGCATAGATCGATCGCCAGCCTGATACAAATTCACATCTTCGCTTGCCGAAACAGTGTACATATAGTGATCATACATGTTTTCAAGTTCTTCAGGAGGTGGGAAGTAATCAGTTGTAAGCGGAAGACATGCTGGTGTGACGAGTGATCGCCAGTGGACGGCAGGACCAGAATTATTGTGATCAAATTTAGGAACTGCATGCTGCCATCGCCGTAAATGGGAAGTGAAGATAGTCCCCATCTCTTTTGGATTACAAGGGTTCACTGCGATGGATTGTTTGTTGTAGCTGCTTCTCGTCCATGTACGAGGAGAAGGTCGATTGCCTGACGTGGTAGTTGCGTTGATGGCATTGGTTTTAGCTAAATCGCTGTTTCCAGAGTTTCGATTCATGGACGTGACGCTAGTCGACAACACTCCAGTTCTAGGTGAATGTCCACTGTGATGGGTCAAGCTTTTGCGTCGTTCCGTGGATGACCTTGACGTAGCATACAGTCCATTCTTAATGGGAACAGGCTCCACAGTACTGCGGCCGTTAGTAAACGGCTCATCTTCGTCCATAGGTTGTTTGTCGAATGATGAAGATTGTGCAGCATTGGTCATCTGAAGGGCAGCAGCGCTGCGCCGGAACTCTGATCGAGGGAGTCCATATCGACTCAATGTGTCGTCCTTGGGAGACGCTCGGAACCCGTCCATCCCCCGGTTAATACTTTCGTTATCCTTCTTATTTGCAGCCTCAAATGAAATGCGAAGGGATCCTTGATGGGATGTTGAAAGAATGGAGGCCACCTTTTTGTTCTCGGCATGATTCCAAGTCTTGTTGTAATCAAAGTTAATATTATCATCTGGCAATACTCCTATGGTGTTTGCTCTTCCCATCTCTCGGGAGCCTCCCGCACCAAGCGCCATGATACGAGGGTCAACAATAGGATGTGTGATCTGGTCTGTATCAAGAGAGCTAGAGTGATGAGGTACAGAATCCGACCTTGCACCAGAAAAAGGTGGACCAATAGGGATTTTTGAGACGCTGGATGTCGTCAGTTGTCGGGCAAACCTAGGTCGTTCAGTCCGTTTGAAGGCAAGGCTGTCGTACACATCAAAGTCAATTTCCTGGTTTGCTTCGTTAGGTATATTTGCGTCTGTAGGCTCTGAGTCTTTATGTTCCAAGTGAACAGGTGTAGGATCAGCGATGGGTCCCGATCGAGACAAATAGTTTTCGTTTTTTAAGGAACTAGAATTAACGGTATGCTCATTCACTCTGGCAAGAGTCATGGTTTTCTGCAAGGAAGTGCTCAAGTTGCTAATTGGATTGGCAGCAGCGTTTATGAATCGCTCGACACTGGGTGGTTCATCGTCTGGTTCGCTTTGCGGCTTTTCACTTTCACTCTCAATCAACGGAATAGAGATGTTGGCCATATCATGCTCCATGATGCCCATCATTTGAATTTCGTACATTTTACATCGAGATGTAAACTTTTCCGACTTGACAAATCGGCCGGTGCTATGTTGGAAGAAACTGCAGTCAACCCAGTGTGGTACAGCATAATGATTGCTTCGCTCCTTGTCTGTGTCTTCATAGTACAATGGATCTTGCAGTGCAATGGTTTTTTGCTTGGTCACAGCTCCATTGGTAGGTGGATGCATTCCAGGTGACACATTAGGAATTTTGACAGGTTTGGTAGCTGCTTGAGAGTTTCCATCTTTTCCATTGCTTGCTTCTTCAGGCGGCGGCGGCGGCGGTGGAGGTGATGATTTGAAAACAAACAGCGGAGTGACATGAAGTGGCACTTGAGAAAGGCAGACGAGGTCCATGGCAATACCATTATCTGTCATCCTTTCGTTTGTCAATCGAAGAAGCTTTTTGCTGGTGGAAAACTTGCCAGCTCCAGGTGTAATCATGATGATAGATAAACCACTTCTGAGTAAATCACGATCAATGTAATGCCGATCAAATGGATTTAATGCCAAGTTGATGGCTTCGAGTACGTTTCCTTCGTATGCCAACGAAACTTCGCCACAAACTACTGTCTTTCCTCCAATTTTTCGCAGCAAAATGTCTCTTTGGAATGATAATTGCTCCCGCTTCAAAGGGCCAATGTATGACATCCAGTTTTCAGTGGTTTCCCAATCGGCGATGACTTTGTAAAAGTCCTTGTATAAGCGACCATCTTCGGCCACGTTGACGGACGGGTCGTCGCCTACATCATCAGTTGCACTATAGAACACTCGAGAGAACAGAACAATTGAAACTACATGGTTGGTAGAAATTGAACTCCAGCGGTTGAATAAGTCGGGCAAAAAGTTGTTCACAACCTTTTCAAAATAGAGCTCTCCGTCCTCATCAAAATCCCACATCTCTTTCGACATTTGAATGAAGAGGAAAAATTTAGCTGAGCCTGATCGGAATATTGCTCTTGTTGATGAGTCGACATATCCCGATGTAACCTAGATACATAAAGGTAAAGGCTCGTTTGAGTGCGAAAGTTGATATACATGTCTTTCAGAATACGCTTACCATTCCGTCCTTTGAAAACAAGCGCTTTACTGTAGCCTTGATTAACCCAGCATAAAGTATCTTCTTTTCAGAATACACGCATGTTCCTCGAAGACTCTGCTGCAATCTCCACATATCGCTTCTTCCGATATATTGATCGCTAAATGCCAACTCGATGTGTCGTAACATTACCGGGGCTGTGTCAATCTATGAAATGATCTTATATTAGCGAATTGAATTGAATTCCTCTCCTCACCGCAGAAGGACCGAGTAGACTTACTGGTTCCACAACCACTTCCAAGCGCGAACGCCATATGAGCTTGTCGGCCAAATCTTTATGCAATGATATCTAAAGCATGCCCGCGTTCAATTTAGTTATAACGAAAACTCTAAGCATACCATACTCGTTCCTGATACCAACCTGTAACTTCTTTTCTATCTGTGATTTATCAACTTCAGCGACTTGCACTATGATAGGCTCCGTTATGGACGGGCTACGGTCCGTCTGCGCTTGAGTTTGCTGCTGCTGTTTTTGGTGCTGAGTCTGCGCAGGCGAGCCGGACGCTAACTGTTGTTGCTGTTGAGAACTTTTTGATAAGGTCAGGCGAAGAACTTGCCGTGGTCGTATGTTAGGTAGGAATTCGGGATTCACTACACAATCATAATTGGCAAATGTGGAGGTGTTTTCGTGAACCCAAAGAGTTAGGACTTTGGGTGGCTGAAGCTGTAACGGTGGTTGAGGTTTATGTGCTTTTATTGCACTTGTAACAGGCGAAGCTGCTCGTGCCGGCGCCATGCGAAACCAGTGGGGAGCGATGTATAAAGCAAAAAAGGTTATATATACGTTTGGTTTATTAACTTGATATTGGGGAAATTTTCTGAGTGCAAGGAGTTTTTATGAGACATTTATCGCTGAATAGACATTCGCTTTCTGCCTCCAGTACTGAGGCCTCTACTGATCTTGGGAGGCTCTACGTGGAGAATACCCATTTCATCACATTGGCTTAGAGCAAGGTTGATTCGCACAGCGAGACGATACTCAAACTCGAATTTGCTGTAGGTCAAACCCGACTCCCATAATTTACGGCTCTTTTGTGTTTGACCAAGTCCCCAAGTGGTGATGCCAGCCTCCCAGTAAGCGTATGGAACGACCCAGGTATCTTGCTTGATCATTTCTTTGTGATCCAAAATCCAGTTGAGATGCACGATAGACTCACGGAAGCGGCCCAAACAGTTTTGAAGAGAGGCCTTGATGAGTAGCAATACTCCGCGTGGGTCAAAGTAATTGGGCGGTGTTTGGCTAGGGGCTAATTCACGCATGCGGAGATCATACTCTTGCTTTTCTCGTTCGTAGATACGACTCAATGCACTGTCCACAGCACCAAGGCATTGCTCTAGGTTTTCAGGAGACATATTGGGGAAGCAATTCCAGATCAAAAGGATTTCCAAGGCTCTGATTTTGGTCAATTCATGGGTTAATCAAACAGACGCTTGTTCATTTTACTAACGTATACTTGATACTTACGGGATTGAAAAGTCCATATCTTGGTATCCAGAAAGCTGGAATTGCTCAATCTTCCGAAGAACATATTGCTCAGCAGAAGTGTTCTTTTTGTTGGAGAGCTTACTGACTTCAGCAAATGCCAAAATAGCGTCCGTTCTTTGACCCAATAGATCCAAGCAACATGCCGAAAAGTATTTGCAGAATGCAGGTGACCAATAGTTCTCTTCATAAAGAGACTCGAAAATCTCTCCTGCCGATTGCCAGTCCAACTCCATAGCATAGTTAAAGGCAGATTCGTACTCTGAAAGATGTCGAACTTCCACTTCGGCCCATTCACCCACGCTGATTTCACTGGCATAAATGAATGATTGTGTTGACAAAGGTATATTCTTTGCCAACCTCGATACTCGGCCAGCAAAATAGAGGAAGAAGGCAGAGTTGGGATAGTTTTGTTGAGCATCTAGCAAGCATTCAATGGCAGGTTGGGTCAGTTCAGATGCCAAGATTTGCGGAGCAAATGATGTCAAAACGCAGTAGTAGGTCAATAGCCTGTTAAGCGCGAATATTGGTTTGTTATGAGCTGCGAACATCGCAAAGAACGAGTCAATGCCTGGAAGTTACTTACATCATGGATGCCAAGGGGGATCTAATTCTTCTGCCTTCCAAACAGAGTTTCAAAAGAGCAAATCCGAGGTGCTTGTCAGCTCTCCAGCCAAAAGCCGATACTATCTTGAGAATCTTTGGTGGTAGCGACGACAAAAGTAGATGGACGGATCCAATACTATAGATCAGATCGTAATGAGTATCTTCATATAGAAACATTGTCTGCCAATAATCAAAACCTACCCAAACTGAATGGCAGATATAGTATCTCTATCCATATGCTCGTTGAAAGATTGTCCCATCTTCTTGTATTCTTGCCACACCAAGCTATAACTGTTATAAGCTATATGACAGTAGTCGTCAGTAACGAGGACATAGTAGGTATGCTTGCCTTTTCATCACTATTTACCTGTTCTGAGATTCAGACCGACTTTCAAATAACCAACAAGACTCTCTTGGCAAAGTTGCAAGATGGAAATCAACAGGCAGCATTCTGCTTTGATGACATGAGCACGCAAGGCTCCGTTAGACATGAAATTTTGCTGATGTTGCTTCTCCTCTTTCTTCAAGGGAGGAGTGTTTGTGGGCAGACCAGTAGTGTTACCGCCCATCATATTGGAAAAGTAATGTGTTACGGTATCCTTCAATGGCTTCCTGGCTTGTACCACTTCAATCTGTGCATTGGCAAACTTTGCAGCTTGATGCAGGGTATCCATTGCGACCTTCATATCAGTTTCATTGAATGTCTAGAAGCGGCATCGCATTAGTATTTTTCTGAAACCAAATCGCAAATAGAACGTAAGATATCTTACCATAATGGCTGTAAAAGTCAGTCATAATTACATTGACAGAGGATGCAAAGGAACATTGTCAGTCTCAGTCATATGCCCTGTAAATTATCCACGCCCTGCAGCTCCCTAAACTTACCTTTAATGAAAGCCATGGATCCCAATCCGAGTGCATACAAAGGGTCCCTAAAAGTGAAATACACCATGAGTCAACTATCGCTTGTTGACCACAATGAGTGCTTTAACTTACTCGTTAGCTTTGCTTTCGAACAAAGCCTTTGCCTTCATGAATTTGTTGTTGAAGAACAATCCCATTGCCTTTAGCATATCCGAATCTAAAGTTGGTGGTGAAACAGATGTTAGCTGATCGGTTGTTATAATGTAGAGGGGGGTATTTTTCTTCTTAAGAAAAAAAAAAAAGTGCTGACGATGTCTTTACCATATTCTTCTTGTTCACGTGGGGTCAAAAAGTTTGGCTTTACAGCCTTCAAATCAATAGGTGGCATAGAAAAGGTAGTGCTGCTAGATCCTTCGCTTTCCATGGCATCATCCTCCATTTCACGACGGAATTGTTGGTCAGCATACGATGGTTCAACACCAGGGGTAGGAGGACTCATGAATTCCGCCATATTGTGTTCCTCTACAACTTGTTCGTGATCCTTATCTGCAGATCCAGACATAACATTATCATAAGCAGCAGCCGAAGACGCTGGGATAACGGAAGCAGCTGTTGCCGGAAGAGGATTTGATGGCTTCTCTTCTTCTGGCGAGGCGACAACGTCATTGGATTCGTTGGGCGTTTCGGGCAGTGGATCTGGTACAGGCGAGCTTGGCTCACTTACTTCAACGGTGCTTGATTCTGTCTTGATAGACAGAGGCGCAGCCGTTTCATCACTCTCTTTGACTTGTTCGGGAACAGGTATCTCAGGTCCTTGAGAAGGCTCCACTGACGGCTGGCTAACGTCTTTGGGAGATTCTGATATAGGTGCAGCCAGGTCGATCTTAGATCCATTTTCGACGACCTTTTCCACCTTTTGTTCCTTTGCTTCTTCAGATTCGGATTTTGGCTTCTCCGACACACCATTGGTATCCGCACTAGTGGCGACGTTCTCCGGTTTCGTTTCAGATTCATTTTTTTCCTCTTGCACAATAAACTGAGTTTCGTCAAGTGATGGTATAGGGGGAGTCGGGAAAGTAGGTATCTCATCGTCGTCGTCGTCTTCATCCTCTTCGTACGCTTCAGGTACTTTACCTAGCTTCTTTTGGCGTTCTTTTTCCTCTTGCTCATTGATGGAATCTCGTAAAGCACTCAGAACGAAAGAAAGCTCTCGGGGCTTGGGCTTTTCCTCCAGGGGTGAAGAGACAGCAGCAATGGGAATAACCAAACTTTTGTCTCCTACTTGGATAGTAGCCTGCAAAGCTTGCTGGGGACTCAAAGGGGTATTATTGGCTGGCTTCGCCTTGGGTGATTTAAGGGCACCACCGGGTTTTATCTGAATGTTCTTCCATCCGGTGGTAGCCTTTTTGTTACTGCCCTGAGATCCAAGCGAGGAACTGGATTTAGAGGTCAGAGGATTAGAACCTTTGGCCATAATATTTTATACAAGGATCGGGTAAAGGAAAGGAAGTAAATTCACAAAGATGAAGAAATGCGATGGGAGCTTTTTCGGACACACTATTATATTGACTATGGGGGAGGGAATTTCTCGATTTCCCTAGGTTGCACCAATTGCTTATGCGGAGGTACTGCGCTCTTTCATTACATCCTCTATCACAGTCTGCGCTCTCTCTAATTTGCTGATACTTGATGGAAGCCGCTAATGAAAAAATTATAGTTAAGCACTGGATACATTCGATCTCGCTTCAATCTTGTTCCTTTAGTTACCTGCTTTAATTTAGCCAGCTGCTGTACACCGACCTCATACGCATGTGATATTTCCAACAGATTGGTGGGGATTTGCAGATCTACACATTGTTGTTAGTCCACCAAAAAATCAACATCCATGTTCACTTTCCACACAAAGAAACCTACCCATATCGTCGTGCATCTCCTGTCCATCTTCAAACACTATTCGATCCGCTAACGTGGACTGCCGTCGTATAGCATCTTGCATCAGTGGCGTGATCTGGGCTGGTATATTGCTTCGTTTTCGAATCACTCTCTCTTCTAATTCCTTTGCTGTTTTCTCTGCGCTTTCTGCTCGAAGTTTTAACGATTCATCTACAGGCTCGATTTCTAAGGGAGATATGAATCGATAAGCCCTTCTAAAGGAATAGTCTATCTGATATGGGGGTATTCACGTACCATCCTGATTTTGAAGTGCTTCGTGGTAATCTTGCCCATTGATTTCAATACTGCTACTCGCCAGCTCGAATATTTCTTGTACCCACTAAAAAGAAGACGATTAAACTCGGGAATGGTGATAAATGCATGAGAACGAAACAGATGCTTACTTCGCTCATGAGCTTTTGTACTTGAGTCTGGGTTGATACATCTGCAGGATTGGTAGCGAAATGCTGTGCCGTAGCATCGTTCGCAGCATTTTGAAGTTGACTTATGAGAAAGTGTATGTCTTCTTTGCTGTCGGTTTGAATTTTTGGGATATCCATAAAAAAATCGGTTTCTTCTGAACCTTGCAAACGCGTTACTGTCGTGTAGTGTGACTGCAATTCTGCGCACGGTCGTGGCATTTCAAAAAAAAAAGTAGAGAACAGAAATGTCGACATAATCTTAAACATGAGCTTCCGTAAATATAAGCGCTACGTAGAGGAGGGCGATGTAGTTGCCATTCACATGGTAAGCAATCTTATCAAAGACAGGTGTTAACATGTCCATGCTCACTCTAAGGGTGCTTGATCTATAGGGTAGAGACACCCTCAAGGCTGTCACTGTTGTTAAAGATGAGATCCAGTCCAACAAATTAGGCAGCTTTCCTCATAACGACTGGATAGGAAGAGAATATGGCTCTAAAGTAAGGAAATCGATGATTAGGAAAG
The DNA here is from genome assembly GCA_016758895.1 of Umbelopsis vinacea. NCBI lineage: Eukaryota > Fungi > Mucoromycota > Umbelopsidomycetes > Umbelopsidales > Umbelopsidaceae > Umbelopsis > Umbelopsis vinacea. Next base: position 1,157,857 of record JAEPRA010000003.1, on the reverse strand, counting down.
GTGCGGGTGTCTATACCCTCAATAAGATCATGTCGTTATAACACTTGCCCATCAAATTTTCATAGGTTTATTCAAAGAAAGGAAGCTTCGTGTATCTCTTGCACCCTACTCCCGAATTATGGACGTTGATGCTCCCACATCGCACACAGATTCTGTACCTAGCTGATATCTCATTTATCTCAGCATATCTTGAACTAAAGCCAGGAAGTAGAATGATTGAGTCTGGTAGGGATCAGCGCTTTGATACTCGTTTGAGCAGAGACAATGATGCAAACTCTAAACGATTTATAACCTCGAAATGTCTGTAGGAACTGGCAGTGCATCCTTTTCACACTCAATTGCCCGAACAATTGCACCTACTGGGCATCTCTTTTCTTTCGAGTATCACGAAGAACGAGCCAATCTTGCTAGACAAGAGTTTAAAGATCATGGACTTGATGATCTTATAACGCTGACACATCGAGATGTTTGTAAAGATGGATTTGGTCTCTCTGATACAGTCAACGCAGGTAAGGACTATGATGTTAAGCGGACATTTTGATGCTTCACTGGGGTAAAAGCATGGACTTAAATATCTCTCATGTAGTCTTTTTGGATCTTCCAGCACCATGGGAAGCAGTTGAATCGGCAAAAAAAGCATTTAAGCAACACCGAACTGGAAAAATATGTACTTTCAGTCCGTGCATAGAACAAGTTAGCAAAACAGTAGCAGCCTTGAACGAGCACAAGTTTGTTGGTAAGGAAAATGAAAACAACGTGCCTCTTCATACGTTCAGGTCAACTGATTCAAACCATTATCATAGATATTACAATGTTTGAATGCTTAATTCGAAACCAGGAAGTATATAGCGTTAAGAAACTCACTGTAGATCACGCGATCCAGAACATTCGACATATGGATGCTCGTCGTAAAGAAAACAAAGCCAAGGCTAAACGAAGTATCGATGAAGTCAACGAAGAAGAGCCAGTGCCAGTGTCAGTCTCGCCCGTCGATGAAGACGATATACCAGATATGACGATATCTAGAACTCGACTTGAGATGAAGGGCCATACAAGTTATCTCACCTTTGCCACGTTTTTGCCTGTTGAAGCGGGGACAGCTCCTGCTGCCACCGAATAAAAAATTAAAATGCAGCCGTAGTGCCTTAAAAAACCCTTGTCTCCGAAATAACTTTAGAACCTCATCGTCTCATGTTCCTTTCAAAGTTATTGAGTGGTAGGAATAACTTGAACAAACCTAAGCAGGAACTGCTAACGGACGCATGGACATCTGTACAGCGTTACTACGAAACGGCATCCGATCCTCTTAAAGATGCCATCGAACTCACCCCGATCCCGACTTGTCTTCAGAACATTGTGAAGCTAATCCAGTCGGAAGAATTCGATTACCAACGCGCTAACGATAATCTCGCTACGGGCCCATGTTTGGAATATCTTCTCCAGACCCGCGTGCTGGAAGAACTTGTGGAATTCGCAAAAGTAGATGTAAGTATCTGCCCCTGGAGGCACCCCAGCCTTTCGATCTTATCAGTTCCCTCTAACCTTTTTCCTTTTAACAGACTCCATATGGCATGCGTGTCCATTGTCTACGATTTTTCACCAGTTTGATTACGAACGTGCATGCCCAGATACTCCCAGAACGGGCTGTGCATGTCCCACTACAAAAAATTATCCAATCATGTCACCGATTGATATCACATCACCATGAACAGCTTGCTCAGGGACTGGAATGCTCAGAGGAGAGACATAGTGCTATTGCAGAACTATCTCTCGAACTCGTCCGCTTGATTCACGCTGTGTTCTCTCATTTCAAAGGATCCAATGCCGCTCTAATGGATCTATTCTTTGAACGAGGCTGGTGTAGAGGACTTGGAGAAAAGGTTTGGCGTAATACTGGAAAGGACGCTAAATCAAGACATCGAAGGAGAGAGAGCGTGGATGATAAGATTGCCTGGAATGTCTTTCTGATGCCCAGATTCGACATGTTCACCTACTTGCTCGACTATATGAATATCCCGGGAGAAACCAGCGAGATTGCTCGCGAAGCTATGTTATTTGCCTTACGACTCTTGAACGGCGATCCCGAATATGTTTGCTATGTCGTTGAATATTCTGGCCTTTGTGAAGTCATGGTAAGAGTCATATCAGATGACGCGCTATATAATCCATGTTGTTAACGTTTCTTTCAACCCTCGTTTCTACTTTCTTTTAGGCTGAACGTCTCGCTTTATTGTTCGTCCACTTGCCAAAGACCATTGGCTCCTTTACAGTATCTCCCACATCTCGTCCTGTTCCTGTTCGACCACCTTCACGGAGAGTTCATTTTTCAGTACCGGCTGTAGTCGCGACCAATAATTTAGCCGTCGCAGCTAGTGCACATCATAGCTTTATCAAAAAGCGAAGAAAGAGAAGTCCATTTGACGCAGATTTTGTTCGGTCCCTGGAAATGATGGCAGACGGAGAGCGTATCGTTGATGAGTTCTACAGTTTCTGGGAGTTACTGAACGATATGGCCCGTGTTGGCGAAAAGCGATTGACAACTGCACTCACCGCTCAGCTGACGACCACCTTTTGGCATCCAGTCATTTGCACCGCCTTAAGTTCAACATATCCAGAGTTAGCCATCGCGACAACAAAATATACCACGGAGATGATCAAATCTCTTACCGACCAAATGTTGTTACAATCTTTCCTGGTCATCCTGATAGGCGAAAGAGGTGGTGTTGGCAAAGATTTGGAGCCAGAGGTTCGACAGATCCCTACCTTTGAGCAAGAGAAGGAACCTGTCGAGGAGGAGGAGGAGGTAGAGGAGGCAGCGGCAGAAGACGCAAAGGATAAGGAAGAACAGGATTCATCACCTAAAGAATCCGCCGCAAATCAAGAAGAGACTACTTTGAGAAGATTACTCATTTCCCGCATGAACCAAGAGCCTGAGTTGTTGGCATTATGTACTTTACGACTTTTCGACACCATTCTAGAAACATACAACCAGTTCGCGGTGTATAATCTAGTTCTCAGAAACTACTTGGATATTACGCCCGATGGAAAATATGTTGACGAGGTCCAGGAGCAGAAAAAGTCAGAAACGTTTGATGGGAATGAAGACAAATCTGTCACTAGCCATGATCGAGGCGATGACGAAGTGTCTAATGCTGAACTTGATACTCCTGTTGCCCCGGCCACAAACAAAGAAAACCAAAAGGACCCTAAGGTCCGTTGGGTAGTTGAAAGGTATGTATTAAACATCAGCTATGGCGCATTTTGCTTTACGATAACGTTATGTTGAGCAATATCATTTGACCATTCTGCGTTTGTCAGGATATTATCCCTATTGCCTTTAGAAGACGAATTAGAGCGCATGAAGACTCCACCTGTGTCCAGTCTAATTACATCTGATCACTATGGACATCATATGCGACCTAGCCAAGACAGTATGCATGAAAAGTCATTTAGTGAAAACGACACTCGTAGCTTCGATGGTAGCGTTCATAGTAGCACATCTGGATCAGCTTCCCTTATGGTTCCAGGTAACAGCTATGATGATTACTTTGTTGAAGCACAAGAACGACTACAATATGGGCTTTTGGCTCGCAACTTTTGGGTTACACCTTACCCACCTGTCAAGACACAGCTTGATCGCGATCGTGAGCTGGAAGACCTGCGTGGTCGTCCTAAGCGAAAAAGTATGGCTTTTACAAAACAGACCTTGATAGAGGAAGATGAACCTTTAGAAGACGAAACAGACGGTAATGAACATGTTGGAAAGGCAGAACCCAAGGTTGAAAAAGCGGCAGAACCCAAGCTCGAAAAGGCAGCAACTGCTGGTCACTTTGAAGGACTTTTCTTATCCGTCTTATTTGATGAATTTGCAAAGATACTCGAAGCTAGTCTGGAGCGTAACTTAATCATTACCAGTATACTAGCCAAAATTGTCGGCATTGTTGACCGAAGAGTTGAAGGTGTACTTTGCGACTTGAGAGCCATTCGACAAGGTGAAGACGGTACTTTCTACGGTGGCGTTTGGACCCTGGCCAGCGGAAGAGGAAACCGTCGCAGCTTGTATGCACTGCTTGAACAGGTATAGGAAGCGAAACATAATAACAAGAATGAAAGCATTTGTGACTTACTAATGTTCTCATATGTAATTCCAGATTACATTTGAAGCCTTAAGACGTGCACAAGTGGTACCTAACTTCGAAACTAGAATATCCATTGCGAAGAGACGAGGTTTGACCACAGCTCAAATACCCTCCGCACCGCCTAAAATGAAGGAATCGAAGTCGCTGTTGCGAAGTGGATCAGGCATACTCTCTGGTCGTAAATCAGATATAACCAGACGACCAAGCTTGTCTCAGTTGGTCTTCAAGGGATCAATGAACCAGTCCGATCCAGTTCCCCCTATTCCCCAACCAATGCCCAGTATGTCTACATCTGTACTGTCGGATAAATCCAAGATGTCGCAAAACACCATTCCACCTCCACTACCCAGCAACAACTCGACTTCCACCTTCTTCCAGAATCCACGAGCCAACTTTACGCCCGTCACTATGACTAATCCATTTGCAAAGCTCTCTAACTTTGTACATTCCTACATTGTCTTGCAAGAGTTCTGCAAAGAAGTGGCTGCTGCAGCACTTGTTCTACACTCTACTACCTTTGCTGATCGAGAGCTCACACCTATGCAACAGGTCGAATGGCTAGAGGAGTCGGAATATGTTAGTAGTTCCGACAAGATGAAGAATCGAATGTCTGTTATGTCTGTTCAAGAATGGAGAGGTGTAGACGATCCTGATCAAGAAGAAAGAAGTTTGGAGGCCATGGGGCTTGGTGGTCCTGTTGGCGGTCTGGTTTCTTCAAGCCAGTGGTAATCTATCAGCTTAGAAACATACTAGAAACTAAACATCATGAAATGAAGAAAGGCTATTTTTTGAAAAAACTCAGTGTACTTGTAGAACATATCGCAATATCCATATACGTTAACTATGACCCAGAGGACCTTCTATGTTTTGATATTTATTCTTAGTTTACATCAAGTGTGGAGTCTATATTACATGCATCATTTGCCGCTTTTCAAATGCGAAATAAGAATGCCAGCTGCAACACCAACATTCAAGCTGTCCACAGCACCAATACGATTATCTTGCTGAAGTCGATCAATGCCTAAGAAATAATCACAGCTGGTTTGAACATTTCTACGAAGGCCAATTCCTTCGTTTCCTAGAACAAGGATTCGAGGCTTTTGCAGCATGAACGCATTTTCAGCTTTGGCCATCGTGTTCAAGTTTTGATATTTTTCCTGCCCGAAGCCAGACTTTGCATCTTGCCCTTCCGCTCCGATGATAGTCCACCCATTCTGCTTTGATGCCTGTCAAGTTTTGTGAGTATTTATGCTAGTATCGTCAATAGCATCTATCAACTTACTTGGAGGAACTTGGGAAGTTGTTTTGTAGAGTGAATGTCCATGCACTCCAATGCACCAGCGCTGACTCTCGATACAATATTACTCAATGGTGCACTGCAAAGATAGGCTGGTAAGCTAACTTTCTTACGATTCACATTTTCCACCATGCCAATGCTTACCTGTTCTTAGTGCAAATCACAACGCCGTCGACTGCAAAGAAATAGGCCGTCCTTTACAGGCATGTCAGACCAGGAGCCAAGCGTTACATTGTCACATTTTTTTCTGTTGTCTTACCTTAAAATCGATCCCAAGTTCTGTGCGCAAAATGGTGGAACAAGTTTCATTATAATGTAAGCAATGGGAATAAAATATGTTCGCATTGCTCATTTAGTACCTGTGGATCCTGAATCTCATCAAGAGCGAGCCATAACGGAGAGGACTCTGATCTAAAGTAGAAAATAATTAATATGATATAAATTTTTCTATACTAAATGCCTTTGTCACCAACCTATTATCCTCTGTCGTAGGCAATGCCTGAAGTGATATAGTATCGAGATGTGTAGCTTGTAGTACGATACCCTACGATGGCAACATCGTTTAGATCAACATGCACCTTAATTTACACCATATTCCGCCATTGCTACGCACCTGATGTGGCCTGTTCTGCGTTAAATTATTCAGCTCCCCTTTATCCGTTCGGATGATGGGTATATCCATGTTGCCTGCTAGTTTAAGGATCTCTTCCAAAAGCACGCTGAACAAGTAACATTACTTTTCTGCGCGGTAGACATAGTCACACAATCATTTTGAAACATACTCGTCCTTCCTCTTTGTCGTAAACTGGCTTTCGCTTGTCCTCCTCTGAATAAATAGTTGCTTTGGACGTCTTTTTTTGTTCTGGAGGGCCATAAGTACGCTTGTTTGACCAAATAAGTGATCATAGTCGTCCGTCGGGAATGCTGACCATCGACGAGACGGAGGATTGTAGTCTCGCGATCCCGTTTGGAAGCAACGAACTTGTATTTCTGTCTTGACTCTCCATAATGAAACGTTCACCGACCGATATACCTTGAGCGATGCCATGCCCTTTTGAATTGCTTGCATTTTGAAACTTGCAACCAACCACTGCAGCAGTGAAAAATTTCCATTCAGTTTACTTTTTCAGGTCCCGCACAGGCATTAACGCTGGAAAATTTTGTCAAGAGGCATTTTGGAAACCTGTCAAAGCGTCGAAAAAATTTACTACCCGACATGCAAAGGACATCCTCAATGAGGGTAGATTCAGTCGCCTTAGACGTTGATGGTCCTGGGCCAAAACACAAACCATCGGGCGATGAACTCCATAGGCAGTACTCTTACGCTTCAACAGCTCCATCAGCTCCGGAAGAACCTCGACGCCGATCGATACATCCCAGAAGGTCTACCTTAATGTCCACGAACAGTAATAAGGAAGACAAGAACAAACTTCGAGCAAAAATGAAAAACAAAACGAGGCTTGCTAACATAGGAGATTGGATCCCAGACTGGAGGCGTTTTAGTATCAAAGATATTGTTGGTATTATCCTTGCTCTTGCCGGAGCTATTCTTACCTTGCTGTGTTTAACAGGTGCTACCAGTAATTCCACGAGTAGCGTATACTTTGCAAGAGTTTACAAACGGGAGGGTGGTGTAGGGGAAGCAAGATTTGGGCTTCGAGGATACTGCATCTCTACACCCAGCTCCTCCATGCAATGCTCTCCCAGCACCGACTTTATATATATACCATGGCGTACGTTGAGTGTTCCTTTCTTGGCTTCCAAAGATGTAGGTTTTCAACTAAGCAAATATGTTACGTTCACACTACAGATGTTACTACGTCCAGTTTCCTCAATACGACGTTTCCTACATGGTTCGAAGACCCCGTCACTCCAGATCAAGATATTGATCCACTAGCAGCACCTTCTCCCCCTCACGATGTATCTATCACTGCAGCCATGAGCATCTCAGTGATATGTGCATTTATTGGATTAATATGTCAGATATCTCGTTTCATTCGAGGCTTCAATTATGACGACTCCAATTATACCAGAGGATTTTTGCTTGCATTTTCCACCGTTACCTCTCTCCTCTCCATGGCCTTATCACTTTTGATGTACATGAATGGATGCCAAGAGTTGGAAAGCGAGTATCCACATGTTCAAACCCGCAAAGGACCATGTTTAGCTATGATGGGTACAGCCTTTGGCTGCCTCCTACTTTCTACAATCATGTTCTTTGACAAATTCTTGCATGATGATAGGCAACTTTACTGAATGTAGCTTCAGTTATCTATGTCTTCCATTACCTCGTCACTTTTTAATAGTTTTAATATAATTTCGTTTTTGATTTTCCGTTTCTACTTCGTCTTTGGACACTCGTTGTTCTGTAATTGTTGGCATGGGAAGCTGAATTTTTTGAACTCCACCATGCCTAGCATGTGACCGTAAGAAGGCGGGCGGGGAAAGAATGTTTGCTCGAGAACTTGGTAAGCTCAACAGAGCAGAAGTCACTGTTCTGTTCTTTCTGGTTGCAATTTCTATGCAGTCATAATTCAGCATGGAGCCAATTTCTCAGTCAGCGATGGTAGATCAAGAAAGCAACGGCTTTGTCTCTTCACCGCCGAAACCAGCTACTGAATCAGATAAGCACTTCCCCGCCGCCGCCCCGCCGACTCCCTATACCGACGAGCAATCTCCAACGATACCTCAAAGCATATCTGTATTTAATAATGTAACGGACCAATCAAACGAAAATGGTCACTCGGAGCAGGAGGCTTCACACCCGGAGTCTCCGGGGAGTCCCACTGATTCCGAATTGCCCGCATCGTTAGAGCGTCAGCATCTTGACCAGGTCAAAGATAACGAACAAGATAGTGTCACTGACCATGGTACTTCCGATCAGCAGGCTATTCAAGACTTTGAAGAACGACCTGAATCATCTGATCTGGCCCCAGGATCCACCCAAGTTACCGAAAGTGCTGCTCCCACGGAAGGCGAAGTGCCAGTTAGCGAACACATAGAGCCTCAAAGTGATAGCGTTCCGGAGCATGATACACTAGAGGATCAAAGTAGTTTGGGTGACCAGCTGATTTTACTTGAACCTGAAGTTGACCGAGATAGTTCTGATCAGTCCGGAACACTTGCGCCTGGAGAACCCGAGATCACGTATGCAGTCCCACCATCACCACCCACCACTTTACCCTCCGATACTGTGAATGCAACTACGTTCCAAAGCCAAAATAATACAATTGAATTGAATCCTGCGCAGTTTTTACCCTCTAGCAGTTCCTCGACATCACTTCATCTTGCTCACCCGGATATTGTTCTCCCACGAAGCCATTCGCAGACGATAAGCACGAGCCGGGTATGGGAAGCAGATAAAGATGCCAACGATTGTAGACGATGTAAAAGACGATTTAATTTCCTCGTTCGACGACATCATTGTCGGTAAGAAAAATGAGTAGCTCATGTTTACCAGCAAGGTTCATGGTACTGTACTGATTGTGTGACCTTATCTTTTTTTTTATACAGACGATGTGGGCAAGTGGTATGTGATAGGTGCTCGACTCACCGAGCCAATATGGCGCGATCACAGATTGTACAAGACCCAAGTATACCCGGCTGGCAGCAGGTTCAGATGGCAAGCCAGCCTCAAAGGATATGTGATCGATGTTACTCAGAAATGCGACCCACTATCAGTTCCCGTTCTGCCACTGCACCTCCTACGCAACCACAGCGTATGCCTGGTAGTGGCCATATACGCAAATCTTCCAGCTCCCAAAGTATTATGAGCGAATGCCCGGTATGTGGAAAGCGGCTCTGTGATATTAGCTTGGACAAATCCGCACAAGAAGAACATGTCCAAACTTGCCTCAATGTTGGCAGTCCTTCAGTGGCTACTGTTCGTTATGTTTGTAAGTCACAAGCCCTCGCCTATTTTATGCTATCCCCCGATGGTTGAACTGAACTCGCCTATTTATCTTGCAGCATATAAATTACCTGAACAATCACCATTAATAGGGCAAGAATGTCTCATCTGTTTCGAAGAATTTGAATCAGGTATTGTGTAATGGCCATAGTATAGGGGTTTAAAACCAAAATGAAACATTGATCAAAAGAACGTCCCTTCTAAACATCATTTTACATCATAGATGATACCATTGCCAGACTGACATGCTTGTGCTCATATCATCGCCATTGTATAAGAGAATGGTTGGAAAAAGGCAAAGGTTGCCCATTGCACGTTCAGATATCCATGGGCCTTTGATTACGAAAAAATAGGCTTTACAAACTCGTTCCAGAAGGCTGGTGTCACAATGTCATCATCGACTGGCCTGGCACACTCCACTTACGTTGAGAAATATATAGCCATTTTTACAAACCCTTTGTTCTTTTTCTTCATATATAATTGACATCACCTTCACAAGCTGTATAAAAAAATCTCCTTTACCTTTATATCTTCTTTATTATTACCATTAAATCCCTCCTGCCAAAGCAATTCCTTCTTCAATGGCAAATGAAAACGATGGATCGTTCTTGAGTTCCGTTCTTACCGCTGCCTCGTCTACTGCAACGTCGCTGGCTACAAATATAACTGATCGCTTTCATGAATCACCGCAGGAAAGTGGCGGAGAAGACGTATCAGAAAAATCTCAATCAACAAACCCAGCCGATGCCAAAGCTGGCGGTTCCCTTGCCGTTAATCCAGTTATGAACTTGCAAAAACAGCGTCATGGAAGAACCCATTCACATACTATCTCGGGCGATCGTCCACCTGTGATAATAACAGATTATAGACCTACCCCGTCATTCCACAGACGAAACTCGGATGGAGGATCGCCAGGATTAGGAGTTCCCATGGTGGCCGACAATTTACTACCAGCGGCACCTTCCACCACCACAGCCACTTCTGATACTGCTATCTTCTCTAGCACCGGCCCGTCGCTCTCGTTAGAGCACTTGTCTCTTAAATCTGCCAGTCAAGTATCCGAAACCGGCAGCGTCAATTCCGCGTTCACGGATACCACGGCGACCAACAATGACCAAGGAACACCTATTGCCGATCCCGAACAGCCTGTCACAAAGGAAATGTTGGCGGTTCCTAGACGAAGGAGTCGTCCTAGAGGTTCAAGTGTATCGACAACCAACTCTTTAGATACGAAAGGCACTTCGCTTAGTCGTTCAAATAGTACTGCTTCTCGAACCGCTGCCCTAAAGCGTAAAGACTCCGACGATACCGATGGCGATAATGCTTCAGAGGGAGGCCAGTCTGCTGCGGCGGGCAGCATTGCAAGTGCGTGTGGTATGGAGCTCGCCAATGCCAAGCGTAACAATGACTACCACGCCTTGTTTAGAAGTGTTCCGGAAGACGATGTTTTGGTTGAAGGTTTGTGAGAAATGGCTTATTGAAGAAGGGAAGCTGCCAGTAGCTAACCATGTTTCCATCAGATTACGGATGCGCACTTCAAAAGGAAATTTTGGTGCAAGGTAGAATGTACATTTCCGAGAATCATGTTTGCTTCAATGCCAATATCTTTGGATGGGTCACAAATGTAAGTAACAAAACAATTGGAGGCCAGAGACAAAATGCGGTATACATTCCAATACTGATAACTTCTGTCAATAGCTGGTGATTGCATTCACAGAAATTGTAGCCATTGAAAAGCGAATGACAGCTAAGATCATCCCTAACGCCATTCAAATCTCTACTTTGCACTCCAAGGTAAGTACAAGCGCATGATAAGAAAAAGCCAGTTACCATAGGCTTACCCTGGTTTCGTTGTATAGCACCTTTTTGCCTCTTTCTTATCTCGTGACCAAGCTTACGATCAACTCATTGACATTTGGCATGTGGCTCATCCAACTTTGAATAATGGAAAACTGTCCGCCAAAGCAGACAGTGTAGACAATGACGATGATGATGATGAAGAGGATGAAAGTGACTATAGTTATGAAGAGTACTCAGGTTCAGATTATGATTCTGCTGAATTTACCGAAGTTAGCGACGATGAGGAAGAACGTGAGTGACTTTTGGCTTCACACCAACACTAGCAATGTAAACTGACTATCCTCAAGCTGAAAAAGTGACTCAAGATGCAGGAGATACAAAGAAACTGCAAGAGAAGTCCCGACAATCGTCTGCCCAGACACTACCGCTGCCAGCAGGCAAATCGAAAGAAGAGGTTGAGTCCAGGCGGCGAGCGATGTCCGATGCTACTTCCCGGCCTAACGGGAAGACTTTGCAGAAGTCCAAACTTTCTGAGTCACCAATCCAGCAGTCGTCACCCAATGACTCAGGAGTAGAGAAAGCAGATGACAAGGCCGCACAGCCTGTCAAACATGCTCCTACTGAATGCGATTGTGGAAAGAATAATCAACATTATCCAAACACTGCATTGGACGAAACCTACACAGGAACCTTGGAAACCATCAATAACTTGTTGTTCAATAGTGGATTTGAAAAGAAATTCCTTGTCGAGAATCAGAAAAGCACAGGTTTGTTCATCCCCTTGTTTGGTTTTACGTCTAATTACATTGCATAAATGCTGACCTTTAAAAAAAATCCCCGCTTTAGAGGTGAATATTGGACCTTGGGAAAAGGGACAAGGGGATCTCAAGTTTGTCCGAGAAACCAATTACATCAAGTATTTGGGCGGGTCCATCGGTAAATATCCTTTCCGCCGGGCTGTTTGTGATACTTTAAAGCTAATCCAACATTTTATGCTGTAGGTCCCAAATCCACAAAGTGCATATTGAAAGATGAAGTCATACACTACGATTTGGATGATTACATTACACAAGTGACCACAACGCAAACACCCGATGTACCTTCGGGCAGTTCCTTTTGCGTGAAGACTCGCACTTGCTTGACGTGGGCCGGTGACAACAAAGTTCGCATTTTGGTTACATTTTCTGTGGAGTTCTCAAAGTCAAGTTGGCTGAAATGTGAGTCCTCATTATTTCTTCTGGAGAAGGGGCTTTTTTTTTTGTGTTGATCAGCCATGACTCATCGTCTTCCTTTTTCCCATCTCATAGCTACCATTGAGAAGGCGTCGGCTGATGGACAAGTTGCCTACTTTAAGGCTTTGGATGAGGCAGCACGAAAGTACATACAACAACACCCCAATGAATTCCATGCCGGTGGTCGACATCCCGAGAAGGGAGAAAGGAGAAAGCGAAGACGTAGACGCAGAGTACCCAAGACCGACGAAGACAGTGCCACCACCGAGACAAAAGAGCCAGAAAAGCATGGCATTTTGCATACACTGGTGTCGCCTTTTCTCTTTATAGGTCGTATGCTATGGGCTGGAATTAAATTTATCATCGAAAATGCGCAAATTCCTACCGTCCAACACCTGACTGTGTTGTTCATGCTACTTATGCTGATTGTCAGCTTACTTGCCGTCAGAAAGATGGCCAATATGGAACAACAACTTGAAGAGTTGACACATGAAATGCAAATTCTCCCCATGGCTCAAGGTTTGTGGGCCAATGAGGACGAACGAGAACAAGTATGGCAGTGGCTTCAATCTAAGAAAGGTGTAACGTACCAAGATCGGTCTGACAAAGCATTAAATGGTGAAACTCCAAGTCAACCCGATACCATGGTACCTCAATTAAAGCAAGAACTAGATCAGGAAATTGCACACCTTGGTATGCGAGTACAAGAGGCTCAGAAGCGGCTTCAGCAATTAACTCAAGAGAAATGAAAAAAGCGTGAAAAAAAAACCCAACGCGATGACATCTTTATGTCATTTCTTAGGTGGCGGTGTGCTACCTCACTACGGAGTTTAGCTTGTACAGCAATTTATGCAGGATTGACAGGTCAGTCTATTGAAATGAGCGCAATAAAATGTAAAAAAATTAAAAACCGCCTTTCTGGCTCTGAGCAAAAACATTACTTTTTTTATTGAGTGGGGGGGGGATTAAGATGCTTGGGTTTATTTTTTTCCAGCCAGCAGGATAACAAAAAGGATTCGCCGAGTCTCCATTTATGTGCAATTTTTGAGTTTCAAAAGGTGAGCAAGGCGTTTGGGGTATATTGAGTTGGTCTTGAGGGAAAACCATGCTAGGAATGCAGCTTGGGGCACTCTCTAGTTTTATGCGAGTAAGAACCACATACGTTGCATTTCGACGTCAAAACTTGAGTGGTTAGAGGAGCTTGGACAGCAGCGTATGAATCAACCATCGGCAACTGAGAGAAGCAAGAAATTTTAGTTTCTACACTCACACACACATTAGAGAATCTGTGCGTAAAAAGTATACCTTGATACCAGGGGCGTCCATGGTGGTGTTTGGATTTTGAAAAGAAAAAAATAAAGGTGAGAGTAATCAAAATCGAGAAAAACCAACCTGGTTTTTAACTAAAATCATGCGTAGCACAAAAAAACCACTTTAGTGAAGTAAAGGCTAATATTACTGGGTGTCTTGTTGCTTGTGTCTCATTCCCCCTTTTCTTCTTTGTGCCGCCTTACGCTGTCAATTACAGAAGTGTAAACAAATACATGATCCCGCCCGCACGCACGCACACCCGTCCGTCCGTCCGTGAAAGAAATTTCCATGGCTGCGAAAACCTTGATTCCCCAACCCAATCAATATAGATGGTCGTTCAAATAGACCGACCGGGACTTGTCTTGTCATGATTTTGACAAGCGAGCTCGTTCTCGGGATTCAAGAGTTGCCACTTGTCCATAATGGGACATCGCCGCATGGATGACAGCTTGGAGATGTGTGCCAGGATGGGGGGAGGAGCAATACCCCGCGCTCTATATGCCGTTCATCTAATGTGTCAAAATTTCCAACAACATTACGCTATAACATTGACCCCCAATTTTTGTAAGCCATGTCGCAGACTCATGTTTAAGATAAAGCGTGTCGGGTCGTATCACATCACATCACATTTTTCGCATAGTGATTTCAGTATGAGTGATACCTTGCTTAAGGGGGCCGCGCAAACTACGGCGATTTTTACCCAGTAACGGTTGTACGAGCCCAACGAAAAAGCTTGACAAGCGTAACTTATCCTTTGTGCCGCGGCTATCATAGATATGTCTGCGGGCTATCAAATTTCCCCAATGTTGCGCTTCCCCCCTCCCCCCACACGTTGCAAACATGAAAGCACCAATTCCGCGCCAAATAAAAAAAATCCTTTAAAGCGAAAACGTCCCCAACATAAATTAGTCTGTTTAACGGAAAATCCTCACAAAGCCATTATCCGGGATGACATAGGCAACGTAAAAGTCAATCTTTTCTTATACATGTGGTGTTGTGGGTTTTTTTTTCCGCCTATTATCGTAAACAAGCGACAAAAAGGAAACAGATTGGCATCTATCTTTTTCCACACCATCAACCTTAAAATTAACAGAATGAGTCAGGAAATCACTAATGTACCCAAGGGTTACAGAAGCTGTCAGATAGCTGGTTAAATAAATTCAATATGCAGCAGAGAGAAATTGGCCCTTCCAGATTTACACAAAACAAGGTCGGGACCGCCCACTTTACTTGGGAGTAAAATGATAAGCCTGTGTGTACGACATTAAAGTCCTTCTCTTTTGGGTTATTTTGTTGTCAGTCTGTTAAACGCAATCAACAACTCAATATTAAGAATGGAAAACAAATGAATTGTCAAATACCGCTCGTTACCCTAGAATCAGTCGACAGCATATCTCATAGCGACGAGACATGCCTTTTCCAAATATTTGACCTGTCTCGTTAAAACCTTCGTATTGGTAAAGCGTGCAGCAAAGATGACAGCTAGAATTGCAATGCTTGGATATCTTTTCATAATTCTGACAACATTGCAGAAAAGGGAAACGATCGCTGTTAAACACACTGGTTTTTTTTTTATGTGGGGATCGCCAAGGAGCAACCAAGATTGGCATGTTATGAAGCAGATCTTTTTGCGTTAAGCAATAAAATTAAATCACTATAGTTCGGACACAATCATGCGTTTGCGACTTACCGCATTGCGTAAAATGTCTAAATCTCTTTTGTGAGAGATGATGCATTCGTTGCAGTGACTTTGGGTTTGGGTTAGGCGGCGGAGAAAAGGAGCGGGTCTTCCGAGTCCAACATGTTGCAATCCATAGAAGATTTTTGCTTGCGACAATATCCCGCCGCCATAGTGTTTTACAGTGTTTGAAAATTAAAACTACATGGTGGTAGATGTTGTCAGAGGTGATGGGTGGCCTTCTCCAGATTTCGCTGGCCGCAGCTGTAGCAAATCTAACAGTATGTCATTTAGACAATGGCCGTACAAGAGGTTCATGCCCCAATACTTACTAGCGACGGCAAGTATTCGTCTATTTTCAATAGCTCTTTGTTCTCCAGCTCGATCTTATTTTTTTTTTTGGTGAGTTCTTTCCATATGGTATTCACAATGCCGTGCTGCTTGCCTTTGATATGCATGCTGCCGCCACACATTGAATTGCCAAAAATCACTGGAGGAATGTTTGGGCTTTTGACAACAGGCACAGGAGACCAAGTCTTTTTTCGTGACGCATTCTTTCTATTGACATGACCTTTTCCACGTCTATGATCCCTGCTTGCTGCTTGTCTTTTCAATTTGTTGTCACCACAATCCAGATCCCATCACAAATGCCACTTATTTTGTTTTAATATTGTCATTTTGTGTCATTGAAAACCGGAAGCCGAGTTCGCAGCCAATTAATAGTGACAATTTTGACAAAATAATGGGTATAATTTTTTAATTGAAAAAGTTGCTACAAGTTGTTACAAATATGATGTTTGATGATGGTCTGGAAAAAGTCATACCCTGAGATGCGAGCGATTTAATGATAATATACAGACTGTAAATCATTTTGTAAAGTTGCTTGAAAAGTTGCTGGAAAAACTGTAAGCCAATGTCATCTTGGTACAATACACAAGCCAAGCCAAAGGTAAAAAATGATTTTTTCAATGAAGTATTTGATAAAGCTGGTCCTGGACAAGAAACCACTTTTGTTTATAGCCGATAAACATTCACGAACGAGTTCAACTGAATCATACACCCTAAAGCTCTGTGAGCGTTCCTGGTTCAAGTCAAACAATTTTATTTCTTTTTAGCACTGAGGTGCCGACCTGTTTGGTATGGTACTCTGGGGCATGGAAATGCGCGGTCGATTGCTATGGTGACAATACCGTGCGCAGGGACTTTTTTGTTCCTGTGACTGTTGGGCATTGGTCCAAATTTCCGCTTGGGGGCTCACAGCCAATTTCGCCGTAGAGCCAGCAACGATTACACACTCATGAACATCCTTCCGCATAAAAGTTGGCACGTCTACAACAAGAACAACGTTGACAAAGTACGCCAAGATGAAGCAAAGGCAAAGGAAGAAGAAGACAAGAAGCTTGAACGCCAGCAGCTAGCTGTAAGTGCAACTATGCCACACTTGGTTGTCCATTGATCCAAGTCACTGTTGTAAATAATCTAATCGACTTTGCATTCCAATCACTTAGGACCGCGAAGCTCGGTTGACAATGTTGAGAGATCGTGCAAATCAGCGTGCAGGAATCGATTCAGCTGATACAGCCAGTTCAAAGGACGCTGTCCAGGAGGCTAAGCACATTAACTTTTGGGAGGAGCTGGAATCGGTGAGCATGCCTGCTATAAGCAAACCAGTGTCACACAATGTGGGCTGACGCATCTATGTAGGGCCATGTCGACCCAGCCGGGCCGAACCCTGAAGTGGCAGCTGAAAAGCAACAGGAACGAGAAAAATGGGAAAAACAGATTACAATGTATCTTGCCAAGGAAGCCAAAGGTCCAGCTCCATGGTACGCTGCAGCCAAGCGACTTTCTGACGAGAAGCAAGATGATAAAGCGTTTGATGAGGCATACCGAAAGCTGAAGGATCCCAAGGAGAAACAAAAGGCGCTCAAGAGGAGGTAAGGCATCCACGTGGTGGGGTTCAACTGGAGGGGTCAACTAAAGCACACCGCCAATAGGAAACGTGAAATTCGAGATATCGAGCGAGAGGATCCGTTGAATGTCATACGTACTAGTTTGAAAGGTCGGGACTCCAATCCTAATACATTAAGCTCAAATCGGGATAAATATGCTGACAAGAGGCATAGAAAGGAGAAGGAGACCAGTAACCATGTAAGATGAAAAGAATTTTGTCCAAGAGATAGCCAAGAATGTCAAGTGCATCATGCTGAAACATAGTTTGATTACAGAAGAGCCATACGTCCAATTCAATGGAGCGACTGCGAGAGCAGCGGATAGCCCGGGAGCGAGCGGAAAGACAAAGAGCGGCAGTGCTGGTGAAGGGTCCAGTGGATGAATATGCTCAGGAAAAATCGCGTAGATACAATTCTCAATTCAACCCTGAGGACACTGAGCGAGCCCATCAACG
This sequence comes from Umbelopsis vinacea, assembly GCA_016758895.1. Taxonomy (NCBI): domain Eukaryota; kingdom Fungi; phylum Mucoromycota; class Umbelopsidomycetes; order Umbelopsidales; family Umbelopsidaceae; genus Umbelopsis; species Umbelopsis vinacea. Next base: position 1,140,083 of record JAEPRA010000003.1, on the reverse strand, counting down.
CCACAGACGACATTAGCCTTGTTTCCAATGGACGCATGTACATTACCACATCATACCCCTACACCTTTTTTTGCATATTACAATGAACAATTATCCATGAACAGCTTAAATAATCCTTTACGAAATTGTGTATTACTGTATATGAGGTATACACAAGAAATTGCATAGACATAAAACAAGACAAATTAAAATAAATGCATGTAAAAAGAGAAAAAAAAAAAAAGAAAAAAAAAAACGAAACGAAACGAAACGGATCGATCAAACAATACGAATAAATATATGGGAGGAGGAGCTAATGTATAACTAGTTGGATGGATAAATAGTAGAAAACCCGGAAAATGATGATGGGGGGGGGGAGAGAAGACTGTAGGTAAATGGGTATGAAAGGGACAAAAAGACTATATCAAATATGTAAAGAATATAAAAAGAGATGAGGAGGGGTTTTTGCAAAGAGGGTCGTTGGAAAAAAGATCGATTTATGCTGTGGACATCAAGGGAGCCCGCTCCGTAGGTAGTTCACAACTGTCTGACATGACTTCGACATCATCGTCTCCGTCTATTTCATCGAAATCCTCTTCGACACCGCTGTCCGAGTCCTTGATCGTATCGGCTTCCTTTCTAGCAACGACCTCTCTATACCCTTGTACCATCTTCTCCATTGCCTCGAACCATGTATATTTGCGAGAGGATACAATTGCATCGCGTCCCATAGTGGTTCGTAAAGACGCATTGTCAACGAGGCGTTCCAAGTTGGCTTGATATCCTACAATTTGATCTTCCCTTGACATACCGTCCGCAACATCCAAGAGCAAACCAGTTTTTTCATGTGCAACTAAATCGCAAACGCCTTCAGCGTTCAGGCCAACCACAGGAAGGCCAGATGCCATGGATTCTAGCACCACTTGACCGAACGTTTCAGTGAAAGATGGGAAGGCAAATATATCAGCAGACGCATAGGCTGTGGCCAAATCTTCTCCCTTAAGATAGCCAGTGAACGTGACAGGGGTGTTGGAAGCGGCCAATTCAGTTTGAATTTCGTCGAATGCCGGACCATGTCCAACAATGACAAGATGGCACTTGTTGTGATCCATTCGTCGGTAGCTTTGAATCAACAAACCGAGGTTCTTCTCAAAGGATACTCGACCCACATAAAGAATGACGGTTCTTTGACTGGCTTCTTCTTCTGAAAGACCCATCCATTGTGCTCGTAATTCGTTCGATTTTCGTTGTGGTGAGAATAGACTGATATCGACACCGCGTGGCCATATGCATAAATTCTTGAAGTTTTGTTTTTGCAACATTTCAGTAGTGGATTTGGAGGGACAGAAGGTCAATCGGCAATGGGAGTGGCAGAATCGGTTCCAACTCCACATAGCAGGCGTGAAAAAGCCCCACCCAAAGTGGCCGCAATAAGCCGCAAGATTGGTGTGATAAGAAGAAACCATGGGAACATCGGGACAATAAAGGTAGCATGCTGCCAAGGCCGCAGCGCCGAGAAATACCGGATCGACTAGATGAATTACGTCTGGCTTGAACTCCTGGAGTTTCTTGCCAAACAGTGGACGCCATAAGTTTAGCTTTAGCTCTGGATAAGGTAAAAAGGGAATACCAGCTGTTCCAACTAGTTCATGGCCAGCATATGTCTCCATTCCACTCTCGGGACCAAGGAGAATAGCTTGATGGCCTTCAAGTTGAAGATGCTCGAGTAGCCGAGCCAGTGTTCGTGTGACTCCGTCGACTTTCTGATAAGAAGGTAAGTTGAGTGAACAACAGTGCCAGCCAGCAGGGAATAAATACTTACTGGAAGCCAGTTCTCTGTAATGATGGCGATCTTCATGTTAGTGAAGGATTGGGGATGTTTTTTTAGATTTGAACTACAAAAGGGTGGGTTGGTTGAATAGGTACGAATTTATTGGGGACAAAAAAGTTCACGTGCGGAGACTAAAATAAGCTCGCTTAACCAATCAACAGCAATGAATGCGTCGTTGTGCTCAGCCAAGGCATCTTTGAGGTGGCCCGATGAGGAGCACGTTTTTGCAAAGGTCTGGTATGTTTCAAACATGGGTCATCATGGGCATGTAACGAGGGTATTGGATAAGAGAGCTTTTGACATTGACTTTTTTTCCAAGGCTTACGTGAGCTTAAAGGGAATTCTTTAATACACATTTTGATTTCTCAGTTAAACGCAAAACAGGGAAGCCATGCAAAAATTATAATATAAACCTCTTTGTGAGACGTAGCTTAGGGCCAATCACATACATTATCATTCCCTCCTGAGGTTATCCAAACGCGCTTGTAAGGCAGCATCTTCATCGGTCATACCTTCCGCTTGAGCGATGCGTTCGGATTGGGCGGGTGTTGCCTGTGCCAGTCCAACAGGGGTATCCACGAGCTATGGTAGCGGCAGGCGCATTGGCCACATGAGTTTCTAGTCCTTTTTTTTTTTTTTTCCTTTCACACCTGACAACTCACCTGCTGATTCATATCAATGCCAATTTCGTCAAGAACTCTATCTACTATTTCATTCGTTTCAGCTTCGTCGTCCTCTTCTTCGACTGCGTCATCAATCGCATCGTTCATCATTTCTTCCTTCATATCCATAAATTCACTCTCTCTCTCAAAGTCCATCATGATCTTCTGGATTTGAGGCAAGTTCATTCTTCGATTCATGGACGCCATGGCTTTGGTGGCTCCTTTCATGGCTTCTGACATTTGCTGTGTCGATCTCAATGTCTAACATAAGGATGGGTGGAGCCTGAGTATATTTTATTCCTATGTTGTACCCCATTTTTGATCTGCAATGCACGCTCACCTGAATACGTAAACTGACGGCCTGAAGCTGTGTTTTCATTTGGTAAAACTTTTGAATATAGCGGCGTGTTCGGACGAGATCCTTGGCCATAACCTTACAGGCATTCTATTTGAAAAAAAAATTAAATTGAATTGGTTCAGCGTGTTCATCATAACGCCGTCTGTTTGTGTAAAATATCAAAAGCTCTCATTACCATTTGGTTGGCCTTGGCTGACTTTTTAATATCGGCAATTAATTTCTTTTCTTGTTGCTCTAATTTGATGCGTTCGCGATCAAGTTCTCTTTGCGCCTTGTTCAGAGATCGCTGATGCTGCCGAAGCATTTCAGCCGGGGTCTTTCGAGAGCCAAACAAAAAGTTCTATTGTCAGTAGAAATGGTTAGTAACGGATGAAATGCAGTTCATGCGACAATGAACAATGGGTTAATTGTATAATGTCATGTACCATTCTGTAAGACTATCGAAATGGGAGGTTATTGCGTAGGTGGGTTGAAGCGTTAAAGAATATCAGGAGGCGGACAGTCAAAAGTTCACAGTAGCCTGCCTCAGCCTCCAAACCCCGCCCGCTTCATGTCTCTACCCAAGGCAAATCCAACCCGTTCATTCTGGCTCAACCACAATCCCCTAGAGTCCTATCGCACGACCAACGAATTGCCCACTAATGGTACCTTACATGCTTCATGCATGTCCCCGTTTGAAAGAATCCCTACTCATGTTGTACTCTTATTGCAGCCGACGTGGTCATTGTAGGACTGGGTCTTACAGGAACCGGAGCTTTGTTCAACCTATCACGGAAGCATCCCCAATTGAATATCCTAGCACTGGAAGGTAAGGCCATGCCTTTTTCCCTTGAATCAATGACCATCAAACTACATCGCAATCGATACTTACCATGAGATGTCTGTCAGCAAGAGACCCGGTGAGCGGCGCTACAGGACGGAACGGTGGTCATTTGACCCCTTTTTCATTTCGCGGATTTCGTCAAGATAGCGAGATAATGGGCGAAAAACCCGCTTATCTAAAACGTCTGTTGGAGCGTCACAATACTGATCATCTCGTGGGCATTATCAATGAAAATTCCATAGCTTGCGACCTCCAAGAAGGAACTGGGAATCTACAATGCTGTGATGCTCAAGAGTTTGCAGACGCTAAGCTTGATTTAGCTGCATTTGAAGTAGCTGATAAACGTTTCGGCGGAAATTTACTTGAGAATGTGGAGATTTGGGAAAAGGAAACCGTGTTGGAGGTAAGTCCTGCTTAGCCAGACGTGCGAGTCACTGGTGGTAGTGGTTTGGCGACTAAATCAATGATCCCTTTCTCAATGCCATGTTTTAGAAACTGGGCGATAACAGCGCTGCAGGAGCTCTACTTATACCCGCACATCAATTATGGCCAGCTAAATTTTGCTGGGGATTGCACCAAGAATTTATCAAGAATAAAAATGTCAACATTCAATCGCGTACGCCAGCTACTCGAATCTATCAACAAAAGGGGTCCGGTAAATGGCAGGTGGAGACACCAAGAGGCAGTGTCGTCTGTGACGTTGTTCTTCTTGCTTCGAACGCATGGGCTGGCCATTTACTGCCATTACCTTTACAAAAGGCGTTAGTGCCAACTAGAGCGCAGGTAATTGCTTTCCAAAGCGAACAAGATCACAAAATCAACGTCAAAGAATGGACAAGAGGATTTTCCCTTCATCATGGATCGGAATACATGATCAGAAGAGGAAAAGATGGAGTCTATGTGATTGGAGGCGGAAGAGAAGACATCCCTGGACAACAAATGTATGAGAGTGACGATTCCGTTCTCAACAAAGGAGTTGGAGCAGCCTTGCGATCTGTGATGAAGTCCATATTCCCCGAACTTCTGCCTGAAAGCGAAGACCGCATTCAAGAGTGGACAGGCATTATGTGTTATACTGTGGATGGTAAACCTATTGTCGGTCAAGTTCCTGGTGCACCTGGACAATTCGTTGCCATAGGTTACAATGGTCACGGCATGCCATTTGCCTTCCAATCTGGTCAGTATATTGTTGATCAGGCTGTTAACTACCTCCAGCGTCATGTTTCCAGTGTTACTGATGAGAAAATACACGAGCCGACTCTTGTTCAAGAAGCTTGGCAGCTGTTTGATCCTAGTCGATTTGACGTTGCATTTGCTGAAAAGGTGGATGCAGGTGTCAGTCTTCCATCGAGGTCGGTGCGCTTATCCAACACATTACGACGTAATAGACATTGGTTGTTGCTAGGACTTCTTTTCCTCATCTTTGGTCAGTACGCCCTGTGCTGCGAATAAATATTCAGCTACAAAACACCATCACCATCATCATGTAAATATATACATCATTGATTTGCAATCCGAAAAATGGAAATCGAGTGTATTAAAAAATCTATGTGCTCATTGAATGGTTGTGTTGTGTTTTATGTATACAGTAGTTTGCAATAGGTTGGGTCGCCTTGATATAACGTTTACTTTCTCATGAGAAGGTAGATGTTTTCACCGACAGTTATGTTTTGCAAGTGTCTGAAATCACCTTCAAGGCACATCAACAGACCACCGAAGGAAACGTAAACAGCACTAAGAGGGGCGACGGTTAGTTAAACTTGGAGTTCGAGACATAACCACGGACTGTTTCTGTACAACTTACACTTTTTGACCTGCACCGAGTGGTGCGCTGCTGCTACCACTATTTGCCTCGTCGAATCGGTACACTTTACCGTACATGACATATTCGTATTCATCGCTGAGATCTCGATCACCGGGTGCTCGTTCACGCCAGCTTTCACGCTTCTCAACACCAGCAGCGGCACCGGAGCCTCCATTGAGTGCCAAAGAAGAAGCAAGCACCAAGGAAAACTTCTCGCCAATCTCAAGTGGGTAAAGCTCTGTGTTGTAATCCAATGTCAAGTCCATTTCGTAGTTCTCAGAACGAGCACGAACACGGGACACTGCAAATAGGTTGGTTGAATTAATCAACTGTGTCCATTCGGACTAGAAAGAAAAATGCGTCATTCTAGTCTAATTACCTCTGTCGAATCGCTTTCCTTCTGGATCAATATCCTTTATATCAAAAATATCTTGAAACAATAGATTATCGCGTGACATGATAGTACAAGTGTAGTAGGTAGAGGGGAATGGAAGATGTTTACAGGATTCACAGTAAGCAGAAAAAACCTTGAGGTTTGTGACTGCTACGTCAATTTTGTATAGCTTGGAGGAGCGTACCGTCGTTTGATAAATTTGACAAAGTACAATGGTAAACTACTGACCGCTGTTATTACCGCAACCTTCCACACAAACCGTGTAGTCAGGATGAATGTCATATCTTTGGAGAGTAGGGGTTAGAGTACGCTTGACTAGGTTATATAGTATCATTGCGACAAATGCTTACCAAAGTAGGTTGGTAAGATCCACATAGAGCCAACATAAATGAGGATAGTGACAATTTCAGATATAATCATAATGCGATGCCTGTTATAAGGATGTTAGTTAAATCCCGAATTAAAAAAAAATGTATCATTGATTTTCCTTACCATGTGTTGATCTCGAACGCAACCATAAGCAACTCATTAAAGATCAGCGCCGTAAACGAGATAGATACAATATGGATGAATTCATCCTCGAATAAAAGAATGGACAAAATCATGATCGCTCCTCCTGCAAACAGTAGGTGAGTATACACTTCAGAAATATCCATTAACACATTTAAGTTGGGTTACCAACCTTGATAAACGCTAATAAGGAGCCAAGTAAAGAAGGTTCGGTATGACAGTGCTCGTCCCTAAATGACGTTTGAGCCACGTTAGAGTTACTGCTGTCAGTCTTCATACAAAAAACCTTCAATTTCCACTAACCTTTGTCAAGTCTTTGTACAACTCGGGGTATAGCAATGCTATGTCTTCGCTGACATCTTGATCCAGAACCAGCGAGAACACAGGAGCCATAGTATACAACGTAGCATATCCGACGATTAACATGCCTTGGTAAAGAGCAATAGGTGCAAAATAGAAGAAAGCTGAGAATACAGCTTGCATCACAGATATGATGAGGCCACGATGAATAACGAATTGCGCAAGCTTTGCTGACCGCTTGTAACTGTTACGTCCATGCCAAACTATGCGGGGGGTGGGACTCTATTAGTGGCCAATAACCAACACGTCGCCTAAAGGTGTACTTTCATGACTTACGAAGAAGCTTGGTCAGATAACTAAACTGCATCACTGAAAAGTCAGCGGCAAGAGAAGCTTGTCGTCCTTCCTTTCCAACGATACCAACACCGACATCGGCGGCCTGAATCATACTGACATCGTTGCCTCCGTCACCAATACAAAGGACACGTTTTCGTGTATATGCCTTGATCAACCTTGTGATATCCGCCTACAATAAATGCAATCAGGATGCTTGTCTCAGACAAACTGTAGTTCACAATACAACTTGGAGCATTATCTCACCTTTTGAGTAGGAGAGCATCGACAGGCAACCACGACAGGTAAAGATGTTGCCAGTTCAATAAAATCTTCGTTGAAATTATCCAAGTACAGCTGTTGATACCATCATGAGAAACTCGTATCAAACAAACAACGGGGAGTGTGTCTTCCATACATACCTGCAGTGATTCACCGTCGATAACAAGACAGCAATCGGTCATTGACCTCAAGTTATCGAGTTCGTCAAGGGCTTCCATGGGGGATTTTACTGCGTGTTGCAAGGGGGTTAGTCGAATTATATCAAGAAAGCTACGCATAATCAACGAACGCGATACATACGTCTTGAAATTTGGTGAATATTTTGGTTTCGGGAAACGAGTTTAGACGATACTGCAATACAAGTTGCGGTTTCGATCTTGTCACCTGTGTCACGAGAAGTAATATTTAGCAAATGCTATACAGTACTTGTATCAGCTTTAGTAAATTCTACCTGTCAACATCCAAATCTTCAATCCAGCGTTTCTCATCAGCTCCAATGTATTGCGGACACCATCCTGCAGTTTGTCCTCAACTCCCGTCAATCCCAAGAGTTCTAGGTCGCTTTCAAGACAGCCTTCTACGACTTCTTGCTTACGAGTATTACGGTCATGAATGCTAGTTTCCGCTTCATGGTACCTAGAATCAGGATTAATTGACTGGTTCGTCTCTGCAAAGGCATTCCTTACTTGGATGGTATACATACCTTTGTCTAAAGTCTTCATAAGCTTCCTCAGATAGGCGTTTCTTTGCAACTACTAAAGTTCTGAGACCTTCGCGAGCCATGTTTCCACACTCCTCGTCCAACCTAAAAAATGCCACGATAGTCCTATTGTTAGCGATGTTCAATGCGTCAGGTTATTGATGAACAACGTGCTTACCAATCATTGTATTGGACAATGCGGCTCATGACAACATCGGCGCCCTTTTGGTAGAAGGTGATTTCGTTGGTCAATTTGTCGCGAACAATGATACCCATGCGCTTGGATTCACTAGTGAACGGGAAGACTTGTAGAACTTCGAACTCGTGGATATCGCCTGAAGAAGCAATGCGCAGATGGATTTCTCGAATGTCACGGAAAGTAAGAGCGACACCGATTTGTTCAGTCCACTTCACAATTGCCACTTCATCAGGACTGGAGGCTTGATATGCAATGGTTCCATCTGTGCTAATAACAGGAGTGACCTATGACCAAACAGAACAGATGTTGACTGTAAGAAAGACATGCAATTATGACACCTTAAAAAAAAGGAAGGTATAATTCTTACATTATGGCAAACTGCCAAAGCCTGCACAATATCCTTGATACGAGAAGAGATATCTCGACGCCCCTTTCCAGAGATTCCGACAATACCTCCACTTGGTTGTATATTTGCAGAAGTTCCCGCACGCTTGTAGTTGGGTCGTGTCTGTTCATATGCTGTCTCAAGATGGGAAACGATTTCATCCATAGAATCAATGCCATAAGACATAGTGCCCATATGTAGCTTCTTAAGTTCCATATCTATGAGATGGTTGTGTTAGCGAGACTCACATCCCTTGTTGTCAAGCAACACTTTATCGTCATTACCATTCTTTGTAAGTGTTCCCGTCTTATCCGTTAGTAAATATTCTATTCGGCCAAGCTCTTCTGGCAGAGTGCTAGTTCTAACAATGGTGCCTTGTATTTCTCTATCGTGCTCTATTTGTCGACCATAGACCGTTTTGCCCATATCCAAGTTGACGCGCAAGCTTTTGTGACACTAGGTGAGCTAAATTCTTTCATATCGGTGTACACATTGGAGAACAAGACATACCTGATGGGAATAATAGACGAGAACAAGATAAGGAATCGGAACACATAGATATACCATATTCCTTGGAAACCATTCAGGCCAACCATGACGATAGAAAGTGCAAAAGTGACGAGAAAGAGGATCTAAAACACGGTAACAACAACCAAATTTAGAACATATTCGACCCAGCAGCTAACGACATGACATGAAAAAAGGCCCATACCTTTGCGAGGCGATTTATGTCTCTATCCAAAAGACCAATTTTGGTCTCTGGATGACTTGTGTTCATAACAGCACGAGTATCTTTACCGGTGTATATAACAAATCCAACGGCCGTTCCAGATGCAAGGACAGTGTTCGTCCACAGCGTATTCTCAACACCAAGAGCGTCAACATGAGGTTGTCCGTTACTGGTATTGAACTGAGTGAAAGTTCCAAGAAATGAATGAATGTCCTTGTGAGGGGCATCAGCTAAGCGTGACACAACCAACTAAAATCAGATACAATTCAATTTGCACTTCTCAATCATTCCTTCCTGTGACCTACCGTAGATCTCTCCCTCTAGTTGATTGATGCTATCATCGGTAGGCAAGTTTTGAGTCGTAGGCACAGCCAAGCGTAGTTTCCAATCGGTTTCACCATCGAGCTGATCTGTGCGAATGAAGCATGCGCCGCTCGCTTCAGTTGTGCGTAACAAAACCATATCAGATGGTACTCTTTGATCTTTCTTCAAAACGATTAAATCGCCAACACGGATTTTAGAACTGGGTATACTGCGCTGTCCGGTAGATGAGAGGACAGTGTATTGTTGCGAGTTGGCTTCTTTGTCTCGTACGTAACGTTGGTAATCATCCATGGCCTCCTTGCTGATCGTCACCAAGAGGACAAAGCAGAGTGGTCCAAAGTATGTGAAAATATATCCTAGTGGCGAAAATGCATAAGCAATTGGCTCATTAACGCCATCAAACATTTGAGATGCTCACCAATCTTTAAGGCTGGAATGAATTGAGATAATGCAACCAGAAGAAAATACAGGTTGAAGAAAACTTTGAACTAAACGAGGAGCAACATATAGTCAGTCAGAGGGGGTGGTAGTTACCATACCACACATATGCATACAGAAGATATTTACCTGCTCGTACATCACAAGTGGTAAGAAGGTTATTATATTATACTTCTGATTGACAATCAGATTGGGAGAAAACTTCTTCTTCGCTCGATCTGTTGATTAGAAAAATGGATCAATACTGATAGCTAAAGATCGTTTCATGCGGATATGTGCGTTTCATTACCATCTTCATGAATATTGATGGTTCGAGCGTTTAGGCTTTTTGGAGCTCGCTGAAATACATTTCTGAGAGTTGATTTTCCTTTTGCCTTTCGTTTCCGTGAATGGTGTCTATCTATTGATTCGTCGTTATCCTGCAAATGAGGTGAAAAGTGTTAGATGCCAGCATATCAGGGTCGGTTTAGTTTGAAACAACACAAGTACCGCTGTGGAACCCAGCAATGCTTCTTCGTCCATCAAGGGCTCTTCATCCTCGCTATGTATAGAATCCGAAGTTCTGTACTTGCGTGCCGAGTCGGAGAAGGGCATAAGTTTCCGCAATTCGATGGGGCGGGTTTCCCTTGGCATGCGATGTAGAGTGGAAAGGAATCGAAGTCCCGCACAGACAAAATTTCAGACGTCACAAAAACTTCTTTCTGGCAGGCTGGAACGCGCGACTTTGCTTACACCAACCCTTCTCTATCACTATGACGGACGTCCTTAGCGTCCCTCAATGGTCGCAAGGATTTGGCGATCTGCACAATTTAATAGCAGAAACATTAAGATCACCATCACCGCCTGCTATCAGGAGATTACGACAAGGAATTGAAGCCTACCGCCCGCAATTTTTGCAGTTGCTTGACGATCCGCCCAAGAATCAAGAGCACAGAAACACCATTATTTCCGGTGAGTTTGCCTGACATGCCAAACAAACATGGCTCCCAAATAACGTACACTAACTTTTTTAAAAGGTCGAGCAATTATCAAAGGCGATCGCAAAAAGATTAATGAACAGTTTATGAAGCAGACCGTGTTCCTGAGCGACCAACTCAACATTGACGAACATGTTGCAGCATCTCTCATTTACACTGGAAAGTCAAATATGACCAAGTTTGACAGCTCTGAAGTGGATAGTGCTATTACTCTTTATCATATGGAACGAGGTTACCTTCTGGAATGCCTTATTCAACTTGTAATTATGGCCAGAAATGCAAATGTGGATACAACCCTTCGAGAAACTAGCTATACATTTATTGCCGGCCTTGTCAGCGAGTCTGTCTTGACCGATATCAGTAACAAGGCAAAGATAGGAACTCTGCCCACCAAAATTTTAGCCACGATTGATAGACTACAAAAGCAAATCGAATCCATCGAAAGTACTGGTGCTTTAGAGGGTGCTCAACCAACAGCTGCGACAGGAGCACAGCCTGGATTCGGAAAGCTTGGAACAGAAATCTCCAACTTCAGACTGAGACGTCTTCGTGATGAACGTGTAGATCTGGCCAGACTTCTTTATCATATTGCTGCTTTGATTGGCCTCGACTCAGACGAAACTATAGCTCTAACAAAGAGTTTGAGAGAACGCGGATCCAAGACAGATATTGGACACTACCTTCTCATGTGCTTTTTCGCTTCCACCAATATGAACTTTGATACCTCCATCAGCAATATGAATCATCAAGAAACGATTTGCCAAGATACAAAGTTCATTGAGCAGTTCGACCAAATACTGACTGGAGACGGCTGGAGTTCAGTTTCAATTAGAGCTTCAGTGGCTCTGCAATGGTCTCTTTTCCTCGTCCATGCTGTCAAAGCTCATTCTGACCTAAAGGACCGATTACCTTTTGGAGAAGATCGAGTGACTGTTGTGGTCCAACGTGCGATTGGTGACAACGTTTTCAAATATCTTGGAAAAGAATTGTTAAGCTTTCAATGCGACAAGGACAGAGCGTACAACAAAGCAGGACGTTCGAAATCCGGCAGTAGCGCAAGCGAGTCATCGACCAACAACACAGAAGTTTGTGAAAGCTTCAGAGACGTTTTTATTTACGAGATTGAAGCCACGTCCATTGCCTTCATACATCACATGTCAACCATCTTACGACAGATGAAGTTGGATGAAGAAGATGCTGATATCCCCATGTACCAAATGGGCAATGCCAAAACTGCTATTGTTCCTGCCGAGACCAGTCAAGTTACCTGTCATGACTTGGAAGATTTCGTTATATTGCTCGCCAATGTGTATCGAAATCGACCGGAAGCTGGACTCAAGTTCTGGCCCCCCAATGACAATGGCTTAAACAATTTTCTCAAGTGGATTACAGAAGTTCGCGTGGTGGGAACAGTTCGAGCTGTTTATGAATTTTTGGCTTCACTGGCGACTGGCGAGAAATGTGCTCTACAAACATTTCACTTCTTCAGTGCGGAAGGTACCACTACCAACCCTTCATCGCAAAGCCTGTTCTCCTGGCCAAAACTCTTTGCTGCCATCAACTTTTATACACCACTTTTGAGTAACTACAACAAGGACTCACCAGCGACTTTGCCATTGGAAGAAGAACGGGTTTTGGCCGCTTTTCTCCATGTGTTCCGTCAAGTCATTTTATATTCGGATGTTGCTAAGAACTTCTTTTGGGAAAACGAGAGTTTTGCTGCCTTGGCATCCTTGATCAACCTCTTGGGCTGCCCTACTACTCCAGCACTTCGCGCATCTCTTTACAGTTGCATTGCAGCTTTTTGTACAGCCAAGGATGATGGCACAGAGAATACCACAGCCATTCGTTGCTCTCAGCAAATATGGCAGGTGCTCGAAGATAGTGGCGTGTTGACGACAAAGAAGCAGAGACAAGCACTTGAGACGCAACAGAGACAACAACAGCAAACGAGTCTTTTGGGACAACCCTCACCAATCTATGGCCTTCCAGGAAGTCTTCCTACGACCATTCGGGTTAGCAGCTCTCATCAGGAAGGAGGCATGGTCTACGACATTGTACAGGAAAGCAAACTTGGAACATATCCTGAAACGTTGGCTTTCATTCACCTTTTACAATCGTTAATTCACGACGCTCCAAAGGCTACGGGAAAGATGCCAGAACTCGTGTCCATTTCACAATCGATTCCTGATCGCCTAGGTGCAGCCACCCGGTCTCCTGGTACTGAACCCTACATCTCTCTCATCATCGATGAAGTGTTCTTGCCTGCCTCGAGTCGCAAGTACAACTACCCCACTGAGAAGTGGAAAGTCATGGAGTCATGCCTGGCCCTCTTTGAAAAGAGTTTGCTCACATTTAATTTGGGATCGTTGAACAGCAGCCCCAAGATGGGTATGAGTACGGACAATATCCTCCTGACCTACATCAGTCATCCAGGATTCGAAATTTTGAAACGATTGTTGTCGGGCTCAAAGTTTACGGTGGAAATCTTCAAGATTGTAGAATATGGCGTTCAAGCTGTTCATGACAATACTTTCCGAACTCAATATTTCACAAAGTGCGTGGAACGTTGTCTTTCCATCATCTCACATACCTTGAAAGTGCAAAACACCTTTTGCAATGTTTTGGTACATCAATTCAGCAAGAATTCGTCCGGCCTTTCTGGAGCTGAAATTTCCATTGCTGGTTACAAGTATCCCGCTTTACCATCGGTCGTGACCCTAGATACTTTCTTGCTTTACCACGCCAATGTGATCGTTCAGATTGCGCTGTATGTCAACTGCCAAGAGAGTGAGCAAATCAGTCTATCCAGCATTAGCATCATGTCTGCTTTATCGGCATCGCCCAACCTGTCACAGCTTCCTACTGATTTGAAGAGCACCAGCAGTGGACATTCGATTATCAGTGGATTAGGTGCCAAGCTGACCCAAGTGCTGGCCGCCAGTCCCGACCATCTTTCCATCATCCATGGATTTTTGGAACAATTAGAGATTGGTGAACCTGAATCGATTGGCTATAATGATTCTGACTTTGATAGATACAATATTCCTTTCTGGGTGTCCAGCTCTGACAACTCCTCACAAGGCACGCTGACCTCATCTGTTCGACTTGCTATTGTCAATTTGATTCTCGAGAATTTGGATGGCAAACGATCCAAGCCCACCATTGCTCACTATATCTTGGGATATGACGTGTTTGGGTCCATTGTCAAGACGGATATCAAGGATCCTATCTCTGCAGGACCCAAAGTATCGTGCCTTCATGCCATTTTGGCCTTGTTGCAGTCTGGTGTGGATGGTAATGCAGAAAGCATGAGTGGCATGATGGACGAAGATGATCGAGAACTGGCTCCCCTGTATGCAACGCACCCTATTCTGGCTGAGAAATGTTATCAAATCATCTACAAGCTTTGCTCAAGTGAAGCAACCTCTCAACCCACGACACGATATCTGCGAACCCGAGAAGACTTCTTCTACGTTCAGTTCAAGGCGCTGCCTAGCAAGTTCTCAAGTCGGTCTAGTGGACCTGTTTCGCCTTTCCAAGGTACACTGAGCTCATCTGACGGTACGACGATGGACATTGATTTTTTCAATCTCAAGGCACTGTTGCATTTGCGAACCTGGCTGCTCAAGTCCATTGCCATCGAGCTCCATTTGACCACGTCAGCTGGTCAAAAGTCTTATTCTAACCGGTTGATCAGTCTGTTGTATGGCACCAACCCAATACCCGACGATATGGATGTGGACATGACGGACTATAGCCATTTCCAGCAACCACTAGCCAAGATGCTTGAAATCTTTAGCTCACTTGATTTCACCTGGACCAGTCCCATCACGGAAAAGGCCGATGGTTTCAAAGCTCAATACTACCGTGGATTCTATGCTGAAAAGTTCCAACATGAAAATGATCAAGGATGTCCGCTGTATGATATCCCTGCCGCCTACCAGCATCTTCGGTCGGAATTGGATCGACAAATCCAAGCTGGCGCCATCACGTCGGTCAACGAAAGTGCGTTAGTGGAAGACGAAATTCAACGTATTTTGGAGGTTCTGATTGCGCAAAACCAAAGCCGAGAGATTGCGTTTGCTCGATACCATTGTCTGCGCGCATGGAAACAAGTGGTCCATTTGACGCTGACCGAGTGTCTCGACCTCATTCCTTCGGATGCTCGCGAGCACATCTTGCTGGATTTAATCAACGCATTGCTCCCCAAACTCACGAGCGACGCCTACAGCATCATCACCTACGATATCACAGAGTTGCTATTGGCATGCATGACACGACTTCGTGACCATCATCGCAGCAAGGGAGACGGCGAGATGAAACTGAGTTCACGACTTCCGGATGAGAAACTCAAGAGCTTGTTCAGAGGCATTCTCGAATTCGGTAACACCGACTCTACCAGCATTGCTAGTCGTGGCAACATGTATGTGACGCTGCTCAGCTTCTTACTGTACATAGAAGAAAGTCGGAAACACACCCCCTCCGATCGTCTCAAGTCTCACATGCTCGCCGTTGTCAATGCCGATGGAGATAACTTCATACGGCAGCTGTATAGAGATGCTCAAGATGGTGTCGATGTCTGGCGAACCACCGCGAATATCACCTTGAATGCTCTCAGCGCCATTGTTGATGTCGTCCCCGCCGCTTCAGCATAATGTTTAAAAGAAAGAATAAATAAAAACATAGGGGGATTCCAGTACTTTTTTCTATATCCTACACATGACCAGAAAAAACAGGAAGGCACCATCATTTACGAGTGCTATTGGGTTTCTTTACTTGAACGTTGGGGTGACAATAGATACTTTAAAGGGTTGGGTGTGTGAAGTGAATGTCAAAAGGTATGAAGACGCAGTGTTATTTATGGGATTAATGGAAGGGAAGTGTTTAGTATTGCATTTTAAAGTGGAATTGTTGACCGCCGCCGCCGGAGAAGTCGCCAAATGGAAAACCATGGAACCCGCCGCCGCCGCCGCCAAAGGGATTACCTCCGTGATGGAATCCACCGCCTTGTTGGCCACCTGTTGGGTCATATGGATCTTGGCCCATATCATACTTTTGTCGCAAGTCTGACGAATGAAAAAACCAAAATCAGTACATGTAGGCATGCTTCAAGACATATATGCAAGGCAACTTACCGTCATCGTACAACACTTCATAGGCTTGATTGATGTCAGCCATCTTGGCTTCAACTGCTTCAGGACTCAATTCTCCAGAGTACTTGTCAGGATGCCATTCTTGAGCAAGTTTGCGGTAAGCCTTTTTGATTTCTCGCTTATCGGCATCTTTTGCTACACTGAGAATCTTGTAATAGTCCCTGGTTTTGCTACGCTTGAGCAATTTCTGTGCTTCCATCAACAACTCCTGAACTCGTCTATTCTGGCCTCCAGTTGCTTCTTGTGCTTTGTTCAAAAGTCGAACGGCTCCTTCAAAGTCCTCTTCTGCCGTTGCCAATTCACCAAGATTCGCAAGAGCATCAATGTCATTCTCGTCCATGTCCAGCGTGGCCGAGCACCATTTCTTTGTGTTAGCAGTATCACCTTTTTTCTGCGGGCCAAAGGAAAAAACAAGGTTAGCATTCATTGAATCTCATATCCCTTCGCGGTTGTTTCTTTTTTTTTTTTTCCTTACCTGACCAAAGGTTTTACAGGCCAATGAATACAGTTTTAGGGTAAGTCGCCTTGGCATTTTGCCAGTAGCACCAAGAATTTGTTCTAATTCGTCTACTTCTTCATCTACGGTGGCAATCAGTCCTTTGTCTTCGCCGGTACCCACAAGTTTCTTTGAAGCAGCCGTAAACTTGTTGGATTCAAAGTCTGCTGTAGCGGCATTGACAGACTTGTCTAACTTTTTCAATTTTCTAAACAGGGCTTTGCATTGTTTTTGCTCCGGGTCGTAGTGGAGGCATTGTTTGACGTGACTGATAGCGCCTTGAGGCTCATACAAGGAATAGTAGTTGATTTGCGCCAACTTCATCAGGACATCCTCATCGCTTGGTGACAGATGGGCAGCTCGTCTAAATGTATAAAAAACAGGTGAGCAAAAAGCGTTGGCAACCAGATCATCCCCTGGCTTGGCAAAAAAACTTACGTGAGATCCCCAACGGCTTCTTCTATTTCACCTTTGGCAATGTGGCATCCAGCTCGTAGCAACCGTATGCTGGTGGATTGAGGGACGGTTGGCACCACGGCGGAAAGCAGTCGAATACATTCGTCATATTCCTTGTTGTCGATGGCCTTCTTAGCTAGATCAAAGTCCGTTCCAGCTTGTTGAACAGAAGCATACTACATAATGATAACCAGTGTTAAAGAAACATGCGGATCGATTTTAAGGGCAAGGGGCAATGGTGACTTACCAGTGTGGCAGCATCTGCATCACTTGGATTGACCTTGACATAGGCTTTCAAATCCGCCTTGGCTAGATCCAAGTTTCCTTCCTTTGCATAGATCTTGCCTCTTTGCAGCAATGCCTGATGAAAGTCGGGCTTAATGGACAAAATGGTGGTAAAGTCCTCCAGGGCAGCGCTGTTGCGTCCAAGGGACAAGTAGGTCGTTGCTCTTCGATAGTATGATACATAGTTTGCTGGATCTTTACCTGAAAGGATGAATAGGTTTAGAGTCAGGTTTAAGAAGCAGCGTTGCCCCCAACATGAAAGGAGAAAGGATCCACTTACTGATGGCAGCGTCAAAGCTAGTCAATGCTTCACTGTATTTGCCAGAAACAAGCAATTTGTTTCCATCATCCAGGTACTGCTTTGTGGTCTTTTCCGATGCAAGAACCGCAGTAACCGGTAGTAATAACGGAATCAAACAAGCTAACAGCAAGCGATGGTGTCTCATAGTGGGGGATGGAGAGAGAAGAGCTACACAGGGCCATCGTCGAGAAAGCAGTCCTGATTTTAATGAAAAGTCACGGGTAGACACGAAATGAGATGCTATTGGACCAACAGGTTTGGCTGGTGGGGGCGGGATAACGACACATTCTTTATGTACTGAGAATCTAAGCTACATGCATTCAAAAAAGAATATGGGCATCTATATTGGCTTTTTTCTTTTCTTCTTCATCTCTTTGTTCCCTATTTCAGTGGTTATGTATAGGTTTATCGAGATTGATCACCGTTGGTGACTGCTGTTGCTGTTCTGAAAGTTCGGGACTTAATGTACCCAGGTTGTTTATACGCCTTCGATTGCGACCAGCTTTACCAGACATAGTGGCTCTGAATGTCTGCCATACATATTTTCGGCATTTTTTAGCATGGGGAAGATCTTGTATCATTTTAGCAATGGCATTTTTACGTAGCCCAAAAAATTCAGGTCCGACTGGACTATGCTGGTAGTCCAGGTTGCGTATAGAAAAGGCTTTTCGAACCACTTCAGTCCAAACCGTGGTAGGCGTTCTTCCTTCAAAGACGGTGCCTCGATTATCGTCTGCTTCAACTTGAAACTGATGAGGTGAAGGAAAATAGTGTTTAGTCAATAAGACAAGGGTTTTTCATCATGGGAACAGCTTTTTTTTTTATGAAAGGTAAGAAGGGGGCCCAAGTTTAATTAACCTTCTTTGAAACTTACCCTTGGTTCCTCACCACCATCCACTATTCGACATGTATATTGGGTATCCCGCTTGGCATCAACCATGCTGCGATACCATCTATGGTAAATGAGGAGTGTTATTCTTAGAATATTCTATGAAACCATATTTCCCAATTAGTACTTGATATCGACGGACAATATAACGTACTTTTTGATGGTGTAGCCTATGGGGTAAATGTAGCGTGCTGTATGGAAGGCTGGACGCTCAGCGTCAATCACACCTAAACTAATAACGGTCCAAGAGTCTATCTCCACTGGTAAAATGGGTTGACCACTGTGATCTCGCTCCATTTCATAATAAAACCGCCCACTTTTTGGATCAGTCTCCTTTGCTTTCCGTTTCTTGGCCGCAGACCGTCGAGGATGCTTTTGTAGCGACGATTCCAATTCTTCGTAGGTGGGATCGTAGTTTGATCCATCGGATTCTTCCAAATCTAGCCATCAGTCGTCATAAGTTTGTTATGGGGGGGGAGGATGTCAATCTTTTTTGTTCACAACTTACCAGCTTCTTCATCTTCCTCTGTATTTTTTTTAACGCTACAGTACAAAAAAAGCCAAGTCCCAAATCAGTAATAGCACCTTCGGCAAAACAAATCGGTAGGTAGATAGATTTCAATAGAACCTTGGGTTGCTGCTAAACATGGGTAGCCTTCTTCTGTCTTCTATACTGTTCTTGCGTGGAACGATACTCGGTAGGTCCTGATGAAGCAAAGTGCCAGAATGTTGCCGGTTTTCCGGAAAGTGCGATCGGAGACTTGAACTTTGATGATTCATCATGGTGTTGGTAAACGGAGCCTCCAAGGCAGGCTGTTTCCCTTTGTCACGGTAGATCGAATAGTAGCCGTTACTGGTTGATTGGGCCTCATAGGCGGCATGCTCTGTGGGTTTGGAGGCAGAGTCGGCCAATCTATTGGTCTGACAATCAAAAAAAAAAAAAAAAAAAAAAGTTAGTTTTAAAAATGCTACAGACCCAAACTTTATTGGTGTGCTCTAGAAATTTTTTTGGTATGGGCAAAGGGAGCCCAACGCATCGCATTGTTGATCTTACCCATTTAAGTTTCAAGGTAACCCGTATTTCAGTCATGTATGAATGATTGCTCGTCGTAAAGACCTCCCCCGAGATCTGCTTGTTTTCTCTTTGCTCATTTTCAATGATCCAAGAGAAAAGGCCGTGGCCTTCCCAAATGATGTTTTTGGCTGTGTCTGAGGGTGGTTGGGCCGCGATCTCTTCATAACTCATGCTATATACAGAAAACTCTTGAGAGTCAAAGAACATCTCGGGACTATGCAGAAACGTGACGTTATTGAAATGTCATGACAGGCTGAAATGGGGGCCGCATTAAAAAAAAGGTACCTTGCGCGACTGACGGCCAACAGGCATTGTGATAAAGGCACGTTCGTGATGGCGGTGTCTGGATTAACATTACTGTGATAATTAAACGCCGTATAACAGGATTTCATGTCGCCCTCAAAGCTGTAATACACTTTCACTGGAAAAAGAAAGTGAGGGATGGAGATTTAAAAGGGCGAGCGAATGGATGGGAGATGGTCAGATAGAAAACCACGCTCACCTCGTGAAGGTAGTCGTGTGTGGTGTGAAGGCGTCATGACAGATGTATTGGAAGATGACGACGTTGAGTTTGACATATTCCATTCCAAAGGTCTTATATTATAGTCTGCTTGTGGCAGGGAATTAAGTGAAGGTATTTTACTGGACGAAGTGGTGTTCGAATCGTTGTTGTGTTGTGAAGGATAGTGGTTGGCAGCCTTCGTCGGAGATGCAATCCTTGGAAACATGATTCATGGGAATACGATCCAAAGGGGCATCCACAGGCTGACAGATGCAACGATGAAAGGAAGAAGGAAAAGAACAAAAAGACTTTTGAAAAAAATAAAAGAAAAGTGTAGAAAAACAAAAAGTTGTCTGTTGGGGGGTGGCAAGCTGCCCATGGTAATAAAATAGCGGATTTGGTGCTCCGATCCATGATTGGCTTGCTGACATTGTCTTCTTGTAACAGGTACAACAGGATTTTTACCCGCCTATTTTTATTCTGAAAGGTGAGAAAAACCCTCCCCAACTCGCATGCTTACCTACGAATTTTTCCTTGTGTTGCATCGCGTGCGAATAAGCCAGGCCAAGTCAGTTGGGTCTCCAATTGCTTTAAAAAGCAAAGAAGTGATAAGTCATATTAAATAAGCAACTTGGGGACCATTCTAAGGGGGGAGCCCACGGAATACCGAATAGAATGACGACTTGGAGTTTCATTTTGCAAGATTCTGTGTTTGGGTGGTGCATCACAAGCTTCATCGGCCCTTCAAAATTTTGGGCTGATGAACTGTAACCGGGTTGCTGGCACTATAGCAAATCCTGATCTTCGGATTTCTTGACTTTATGTCATAAGCCAAGGATGGCGCATTACTCCCTCTCGTTGACACTGGTTTAGAGCAGTAAACTGACTCTTCAAAACACCGACTTCAGAAGGAGATAGTACGGCAATTCTACTAATTAAATTGGGACCATTAAAATAAAATAAAATAAAAGCGAGCAAGCAATAACTCCACCCCCCAGTTCCCTTCACGCTAATGCAGGTTGAAACCACTTTACGGGTACTGCCGAACAAAATTTATCGGTCCACCGAACAAGTTGTGACAAGCAATGAGAAATGCGGCATGGGTCCTTTGGCTCAGTCTCAAATTTGGCCACCAAGCAACTGCGGCCCATTTATGGTAACTAACTATTCCGTATGGTCCATGCTTCCGAATTTCCATTCTTTCCAGTGTGAAGGAAAGGCAGGCGCTCCACCTCGACGCCGTCCATATTACGGTTGGGTAAGGGCAGGTTTTTGGTTGATCCCTCTCTCTCCCACTCCGCATGGAGACCAATTTGTCACACAGTACATCAAAGGAAATAATGGGTCAGCTTGGCATGCATAACCCGGTGTTAATGCATCCAAGCTTGGAAAGTAGGAGTTCTGCAACGAATTAAAAATACAAAAAACCATCGGGGTGAAAGGGGTGGAGTGTGTAATGAAGAAAAGATGGACCACACAAGGTTGCTTAGGCCAGATGGCGCCATCCAACTAGGAAGATAAATGGTAGAAATCGGATAACAAACAAATGCTGTAGGTTAGTAGAGGGGCCTTTTACTAATCCTTTCCCATGTCCGACCCCACCTTGACGTGCGTGGATCTTACCCGGACCAAAGTACAGCCGTGGTACTGTGACGGTTAAAACCTCGCGCAAGTGTAGGGCGGATTATTTTCAGTCGGCGAATAAAGAGAGATGAGATGAACCACAGAGCTTGGAGATGGAAGCATGAAAGCAATTGGTATCAAAGGCCTAGGCCATTGGACGTCCCCCTTCGTACGCCTCCCACTGCAGTCGTCCACAAACCGATATAAAAATATATATAATAAATAAATTTTTCATTACAATGACCAACGTCTTAATATGCTTTTTATTGGGTCAAAAAATTCAGCAACAAAAAGCGCTGTATGTTAAAAAGAAATGTGGATTGGATTTTTTGTATGCACCAATATTTGTATATGATGTGATTTACTGGAAAAAAAAAGAAAAGGGTCAAAAACAAGCACACCTACATAACAAACATCCATCCACAACAGCACTTACGAGCTTCTCTTCAACGAGACCATCCTTGAAGAAGGTGAAGTAGGGGGTGATACCATCTTCACGGTAGTTAAGAAGAGCGATCATACCGTCGGGATCCATGCTCTCACCAGTGTAGAACTCGTAGTCCTGTTGGGAGAGGAAAAAAAAAAGAGAATGGACGGTGAATGATATGGTTTTTAACATGGGTCTAGTCAATGTTTGGTTGGCATATTTACCTTGAAGTTGGCAATGATCTTCTTGACAAGCGTGGCAGCCTTCTTCTCGAATTCGGGAACACGGTCAGGGTTGGATTCCTGGAGCTTGGCCTTGACGGCCTTCATGTAACCCTTGATGTAGGTCATGAAGGACTTCTTGTCGAAGGAAGTCTCGGTCAAACGGAAAGAGTAGACGACGTTGTTGACAGTCTGGGAAGCAGACTCGGAGGCCTCCTCACCGTCTTCAGCGGAGGGGTTGGCACCGATATCGACATCACCTTCAGTGACGGTGATCATCTAGTGAAAATAACCCACAGATGGTTGGATTAGTTTTCCGTGATCCGCAACCCAAACATTTAAACATTAAAGCGCGCGCGAAGCATGGACGCAAAATAATTTACCTTACAGTCAACCTCATAGGCGCAGTCATCGACGAGCTTAAGGGGCTGTAGTAGGAAGGAAAGGTTAGATCAAGTTGAAGTCCGGGCTCAGTGCTTGTTTTGATGCCATGATGATTCGAATTTATGCATGCCGGCATTTGCGGAAAACTTACATAGGCATCAGAGAACAATTCGTCCCCTAAATGATGGAAATGTCAAAAAGTTAGCGTCGCCATACCATCGTCAAGTATCCATCCATCATCATGACAAACACATACGGCTAATAATATCACGATACAACAACATAGTGAGGAAGTAGAATAAGATAGATGGATGCCACACAGTTCTGATTTACGCGGGTATATGGGGGCGGGGTGGCCGGGCCTAGCTGCGACCAATCAAAGTGCACCTTTCATCCATGTTTTATTTTATTCTCCGCGCTAGCGGTCTGTCTTTCCATCAACATCGATGCCTCCATCGAAGTCTTTGCCCTACTGGCTCAAATTTTCTAATCGGTGTCATCATTTCTGATTTGGAATTTTTTTTAATCATCTTATTTATAGCCAAAAGTAAAAGAGGGAATAGAAGTGCACAAATCAAATGGTGCTGTGCCAGCACAAGGAAAAAGAAAAAGATAGAGAATGATGTTTGGATGGAATTTTTGATTTGCTATCTTTGCATGGGTGGGTTGCGCCTAACAAGCGTCGTATGATTACAGGGAAGTGATCGGAATAGGTGTGCTTTGCAGTAATGAGAAACATGATATAAGAGAAGCTATTTACAGTGAATTACAAGGTTACAACTTTTTATCCAAAAAAGCAGACGATACAATCAGTCTGAATTGGTAAAAAGTGAGTAGGCGTCAGTATGCGACATATCCGGTGATACTTGAAGTGGTACAGTGTTGTTCATCGGAACCATAGGATGGTCGGGACCATAGCTGTCCTGTGAGTAAAACTTGAAAGAGCCACTCTTTGCGATGTATTCTCGAATGACAGTGCAGTCACATCTAAGAAAAGCGGGTAAGAAAAAAGCGTTAATTTTTCACTTTCCCATAATTTTTTAAATGATGGGGAAAAACGTACTCTGAATGAGCTAATAGTTGATTCTTCAACAAAATAGCTTCTTCTTTTAGTTCTTGTACAGTAGCACGCAGTGCCTTGTTGCGCTTGACAACTTCATCTGAACGAACTTGTAGTTCTTTTTCCCATTGCTTTTTCTTCTGTCTACATTTGAGAGCTAGTGGAGAATAAAAAGTCAATAAGCCATGCAGGTGGTACAAAACAATGGAATTTACTTGTGGTGAATACATACCAGCTTGTCGATTGCGTTCTAAAAACCGGAGACGCTTTATTTCCATGTCTTCTTCATCTTCGTCTTCATCAATCGATAGCTTATGCTTTAGCGTTTTGTACTTGGAGGCTCGGGTTCCAGGTTCGAAATTTTCAGGGCCTTGGCTTTTGAAAACTGTTGCCTTGCTGGCGCTGAGGGATTTGGTGGGCTTGACTGGAGAAGAAAAGGGTTCGCTACCAGCATCCGATGAAGACACTGAAGTGGGTGGAGAGACAGGTGACGGATAGGATGCTAATTTTGCAGCGGTGAGATCCAGGCCGGTGAGCTCGGTGTTGACATGTTTCTCGCGAGTACGGATGTCTTCATTGAAGCTTTGTTCGAAAGGGTTGGCTTCCTCGAATCCATATCTTTCCCCGAAGCTTGGCGTCAATTCACTAAAGCAGTTGAGAAGAAATCGGCTTGGTGTGTGCAGCGCATTATCTACTGTTTTAAAAAAAGATAAGGTGGCTTGGTGAGCAAAGGGAAGGGAAAAGCAGGAGGTGGATCAGGAGTTGCTCAACCAACCTTCTTGGCTTGCCATGGTGAACGGATCAAAGGAATCTCTTTCGATTACAGTTGCCATTGAAATAAAAACTATTAAAAGGGACTTTCCACAAAGGAAAGAAAGAGTTTCAATGTCTCCATTTTATATGGACAATGGCGGACTTTCATTGAATGGCCTGGACTTCGGTTACCATTGCCTTATTAGGCAAGCACCATGACGCTGTCGCACACAAGTGAAACATGTCTTCAGCTTGACCAACCTTCTATGCGATAGTTTCTCATTTTTTTGAAAGATTTCACCCAAAAAAATGAAGACAGTGTATGATTCCATTGAAATCTATGTATTCATAGAATCTTTGAAGGGGATTGGAAGGTAGAAATGCCTTTACTGTTGTATTCCGAGTGTTGTAGATCACTTCTGCAATCTGTACCACGACTGTTTCCATCAAATACTTCGACCTTCTCTGATTTTCCATCCTCCGAAAGTTTGCCATCAGCTTCCATTATAAAAATAATTTCGGCTTGTAAAATCAAAGTTTGTTCCATTCTTTGATCGTGAATTTTATCGCAAAATAATTTTTTTTTACCCACACCAATGGGTTCGCTGCCTTTCTTTGAAAATGCCCATGTTTTATTATTCGTGGCAGCACCCCGCTTTATTTGTCTTTCTTTCTTTCTTTTCACTCCAGTAGGATTTCCAACGTCCATTCAACATTGGTCATGGTTGGTTTTTCTATAACGGTGGGTGGAGGAACAATACCTTCATCATTAGGAGGATGCTGCAGTTGCAGTGGGACAAATATTTCATCGATTCCAGAGCGTAACTGAGTTATCAGTGACGAGAACTGTTTTTGTATCACCTTGGCATCATCAATATGTCCAAATACCATAAGTGTCTTGATCATACCACCTATCTCGGCTATAAGTCTCCAGTTAGTAACTGTAATGCCACGGCTCACCGATTTCATTCGTATATTACCTTGCATGCCGCTGGCTCGCTCATAGAGTCGCTTGAGCGATCCAACAATGTACTCTTCTTCATAGATGGTACCTTTTTTACCTCTAGCCTTCTTTCTTTCTTCTCGTCGCTTGGTTTTGGATGTTCGGCTGCAAAGAGAGTCATTTGGTTAGCTAAACGCGTTGTACAATCGTCTATCTTAAAAAAAAAATCAGATGCTTTACCCTGATCTGGCAGTCGAAGACGACGCCTGTGAAAATCTGGCTGTTGTCGCCGTGTTTCTTGTAAACTGACTATACATTGAGGTAGTATCCGAAAACATGTCGACGTTTTCCAGCGTTGGATCGTCAGGCATATTCATGAACGGATCAGGCTTCTTCTGTCTCAGTTCTCGCAAACGACTTGTTTGCTTTTCAAACTGTTCTTCCATTTCTTTGATATCATCTCGGTGCTGGGAATAAGCTATGGTAGAAGAAAATTATAAGTGTTTGCATTTTTTTTGGGGGAGTTGGGGGTTTATGCGATGCCGTTATATAAAGGGCAATCCAGCCATAGAAGGCAAAGGAAAAAATTTGTTGTTGATAGAAAATTAAACTCAGCTTACTTTCTGCTATCCCAGGTTTGATGTGAGTTTCCACCAAGTCGGTGCGATTATATGTACGAGACTGTCCCATAATTGATATATGTTAGTGCTTTCTTATTCAAGATGGTCAGTACCCACTTTTTGGCAAACTTACAATTCTAATACTTTCGTTCCATAGGTTTCCCTTTATCAACGAATCCACAGCATCCTCCACATCCTAAAAAATAAATAAATAAAATACATCAGTCTAAATTCACGCTTATATGACTGGTTTATCAACATCAGCTTGACTTACTTTTGAATAATCCAAAGCAATTTGGGCAGCTTCTTGAAATCTGCGTTTTTCCTTGAGAGACTCTGAAATCAGGTGGGTTAGATCAGGGCGCATAATTTTTTTTCTTTAATGCAATTTTGTGGCTTACCGATTAATCCATATCCAAGGTCAGCCATTGCGCTATCTGAATAGTCAAGCTCCTTCGCTACAGAAAAGGCTTCTCTCCATGAGAGTCCGAGGCTGTAAGCATCCAGAGCATCTTGAAGAGATCCGGCCATGGTATATGCTGATAGAAAATATTAACATCCCTGCTTTAATTCAAGCACAAAACAAAAAGACCATTACCGATGGCAGCTTCGTCATAGCTAGTGCGTCCTTGCAAGTACTCCGCATACGCTACCAAAAGGGTCTGAAATCAATCGTTTTTAGTGGTATCCAAAAAATAAGCAATCATCTGGATTTTAACCTTTACCTTTCTTTCATTGGTCGCGTTAGGATACAGTGAGAGAGCATATGTATAAAGCGAGTGAAGCTTTGTATAGTTGACAAGTTGGTCAAAAAGGTTATTTCCGGCTTTGGATAAGTTGTGAACAGCTTTTTTATATCGCTTAAGGTGATCGTCAATCTTGAAACGTTGATAGAACTTTTCAAGTGACTGCAGCTCTTGCAGGAAAGGTAAATATTCTCTTGGATCCTAATGTAGAAATCCATAGAGCGTTTAGTAACTCCGCACTTGGTGCCTGGACTCTGACGTCAAGGAAGTTTATAGAATCCGACTTACCTTCTGTGATTGTTGTGCAACCATCAATACCAAACTGAAATCGTACATTCCCAAAGCAACATCGAAGAGTCTGTCAGCATCGCACAAAAAGATAGTGTAACTCAAAGCTTCTTCAGCATGTCCAATGTCCGTTGCTGGAAAATTAAAGAATGAGCATTTAGCCCAGTGACGACCTTGTGTAAATTTTGCCAATGATTTACCTTTTAGCTCAGCAAGCAATCGAAGCGCGGACTCTAGGTCGGATGGCGTGCTTCGAACATAGGTAGACAAAATCGCTTGAATATACTTCTTCTGATCGCGTTGGATTAAGACGGTTCGAACTTTTTCGCATATAGTATTGACCTTATTTTCTAAACTACTATGATATGAACAAGAAATGGTTAGTAAATTTTAAAAAGACGATTTCCAAAAGTTGTTTGTATCTACGGGTTTCCATTACCTTGTGGAAGGGGTAGCGGCGGAAGCTTCTGGTACAGTGCCTACTTTTGGATACATAGTGACCGTAACATCTTCGTTTCTCAGATTTGATAAGAACAAGTTGATATAATCCACTTCATGAACTTGCGACAAAAGGGTATCAACGTTGTCATTAAACAACTGAGGGTCTTCGTCATACAAAATATTCAAATCGATACGGTTGGTTCGGCATGCTAGGAATGCGGAACGATAATCGATACTATCATCGAACAATAAATGACCTTGACTCCCATACGTAAAAAACATTGCCATACAATCAATACTCTTGCACTTACTTCTTGATCGCATCCCTGATATTGGACAGTACAAATGCGCGTGGACAAACAGTTTCCAAGTTACCACGAGGCATCTAAACGTTCATTTCAAACGACACTTTAGTTACCATACGTAAAAATCCTGAATTACATGCGGGATATCAACTGACCTGAAGAACAAGTTTTGGGGCGTCTTGAATGGCAACAACAATTCTGGCTCCACGCTCAACTCTTCTGGTAGTTTCGTCATATGCTGAAGCGATTTTTTCTACCTCTTGCGTATCTGCCACTCACGTATTAGTCTGGTACAAATGGAAACCAACGCGATAGCGCGCTCTAGCCTTACCTGAGAAAGGTGTATCCAAAGGTAAAAACCTTACAACATGATTGGTCGTGGTATAGACCAAGAAGTTATGTCGCAAGAAAAATGAAGTGCATTCGGAAGAAACAAGCTGTGCGTCAACATATAACTTTCCTCGATCGGTCAATGCAGCAATAATGGTCTGTAAGCTACTATGTTAGTTGCGCATACTCCAGTATGGGATCCCATAAACATCTCCGAATATACCTTAACCTCCGATGACTCTGTTTGAATAGTGATGGCTCCAATCCAAGGTGCTGCTGACGGCAACGAAAGTAGCGGCTGAAGTTCGATGGTATCAGTATCGAGGATGGCTGGATATTGACAAAAACGAAATCAGTTCCAGGACTCAAATGCCAGAGTAATCATAAAAAATAAAATGCAAAAATACTGACCTTCCAAAATGTCACCGTCGTTTCGCTCTACGAGGAGGCTACCGGAAAGTGCGTTACTGTACAGTCGCAGACCACGGCCACCTACAGCCAGCTTAGATTCTTTGAGGATATCACCCTTCATGTCGATTTCGTCAACGAACAAGTAGTCCTGATGGTCCTCATCACTGTACTGAAGATACGCGATAGTTGTCTGGTTGACCCATTTGATTTGTCGTGGAAGACTGCCGTCGGTGATACTGATAGCATGTATTACTACAAAAGCGTTCTATCTGCATCGTCTACGAGGCATTCTTCGTGCTTACCTTAATTGAATGGAACCCAGCGTTACCGTAGAGCCACGTGCCTTCTCAGGAAGCTCATAGAAAACAACTTTGCGAGAAACTCCGAGGACAGCAATCTGAGTTCCAGTGGAGAAATTGGAATATGCAATTTCCTGAATGTTTTCATCAGCCGTTACCACCATACTACTCATTGGCGGAGGAACATTTTGGTATAGGAATGGCGTCATAAGGGCATTTGCTGCAGGGTTTACAGTCAGTCAGCATCGTACCTTTCAACATATCCTATCGATTTATACACTAACCTCCATCAATAACAGCAACGTAACCTGCATTGTCTTTAGACGTAGAGGTGCTAGTGGCAATGTCGTGGATAAAAACAAATTGATGATAGAAAGCATCTAAGGAAACGTCATTTAGAAAGTTGTAGAACGTCAGCTCATTATAATCATTCTCAAAGTTTTTACCTTCTGCCAAAATATGCGCAACATATGGATTTTCAACGTCCCAATTGAATGCAACAATGTTACTTCCTAGATCCAAGTGCTGCTTCATATACCAATGATAATTATTCATGGTCCACAATTGAACTTATGTAAAGAGTCAGTTAATCATAATAGCCACCCGCAGCCTAGTTAGTAGCTATACCGAAACATACCTGTTTTCTTTATGGTGTCATTTTGTTGGGTTTGAAGCCAGACTGCAAGTATAGAAGAGTCTGCGTTCCACTGCAATTCAATGACCTTGTGCTCAGACGTTTCTCTCAACGTGAATTCGCCATGTCTCAATCCATTACGCTCGAAAAACACGATATCGTGACGATGTGGAAGACGCTGAGTCGAAGCAATCAGATTTCCTGACGGTCTAGCGCAATACGGATTCAATATCTCTGATGTCTCCTTTGGCAACCACAGGTCGTTATGCTATGCTTACCTCCAATTCAGCACATGCTCGAGTTTATCTACAGGTTCGCTAGTGTTTTGCAATTCACCTTCGCGGTTATAAACACGCAAAACACGAGAGTCTATGAAATTTTGAAAGGTGAATAATGCAAGCATAAAAATGCATTCGTTTTGCGAAAATCGTTCAATGACACCAACCTTTGCTTGGATCCACAGATGACACAACATAGAAGCTACCATCACCGCGCCATGAGATTCTAGGTTGCTGATCATCATCGGGAGAAGTGGTGTAAGTGTTGATATCAGCCTTTCTCTGGGCAGCAGCTTTGCCTTCTGATCCATGGAACTGGGTTTCCTTTTTTCCCCAGCCTACAGAGTGACTAACACCTATAGCATTACGTCGTTAGTATCAACAGTAAAAGTTGAATCCAAACCAACCAATGAAATTACCTTCGCCTTCTTCGTTTGTGTCTAACGGAAATTCGGTAATTGTATCGAAATCCCTAGTCATCTCTAATACCGTACTTGCTCCTGTAACATTTGATTGTCAGCACTAATTTCTCGGACTAATGCCACAAAGACCCAGCACAATACCTGTAATGACCACAACAACTTCTTGATCTGGACTCCAAGACATAGAAAGGATACCAGAGTCGACAGTACCAACAATCTCGAGAGCTTCGCCTCCAGCATTGAATCGCTCTTTGCTTATAAGTGCAATATCACCAGTATTTAAACACAAGCAAGCTGCCTGGGCGTCAGGGAGGTACAGCAAATCAATTATGACGTTTCCGCCATCGTTGCGTTCGAACGCAGGGAGTCGGCAAAGTTCAACAAAGTCGTTAGCGAAGTCGGAATGTTGATCACGAAGGGCGACTTTGACAGTGTCGTCGGTAAACCATGCGGCATACACATCTCCGGAATCCGGATCAACAGCAGTAAATGCCTTGGATTGTGAAAGATCCTGGAAGGACAGGCGAGATTTGCACTGCTCAAGCAGCTGTAAATTCCGCATTTCGTGAATAGTCGATATCGGTAATGGCAAGGAAAAAGCGACCCAAAAAAACATCTTTCAAATAAAGACAGTCACAAAAGTCACTTTTTCTTTGGAAGCTGTTGTCTCTAGTTCATTTTATTAAGTGTGTGTGTGATTTTTGCTTTCATGTCCAGGCATTAGGCTCACAGCATTATCTAAATATAACGATAAAGCAACACATTTCCATCATCTGATATCCTTTCAAGGTATTCTCTGGAAGCAAAGAAGGCACACATAAGTTAGCAAACCCGTTGGCAATGAACACATCATATTAAATTTATAACACACCTGCTTGCCAGAGACTCTATGCGTTTCTTGATATCCGCTGATCCAGCAGGGAAATTCAATTGACTCTGGGTTTCCTGGCAGAGTTGGTCGTGAGGCAGCTCTTTTCTTGCTTTCAATATTCTGACGATGGCCGCATCTATCTGGTATTGTCTATTTTGCATCACCTGCTTGCTAATGGCACTGTTCGTCTCGACGGGTTCCTTTGTCATCAAACTGCTCACTTTCAGGCGGAATGTAGATGCTTCAAACTGTTCATTCACAGAAAACGTGTCTGTTGGTTTGATTGTTGGATCTGGAGGTGATTTCAGTAATATTTTGTGAGGTCCGAAACACAGACTTTGGATGGTTCTAGCAAGCTCTGCTTCCTCTGAAAAAGTTGATAGTATATGAGTTAGCAAATATCCGTTGTATTCCATCAACAGTGAAAACAGTCCATACCAATTCCACTCTCACTGAATAGCTCAGTGAACGAATACGTTTCTCTACGGTTGAATAGTAAGAGCATTACTGCTTGGAATTGACTGAGCGATAATTCACGTTGTCCCTAAGGTTGAACTGATTAGATTGTACTAACTTCGGATTGTGAGAGCTCATATAATGCTTACCAATGGAAAATTGGCTCTAAGTAGACAATAACCTAATGAGGATTGCCATTTGAGTCTTCGACCACTATACTTGTTGTTGTAAAATTTTTGAAATGCAATATGCCATTCCAGTATCTAATTGATTAAGATGGGAACAATTAGTCGCTTCGTCGAAATATGATAGTCATTCAATGAGAAGAAAATGCATCATACTTCAGGTGGGAGATTTAAAGATGTTTGTGGATACACCGGCCAGTAACCTTGCGTCAATATACTGACGTTGAATGCCTCCAAAGGATAACTCGTCTATATCATGTTAAGTCAATAATCTTTACACTTTTAAAAAATCTATCACTGCAGCTGACCTTGAATTCCTTCATCAGCTTCTTGGATGCATCCATATCCTTTAGCATGCCTTCAGCCTTACTAGTAAAAGACGGGCCACATTCTACAAGCGATTTAATTTGGATTTGAATACAAATGAGGCACAACTTTTTCACATACATACCCAATTTTAACTTTGTTAAGATGGTCCTTTCTGCATCGGCCGATATACTTCTTCCAAGCAATAAACGTTTTGCAAGGTCTCTCTTAAAAAAGGCATCAAACATATCCTTGCCTGGTGTCATAGCATTAAATAAGCGTTCACACTGATCACTATTTGCGCTAAACAATAAATACCTTGGACGTAGCGGAATATGGTCAAAATATGATCAAACAATTCATCCAGTTCATCCAACGATTCCTTTTGCTATGTAAAGAATATTGCTTAGTATATGTGTCTTTGCGGTAGGAATGTGGCTCAGGAAAATATGCTACCTTGGAGCTGTTGCGTAGTTTACTGTCGACAAATTTAGCAATGATTTCCGCCGCTTTGTTAGGTTGAAAATTAAGAAAACTGGTAAAGCTGTCCTTCAGCGCATCTAGGAACATGATATCGTTGTTGAAGCACTCTTTCACAATCGAGCCTATTTTTCGCTTGAATTCAAGGACTGAGGTTACAGTGGTATTTGAGTCGGAAACGTCGTGAATGATGACCAATCCAGATTCCTATATAAAAGTCAGTCTCGTGAAACTAGGCTTGGCATGTCTTTAACATATGTACTGTATATACCTTTACATAGCTTGAAAAAGACATACACAGCTTCCGCAAGCACGATACTCGTCGACATAAATCATAAAGTTGCCGAAGGTTTCGCATATCACCCATAGTAATGGCAGGTTTGAAAGCTTATGGATGTTAGAATCAGTCGTAATGCATTAGCAGCCATAGCCTGGTAATAAATGTGTACCTTTTGATATAATAAGGTCAACGTTTTCCAAGATAATCGAGTCTTCAACTGTCTTTACAACCTTCGCCTTGGATCGTATGTCGATATACCGATTAATTCTGTCCTCAGTCTCGTCTTTCAGCGCCTGCACTGTCCAGGATACGAATGCACTTCCCGAAATTGATTCAATCTTTGACGCAGCTACTGAGCTATAATATTGCTTCGTCTGGTCCAAGAAAGCTGGTTCAAAAACAGTATCATAGATGCCAAGGTCTATGAACATCCGAGATATTGATTGAAGGTCTAGCCATTCAACGACATCGCCACCTCTAGGAATGTCGATAGAATGTCAGCAAACTTGGTGCCATGGTTTAATCAAAGCATGACAAATGCACTTTAAATACCTTTCTTTTAAAATCAATCCAAGGTAAGCTTCGATTAGTCGGTTCAAAACTTTGCCCTCACTCATTAGTTCCGTACGAAGGATGTAAAGGCCAAGATCCCTATTGTAGATCAACGATCATAGATGTAAGTTTATAGAAAGTCCTTTTTAATGATTGGCATCAGCTATAATCTTACCAAATGGAAGAGTACTCCGTGGCGTGAATTAAATATGTTCGGTCCAAGTAGAGGAAAATGCTGCGAATCATAGTCTTGAAGAAATCTTATGTCAACCCAATTGTTTTTTTTTGATTTTCGTATTGAATTATCACATGTCGCATACCATTTGATCCTGAAAACTCGTCCAATAATCCTTTACCAGCTTAAGAAAGGATCCACCAGCCATTGTGCTTCTAAATGATGTTATGATAATGTCAGCCTACTTGATCCACATCCGCCTATTTCAGCCCTAGTCACTTACTGAGACAATCGTTCGATATCCGTCTTTATCCTATGCTGGCACTGTTTACATAAATTATTATAGAGATATTGTGCTTTGCTCAGCCTGCAAAGATTCAAGCAAGCCTTCAAAAAGGGTATTAGAAGTGAATTTTAAATTTGCAACAGGATCAATGCCAATGATTTTGGTACCTGATATAGCAACTCTAAACTCTCTGTAACCGGAACACCAGTTTGTATGGCATTGATAGAGCTTTCCAATACTTTCCAAGTTTCACTTTCAAAGGTCGATCGCACCTCTGGTTGACCTGTAGGTAGCTCTTATTTAGCAATAGTATGAGGTAAAGCGAATTCAAGTTGCCAGCGAGCATTTACTCTTTAGAAAAAACTTTTGGCGATCACTCTGCGCCGCATCACTTTTGAGTCGCTTCAAAAGTTTCGCTCGAGATTTAACGCCAGAAGTGGGCTTGCTAACACCTCTGGTTTCTTCGGAATCGATATTCATAGCATCCGCCATATTGCCAGGTTCGCGTGGTATGGCCCAAAGGAAAACCAAGTTGATACTCAGCTCAAAATCAAGACAGTTTCAGCTTTGCTCTTCACCCATCTTTGGCCACCCAAAATCTGCATAAATCAGGGAAGGCAATGATTACCCTCCGTTAACAACCACAACAAAGCTCAAGCTGCTATCAGTATCTGACTTTTGTCAACACTATCAATCCCTTAGAGACAGAATGCAATGCAACAAACGGCATGCCTCCGCAATGCACGATTTGATTTATCCATATAAAACTCACGTCATCCAATGACGTTGGAAACCGGTGTTTTGAAAAATTGAGGATAAACTGCGGCACCAGCAGATGAATCAGCGCATTCAAGCTTTTCTCTCTCTTAGCTGATTGAGACTCGACCAAACAGCCACATCGTAGTCAACTCGATCGACAACTGCTTAAAATGAGCGGAAGCAATTTCGCTTATTCCTCGGCACCGCTGCGACGTGTGGATTCGGTCCAATTTGGCATTTTATCTCCAGAGGAGATTGTACGTACTTTGCCCGTTTTCTTATAATCTTTGATAGACTTTGATCTATCAATCCATGTCCGAATTGCTTTTCAATTGTGTATAAGACTGACCATTTCTTTGATGGGACCTATAGAAAGCCATGTCTGTTGCAAAGATCGAATTCCCTGAGCTTTATGATGAAGGCACTCAGAAGCCCCGTGTAGGAGGCCTTCTCGACCCTCGTATGGGTACAATCGACCGTAATTTCAAATGTCAAACCTGTGGCGAATCAATGGCTGAATGTCCGGGACATTTTGCGCACATCGAACTTGCTAAACCCGTTTACCATATTGGTATGTTGGATTGCTTGTTAAAAAAAAAAAGCCCTATAGTTTTTCTTAGGTGTATTCATTCTTTGAATTCGCTGTACAGGTTTTTTGACCAAAGTCAAGAAAATTTTGGAATGCGTTTGTTTCAAATGCTCAAAGCTGAAAGTTGATGAAGTGAGTAATCACATCCCCCCACAATGGGATCATTCTTGATGTATATTGACATCTTTTATCAGTCCAACCCAAAGTTCATTAAGGCTCGCAAACAACGTGATTCCAAAGCCAGACTTCGTGCGGTTTGGGATGTTTGCAAAAGTAAAATGATCTGCGAAGGAGGTGATGATATGGATCTTGATGGTTTGGACGACGAAGGCATGATAGAAGGTGAAGATGGTGAGATGAAGCGACGAAAGCCTCATGGTGGCTGCGGACACAAACAACCTGTCATCCGAAAGGAAGGTTTGAAATTGTTCTATGCCTACCGATCAGGTGGTGGCGATGTAAGTATATCATCCTTGTTTCTTATTTTGTCGACATTTGAGCTCCAATTGACAATACAATTGAATGATGTAAAATCATAGGATTCGAACCCTGAAGGCAAACAGCCCTTGTCTGCTTCTCAAGCTCTTCAGATCTTAAAAAATATCACTGATCAAGATATACGAGACATGGGTCTATCAGAGGAATTTGCTAGACCTGAATGGATGATTATCACCGTCTTGCCCGTTCCTCCTCCACCCGTTAGACCTAGTATCCAGATGGATGGTACAAGCAAGGGAGAAGATGATTTGACACACAAACTTTCCGATGTACTGAAAGCAAATGCAAATGTAAAACGTTGCGAAACCGAAGGTGCTCCAGTGCACGTTGTTCAAGAATTTGAACAGTTATTACAGGTACATTTTGTTCATCTTTCTTCGCAAGCTTGGCCAATGAATATGATTTCTAATCCAATATGAACAGTTCCACACTGCCACTTACATGGACAATGACATTGCTGGCCAACCGCAGGCATTGCAGAAATCTGGCAGACCTGTAAGTTTCATTTTGATGTAGTTGTTGCAGCCGCAGTCTGTGTGGCACAGTCAATGCTTTTTTCCACTTGAGTACTCACATGCATCTATGTGTTAGCTCAAATCTATTCGTGCAAGATTGAAGGGTAAAGAAGGACGTCTCCGTGGTAACTTGATGGGAAAACGTGTAGATTTCTCTGCCCGTACTGTCATTACTGGAGATCCCAACTTGTCAGTCGACGAAGTTGGTGTGCCTCGCTCTATTGCTCGCACTCTCACATACCCCGAAATCGTCACTCCATATAACATGGACAAACTTCAAACCTTGGTGCGTAACGGTCCTACCGAACATCCTGGTGCCAAGTATGTTATCCGAGATACTGGCGAACGTATTGATTTGCGATACCACAAACGTGCTGGTGAAATACCTTTGCAATATGGCTATAAAGTCGAACGACACATCAACGATGGCGATGTTGTTATTTTCAATCGACAACCTTCTCTTCACAAAATGTCCATGATGGGTCACAAAATTCGAGTTATGCCATATTCAACGTTCCGTCTCAATCTTTCCGTCACAAGTCCTTACAACGCTGATTTCGATGGAGACGAAATGAATCTTCACGTTCCTCAATCTTTGGAAACGAGAGCCGAAATCACAGAAATTTGCATGGTACCAAAGCAAATCGTATCTCCACAATCCAACAAACCTGTCATGGGTATTGTACAAGATACATTGGCTGGTGTCAACAAGTTCACAAGACGAGACAGTTTCCTTAGCAAAGATCTTGTTATGAACATCGTTATGTGGGTTCCTGACTGGGATGGTTATTTGCCAACTCCTGCCATCTTGAAGCCAAAGCCAATGTGGACTGGCAAGCAAATTATTTCCATGATCATTCCAAAAGGTATCAACTGTCAAACATTCCACTTCAATCATCCAGATGGTGAAACTACATGGATTTCTCCTCGTGATACCCGAGTCTTCATTGAAAATGGTGAACTCATTTGTGGTATCGTCTGTAAGAAAACTGTTGGTACTGCCAGCGGTGGTCTCATTCATACTATCATGAACGAGCAAGGTCCAGAAGCTGCCAAGAACTTCTTGAACGGTGCACAAACGGTTGTTAACTATTGGTTGCTCCAAAATGGTTTCAGTATTGGTATTGGTGATACCATTGCCGATAGAGACACCATGGAAAACATCACTGGCTTGATTTCAAGCGCTAAGGATCGTGTCCAAGAAATTATTCTTGCTGCTCAGCAAGACAAGTTGGAAGTTCAACCCGGTATGACCATTCGAGAATCTTTCGAAGCTAAGGTCAATCAAGCTTTGAACAAGGCTCGTGATGATGCTGGTAAAAAGGCGCAATCCTCTCTGCGTGAAGACAACAACGTCAAGCAGATGGTGGTTGCTGGTTCCAAGGGTTCTTTCATCAACATTTCTCAAATGACAGCTTGTGTCGGTCAACAGAACGTGGAGGGAAAGCGTATTCCCTATGGCTTCAAGTTCCGCACATTGCCTCATTTTGCCAAAGATGATCATAGTCCGGAAAGTCGTGGTTTCGTCGAAAACTCGTATTTGCGTGGTTTGACTCCTCAAGAATTCTTCTTCCACGCTATGGGTGGTCGTGAAGGTATGAACGAATGTCAAGCATATTTTTCATGGCGTTCTTGCAAAGTTTGACCATTATGTTTGTTTTTTTCCTTCTAGGTTTGATTGATACCGCTGTCAAAACTGCCGAAACTGG
Source organism: Umbelopsis vinacea (assembly GCA_016758895.1). NCBI lineage: Eukaryota > Fungi > Mucoromycota > Umbelopsidomycetes > Umbelopsidales > Umbelopsidaceae > Umbelopsis > Umbelopsis vinacea. The sequence continues at coordinate 1,102,048 of JAEPRA010000003.1, read as the reverse complement.
TTATATTCAACGTCGTCTTGTGAAGGCACTTGAAGATGTCATGGTCAAATACGATGGTACCGTCCGAAACTCACTTGGTGACATTATTCAGTTCTGTTATGGTGAAGATGGTATGGATGCTTGCTACGTGGAAAAGCAAAAGATCTTTACTCTCAATTGCACGGATACCCAATTTGAGAAGCGATACAAGGCTGATGTCATGGACAAGGGCTTTAAGAAAGGCACTTTGGACTTCTCCATCCTCAAAGAAATTGAGAACAGTGAAGAAGCACAGCGTTATTTAGACGAAGAATTCAGACAGCTGAGCGAAGATAGACATGTCCTTCGATCCTTTATTTTTACCAGCGGCGACGACAAGTGGCCACTTCCAAGCAATTTACAACGCTTGATTACAAATGCTCAGCAAATCTTCCATATTGATCCTCGCAAGGCTTCCGATTTGCATCCGGTTCAAGTGATCGATGGTGTTCGTCAAGTTTCCGAAAGACTGCTCGTTGTCCGTGGTAGCGATAAGATCAGTATCGATGCTCAACGTAATGCCACCTTGCTCTTCCAAATCTTGTTGCGATCGACTTTGTCCACCAAGAGAGTTATTGAAGAGTTCCATCTCACAACTCAAGCTTTCGAGTGGGTCCTCGGTGAAATTGAATCCCGCTTCTTGACCTCCATTGTCGCTCCAGGTGAAATGGTTGGTACTGTCGCTGCGCAGTCCATTGGTGAACCTGCCACTCAGATGACCCTCAACACTTTCCATTATGCTGGTGTGTCCAGTAAGAACGTCACTCTTGGTGTTCCTCGTTTGAAGGAAATTATCAACGTTGCCAAGAACATCAAGACACCTCGTTTGGAAGTCTGGTTGACACCTGAACGTGCACGCAACATTGAACTTGCCAAGGAAGTACAAGTTGGCTTGGAACACACCACTCTTCAGAAGGTTACTGCTGCATCTGAAATCTACTACGATCCAGACCCGCGCAACACTGTCATTGAAGAGGATGTTGACTTTGTTGACACATACTATCAACTTGAAGATGATAACTCTCCGGTTGTTACTAATGTTTCGCCATGGCTTCTTCGTCTCGAATTGAACCGTGGTATGATGATTGACAAGCGCCTCAACATCACTGAAGTTGTTTCCAAGATCTCTGAAGATTTCAAGAATGATTTGCACGTCATGGGAAGTGATGAGAACTCTGAGAAATTGATTATTCGTTGCCGAATCATGAACGACGACGAAAACAAGGACATGGACGATGATGAGACCAAGGTGGAAGAAGATGTTTTCTTACGCAAGTTGGAAGCCAATATGTTGAGTTCCATTACCCTTCGTGGTATCGCAAGAATTAGAAAGGTCTACATTGTTGAACGTAAAGAGACCCGTATGCATGAAGATGGTCACTTTGAACAGCATACCGAATGGGGTCTTGACACTGATGGTATCAACTTGCAAGAAGTTATGTGCCAAGAAGGTGTCGACTCAAGAAAGACATACTCTAACAACACTGTTGAAATCATGGAAGTTCTTGGTATTGAAGCTACCCGAAAAGCATTGCTCAAAGAACTTCGTAATGTTATTGAATTCGATGGTTCTTATGTCAACTACCGTCACTTGGCTCTTCTTTGTGATGTTATGACCAACCGTGGACATCTTATGGCCATCACTCGTCATGGTATCAATCGTGCCGAAACTGGAGCTCTCATGAGATGTTCCTTTGAGGAAACTGTCGAAATTCTGATGGAAGCCTCAGCTGTTGGTGAATTAGATGATTGCCGTGGTGTTGCTGAAAACATCATGCTTGGTCAAATCGCTCCTCTGGGAACTGGAGAATTTGATGTCATGTTGGATGAAGATATGCTGAAGGATATTCCATATCCAGATCGCCAACACTTGCTACCTAATGGTATCAATGGAGATAATGCTGGTTTTGCCACACCTGGACCTGGTTTCATGACACCCAATGTTGCCACGCCTTATGACAGTCGCAGCCCTGATTGGGTTGATTTCTCTCATCCAAGCTCTCCTATGGAAGCCATGTTCTCACCTATTGGTGATTCAGGTGCTTCTTCAAGCTCGGTTGGTGCAAGCCCATGGCGTGGAGACATGAGCCCTTACGCTGCTAGTCCTGGTTATTCACCTGCGTCTCCTGGTTACTCACCAGCCAGTCCCAACTATTCAGCATCTCCAGGCTATTCTCCTGCCTCACCCAACTATTCCCCAACCAGCCCTTCATATTCTCCAGCTTCTCCCAACTATAGTCCTACGAGCCCAAGCTATAGTCCTACTAGCCCTAGCTACAGCCCCACCAGTCCTAGCTACAGTCCCACTAGTCCTAGCTACAGTCCCACCAGCCCAAGCTATAGTCCCACCAGCCCAAGCTACAGTCCTACTAGCCCAAGCTATAGTCCTACCAGCCCAAGCTACAGCCCAACAAGCCCAAGCTACAGTCCCACTAGTCCTAGCTACAGTCCCACCAGCCCAAGCTACAGCCCAACTAGCCCAAGCTACAGTCCCACGAGCCCAAGCTATAGTCCCACTAGTCCCAGCTACAGCCCAACAAGCCCAAGCTACAGTCCCACTAGTCCTAGCTACAGTCCTACCAGTCCAAGCTATAGCCCCACTGCTCAAGGTTACTCACCTACTAGCCCAAGCTACAGTCCAACCTCACCAAGCTACTCACCCACTAGTCCAAGCTACAGTCCAACATCACCTAGCTACTCACCCACGAGTCCCAGCTATGGCTCAACAGCCAATAACAAAAACAAAAAGAGATGAGGAAAGAACAAACAAATCATTCGTATGTACAAAAGTCCTTGAAGAGGAGGCATTTTCTTTTTTTCGCGCACTCTCAGAATCACTGTTATTTCTTTTCTTTTTTGTTTCGACTCTGAAAATAAGGAAAAAAAAAAATCCACAAAAAACACCTTCATCTCTGTTTCTATTTCTTTATCCTCAATTATGATATAAGGAAAGCAAAAAGACCCATTGTAAATTTAAAAAAAAAAAAAGAGGCAATATTTTAATTTTTTTTTTCTGCCAAAGAGAGTGATAAATCAAACATAATAAAGGAAGTGTTCACTCATACTCATTCGTCTATTAAATATGAGCTGTTCATTGATTAACACCTACGACGCGGATATACATACATGTAAAGAAGATAAAACACAAAGAATTATCGCCTATGGCGTGGCCTGCCACGCGGCGTATACTTGGCAAACAGCAGCGATACCACCAAACAGTCCAACAAGCACATCCGGGAAGGTGGAGTTCTCCAACGACCAGTGAACGGTCAAAGGCAAGTAACTAAAATGGCAAGGAAGAAAAATGGTGTTAGGTGGGCGAGCGACACGTCGGGCATTCACCATATGCGATTGGTAATATTCAATCCATCCTTCACTACCAACAATGTCCCATTTCTTACCCAGTATTGATAACAGTGCCCAAGAGCATTGATTTCTTTTCACTTTGGATGCTTGCAATTTGTTGTTGCTTCTCAGCTTGATCGGTGATCTCACCATCCTTGATCTTCTTAATCAAAGATGTCTCCTTTTTCTTCAACAAGCGATATTGTTCAGCAATACGGCCAAACTCCAAAACAACCCAAAGTGCCCAGAATCGACAACTCCAGATACCAATGCTGTTTGTCTTTTTCTCAGACAAGGAAATAGCGTTATGAGCTCCAAGCCAGTACAAATGTTCCAGTGGGTAATAAATGACCATGGATAGATTCTGGATACGCTCAAGGTTGAGGTGTAGGCGCGATGGAGAAGGGTTATGCTCGAGGTATGCCATGTATTGGATCATAGGAAGCAATCCATAGTAACGGAGCAAGATACGGAAATCACTGACGGGACCAGCAAAGTTTTTGATATGCTGAGCAAGGGTGATGACAGCCGGTCCCTTGATGGAAGCAGGCCCAGCACGTCTTTGCAAAAACCAAACCACAATCTTCGACCAATATTGAATGTTCTAATATGCAGTTATGACGAGGGATGAGAAAGAGTGAATCAAAAGTCAATGCCGGGATCTCTCTCCACGTCAATTCAGCAAAATGACACAGAGCTTACCATGAGGACTTTGTCCGTTCCACGAACAGTGTTAAGGAAGCGGATAACTCTATCCAGCAAAGGAGTCGAGGGACCCAATAATTTGGCAATGGTCAGAGGGTTGAGGCTGCCAGTAATTGCTTTTTCGGACATGGCGAGAAGGTGAGAAGAGAAAAGGCTGTGTGTGAGCTGGATCGGAACATGAACAATGGAGGAAATACCATCACTCAGACATCACGTGAAAATGAAAAGGAAAATGGAATGCCATAGGAAAAAGATGTTAACGGATATGAAAGGTGTTATTCAAGAATGAATTGAATCCTCTTCTTGATCTTTTTACGGGCACTGAAGAGATAACTTTTATCCTTCTATCCGTTGAAGCACCTAGACATGGAGTTGTCAATCGGTTCCTGGGTTCAAAACTCCGCACAGCATCAGTAACCACTGCTGTTCAGCAGACACATGGTCAAGAAAACTCTACTCTGAGAAAAAAATTGTAGTCGAATCACTTCTTAACTAATTATTCATTGTCATTTTTAAATTTCATCATTCTGGTAGTGTGACAGTTATGTGGACATAATTATGACCAGTACCTATTTCATCTGCCGTAGCAGCGCAACCAAGTAGTCAGTACTGTCGCCGACAATCTATCACGGAACAGCGACAGCTTGAAAAATTTCATTTTGGTCGCCACAATTCTGTTTTAATACATATCCTGTAGGGAAATGCCACCTGCGTCTGCATATGTGCTGCCGAAGCATATACAAATCCGCAAGTTCAACATGAATTTGTGTTGCATTTCTTTCCTTTCAACAGGCTATTGAGGAGCATTTTTTAGTACCTCAGGGATGCTTGGAAGGATAGTGATGTGAAGGATCCAATTGCATTGAATCCAAGAATAGCGTGCATGGATAGGATGATCCACATTATTCCGATGGGAGGATGAACCAAAAGGGAAGAAGCATCGTGTGCTGGGAAAGATCAAGTTATAGTTGTGCGGAAAAGAGCTAAAAATCTGGGAAAATTTCATCCATAATATAATGTAGAAGTTCATGTCGATCACTGACGATGGTTTCCTAATGGCACTTATCATTAAAGCAGAAGGATTTCGAAAGCAAACGTGCAATGAGGTTGGTAGAGATCGTCCATACAATTCCGCCACACCACTCCCTTAAGGATATACTCAAGTTCCACGGCACAATACTATACTAGGCATCAGCAGCCCATAGAGTGAACCTCCATCATTACTATTATTATTTTGTTAGTGCTCTCGTAATTTCCTCCCTTAAAAGAAAGGAGCCGATTTATTCACGCCTTTGATGATTATCTTGGAGAGGATCGGCGTCTGACGCAAACATTTGGAAGTAGGAGATATTCCTCTTTTATTTCTTTGGTTCAATCACTGGTTTAATTAACTTTGACAAACACACAATTTTGATCTCAAATTTGTGTGGGAAATCTGTCACTCACAGATCGGCCATGGCAGATATTCACACCATGAACGAATGAAATGTAATGACGTCCAGACATGGCTCTCAAAGGTAAAGAAAAAAGTTCTATGAAAAGCTTGCGTAGGTAGTGAGCTCAACTTACAATGGTCAAGTCTATCCCTCCAGGGCAGCCGTAACTTTTTTTCTTTTCCTTGCAGCGAACCATTGTTAAACGGATGTCAGCGTTGCCCCTTTGCGATTTCACTCTTTGCTTTTGGTCTTTTGTCAATATATTCCATCGTCTGAAATAAGCATGGCAACATCCGTTATGATGGCATCCACCTTTCCTTCAGCTGGACCCACCATGCAACAAGAGGTAAAGCAATGACATGATTTACCAAGTATAGCGGAAAACGTTGATCCGGCACTAAAACTAAAATGTTATAATGAATTACAGCCGATAGTTTACGACCCAACCTACCAAGGGCTGACAATCTTCCCATCCGACAGCTTGTTGGATAAACCAATGGCATTACTGATTATTCAAGACCGTCTGTCGTCGTCTGCATCACTATCCTCCATCTCATCCGGCTCAGATACCACTTCTTCATCAAATTCAATCGCAAGGATCAACAAGCCGTTACCCGTCATTTCAGAAAGTGAAATCCCACCCCTGTGTATAGATGAACCGCTAGGGATAACCTATGCTACCTTGGCCAGTGAAGCCATCTTTGAGCCTGCTCCGGTGGCTGGGCGACCCAATTTCCGACAGCGAATAAAGCGAATGTGGTCTAAGAAAATGGATGAACCAATGAACGATACTACAAAACCCAAACGTCACTCTGTCCCGAATATACACATCCAAACATCTACCTCCAAAGAAACAAAGAAATCGTCCAACCATACCATGAATGGATTAATGCGGTGGCGTTCCGTGCTTCACCGTAATTCCGTATCGACTGAGGTGCCGATCATACCGGAAACGAGACCTGCAATGCCACCACCACCACTACAAAATCCCAACCCTGTACCTAGAAGAAGAGCACTCAGTGAAGACAATGGAAGGTTGCAATTGCACATCGATGATAGTGTTGACTATTTGAATGAACTTAGCGGTGAAGCCAAAATAAGTGAGTACAAAGGAGGTGGAGCAAACTGTTAAAAAAAAAAAAAAAAAAAAAAAAAACCTAGGGGATACAATAACGTAAAGAAAATAATGACTGACTTGAAAACTGTACTTGCAGCACGACTTCGACACACAAGATCGCTGTCCAGTATCAATCGGCTAAAGGAGTTACTGGGCGTACGTATTCAACCCGATGCGCCCGTGCAGCCCAAAAAGTCCGTCCAATTCGATGAACATGTGTATGTTCTACCAACATATAGCGTAGCACAATATAATCGAACGAGTGATCGTACCAACACTTGTTATTGTCTCAATGCTGAGTCGGCGTGTTTGATTCGTGATGAACTTAACCGCTACAAGTTATATGAGATGGAGATTCATGCCAAAAGCAAGTACATGACCCACTTCATCCCATAAATCCAAAACCACTTCCATACCCTATACCGATAACGCATGTATAAAGTTTTTTTTCGAACACTTGATAATCATAATCCCACGTAATAAATGGCCCATTTTCCGAAGTACGAGGCTCCTCTCCACATCTCGACGAATCTAGCTCGGGAAGATGAGCCGACGAGCTAATCAATGTACCCCACCCCAGTCATATTAGGGAGGCAGGGCAAGGTAAATGCTCTAACAGCTACTCAGGTTAGCCAACAAGGAGGCAAGGGTGACAGACACTAGTCCAGTTAGCGTGTGTGTGGCACTGACAGAGGAGGTGGAAATTTTATTTTTTAAAAAAAAATGGGGGCAATTTTCTTTTTTTTGAGGTTTCTTTTGAGGGATGGGGGGGTTGGTTGTATGTACAAAAAAAGGGATTTTTGGTGAAAAGAACAAGGTAGGTATTTTTTGGAGCTTTTTGATGGGCAAGAGGTGGTAAATGTATGTAACGAGGAAGACGGAGAGATAAGCACAGAAGGGAATATAATAATAAAAACACAAAGGGGGTGGGGGATATCGTGTAAAGTGTTTCGTTGTAACGGTAGGCGTTGGAAGGCCCTGATGGATGGCGGCAAAAGAAAGGGTTCGTCCATTCATTCATTACATTTTGGGTGGAGACGGACGGGGAAGAGCGCCTTCCTTTTTTTTTCTGTCTGTTTTTTAGAGGAGGGGTTTTTTTGGTATGCGTTTTTTGTTAAGAGGTGTGGTTGCAGAGAAAGGTTTGGTTGGGTGATTCTAGATGTCCAAATCAACAAGACCTAAGCAATTCAAAGTAAACAATTAGATGATTGTACAGATTTGAGATATTTAAAAAAAACACAGCGGCCCTTACCATCTAATTCTTGGTCCATATCAACGCCAGCTACAACATCGCCGCCACCACCAGTGGAAAGCCACAGGTCAATTGCTTCATCTTGTGGGGTCGAAGGGATGGTGGAAAAGGTCTCAAAAACGTGCTCAGGAAGCTTGTGAGAAAATAAGTAAGGCGATATTATTGCATTGTCTGATCCATTCCATTCACTATGGATACGAATGGTATTGTCATCCATAGAACCATCCATATCAAACAGATGTTCCACATGACAATCAGAAGGAAGTTGCGTAACCATTTGCGAAGAAGAGGTGGAAAGATCCAAACCACTGTCGTCATCCATAGGTGAACTGCCAAGCGAACCTTGATCAAAAAGTAGCGACGGTGGCTCATCGCTCCATGATTCACTGACAAACGACGTTTTTGCCTCGTCTTCCATGTTGAACTGGTTCGACTGCCAATCTTGGTCATCTTGGGCTGACATGTACGACATGGTATCATCGTCATCGGCAAAATCGGAATCGGCATCCATGGAGGACCGGGACACTGATCTTGAGAGATTCAATACTCGTTGTAACGCCTTCTGTTGCAGTAATTGATCTTTTCGAACAGCTTCTTGTCTCCAATTGACCAGCGTCTTTCGGGTCAAGCCGGTGGCGTGACGGTTAGCAAGGTGTCGTGATGATCGAGATCGTTGTTGTTTGTTGAGGCGAGCTTGATGTTTCTTGACCTTATTGTTATGACATTTCGCCAATTCAAGATTTCTTGCTTGAACCAATAAATCCACACTCTTGCCTCCACCGCCACCACTACTTTGGTGAAGAAATGCATCGGGACTTGGGCTACGGGTTTGTCCAGCACATCGGGGGCAAAAGTAGTGTTCGGCTAATGCATCCTCGGATTGCCCGATGCAGTCCATATGCAACCAAATTTCACAACGATCGCACTGAACCATCGATCCCGTGGAGTCAGTCGGCCTAGCACAGATACAACGGATAATAGCATTGGGATCGTCTTCTTCATCATCGGACATGTTGGTTTGGCCGCGAGTACCTCGGCATCGTTCAAGATGATAAGCTAAGCCTCGGCTGTTTTTGTAGCATTTGTGGCAAGTAGCGCAAGAGTACTGTGTGGTAATATCTGGAAATCATAGCGTTAGTGGCGGAGTCAAAGACGCGAGGAATTTTAGGCAAAGTGCCGGTCGTACAACAGTTGACAATTATTGGGAAAAACCATGTAGGAAAACGAATAACAACAATGTACTTACCAACTTGATGAACTTGCTCCGATAACTGTTGGAAACATTGCAAGTCTTCGTCCGTGACAAAGTCAAGGAATCTTTTAATTTTCTCAACGGCTCGTTGTCGCTGTTCTACACGATCGATGACTCGTGTCCGAGCAAAGAAATTACGGCTTCCTCCAACCGCACTGTTAGAGCCATCTCCTTTTCGAAGTCGCATTGACATCGGCAATGTGCGTGCTGAACTCTTCGTTTCCAAAATACGTTGGCTGGCTTCATGAAGACGCTGTAACAGTTGCTTTCCGATAACTTGAACATCGATCGGTTCATCATTCGATTTCTTTCCGTTCCATAAGCTGTCACACGTCTGAAACAGTTGTGCTCTGGGCGGCGGTGGGCATTGGGCGCTGGTAAACTCCGTTAGGTTTGGTGTCGCAAAGGACGTACATGTGGAGCTACCGGAGTCATTATCCGCTGGGTCGTCATGGCCGTCCGATGATAGTCGTCGCTCTCGTCTAGTGGTAGATCGGGTGGTTCTTGTAGACCGACCACGTTCATTTTCTCGATTCTCTACAACCTTGGCAGACGGAGTTCGTTTGCTGGGTGGCCTTGTTCTTGGCTTATGTTGAACAGGAGGGGACTGTCTAGAACTGTAAGCAGACGATACAGACGAAGTAGACGATGGACTGGATAGTTCTGGTGTGTCTTCGTCGGAACTAGAAACATGGCCTCGCTTGATGTTCACTAAATCATCCAAATCGACAAACGCTTGACTTTTGCCAAGTTCGGTCGAGTTATCCAACGCAAGATCACTCCAGTTACGGGGACCTAGAATCGTCCGAGGCTTCATCTGCGACGCATATGACCTAAGAAGAAGGGTTCAAAAAAAGTAGAGGTGTTCAATATGAAATCGTTTTTGTACAAACTTGACACAAACAAGGGGTGGCTACCTGTGGACAGTGTCAGAGCGTTTGGTGACCATGGCTGTTGCTGACAACGAAATGAGCTGGTGATCCGCCCATGAGGAAGCAAGAGTCGGCTCCATGTCAAAGAATGCAGATGAGTCTGAGAAAAGTGGAAAGGGAAAGCTGTATAACAAGCTTGGTTAGTGGCACACTTCTTTTTTTGAAAGCCTCCCCCGCGCCCTAATCTCCTTGTCATGCTCGCTTAAGCAGGGAGCCGATCCGCGCGTGTGCCCCTCGCTGTCTGCCTATAAGTGCACACCCACCCAACCAAATGTGGACCCTCACTCCTTGCACCATATAATCAATTCGTTTTTATATACGCACATTTCTTTTGGGACGAGTTTGTTTTTGGCTCGTGGATATCAAAGAAGAGAACAGGGTTATAGAAAGGAAATAAAGACAAGGTTATGGAAAAGAAGTTTTGGAATCGCTTAGGTCTCTAGCTGTACGTCAGAAAAAAAAAGGGACTGCATAAAATGAAGGTAATAGCTGCTGAAGTCGCCGACTCGCAGTTTTTCGGATACAGAAGCTTGGAAAAAAAAAATACGAGTGTAGAGAACGCCCGCTACCATGGAAACCCAACTACCGCCGCCCTTGTCTAAAGAGATAAAAAAATAAAAAAAAATCTTGCTCAATATCCTGACCTTACTAGCCTGCCCTTTAACTCGGTTATTGCGGGAAAGGTCGTCCCACCCTCGCCCATTTTATTTTCTCCCTATTTTTTTTGTTATGAACCACCGCTTAAAACAAATCCGTTTAATACATTACGATCGGCGTTTGCTTGCCTCCGTGGATGATCTAGAAAAAAAAAATTACATGGAAAAAATAATAACGGTCTGCTATCGCTGATTCATGGGAGGAATAATACTTGACATGCGTTCACCGTATGGTGACACCGGGTAATCCGCCAATGTGTTAAGAGCCACTTTTGGCAGCCAGGCAACTGGACTGTGGGTACGGAATTTCCACTGCTTATCAAAGTCATCACGTGGCTTGGCTAAAGTATGCTTTGATGTTCCCCCCTCTACTTCGAAGCAAAGTTAAAGGTTTAAATCACAGCGAAAGAAAGTGTGGCGGCGTTAAGGAGACATATCCCGTATTTTGTATACTGTACGTCATCTCCAATTTGTATTGGCGATACTCGACCGAGCGATTTTCCTCCCTGTATTGGAGCGTTCCGACTAAGGGATAATAAAAAAAGTCGTTCGACATGGGCAATATCGTGGGACTGTACAATGTCCACTCGAAACCAAAACCAGAATTCCGCTACACTCCAACATTTCTCACCGATGTTTGCGATTTTACAGATAAGAGGTCTCAAACTAAGATTATAGAGAGTGTGAATGTCTACCAGTTGGAGCAATGTGCCTACAAAAAACAGGTTCAGGACCCAAATGAAAGGATTAAGAGGGGTCGAATATACCAAAAAGACATTCTAGACGGTAGACCGGGAGGGCGACAAAGCCGAGGGCTGTAGATGAGCTGAGTCGCTGATGTCCAAATTGTACAAACATCCCCTACCTCGTCCGATGCAGCAGGAGTTCACGTCATGAACTCAGCGGGCCAGGCTAGTTCTGACATTATCAAAATGTTTCAGATCAGCCAAACTAAAAACATATTTGAGTACCTTATCTTGGAGACAACCAGTGTGTGGATGCCTGAAACGTGTTATGCCCGTTATAAACTTGCTGTCCAGACGATGTGTGTTCCCAAGTGTTTACTTGACTGTTGTGGAAGATATGGAAAAGTTCCACCAGGGGAGGTACATACATATATAATATAGCTATTTGACGTATGCATTAAGAAATAGAGGATGTGTTCCTCGAGCAGTAAGAAATCGGCTCAATTACCAAAGCGCGTGCCCAGAAAAAGTAGGGTCAGTAAAAAAAATCGCCACCAAACAAAAATTTCAGAAGCCAAACATTTTATTTTTTTTACGCGACCTGGAATCTGCTTGCATTTCAATGGCACAGCATCTGGACTACCTTGAGGTCGCCCTCACTCAAGAAAATACACCCGTATGTAACGTCTTATTGTCTTTGAATGGAACTTGCCTCCACATGTTAAACACCAAACTGTACAATTTACAGGTTACATACAGAACGCTGTCTAGAAAAGCGAATATTAACGTGACGGCCGCTAAAAAGTAAATGAACATATATACACCGTGGTTAACGCAGCAAAGACCATCATTCTTACACTGCTCTTTTCAATCAGGCTTCTATATCAGTTTGTATCCACTACGAAACATAATGTCAGCGCGACATACTGCATCTCGGGCGAAGGTCTGACTAGCATCCCCGGTAATGAGCCAACACAAACGATTCGTCTTGTTGATGCCGAGGATCTTGAAGGTAAGCTCGAACTCCTCATTTTTCACAAGTACCGTAGTATGGTATCAAATGGAATCATAACACGTATCTTTTATCAAGAGGCTCGAAAGCAATTCAAATATATAAGTGGCGTCCATATTTATAGCGTTCAACCATCCAAGTTAAAGGTGCGAAATAACAATGACAATGTATGAGGAGTATGTTGAAATGAAAGACTAATTTGTAATGTGTATAGGACCACTCTGTATTGGTGACCGCTAGTAGCGATCTTCCAACTTATTCATTAGCAGACCTGCCTCGATTAGGCGTCATAAGAGACACTAGCATCACGACATCAGAATCACGGCAGGCCGCACCACCACCGTCATCTCATCCCAAAGCAGCAGCAGCGAGCAAACCACCCAGTGCTCCTACGCCAGTATCAAAACCAATCCCAGCTAAGCAACAAACTAAAGCACAAGCAAATCAGGTAAATGCCCATTGCTATGGACTGCAATTATTCACGACCAGTTTCATTAACTGTCAAATAACAGGAAAAAGCAAACCAAAAGAAATCCGAGCAAAGGAACGTGGCATCGTTGTTTAGTGCTGCTGCTGCAAAGAAAGATAAACCAGTTGCCAAACCAAAGCCAATTGCGCAACCGGCTCCAGTGTCAGAATCTGCGCCTTCTAAATCTAGGAATGTAAAGAAAATTCAATCGGATAGTGAAGAAGAAGAGGATGATGAGGAAATGGATAGGCGCTTGGCAGCATCTTCAAGACAAGCGGACTCGGTGGAAGATTTCTGGAAAGACGAAGAAGTTGATCCAGTTAGCCCCAGCAAGACAAATTCCGCACAGGAGGCTGATAGTGAAGCTACGCCGATCAACCAACCCGATGATACAGGTAGGTCAACAATCCACCTTCGAATGAAGCTGTTACACCAGTGTACTAATAGTTTCCAAGATATAGCAGAGGCGGAAGAGGTGATAGTAACGAAACCAGCAGACGAAGACGTGCAGGCACCTCGAGAGCGACGTAGACTGAAACGCAAAGTATTGAAGAAGAAGCATTATAAAGACGAATCGGGTTACTTGGTCACGGATGATGTATACGAATGGGAGAGTTATAGTGAAGAGGAGACGACTGAACCCGTTCTCAAACGAAAGGCTCCACCTGCATCTCCTTCCAAAAATGACAGCAAGAAGAGCGCAAAGAAGGGAAGCGCTGCTGATCAAAAGAGTCTTCTGAGCTTTTGGGGGAAAAAATAGATATGGGAGTCTCAGATATATGCATGCATGCATACTTCAGCTACTGCTTATTTAATAAAAGTGTACAATACGATTCAACAATGGCGCTGTCAATAGAGCATCAATAGACATGGGAAAAAGGCACGGAATACCGATTAGGTTGCAGATGAAAGGCTACCGCAAAGCATCCATTGAATTCAAAGCTGATCGTCGGTCCCTCCTAAATGCTGTTTTGACAATTCATCTATTTTTCAGGGTGGAGAGAAACATTATTGCAAAAAATACTTATCGCGGATGGAAGTCTTTTCAGTCCAAAACCATTATCTATCATTTAAGCACACAATTGCGTACTTGTTTTTTCCCCGATCACGTTAATTATGCCCATTTTGGGATATTTTTCCAGGTAACTAATTTACCGTCGAAAGTATTTTTTTCATCGGATCATCACGATGGCAAATGGAGGTGGAGCATACTTCCCGGCAATCACAATACGATCCCGATTCACTCAGGTCATCATACTTGTAGCTGTAATTCTAAACCTTGGACTAGCTGTTTATTTCTGGTTACCTTCAGAAGAACAAATATCCACGACTATAGGTTTGCCTAAGGAACCGCTAGTAGAAGACACCATAGCAGCTAATGAGGATTTCGCTGACGACCTTGAGGATTCGGATGAAGAGGAACGTCCAAGAAAGAAAGTGGCCGTTCTGAACTATGCTGGTGCCCATGACGAAGTTGTTGTCTCTATCCTATATACCCTGGCTCAGATACCGGAATATGATGTCGATGTCTTCTTCACAACACCCAGATATGGCATTGAGAAGATCATGTCACCATTCTACTCCAAGCCTCTTCAGGACCCAAATTCATTTGGTAGTCACTACGAACCTTCGGCATACCCAGATGTCCTCATTATGGCATCTTGTGACGGTTCAGATATATACTATGTTGGTGGAGCAGTGGAAACGATGGTCGCAGCAAAACCAGATATGAAAGTCATGTGTATCGTTCATAATCCACAGACACTACAGGACGTTCACTTTCGAATCTCGCCACTTGCGCAAAAAGGCGTTCTCACCATGGTTGGGCTATCTCCGCATGTGGCTGAATATCTTAAGGAGCATAAGCTTCCAGACCTTGCCAAAGACTTTAACCCTGTGTTTGCAAATGTTCCTACCACTGTGTTTGTGCCCACCTTCGACTACCGCCTACCCAAGAGCTGTTCGACATCCGGTATTACTGAAATGAATGAAGCTTGTAAGAGTAACTTTGTGGTGCAAGGTATCTTCGAAACCGGACGCCGAGATTATGGCTCACTGTTTGATCACTTGCTGAACAAAATAAAGGCAGATCAAGAGGATTGGAAAAACTTCCATCTTCTCTTGCTCGGTCAAGGTTCGCCATTCGACTTGCAGGAGCCACTCGCCAGCCATGTATCGACATACAACGACCTTCCCTATTTGGAGTACTATGACAAGATCCATCATAGCTTGGCTCTTTTACCAGCATTCGCCTCCGACTCTTACCTGAAATATAAAGCATCTTCTTCAGTTGGAGCTGCTCTATTGACCGGCGTTCCATTGATTGCCGATCAAGCACTATTGGATTCTTATAAGCATATCAGTAAGGATGCTGTGTATTTCCAAAATGAAGGAGAGCATTTTATCGACACTGTGGAGCGAATTCGTAAGCTCTCGGTCGAAGAGATGAACGAGAAGAGAAGCAACGCGTCTGCAATGAACAGTCGCATCATCAAAGACAATATAGCCTGGTGCAAAGCATTGTAGAGTGATACATATAGAGAAACTTTTTTGAATAAATGTAAAATGAAGTGAAAGCTTACTGAAACTGAACAAAAATGATTGAGTTGGAATTTTAGGAAAATGGATCCAAGCACGTCTTGGAATCCTCCCAAATTTTTTGAGACTGCCAAAGCGCTTCTGAAATTTTCAGCCGTTCTTCTTGACACAAGCCACTTCTCAAGCTCTACTCAAACCTTAGCTTTCTCTCCATGCAGCCAGAATCGAGCTCTGGACAATCAACACCAGAGACTCTCGATAACATGGGTAACTCTTCAAATTCAGTACCTCCCGTCAAGCGACGTAGACTCAGCACCTCGTGGAATCAACCTGGTAAAAAGCCAATCGATCACTCTCAAACTACTACGGAACAAGACGAGGACGCGGACATGCCCGACGCCGCTATGAATGGTACAAACTCTATTTCCGCCATGCAACCACCGCAATGGCAAGAAACTATAGAGAAGGCAGTCCAGTCGATCGTCTCAATTCGCGCGAGTCAAGTTGCTGCGTTTGACACGGAACGTAAGGCTTTGTTCTCCTGTTAGCATGAACAATACTGTATAGCAGGAACTAACACACTATCAATGTTAATAGCCGCGGAATCTTCTGAGGCATCCGGTTTTGTTGTGGATGCAGAAAGAGGAATTATCTTAACAAATCGTCACGTCGCATGCGCTGGACCTTTTGTAGGTGAAGCTATTTTCCACGATCACGAAGAAGTCGATGTCTTTCCCATTTATCGTGATCCCGTCCATGATTTCGGTTTCCTCAAGTAAGACTTTGATACTTTGTATTGTAATGTGATGTGAAAGTCTTTTTGATGTAAAGATTTAACATGCTCTCTTTTGTAGGTTTGATCCCAAGAAAGTCAAATACATGAAGGTTAAGCAAATTGCTCTGAAACCTGAAGGTGCCAAAGTTGGCATTGACATTCGCGTTGTGGGGTATGTGTCTTATTCCATCACAGTGACATGCTTGTGAAAATGCGTTTTCCTAATGTAAATCCCCACTTCCATAGTAACGATGCTGGAGAAAAATTGAGTATTCTTGCTGGTTCTATCTCGCGACTTGACCGCAACTGTCCCGACTATGGTGATTTGACATATAATGATTTCAACACATTTTACCTGTAAGTGGCAGCATCGTTACAAATTGAAATTGGATGATCCAATTCTCATCGCATCTGCCTTCTATAGCCAAGCTGCATCTAGCACTAGTGGTGGAAGTTCAGGATCTCCTGTCATTAATATTGATGGAGATGCTGTCGGTCTACAGGCTGGAGGTCATACCAAAGCTGCAACAGATTACTTTTTGCCTTTGGATAGAGTAAAACGTGCGTTGGAGTATATTCGAAAGGGCTTGGACGTACCACGTGGCGATATTCAGGCTCACTTTATGTAAATATCTTTGTATTTGGACAAACAAAGAATACGGTCTTGGTAGATGATTATACTTACAGGCTCTTTTTCATAGGTACCGACCATTTGATGAAGTCCTGAGATTAGGTTTGCAAACCTCAACTGAAGCCAAGATCCGAAAGCTCTTCCCAGAGGAAATCGGTATGCTGGTTGCTGAAACGATCATTCCCAAAGGTCCAGCAGCCGAACATATGGAAGAAGGTGATGTGCTCCTGACAATCAATGGCGAATACATCACCAAATTTGGACCTTTTGAATCTGTTTTGGATTCCAATGTAGACCAAGAAGTGGCCATTGGCATTGAACGCGGAGGAGAATATAAAGAATTCACTGTCAGAGTGGGCAACCTGCATGCAATGTAAGTACATTTAATCAATATACATATACCTAACACTCTAGTCAAGCTTTGCATTGACGTGTTCCATTTACTCTCAAAGTACGCCAGATCGATTTGTAGAGATTGGAGGCGCAAAGTTGAATTCATTATCATATCAGCTTGCAAGGGCATACTGCGTGCCTTGTCAAGGAGTTTATGTCTGTGAACCACATGGCAGTAAGTTGGCTATTTACCATCAGTAAACTTCACGTTCTGTATGCTAATGTTATAACACCTCTCCGTCATAGTGTTTAGACTTGATGGCCCTGATCAAGGATGGCTCATTCAAAGCGTCGATGACAAGGAAACCCCCAATCTTGATGCTTTTGTGGAAGTCATGAAGAGTATTCCGGACCGTGAGCGTGTACCTGTTGTGTATCACTCCATTGCCGATTTCCACACTACACTTGTGGCTGTCGTTCAAGTAGAGAGACATTGGGCACCTTTCCGAATGGCTGTGAGAAATGATAAGACTGGTCTTTGGGACTATACTGATTTTGGAAAGCCCATCCCTCCCAAGCCTATCGAACCAACTACTGCCAAATTCATCACCATGAACGAAAGTTTGGGTCCTGCCAAAGAACTGATTCGTTGTCTAGTCAAAATAAGCTACTACATGCCTTGTCGTCTTGATGGATTCCCAAAAAGTCGAAAGTTTGGAGCTGGTCTTATTGTCGATAAGGAGAAGGGTCTGATTGTTGTTAGTAGAAGCGTTGTTCCTACATTGCTTGGTGATCTCACTATCACATTTGCGGATTCAGTGATTATCCCCGGCAAAGTCGAGGTAAGCATAGACATGCTTGTAAGCATGATGTCCTAATTGCATTTTTTTTTTTTTTTACTAATCGTAGATATCCATCAGTACTTGCATCCAACTCATAACTTTGCGATCGTTCGTTATGATCCCAAGCATATTGGTGATACCAATGTTCTCGAAGCACCCTTCAGCGATAACGTTCTTGGTCAAGGACACAAGGTCACCTTGGTGGCCTACAATCACAATCAGCGACCCATATGTCTGACTACTGCGGTTACCGATGTCACTTGCATCACTATTCCTCACAATGCTGTAAGTGAAGCTTCACGAAACGGGAACTAAGCATGAGAATGCTAATATTAATAATTTTTTGCTTGTTTTCATGATAGAGCCCTCGATTTCGTGGTATCAACATGGATTCAATTACATTAGACACACCTTTAGCTCAGCAATGCTCCTCTGGATTGTTAGCTGATGCCGAAGGCAAGGTTCAAGGACTTTGGCTAAGTTATTTAGGAGAACGCAACATGAACGGACATGATAGCGAATATCATCTTGGCTTAGATATCAGGTCTATTGTACCTTGTTTGCGACCCTTGCAACAGGGTGTCAAGCCCAAATTGCGGTCACTCAATATTGAGCTTATGCCGGTGCAAATAGCGCAAGCTGTATCAATGGGCTTGTCCAATGAATGGATTTCAAAGGTTGAGAAGTCGAATAACACCAAACACCAACTCTTCCTTGTGCGAAGGATGGAAGCAGGCAGTGCCAGTGCCCAGGTCCTTAAGGAGCTCGACCTTGTTTTAGCGATCAATGACGAAACCATCACTCGAATGTCACAACTTGACGTTCAATACAATTTAGAAGTACTAAAAATGGTAAGCCACGTGAGGGTGTAGCTACTAAGTAGATGGTTGCTTATATCATATTTCTCATCATCTTCAAAAATCTAGACCATCTTAAGACACAAGAAGGAGCTCGTACTGGATGTACCTACTAGTGAAATTGATGAAGATGGTGGTGCAACGAAGCGAGTTGTGTTCTGGGCTGGTAGTGCTCTACATGGTAAGTCATGTTTAACGTTATACCAGGTTATGGTCTTGTTCGCTAACCATTGGACATGGTTTTTCGCATGATTAGAACCACACAAAGCGGTCTTACAACAAAGTAAATCCGTACCTTCTAAGATTTATGTGTCTGCTCGTGCAAAGGGATCACCAGCCTATCAGTATGGATTGGTAAGTAATTTTTGATGATACTTTCTGACGTAAAGCAATGCTGACGTGTTTATAATTAATATTTCCTTAGGTCCCTACCACCTGGATTACACATGTGAACTCCAAACCCACCTCCGATCTAGATGCCTTTTTAGAGGCTGTTGGGCAAGTTCAAGACAACACATATGTCCGCATTAGAACTGTGTCATTCGACAACGTTCCTATTGTGGTGAGCGTCAAGACGAACAATCATTATTTCCCAACTTCTGATTTGAGACGAGATGATGCATCAGAGTGCGGATGGGCACGGCATGAAATATCTTAGATATGTTATAGCCGATTACTTGTAATCTTTCATATTTCTTTTTTTTTCTCTACTCCCGTTCACTTTAGAAATCAATGTACTGCAGCTCCCCACTATCACTTTTGATTTCTTATTTTCTTCTCGCTGATCTCACATTTTCATCCAGTTGTATAGTGTTGTACATTTCCTACAGTCCCATATGTCTTGCCTTCTTCATACTTGGAAACAATTGCAGAAACTAACCCCCCACAAAATAAAACTCTCGCAACGCACGTTCATGCACTCACCCACAAAATTTACTGCTGCATATCTTGTAACGATATCATTTCATTCATCGACTCTAAATTTGAACCACTGCTAACACGGCATTTCCCTGTTTGGAACAAGTAATCATATAAGCATGCTTGATAGCATTGATTGTACTATGGAAATATAAATGTAGTGAGTTTAATTTTGTCGATAACTGGTATGCCGAAATATTTCTATGGCAGTTTGCCGACGCCTAAAACTACATTGAATACGTTCGTGTATCTGGGGTCGGATGCTGGGTATGCCTCTCCCTTCAAGGCGGTTGACCCCTTGCCCTGCATCAGTCCAGAAATCTTCAAATCTTAATTGCAACTACCTTTCTTGTCGCCAAATGAGCCGGGGGTAGCCAACATACTTGTACATATTCATGAATAACGAATAATGTGTTCTTTTCAGTTGGCTAAGAACTGGATGGAAAATACTATATAATATTTCGGATGACATGGCATTTTCATAATGAGAACATTGAGAGTCATGATAGGAGTGAACCCCCTGGGGGTGAGCATAACCAAGAAAGGTCTGATGCCGCATCCCTTTCCATCCTAGGGATTTCCAGCCAACGTTCAATCAAAGAACTATTTTCTTAATGTCAACGAGCTTATTTGATATAACCATCGACCTGCAAAGCAAAATCAAGGAAAATACGCTTCTTAACACTTATTGCAGTATGCATACATTTAGGGGCTTGTAATACCCGATCGGACGCCATATAGCCGGTGGGGGATCTATAGAAAATCTCGAGAATGTAGTTTTGTCTTTAGCCATGTTAAAAAATTGCAATACAAATTTCTTTTCATTTTGATAGGAATATGTGAGTCAAAGATAATATTTGAAGTTTAAAATGGCGGCTAACGGAAGGTGAAAGTATCTTTGCATGTCGGCAAAAGGCAAAATAGTATGGTGGACTTATTGTTTCAGCAGATCGAGATGTTTGAATGCAAGTTGTCATTTTCAGAGCGCCGGCAAACTTCTCCCACTGGTGTAGACTAGTTTCTTTATCCCTTGAGAAGCCATAGCTTTGGAAAAATAGAAAGGTTCATCCTATAACCCCTTGCACTTGTTAACTGTCGCCAACTTTACCAAAGAAACCTCAGATCTAAAAAAAAAAAAACACGCAAAGTTTTTTTTAAACATCTCCCTGTTTCCACACAAGTTGAAATGATGGATACCACTGCCTCTCCTAGTCAACTAAAAAACCTGGTACTGCGACCCTCATCATGCTGTGTCTCCCCTCCCTTGCTAGGTTTCTAGATCCTTTCCTTCTCCTCGCCTATCTTCTCCCGCTTTTCTTCTGGGATGGGACTTCTGGAGCATCTAGGGTTCTGCAAATCTTATATAAAGCTGCATTAAACAGTTTGGCTTGGTAGGTTTTTGAATTTGTATTGAAGGGTCCCTGCATCATTATCATTAGGGTATTTTATTGTAGCCTTAAAATCGATCAACCGCTGCTTTTCTTTATCCCCCTACAAGTTTACTTTCTTTATCTTCTTTCTACCACTTGTTGCTTAATTCCATTCATTTTATGAACATTATCCTCATATAACCATGAACAAGCCTCGAACCAGACACTCAATTAACCGATGGTCCAACCTTTTACAACTCTTTAAAACCAAAAGTACAAAATCTTTCGATAGTGACCAAATATCTGAAATCTGCAAACCATGGCGAAGAAGACCATCCGCCATGTCTGACGATTCTGCTCTCTCCAGTACTCCTTCGGAAGAGTGTATAATTGAAAAGGTCGTCGATCAGTTTCATAATCTATATACCCATGCCGTGGATGAAGTAAGAATACATATTTCATTTGCATGAATCCCTTCGGTAAAAAATTAACCTTACATTATCCATTTCCATCAGTTGGCGTACGCTCAAGAATCGTTGGGATCTATATACTATACCAACGACCGTGACGCAGCCCTGGAGGCAACACGAAATTGTATAGATGCCCTTGCTAGTTGGCGGGAACAAGGCAAGGGAAACAAGGAACGAGAACGATTATATGATGCCATGAAACCCCGAATCCGAGACTTGCAACGTCAATGTGAAGCACTTCCAATCCTTTCACGATACTCACACGACGCTTGATATAAATATATATTTTATTTTTGAAATCCCCACCTACCCCTTCCTCTCCTCACTGTCTACCCTATAGTGTACTTTATTTCTCAAAGAGTGACTATATTATACTTCCATAACTCAACCACACCAAATTCTATTTTGTTTCCAAAGTTCACCCATCGAACCCAAACTCCCCACCCTACCGTTCCTTATTCTATGCGCCAAACATCAAAAGTCCTTTTCCCTATATCGGCGCCCATGCACTCAGCACACCAACATATTATTTGGCACCATAAGCCTTAGGTCAAAAATATACCTATGTACTGATCAACCCACCATTCCGTTTCGTCTCGTGCGTTACGTGAATGCGTGAGGTTAATTGAAAAATTGCCCGATCTTTTTGAATTTTTTTTTATTGTGCGGGTTTCAAGGTCATTGTTATTACATGAATCTACTGTAGTTTAAATGAAAAAAAAAATGCAGATATGGGTGTGCCATGGGCATGGAATGTCGATGGCGACATCATGGTGAGGCTAACATTTAGATAGTGTATACAAGGTCGTTTGATGACCATAATTTATCGTCTTCGTCTACCCTTGGTTACGAGCTCAAATCCATCCTCGTCGATGATAGGGCCTTGAGGTTCCTGAGGAGCGGATGGTTCCTCAACATCCATGGCGTCATCCTGAAATGAAAGCAACACCGGGTTAGCTGCTAACGTCACAAGTATACGTTGAAATTTTGAAGCAAAGTCAATTACCTCATCGCCCGCCTCACTGTCATCGTCGTCGTCTTCACTGTCTTCATCATTGTTGGCAGACTGACCTGCAGATTGATTGGATCGAGATGCAACTTTCTCTCTCAACTTTGCAACTTCTGAAAAGTCGCCGTGAATGCATTGGTTGAACATGGAAACCAGATGCTTTGCTACCTGTTAAGAGAGCGATACAGGTACCTTGAGTCAGATATCAAATACAACTTGCATTTGTACAGCCGCTTTCTACTTACAGCATATGCAGATCCGTCCTCTAAGTCGGTATGGAACTCATCAGACATAATCTGTACCAAAATATCTTCCACATCAAATTCGTCGAGTCTCTTTGCATCTAAGGTTAGGGAGTTGTGTCAGTGAAAAAGTATGGTCAAAGTGCAGTTGTGTCAAAGATGAATGCAACACATACTTGCACCGAAATATTCAACGAGCGTCTCCGCCATCCATTCTCTTTTCTCTTCAGAATCGGGACCACCCCAATCTTGCTCTACAGCTAATTTCAAAGCCGACCACGAGCGCAATACATAATGCAAGCCTTCTGTGAATGCTGCTTGATTTGGGTGAACCATGTTGAACAGCGGTTGATATAGTTTTCCCGACCAAAACTGGTTCATTGACATTTTTTTTTTCTTTGCTAACAAGTGACTGCTTTCACGTAGACTGAAAGTTCGGGTTTAGCGCGTTTGAAACAGGCGAAACACGATAAACTAACTTAGCCATCACATTAACAAGTAAACATGGAAAAGCCAACCCCAAGAGTCAATTCTAACACTCTCAAGAATCACGTTGGTCATACTGTACGAGTATCTGGAAAGGTCATCTCTGTAAGTTTTGCTGATTGTGACTATCCTTGACATGCGCTTCTCTTGCCTTCTGCATCGGACGCGCAGCCAGTCTGTCAAACCATTCATGCTTATTGATGCCCTTTCTCCACTACCCTTTTAGCTCAATGGTGACAACGCAATTATCGAAGCCACAGATAATGGACAGATCCAAGTTCTTCTCAACGGGGTAGGGTTTCAATGTCAAAGTGCCGTATTCAATGAGGGCAGTGTATACTCACGTTTCGCGTATTGTAGCAAAGCCAATGGGGCACAACTTATGTCGAGTTGATTGGACAAGTAACACCCGAGAATACCATTCAAGAGTTCACTTTTACAAATCTTGGTAACGAATTTGGTAGGTTAAGATGATGGAAACTTTTAAGTGTCAGTTCAGGGACAAATGCTTACTTTCGTCCATTACATTTTATCAGACTTGGCGCTGGCTAACAAGGTCGTCTTGTACGGTGAAAAGTACCCAGAACTCTTTGTATAATATGTTGTGGATGGAACTGCTGTAAATCAATGAAAAATAAATCACGATACCTGGAAGTTGCTGTGCTGTTGATTAACCAAGGAAAAATGTCAACCTTAATTGGTAGATAGGAGATGATAATGCCGCCCAGTAGCTTGTGTTAGCTTGAGGAGGTTGAGCTGCATCAAATACAATGCATGGTTGAATGATAGAAAATAAAACTCCTTATTTAAGGACTTGTTTCGTTTCTTCAGAAGCAACATGGCCATTCAAGCACTTCTATGGTACAGTCACCGCTTTTCGCGGTATCCTCGCCGACTATGAATGGATACAGCATCTCAGCATCTTTATTGAAGGAGGCAAGTACAGACTTTAATTGTAAAGAATGCATTATAGAAGTTGTAAAGAACTCGGGTAAAGAAGGTGAATGTGTATGTCTGTCAAGGACCAACAAAGCGGTATGACCGGGAGCCCTTAAGAAGTTGCTTAGGAGTAATTTGCTTCCGTGACCGAGTTGCATTGTGAGACTGGAAGGAAGATAGCATAACATATGTATCTGTCATTAACACTGTACGTCTCGATGAGCTGTATCAATAAGCCTTAGGGATCAAAGAAACCCCTTACAAAGCGAATTTCTTATTCCACCATAAATTATTCCGTTAAATGCTGCAGACAATCTTATTTCTGAATGGTAGAGCTGACGATCATCCTTTTCACTTTGCCTATAATGACTTGAGCATGCAATGATGACATTGAGGCTTTTCCTTTGATTACTAACTCTTGCTCCTCTCTCCAACCTTGTACGTAAAAGGCAATTGTGCTTAAAGTTGCTATTCTACAAGTATATCATACCTTTCACTTTCAGTTATCCCAGGCTTCAGTTACAATCAAACGTTTCTCATTCCTTCCGAACGCATTTCATCTTAAAACTGTGATTTAGTTGTATAGCGCTTACTATTCAAGTTTGAATAACATGAGCTTTTCATTGTACGACATCTGAGGTGATATGGGGGGGGGCAATGGCAGATCAGAACCCTGGATTTGATTGGGCAAATATCCCTCTCTAGACACCACAGTGATTGCGGCGATTCAAAACCGCCGAGCGTAAAAAAAGCAGAAACATTCAAACATCCTCTATCTTAGTCTGTTCTAGTGCATCATTATTGTTCTTCTCGCTGTTCCATTTAATTGCCCTGATCGAGTGGAAAAAAGGAGACTACATTCCATTCCTAAATCAACGATTGCTATCGAACACAGTACTCTGTATCTTCTTGATGGCTGCTTCAAGTTTATTTTCTCAATGGGATCGTCAAAAGCCCTTGGATTTATCGTTGGATCTGAAGGCGCCGACACCGCCCACTTCAAGCCTTCCAAATACGCCTGAAAGCAATCCGTCGACGTCCTTCATTCCTATCGTCGTCGAACCGCCACAGCGAGTTTACATACCCCAACCCAATATTGAAAACAGAAAGGGCTTTGGCTTGCTTCGACATGATCGTCACAATATGCAACAGGACGAGAAGCCTTCCTCACCAATCGCAACATTGCCGGGGACCAATCTTTTGAAAGTAGATGAAATCAGAAAAACATCTAGTCGCAGGCCATCATTGACTTCTTTACTAAGCTTGAATCGCCGATCTTCAAACGCCACACCATCCGCTGACGAGACCTCCCTTGTCTCACCATCTACACCTAGTCAATCCACTTCAACCGCGCTACAAACTC
Source organism: Umbelopsis vinacea (assembly GCA_016758895.1). Taxonomy (NCBI): domain Eukaryota; kingdom Fungi; phylum Mucoromycota; class Umbelopsidomycetes; order Umbelopsidales; family Umbelopsidaceae; genus Umbelopsis; species Umbelopsis vinacea. The sequence continues at coordinate 1,076,395 of JAEPRA010000003.1, read as the reverse complement.
CACTTTTGCTTGAAAAGTACGGTATCTGTCAAGACAAAAGTGTCGGAGAAGGGGCCACGGCGATCATTCGACTTGTACGACGTCGCGGCCACGATACCATTTTGGCTGCGAAGGAGTTCCGAAAGCGGTCCAGAAATGAAAGTGAACGACAATACATGAAGCGAATGACAAGTGAGTTTTGTATCAGCAAGCCGCTGGATCACGAAAATGTCATACAAACCTTCGATCTGCTCAAGGACGATCGTGGTCGCTGGTGCACCGTATTAGAATGGGTAAGGTGTTGGTTCTTTTGGTTTGTCCGCACAGCCCAACCTGGCTTCTATTCCTGACAACTTTATTGCTATAGTGTGCTGGAGGAGATGTATTCAACATCTTGAAAGATGTCGACTTGACAGATGACGAAATCGATTGTCTCTTTAAGCAGCTGGTGCAAGGCGTCCACTATCTCCACACCAGTGGCGTGGCTCACCGTGATATCAAGCCTGAAAATCTTGTCTTGACCGCCACAGGCACCCTCAAGATTATCGACTTTGGTGTCGCTGATGTTGTACAATCCTGCTTTGAGAAGGAATCAAGGATGTGCGCTGGATACGTCGGTAGCGAACCGTTTCTATCTCCTGAAGTGTTTACTGGAGACGAATATGACGGCAAGGCACTGGATGTGTGGTCAACGGCAATCACCTGGTATGGCATGCAATTTAAAGCCTTACCGTTCGATAAAGCTAAAAAGGAGGACACCTTCTATACAGAGTTCTTGGCGGCAAGACGACAAAGGAATTGGCCACCACTGGTGCAATGTAACATGAAAGAGCGTGAATGCCTCTACGGTATGCTTGACCCAGAACCTACTCGACGCTGGACAATTGAGAAGGTTTTGAATTGCGCATGGCTGGACAGCGTGGAAACCTGCAAATTTGCACATACTAGCAACGGTGCAGAGCATCACCACTACATAAAAGCTTTAGATAAGAGATCATGACCAAGCAATGTATAAGCAATGTACATTTTAACTGTAATATAATATTATATCCGTAAATTATCTTGGTCAACAACTACTTCTGTCTTTCAACTATGCTAAAGTCTGATAACACTTTCAGATATTGCTATGGAAGCCACCAAAGGGTTTAAGATTTCGAACTCATGCTGCAGTATGATATAAATACTTTACACTGATGTGCGGACCAGAGCACAGGCCATTTCTATCACATGCTGGTAGGTAGAGCAGACTCTTCACGTTCACATGCGGACGGGTGAAAGTAGCCTCAAGGTTACTTAAGATTTTATATTTGGACAGAGCTTACTTTATCAAACTAATTTTAGAAGAGATCCCTAAAGGACGTTTTAAAACTAAACGAACAGGCTGAAACAAAGTAAGGAGATGGTGTTGTATTTACAGGCTTATCGCATTGTACAAGTTCGTGAGCCCATCATGGTCATCACAATTACCCATGCCAAGTGTAGCATCAATAGGGCAAGGCTTTGGGATGCATGTTTCCTAAAGTACGGAGTATGCGAGTTAGTTCTAAGAAAACAAATTTTCATAAAGTGCATGTAATCTAGCTTACGTGTACATGTCCAGTAGAGCCATGGCGACCATTGGGTACATGGAAGTCGGCGTCATCATATATGGGTAACAAGGGTATGTAGATGTCGCTACCTGTACAACAAAACATGGTTTAGTAAATGTGTGTAATTTCTATAAATTTGAGTATAAGGCCATTTGGATACCTTGAGAAGAGCAGAAACAGCTTTGAGGAGCTTCCTCCAATCGACCTCCGTGGCCGCTCTCATCCAAAATTCCGCCAATTCGCGATGACTTTCAGGAACCAAAGCAAGCACACGCATAGCAAGCTGGGACTGTTGGTGAGCGTCGCCTGGAAGATCAGGTGATTCCAACAGCAATTGTTTAAGCTGCTCGTTTTCGTTAACAAAACCATCGTGTTTGCCATCCGTTATGTGGTCGCTCGCCGGGGTATTGCCAGACACACCTTCTCCGACATTCCAGTTTCTCTCTAGACCTTTCCGTCGTTTCCTGGTCCCTTCATTGTTGTTTGGATCAACCTCTGAAAATTCGTCCATGCTGATGTCGTCATCCACTTCATCCAAGCTATCTCCAGAAAGTATTTTACCAGCGTATCCCATATCGGATGGTATCCGTTCAATCTTCACTCCTTGACCATTTGTTTCCTCTGATATTGCATTGGACGGTTTGGCCGGAGTCTGTGATCCATTTGATCCACTTTGCTGTTTGTATGTTTGTCCAGACGATTGGTTACCTTGAATTCCCAATGAATTCCCGAGCCGCATCCTGGATATGTAAGTTTGATGGTCAGCTCTCACTTCTGTTGCCGAATTTTTCATGTTGGGTGCCTTCGGTTTTAAATGACCAATTTTTTCCAATATTTCATCACAGGATGGTCTCGCCTCCGGGTTCAGCGATAAAAGCGCACGAATGATATGCTTCAACTCTGGAGGAATATGGTCTTGTGGCGATGGAGTGGTAAAATCCAAATTGTTTCGAGAAGAAGGGAAAGAAACCCTTTAAAAATAATATAGATACGACTGAGCTCATGCTGAACATGTGTGATCGTTAATGTTCCTGCCGCATTTACTTACTTGTCAAAAGATAAAATCTCGTCCTTCAGCCTGTCAATATCGTTTACATAGTGGTATGGTAACCTTGAATAGCAAAGGTAGAATAGAACCATGCCAAGTGACCACATGTCAGCCTTTGGTGAGAACTCCTGTAAGTACTTTCCGTGGTCATCCAGTCGAAGTAATTCTGGAGCCATGAATTCAAGGGTTCCGGTGGCACCAGTTCGATCCCGGTCTGGTAATTCGTCCAAAACCTCACATTCTCCAAAATCCGATATCAGTATTCGTGGTCTTTGAAAAAAAGGGTTAGGTATGAGCATCTCACTTTCTATTGCTCTCTGAGAATTAAATTCGCTTACATGCGGCGCTGTGTGGGAACTCCATTGACATTTTCAACCCAAGTCCTTGAAGCATCTCGGTCATCGTACTTGATCAGTAGATTGGGTGGCTTGAAGTCGCGGTGAACGATATTGTGGCGATGAAGATGAGCGAGACCGTCAAGCATATCAAAGAAGAATGACCATATCTCGTAAAGTGATAATAGTCGCTTTCCAGGATTAGTTTGCTCCTGTTGCTTGAGTAGCTCTTCGTATCTCTCTTGTTCCAAGAATTGCTGCTTGATTCGGTCTCTCTTGCTCTTTTTGGCGGCAGCCTTGGATGAAAGCATATCGGGGGCTGCTTTTTCGACAGGTGCTTCAGGCTCGGGCTCGATGTATTCTTCCAAATTCCCTCCATTAGCACATTCCATCAATATAAAGAGACAAGGCACCTCAGGTCCTAATAATTTATAGAGTCGCTCCCATTAATTGAAGTTCCTTGGCTTTGTACACATACATTGCTACTTACCAAAATCAGAAAACTGGTGATACTCCAACCACGAATGTTTATAGTTGACAATGTTGGGGTGTCGAAGTTGTTCCATCAAATGGACTTCTCGGAGCATACGGACTAACCACGGGTGATTATTACCTATTCCAAAACATTGTTAGTCACTTATCCTGGCCGTCAATTTACTCTACGAAATGCTACTCACCGACTGCAACTTTCTTAACAGCGTAATGACCCAAGTTCACGCCATCCAGTTCATGCTAGTATATACCAGTTAGAACGAAGCAATCAATTACACAAACAACAACCTTTGTATTATCTACCTCGCATAGGTATACACTGCCTCGAAGCCCTCTGCCAAGTTTCCTTTCTTCGTGGAAAAACTTCTGGTAATAGCCTTGGTTGAATGCGTTGGCTTTGAGGTTATTGGCATACCGCTCGCTTGTGTCTTGTGGCTTTGGCTGGCTGGTATTCGGATCTGGAGCTCCGTTCGTTGCCGCTTCGCTTTCATGGTTTGACACTCTATAACTTTATCAGTCACACCATCATTTCTTTTTTTAAAAAAACGAAAGACATCAAGAATACATACTGTGTAGGTACGGGTGAAAGTAATCTGAAGTAATTTCGATCCATGAACTCTGGTTGGTTCTCCTGAGGGAAAGGGGTCAGTATGAGTGGGCGACAGTTAAGATAATTAAGATACTTATACTCACATTGGTTGGTTCCGTTGAAGAGTCAAAAGCTCTATGACAATAAGGGCACTCCACAATTCGCTTCGAAATAAGGAAAGGTTACTTAACGGTCAGTTATTAAATAGCTTTTAGGCGTACTTACTTGCACAATTTCCATTGGATTCATAGATGACATGTTTTGTAGTGGAGGGCTATGTGTCTGAACTGTGGCCGTCCTGGTGTCAGGGTTGTACAGGACAAGATTGCCTCGTAATTCGTTTTGTCTATATTGTGTGTACACGATGAGATTTTTGTAAATCTTTAATATATTTGCAAACAAAATCAAATTGGGCGGGGGAGCTTACGAGATGACGGTCCAGTCGCGGTAAGGTACAAGCTCAAGGTGCTTTTGGCCATCCTGTGAGCCACTATTACTTAAATGCTGTTGTCTATTTGTAGGAAGTTGAGAACGGTCACTTCCAGTCGAGCTGGAACGAGGCCGCTGTTGATGTTGCTTTGGGTTCCAACTTGAACTGTCAATTTGTAGCCTTTTTGATCCTGTAATTCGATTTCTGTCTTGGTGAAGATAATCTGGGTGAAATATTCGCTGCTTCATACTTGATTCGCTTGGTTCGTAATCGCTTGGAAGGTACGGTAGCGGTAGTGCTATTCTCTGGTAGGTTGGCCATTGCGAGTGGGACGGTACCATTGCAAGCTCTGTGGAAGTAGGTGTGCTTGCTCGACGTACTGACACTCTTTTAGAGTTTTCATACTGCTCTTTTTTATTCTTGTTACTTCCTTTAAACTTTGATTCTTCGTCAGCATCGTTCATTTCTCTGAATTGTTAGGCGCACTATAACGAGACGGAGAGTTGTGCCACTGCTACTCCGAAGCGGGAAACCCGTTCTGGGGGAAACAGTCACAGTGCCTCCAGCGAGGAGGAATTCATGCGATGTCAGTGACATTAGGCTAACCAAAAAGCTATACAAGCCATATTTTTTATAATGAGTAAAATGAGAGTAAAAGATAAATAACTTTACAAGCGGGATAAATACTATTTTACAGTGTGCAAATGTTACAATGATGGAGGGAAGGAGGGAAAGTAGGAGGGCATCATTGATACATCAATTGCTTCACGTCAGAGCTCATAGAGCTTTGACTTTGGTTATATAATTTTAGTTCGTGACCTCGCTGAAGGTACTGAGCTCCAGGCAGTTTATTGGCATCGATGAGGCTGCCTCGAATTTCGATAGTCGTTTCATCGGTCCTTTGGCCAAAAGTTGACCCAGTTGCCGAAAATGTTGGACCCTTGAGCATTTTAGGGCTAGGAATGAGTCAGCTTTTCAAATAATGGATGCAAAGAACAAAAACAAGCAGTAATACATACTCAAGTAGAAACGTTATTTCAATGAAAAAGGTGGCTATTGGTCCAGCAAAGTTCCAAATGATACAGATAATGATGTTGAATGGTACGCTTGCTTGAATCATAGGCTTGCATGCCATATAAACCACCAGTAGTAGAAAGAATGCCATAAGGCAGAGAATAGTCACAGTCATGATTATTCGCACCTTTTGTACAACGATACGATTGTCAGTATGTAAACCAAAGTTCACTAGACTAAATGAAATCATGTTACCTTCACTCGGCCAGTCTTGAAAACATCGTATTGTCTTCCATCAATCACGGCGCGCAGATGGCTATTCAAAAGCTTGCTTAAACCAATTCCGGCATATAAGACACAGGATGATAAGCAAAAGCAGTAACACGACCCTATTACACAAAATTCGTTAGTGTGTAGGTCTTGCAATACATTTTGTACATTTATCAATACTTACAGAATGTGTACAAAAGCCGGGTAAATATGTCCGCCAGCTGTGAGTTGTTCTTTTCGGCGAAGTATCCAATCAATACGGAACAGCAACTGTTTGTTAAGACAGGCAAGATCAAAAATGCCACACCAATTTTAGTTACAAGTGATTGACTGAATTTCCAGCCGCGTGTGACAACTGTATTACTCTAAGAAAGGGATAGCGAGAAGTACAATTAGAAAATGTCAGGTTGTCCAATTTCATCTTCCTCTAACGTGAAGAACCACTTACATCAAATACAGCACTGGCAATGCCAATAAGGTAAGCAGCGAACGTTCCAAACCCAAATTGCCAAGAAAGATCAAATAGAACTTTGTTGTACTCAAAATCATTAGTACCGTCGAACAACTTAATCCTATTAAAATATTAATTTTCACTTACAAGAACGAACAATTTTGCTTTCGACTACTTCTGTAAGCAAAAATATTGCGTGTAACATTCGGACTAAAATAAGAAAAGTCAGTAAGCGGAGATCTACATCTTTGACTGGGAGCAGTACCCTTGATTCAAGAATAGTGCTAGCCTCATTACTTACGAAGATTGAAGGTTATTCCAAGAATATACATGGATAAAATTGGCTGGGGTTGTGGTCTTCCTCCTCGGTAGTCAATCAACTTTTGCCCCCGAAATAACAGGCGAAAAGTCAATATTCCAGTTGCTGAGATGAAATAGAACAAGTTGGTCGAGATACGTCAGATCCAAATCCATCATTATTGGGCTTGAGCAGGGTTTGAAATTTACCTCCAAGTGTAACAGCAATTGATAGAGCTACTTGTAACTTCATGACGATGCTTGCTGAGTATGTTTCGGCACAGTCCATAAGTTCTAGTCGTAAATCACAGTGACAATTGCTGCCGTCTGCATCACACGGTCGCCAATATGTTGATTCCATGAGAGTAAAGGTATAAGCACAAGAGATTGATTCAGTGATGCTAGCGCAATATTATATAATTTCAAATGCTTTGTCGAATATTCTGCAGTGTGCGTTTGTAAATGCTCGAGGAGGTTTGGTTGAGGATAGCCTTTTTATATATAAGATTTCGATTATAACACCTCGCGAACAGCCAAAGGTAAACAAAATCAGAAGTCGAGAAAGAGAAACAAGTGAGGAAAAGAAGGAAGTAACTTTCCAAATTATGGAGGGTGCAAAAAGTTTATTGCAGCTGACGGTAAATCAACAGTTGGAATTCAGCGTTGTTACCAATCTGGAGAGAAAAAATATGCTCTAAGCTGGAAAGGCGAATAAAGCAAATTTTGGTGGCACAGACCTGGGGTACGCGAAAATTTGACTGGAGCGTTTGCACGAGGCACCAGCTCGACTGACCACGCTCTTTTCCCCCACATTTTTACTACTGCACCCAACAAAAAAAACCCTATTAAATTTCACTTGGGAAATCTTATATTCATTTTTTTTTTTGCAGCTGCTTGCGACACACTGCACGCTATAATTCGTACCGAATTAAATAATTGAGCTTAAACATTAAAGTAAAAATGGACTTTTAAAATGGAGTTACTGCTATAGGTAGATAGTAGGGGACGGCAGGTGTGAAACGAATGTAGCAATGATTTTGAAGGGTTCTAGGTACAGGTTTTAGACATGATCTTTCATAATTTTGATGGAAGCGGTCCTGTATTCAGGCACACAGCTTTGGGTATTTACCAATCATTCTCAAAAAAGTCAGCCTGGGAACTACACAAGCCATTTAATTCTCGGGTGTAGGTCAGGCGTAAAATTCCCCGAACTAGGGTGCTTGATGAATGAGTAGAGTAGAATCTGAGACGGTCGAATTAGCGTAGATATTTGATGACTGAGCGCTTGAACGCTTGTATTCATCTTGTGTATTAATCCAAGACAGAGGAATTCCACTCTTATGTTGGTCCGTTGTAATTGAGCTTGCAAAACCAGGCATTTCTTTCTTTCGTTCATTAGATGACCCGCTGACTGAGAAAGATGGCCCGCCAAACATTCGTGGGCTGTGGCGTTCCAAAAAATGGGTATTTAGTGACGGATTTGGCAACGAACTGTTGAATGTATGAGAATACTCACTCTATGAATAGTGCCACTTCAATGAGTATACTAGCCGATGGACCAGCGAAGTTCCATAATACAGCCCAAAGTATATTGAAGGACTTATGATTTTGAACTGTTGTTCGACAAATGGAATAAATGCCGCAAAGCATGGTGAAGCAGGCCAAACAGAGACCAGACACGGTCATAATCGCTCGGACCTGCATCCGATGGAATTAAATTATCAGTAAAAATAGTTCAAGCTATGCCAATTTCTTTGCCTCTCACGCATGCAAATCTTGATTTTACCTTCATACGTCCTGTCTTGACTTGCTCATAGCGTCTACCAGATCCTAACATGGAGAGATGCGTTCCTAGTAGATGCATGAGTCTCATTCCAGAATATGAGACGCAGAAAACTAGTAGTATGCAATAGAAAGCCCCTGTGAAAGTTGTGTTAGTATGTAATGTCGGTATCATGACCAAAATAGAAAGAAAAAAGCCTAGACGTACAAAAGGCATACAAAAGTCGAGCAAAGATATCGGCCTTGTATGCGTTGCCTTGTTGAGCATAAAATCCCGACAAAATAGAGCACACATTATTGGTAATAACTGGAGATAGTACAAATGCTAAGCCCACTCGGCTTATATGTCTTTGAGATAACTGCCACCCATTGTCCATAACTGCTTCGCTCTAACGTATGGTAAATATTAGTTGGGGGCATTGACGGCGGGTGAAAATTATAACTCAGACTATAGGCATCAGATAAATAAAGAAGAACACGGCTTACATCGAAGACTGTTATGGCAATTCCCCATAAATAGGCAGCAAGCGCGGCAAACCCAAATTGCCAACCGAGCTCAAATATAACTGTATGTTGGTTGGTTAGCAGTTCTGGATGTATCAATCTGGTTTGGCATACGATTGACTTACAGGAACGGAAAATGACGCTGTTCGGGTTGTCTCCGAGGATGACTATAGAGTGAACCATGCGCACTACAAAACGGGGTATTAGCATGGATCAACATGCTAAGGTAAATTACAGGCTATTGCACCTACAAATATTGTAAATAACAGCAAGGACGAGAAGCGTTTCTACAGGTTGTGGCCGCAAATATCCACGCTTCATATCATAGAGGCGTTGGCCTTGACAAAATATACGATGAATCAGTATCGCTGCAGCTATATCACGGCGTTCGGTAAGAAAAGGTTATTTATCAATATATACTAACGACAGCGTGAAATCGTATATTCCTACCTAGTAATGAGACGATGGCTGACCAAACCACATTGATTTTGAAGATAATGTCAATAGCGTAGCTTTCTTCACACGAAACATAAGTCAGTCTCCAGTCGCAGTGACAGTTCTCTCCGGCCGCATTGCAAGAGAGCCAAAAATTTGAAGCCTTATTCGAAGCATCCATTTATATATTCTAGTGTGTTGTTATATTGTTATGCTGAGAGTGAGGCGTGTTTTCAAGAAATGCAGAGTAATCGTAGAAAGATCCAGCTTTTTGTGGTGATATTTAATAAATGTATGATACGTAAATGCGTTGCGGCTGATGGAAGAAGATGATGCCAGCTACTTTGCAAGGAATGTCAAATTTTTGATAAAAATGAACGTGACAGTAGAAAAGCTGCAAGTGTGATTTGAATGGTTGGTATAGAAGAGAAGAGAGGAAAGATCGTGATATTTTTTCCAACATGAGAAAGAAATATAAGAATTGCAACGTTGAGGGGAAGCGGAGCTCGGGATTTCAATGATGTACTGCCCGCAAGAAGTGCCTAGCTTGTTAACGGTTAAAAACGAATAGTGTAAGGACAGCCATTGAACGTTACCAAGGAAATCTTAAAGTTGCTAACCTTACCTTAAAGGTCTCGTCTAGTATTAAGGAGCCGAGGTATCGGTAGTAAGGTTAGACAGAAGGGTTCCGGCCATGTCGTTTACGTATGCACCCTGTTTATGAAAGCAGTAAAGTTCACTGGACAATGTATATTTGTAACATTGATTTAGGTAACATGGACGAGACAGAGGATAGTTTGCATTGAACGGATATTATCTGGTGTATCAATGTCACTTTCAGCTTTACCAAAATACGCGTAGCTTCAATTACATATTTCGACACCGCATGAAGTCCTCCAGGTGTTGAAAGTCGATATTTGTGATAGTGATTTTTTCTGTGTAACTCAAAAATCTAGATACGTCAATCAGTCAGTATAGCATTATCTGATATCAAACAGGTTTTATCAGGTCAGCCTTGTGTATCAGTATTTTCATTTATGTCGGCATGCGTCTTACCGTATGTAGTACGCATCTATACATATTTATGTAGAAACAGAAAATTAAAAAAGGCGTGTATTTGTGGGAAAAAGGTACAGCGGTAATTACGGGGAAGCATAGTGTAAACGGATTACTGTATAAGACATGAAAAGGATGAAAAGCATATGGGCTCACGATGTGGGTTGAGCGCAAATTATGGCTATGTTTGTAAAACGAAAGCTTATGAGCGCACGTGAAGGACAAAGTAAAAGGGTAGGCATCCTTTGTACAACACGTTTACGACGTTCTAGGACTCTGAAAAAAAAATTGGCGGGCGGAAAGAGGACAGGTCAATCTAGCTGTTTTTCACTTGGCTTCACCTATGAGCCGAATCTCGGACAAGGTTCCAGAACCTATACCTTCATCCATGGGTAAACCGGTAGGACTGTAATATTTTTCCTCGTCATAACGTGGGGCAAAACAAGAAGGCGTGTTGCTAAGTGTATTCAAAGCCACCAGGGCAGCAGGACTGGGACTGTATTTTCCATAACTTTCAGCTTCGCCCTTGGAGTGATAAGAGGAATAGCCACCTCCACTAGAAACACCTGTTCTACCCGTGTACGGATCTGCTGAAGAATCTGGGAGACCGACAGAAGGAGAGGCCATTTTAGGACTGTTTGAAAATAAAGTAAACGTTTAGTGCCAATGTTATTTATAAATCAACAAATGGTCCGGTACTGGGATTATCAAGTACCTTATGGCCACTGCCGCTTCACATGAAATACACATGAAAGCTCCAAGCCAAGTCCAGATACCACCTAGAATAGCGCTACCGACCGTACTGGTCATAATATAGTCGCGCAAAATTCCATATAGAAGTAAGAATGAAGCGAATCCACTGAGACCAATACCAGCAATGACAATGACTAGTTTAATCTATGAATAGAAAAAGAGTAAGAAAAAAAAGAAAAAGAAAACATTTGGTCAGCAACAGTGTGATTTTTAAAAAATAATACCTTGACAATGCCACCTTTGATGGACGAGTAGCGTTCACCAGTAACGCGGAATTGGAACAGATGGCGAGTCAATAGCTGGACTAGGCGTGATCCAGCCCACACAACCGAGATTGCCAGAGTAGAATCTTCAACGAACCAAAACACATACAGTAGTCGTATGAAAATTTGAGCAACTCTATCGTGACCAGCATCCAGCATGGCTCCAGCAATGAGAGAGCAAGTGTTGTTTGCAATGAATGGAAGGAGCAGCAAGGAAAATCCAAAGACATCAACCAGAATTGGCGATGGCAACCATCCCTTTGAGATGGCCTTGTGACTCTAAGAAAATGCAGTAAAATAATATTAGGACAAGCTGGGCATGCAGGATTAAATTGGGAAGTATAATATCGACATACATCTGCAAGAGTTTGTGCAATGCCAATCAAATAAAGCACAAAGCCACCAAAACCCCATTGCCATGGTATTTCGAAAATAACTATAACAAATATGGTCAGTGGGTGAGAAACCATTACATAGTGTGATAGTAGGACAAAGCAGTTATAATGTGGAAAAGGGGCATTCAAACTTACAGGAACGGAAAATCATGTTTCCTGGTGCAATGTCCAGCACAAGCACAAGGCTGCTTACCAACCGCACTACAGAGAAGAGAAAACGTGTTATGAGTAAAGCTGACCTTCATATGATGAGAACTATTTTCTGAATTATACATACATATACTGAAAATAGTGATGAATAGCAAGAGGCACTCCACAGGCTTTGGTCGGAAAAGTCCCCTTCCTTCACTTCGAATCACAAAGCTATGACCTTGAAAAAAGACCCGTTTTGCGAGCATATACAAGCCTGGTAGAAAATATTGTCAATGAGCTGATGTGAATGTTTGCTGCTCAAAAGGACGAATAATTTACCAAAGAGGACAGTGATTGCGGACAGTGCAATGTTAATGATGTAGACGATATTCATAACGCGTTCTTCTGCGCAATTTTTAATGGTCAAGCGCCAGTCGCAGTGGCATATATTGTCAGGATTGTTATCGCATACTCGCCATACAGTGTTGATTTGACTGTTGACATCCATGTTGTTCGTACTCGGTGTTGGTTGTCCTACACTAAGAAGACTAGTCTATGCTGTAAGGTTTGTTGAACAATGGGCCAAACTACCTTTAGATTGAAGAGTTCAGATATGAAGGAGAGTGAGGGGAGGATAAAAAATGGATGGAGAAAGAGTTTTCTCTATTCATTTTATATGATGACGCTTGTGATTATTAAACGGTATCCGTCCACTGTGAATGTGACGGCCAAGCACATTAATGACGGCTTCAACTGATGAACTCGGGCGAACCATTAGGAGGACACTATACCAGTTGTAGTCGAGAAATGAAGCTCAGTGTCTTGCCAATTAACATCCGTCAGCTCTTTACCCTGTAGAAACTTTCGCACATCTGGGTATATCATCTAATTGCATACCAAAGAAGCTAGGATTCACTTCATAGACGTTACATACTACCTTTCTTGTCTCTTCTTCCCTCGGTTTGCTCACTTTAACGAATGGTCGGATATTTCTGCTGCTTCATAGATTGAATCTCAACTGATTTCCCAGCGCGCCATTCTAATGCAGCTAAACCTTAATGTTACACTGATGGCCGCCAAAGTGTCAAATTTAGAAGCCATGCTTTACCGTACAAGGTCATCCAGCGGACAATTTGCAATAGCGGTTGCTGCAATGGAAAATGATGACTGTGAAGATTGGACAATCTTAGCTCAGCTCTAATTTACATTTTATTTACAAGTTGTACCCTTAGAATCAATCCATGGTGATCAGGTACGGGAAATAGAATCTAAAATATCATCCAGTACATTGTTTGAGCTACTTTCAGATTTTGTGTTCGTCTTCGGCTTTTTGCCCACTTCTCGATCCTGCAGACTTAATCGCTTCAATTCTGCTCTGGAAGCTTCTGCCTGCAATTGGGATATAAAGGGAGATATATGTCACTTATTACTTTTTAGCCCATAAATTCTAGATCTCATTAGTATGTCCACTTCTGCTGGTAGAGCCTTACCTGAAGCGTCAATCTTTCGCGAGCGCTCAAAGCTAGTTCTTCATTTGGTTGGTGCTAAGACATAGGCATTAGCGTCATGGCTGATCCTTTTTTCAAACAACCAATGAACTCACTTTATCTGCTACCGGTCGTTTTGATTTTGGGATGAATATGCCAGACTTGGGTTTGCTTGATGAAGGTGGTGGGGGAATATGTTTGCTAAGACGGCCGTCTGCAGGTCGACTGCTGGTAGCCATTTTCGCACGCTTGGCACGATATTCTTCCAAAGTTAATTTGCGACTTCCACCGGAAATGTCACTATCTTTTCGTGGCGCTATTGCTGAAGAGCTATCGGCATCATTAATTCCTTCAATGCCACGTTTATTCCTATTCAGACCAGCTTGAATATAATCTGTTTTATCCGTTGTTGTACTAGCGCCATCTCTTCTGGGTACTGGTCTCTGTTCTGGGACCGTGGTACGCGTCGGGTTTCCATTAATTGTAGACATGGTTGTTGCTTCATCCATATCCATGCCAGGCTCTATAAGGGATGGTCGTGACTCGGTGATCCTACTTGGCGTGAGTGATGCAGATGTGACAACTGGAGGAAGGGTAGTTGGTGTTGGAAGAGCCTTTTTGAAAAGGTTAGGAGGGTGGAATCCGGTTCTCAGGCGGTGTCCAAACAGTGGTAAGCGACACTGAGCATATATCCCAACCACGTTAGACAAGTGCGGTGTATAAAATCATAATTCAAATCATATGTGTTGACTTACATCAATGTGAACGTGTCTGCGCTTAGCATCAGAAACCAAATCACCCCAGTATTCACTACCATTCAAAGATTGTGAATGCCCAAGGACAAACAGTGAGCTCTTTGCTCGAGTCAGACCAACGTTCATACGTCGAATGTCTGACAAAAATCCAATGCCTCGGTCTGCCATAAATAAGGTTTATATATGAATAGTCCGTACCATAGAAACCGTATTTTTAAGAATTTTTAGCTTACCATGACCGGCTCTAACACATGAAAAAATGATGATATCTTTCTCTTGTCCTTGGAAACCATCCTATAACACAACATGATAGAATAGAGTTTCGTTAGTTCCGCGTTAGTATTCCAACAAGGAGAGGCTTGCAACAGCTTAGTGCTTACCACTGTGTTGAAATCTATAACATTCAAAATTTCTCGTCCATACTGTCTTTCAAACTGATTTCGCAGTTCTCGCAATTGTTGTTTGTACGGCGTGATAATGCCAATACGATATGCAAACTACCAATCAGTTAGCTTAGTCAAGCTAGTGTCGGCGAAAGATAAGGACCTTAAAGTGAACTTACATTTACAGCTGGGAATTTGGAGACCAAAGAGTCAACTAGTGTGACAGCCGCTTCCGCTTCCTTGGTATTGTAAAGTGACTTTCCACTTCCCATGGATTCTTTACCATCCAAGATATTTAAAAACTGGTATGGCATGAAACACGCGTTCTTGTGCCATTCTACTTTTGTCAGCTCGGCCAGACCTGGCCCATCTTTGAGTCGTGATTCGTAGAACAGTTTACTAGGAAAGAGACTGATCTCCGGGTGCATACGATATTGAATGCTTGATAGAACAGTGTATTAGTATTGCGGTCTCAATGTATATTGCTCATCTTAGAATATAGAAAGACTCTACCTTAAAAGAAAGACATCGTCAGGCGCCATTTTTTGTAGTCGCACGAATAGACTTTGCTCATAACTATACTTTGAGGCAAGTTGAGACAGTACAGTTGGCGGTAACTGATTAGGATCTGTCGAAATAAACGTGAGTCAACAGAATTAAACAGAAAAAATAAATTAAGCTCTCAATGGCTTATACTCCTTACCTCCAACCAGGACACACCGTTGACAATCGTACTTCAATGGGATCAAGGAGCTAATTTCAATGGATTGCGCAGCTTCGTCAATAATGACGGTTTCAAACGAGATTCCAATGGATGTCAACATTTCGTGTCCACTGCCACTGAGTGTACAACTGACGATATCTGCCTCACTAAGAATCTTTTGCTTGGCCCTTTGCTTGGCTATTTCAAGATCGCGTGAAAATTCAGTTCTCTTGTGTGACTCCTCATCAAGTGAAACGGCCAAATTTCTCTTCTTTCCCATTAGTGCTCGACGACGGTCATTGATATTAGCATATCGAACGGGATCGCCTTCAGCTTGTGCCATTTCTTTATCGAGTTCGTCAAGAGTCAGCTTGATTTTTCTCATTTCCTCCATCAATTTCTCCCGTGGGTTGCCTCTTTTGTCGTTAGCTTGCTTGCGCAAGTTCAGCGATTGAATTTCCTTTTCAATGAGTGGCTCTAGACAAACGTCTTTCACGCTAGAATTGATTGACTCGGATTTGCCAATACGGACAATTTTGGGAAACATTTTGCCCTCTGGTCCAGCAATGCCTTCCATAACACGTTTAACAATTTCATCCACGGCTGCGTTACTTGGTGCACAAATCAATAGTTTGCCAGATAAATCTGTCGTTTGTTCGTGAACAGGAGTTTGAATGGACGAACGATCATTCTTCATTGATTGTTGTGAGATAAGCGATGCAAGTAGCCCGAGAATAGTCTTGGTTTTTCCAGTTCCAGGTGGACTATTAAATTAAGAAGTATTAGTCATATCCATTGCGATTTGAAATATCCCATTCATTCTGCAATGCAAGGTACACAAACTTACCCTTGAATAAGCGTGAACCCCTTCGGTCGACGTATAGTACCCATAATTGCCTCTGCTTGCGGTTGATTGACCTTGAATGTGTTCATGCATCTTACTAGTTCTCTTTCCGAAACTGGCGCAGTACGCAGATGTTTTGGCTGTAGGATCATATCTCGTAGGTCATAATACTCTAATGCTTTCAACGCTGAATATTCTCTATGAGCGGTGGTCAAACTAGAAGTTGATTGGATAGATGAGGTGTTAATGGTGCACATATAATTCTATCTTTTTTAACTGTGTCATCCTACCTTGAAAGCTTTAGAGCCCGCCATATTGACTTTGGAGCTAAGGAGTTCAGCATAATCATCTGGGATGGTGGAAAGTAGCAGCGAACCGTCACATCAGCCAGATCCTTTTTGTATACCATAGATTTGACTTTGCTCAAGAAACCCTTTCCAACCCATTTCTGATGCTGTACATCCGACTTGTTGAAAAATGTGCTTCCAAAATGATTCGCGATGAAAACCAAATCTTCAACTGCTAAAGATCGCCCAGAAGCGATTGTCATCTGGAAAGTAACGTCGACAAATTCATCCACGTTGCACCGGCTTTCAATCATACAATTGTCGATGACATCAGATTCTGTCGCTTCTTCTTTTGCTCGCATGAGTTGCATCCAAACCTCCAGTAGCAATAGCGGTTCAAAGATTTGGGTATATTCATGAACATCAGAAAATTGTGAAGGAACGCGTTTGTACATATCTCGGGAAGCATTCGGTGGGACCTCTCCTTCAGCTGTTACGTCCCATGCAAGAATTGTTTTGTGCAGTCCTCTCATGCTTGGAGTGACTTTCTTCTTCCTCGCCAAAGCGCGTTGCATTTGAGCCTTTTTCTCTTGAAAATTATTTCCAGCAGTGATAGGGGCATCAATTAGTTTGACAGAGCGTCGTGGTCGATCATCGAATATAGCACCTGAAAACCTTTCCTTTTCCTTTGGAGCATGGCTTTCTTTTGATTTGTCAAAATCGCTGACAAGTTCAGCAAAGGCTGATTCGTCTCCAGAATCATCAGAGTCTTGCTGGGAACCTTGGTCACGTCTAGGTTGTGTCGAGGTAGTTGAAGGATATACGCGAGAAGTACTGAATTCTTTTCTTAGAGCTTGAAGCTTGGAAAGTCCCATGGTTGGTGGTCGAAGCTTTTTTCCTGGTAGACCTCCTCTGGAAGGACCGACTGCATATGTAGGTGTGGTTTGTTGAATATGCACTCGATTTTGTCTTGATTTCCTAGCATGCATGTTTGCTTGAGCAATCCTCAAGCGCTCCAAGCGATGTGCTTTAAGTTTTTCCTCGCTTTCTCCAGATGCTTTCTGGTTTTCAAGCCTGATCTTCTCTTCATCAAACCATTCTTCAGGTATATCAGTAAAGTCCATATCATCAAATTCGCCGTCGAATTCATCGTCTTCATTTGTTTCTTTCACTTGAGTCACCTTCACCGGCTTCGGGGTATCATCTTCAGTCAGGACAATTACATCAGCCTTGGGCTTGGCTAAAAAGTCTGTCAATTTCATTTGGCTGCGCACGTTTTTGGTACTTTGACTTTGTGAATCAGGTGATTTGCCAACTGCAGCTGCAAAAGATTCAGCCAAAGTTGGTTGGCGTAGCCTTTTAGGTGATATAGGTGAAGAAACCATGGGTATGCTGGGAGTCGAAAGATTGTCAGTGACGTTCAACAAAGAAGAATCCAAAAAATTTGTGGAGAAATTTGTATTGGTATCTGTTGTTATCCAATTGCCATTATCGTCATCGTCGCTTTCATCGAAAAATACGGTGTTAGCAGGATCATGCGAGCTCAAGGCCATAAACATGTTTTCTTTTTCGTCTGTGGTTACTCTACTGTCAGCGGCACCAGTAGCGGCGCCCATCAATCGATCATACGTATTGGATGAGACTTTCACTTGCGTTTGTGTAAGCCGCTTCAATGACATTATCAGAAGTGGTACCAAAAGTCGAAGAACGTCGTGGCTAGTAACAAAGATCCACTCTGATAAAGGATCCAGAGCATTGGCTAATTCGGTATATGAGAGCATCGAACTTGATGGTGAAGACCAATGTGTTGAGTTTTCCCTGCTTGCATCCTTCATCTGTGCGATTTGTTCAAAGGTTCTGAAAGTGCCAATGACTTGCGATGCAATCTGAAGTACGGGTAAAACCGCTTTGACGACTTCTTTTGGCCGGTAGCTTTGTGCCCAGCCTAATGCTGCCTTCACAGACTTGCCGACGAATACCCAAAGAGTACTCCAAAGTTTTTGAACTTTATCCAGATCACCAGCCATTGAGAGCTCGCCGCTAGTTATAACATTAAACAACAAGCTATCTTCGTTTCCTACCAAGGCGCTTACAACGGAAGCAAGAGTGGCAAAGACCGGTCCTGATGTGGAAAACATGTTGCAGCCTCCGTCAATGAACTCGATGAAATCTAGCATTAATTGTGTGATGGCATCCAAGCCATTGTTGGGATTGGTCCGTAGGTATTGTATTAAGCAATCAATAAAGGCATCTTCACGGTAAGCAGTCTTGAAAATCGTAACTCCAATGCTTCGAATATCTCTATCAGGCGAGGCAACGATATGAAGCGTACGAGAATCGACAATATCATTATTGATGAGTCTAGAAAGTTGATTCCCTTGATGATCCAACAGTGCTTGTAAGAGCGGCTGTACATTCGTTCGAATAACCATCAAAGAATTGATTAGAAACTGGATCTGCTGTTGTTTTGATTCTGAATGCTGTTGGGTATCTTGCATGATATCCATATCTAGCAAAGCGATGACAGAATGTGCTTTGAAAATAGACGTAACGACTTCCATCTGTGTTGGTACTGAGTAATCGAAATTAATGCTACAGACTTCTTTCCATATGTGTTCGCAAATGCTCCGGTTTGAAGATTCAGCTCGTTTAGATGGAACAATGGCATAGAGATTGAAAAAAGTATCTCGCACTGCATTTACATCTGACATCAACAACTGTTCAAGAAGTTGCTGTCCAGTTCCAGCCTTCATTTCCAAAGGATTACTATTGGGGCTGATAGAAGACTTCACAATGAGTGCTGCATACTTGTTAATAAAAGCTGATGATGGTCGTCCATCCAGTGTAATAGCTTCGCTGATTATCGACATGCCTATCTCTACGCATCTGGAACGCATTAGTGCCGGTGTGTTGTTTTGTTGGAAGAGGTTAAACATGTAGTCGAGAATCATCTCTGTCATGGGGACATATATGGCAGTGCCAGTAAAAGAGAGCCAGTAGGGAAATATCCACTCTAAAATGCCATTGAGGCGAATGGCAACTTTTTCGAACGGAATAGGTGTACCGTCATTCTGGTGAACAACAGCCTTACCAATTCCTTGTGACAGCAGCTGCATGAGATTTCGGAACACTCGATTCGAAAAAATGGAATCAATGTATTTCGAAAAATCAGACAAGTGCGTAGGAGGACTGCTCCAGAATTGACTCTTTAGCTTAGTAAGAAGCACTGCTAGCAGCTTGAGAACTTCATGAAACCACATGCTTCCATCCTCCAGATGTGATTGTATAAGAGATTCCATATTTGTTGGTGAGCTACGAATCCAAATCAACAGAGGAGGGGCGGCGACACAAGAACATAAATGTCGAAAAGCTTTCCAATACTCTCCAGGTTGATCAGTCAAGGCGAATGACTCGTCTACGGGATGTATTTCTGCCTTTGAATGTGTTGGATTGAGTGACCCCAAGTACATCAATAATCGTTTGGCAAATGGCTTCAAAACATCTGCCTGCTGCTTATCTAACTCTTGTCCCCGGGTCGTGAATCGCTCAATTTGCTTCCGCGAAAAAAGTCGGATGATTTTGTTCTTATGAAGTGTCAGCGAGAACAGGCCCGGGCTCATGTCCAATTCCGGGATCCTCAAAGAGGTGGAGTTCTGCATGGTCATGATAGCGCTGGAGAACTCTTGATCTAGGTTATTGACGTTCAAAACCGCTGGACTCATCGTAATATCCAGGATCGCACAAATTACGTTATTGGTATCTATTGGTGGACTGGATGTCTGTTTAGGGTCGGTAGGCGGGGCAAGTATTTCTTGTAGTGTTAAATGAATTCTGCTGGCATCGAATCGTTCTAGTTGCTGAAAGAACTGCGCAACATTTTCAACCGAGTATAATTGCTCGTAGCTAGCAAAATAAAAACAATTAGAACCAACTGACTTTCAGACATAAAACAATGGTTACGTACCTTTGTCGAAGAGCTGATTTA
This sequence comes from Umbelopsis vinacea, assembly GCA_016758895.1. NCBI lineage: Eukaryota > Fungi > Mucoromycota > Umbelopsidomycetes > Umbelopsidales > Umbelopsidaceae > Umbelopsis > Umbelopsis vinacea. The sequence goes on along the minus strand of JAEPRA010000003.1, from coordinate 1,056,137 downwards.
GAATTGTGATAGGAAGTGAGACAGTGGCGGCAAGTCCTTAGCTGCATGTTCATTCTATTCTTGTACTTCGTTATATGATCATATTCTGGTAGTGAAAAAAGCATCATCGATTCCCGAACGAAAGGCTCCAGAGACTTGTTGCACCACCAATGGTCCGTTTTGTCTTGCAACAAGTATGACAGAACAGCATTGTAGAAATTGTTTTCGGTGGTAGCGTCATTAGGGTTATTCTTCTTCAAGTCGTAGAGGGCTTTAAGACTGTCCATACGGGAATCACGTCCTCGATCGCTCATGCTGAGAGATCACAAGGAACTTTAGTATAGTGAATTTGTCTTTTGAAAAGTGTATGGCGAATTCAGTACAGAGGTACCAAGATCAGGCGCGCCACGACACCACTTGTCAATTTTTTTTTTTTTTCTTCAAAAATTTTATAACCAGCGACGCGTTTACGTTTCTATAGGTCAGTAGAAGAAATCTATGTAATACACCATGGTAGCCAAGTTCCAATCAACACTGTGGCTAATAGTGTTTGAATCATGAAATGGTACAAAACTACCCAGGCTCCTTGGAAAAGAAACTTGGGAGAGAATACCGTCCAAATAAATAAGTGCTGTCGAAGAATGGTGACAGAGACGGTTAATGTGGTTAGCGCCAAGTTGAAGAATATGGCGAAGTAGATGTAGAACGACGAATAATATGAGATCAATTCTTTAGCGGCTATAGCTGAATTATTATCTTCGTCGTTACTCGTCGAGTTATCGTCCATGTCATTTGCGGTTTCATCCTGGGAAGAAGGTTCTGGCACATCATCGTTCAGCTGGATAGCTGGCGGAGGCTGTGAATTACTTTGTGTAAGCCAATATCCATGTGCGATGAGTGAAATCCCAGCAAATGTCCACCAAACACTGCCTGACCAGTTAGATATGAAGGTAAGCAATCCAGTTGTTCCTACATCATACCCATCCACCCCAATATATGAGTTTCCAAGGTCAACCGATGATAGAGAGTTTGAGTTGCCCATGATGAAGAAGGCCGACTGTATCATTCCCAAAATGATGCTGGCGTTTGTAAGAATGGAATGAGATTCAGGACTATTTGCATAGACAGAGGCAGGCTCGCAGCGGAACCAAATGTAAAATAGCTCGAGCTGAACATCAAAGAAGGCGAATAAGATGGCATTGTGCGTTCTGGATAAGAGTATCAACAATGGCGTCACAGTCCTTAGCAATAGTAGAACATATGGAGCTGGCGCAACCACTATAAATGGGAGCAAGTTAGTGAATACATTTGGTCTTCATATAGCCAGACATATTACTTACTGTTACGAGTATTTGTGATATCCAGTTTTCTGACATATTTCCCGATGAAAATTGTCGAATTCAGCATGAAAAACGCAGCTGCAACGTAGTTGTATATCAAGCGACCCAATTGTTGTTGATCCAAGCGATTTGGCAGTTCCCATGTCGCTAAATCTCGATAAATTGAAGGTATATCTGCTTGGTCTTTCTCTGTTCGAACTTTGTACACAACAACCAATGTCGATGTCAGACATATACAGATCAAAAATATGACCTTTGACGCTCGATAAATTACTCGAGCCGCTTGTGAGATGTCTCTGATGCGCGATGTTACTAGCTGCATTTGCCAAAGGTTTCTAACACACTGCAATGCATTCAATATCAACGTTGCCGCGAGTAAGTGCCATGACCAGGTATCGTATTCATTGCTGAGCCAGTATCGGATGTCGATTTCCCCGGCATGTTGGTTTCCAGTTTGGTTCCAAGCTTGTAAAATTCGGAAAACAATCATTTGGCTGACTCCAACCAAGGCGACTTTCTGGAACCGATCGTCGGTATAACCATATCTCCGTAAGCTATATTATAAGAAGGATAAGGAGAGATGTTGTAGATGTTGCTAAGGCAGATAAACTTACTTCTCAAACATCATGATAAGCCAAGATGTTTGTATAAAGTAAAACCAAAATAGATGCTCTTCTTCGATAAAACTGCTTGCAAATAACGACACGCAGTACATAACGAGACTGATGCCGACATAAGCATGGTGCATTGTAATGTTTTCGCCCAACAAAGTTGATTGCTTGGCGTCACTTTCGTCACTCTTCGTTGAGGCCAAAAGGCGAAAATGGAAAACTGTGGAGACAAATGACAGGAACATTCCGAGATACATGTAGGGTAAATCATATAAACTAGCAGTTCTAGCGAGCTGGTCATGCGAGAAAACGATAAACTGTAGGATACAAATGTTAAATTTGAATTTTGCTTAGCAATAGTATCAGTCTTGCTTTACCTTCATATACAAAGACTCAGCTCTTGAAAGGAGGTCTTTAGATTTGGCCGTGCTGAACGCCTTAGTTTCAACGTACTGTCTGTGGAGCCCATTTGCGAAGTGTAGCGCGTGCCATGCTTCTTGTATGCTGGTTAGCTCTTCGGAATTCTCCAAAGATAATAATAACTTTGCTTTTCGAGCATCGTCGCCTGCAGGTTCTTCATAATATGCTCCATGATGAGCATGTAATATATCACCGAGTTGGTGTGAATTAACCTGTAACGCCCTCAAAGCTCGGAGTCCTATTGCACAAGTTAGCTAGTGATACAATGTCTAAGCTACTAGGATCAACTTACCATTTTGTCCATTGAATAGCTCAAGTATTATTTTTCCAATACTGTTTCTGGGGATGGGCAATCCAAAAAGCATAGCCAGTGTCGGAACCAAGTCGATTTGATCAATCTGTGGATACCCAAATTGATCTTGTTTCGAAAATGTCGGTTGGTGAGGAGCATGATGTTTTATAATAGGCCGAGATTCGTATTTTGGGCTCATAAAAACCATGGCCTTCCACAATGTTAGCTTATAAGCTACAAACAATGATCCAAAATCGAGACACGTACCGTTGACGTCTCATTATCAGATGAACCCCCATGATTGCCAGCTTCATTCATGCCATGATCACCGCATAGTACAATGAGAGTACCCAAAGCATCTTTGGATCTCTTCCTCCTCTGAGAGTCATCCTCTGCGACATATTCATATATCGTTCGAATGACATTATCCATCTCCTTCTGCTTATCCATCATGAGATGACTAGAGATGTGGTAAGTAGTGTGTATTGCATTAGCTGAACCAATATTTAAACCCTAACCTCTTTGGGCCACCTATGTGTCCAATGTGGTCTAATCCAAGGTAATGAAATATATTGGCAGTCCAGTCTTCTTTTGCAATCTCTGACTGAACATGTCTAGTGACATTCGTATCAACTTGTACGGTATCCTATGGGAAGACACACGTCAAACACTATTAAAGCTGTACCCAAGAAATATTCAATCAAGTGGCTTACCGATACAAAAAATGAAGTAGTACCATCCGTTCTTGTGAACAAACCAGGGAACAGTTTAATCCAAGTATCGTCACCAAAGAAATTGATGGTATTGCTTCCATTCTTATGCAATTGGTATACCCAATTGTCCTGGTGGGCGAGTGAAGAAGAAGTATCGGACTCGGCAATATTCAATATTGCGTCAATGAAACTCGGGATAGCACCTGTGCATAAATGGTGAGATCACACTCTCAACACTAACATTAAATTGTGTTGTTCATGTTACCTGTTGTAAGAGCTTTGATCCTAGGAAGTGTGACTGTCGGTGCTGTGGCCTTGGCAGTAAATGGTTTTGCAGATCCTTGGGATATCAAGCTATTTTTGTTGAAATAATCAGTTATGTGATCCTCAACATCATCGCTGGTACTCATAAACAGTCAGCCCACCTCTTTACAAAAGAAAATCCGGAACCCCTTTCGAATACAAAGTCGCTTCATAAAAGAAAACAGTATTATTAACAATATCTCTGATATCAATCGAACTGGAGCTGCAGCATACTTTCTGAGGGCATCGACAAGGACAAAGACTAATCTATCAAACTGTGGCTCGTTGCTGTCGGCTGTCTTGGAGAATATTTCTGGGGCGTCGGCAGTGGTGGCGAATCCAGGCAGATACGTCTTATATGGGAAAAACCCTTTACAGAAGAGCAAAAGGGCAGCCAGTTGCACTGCTGAGAGCATCAGCAGTGGTCGCAATGACTTTCGTACCATCCGCTTTTTTGTCGAGTAGTGATCAGGGACACGTCGCGAGCGGGGAAACAAAACTTGACACTTTCGCAGATATGGCTTTCTGAGTGGTCGTGACTGCTAACTTAACCGAACACTTTTTTTTTTTTTTTCTTGTTCGAAAGTTTTGCCAGTTTTTCAACACCTCACCACAATGAATTTGGACGATAAGCAGGTAATGTACCGGATGCACTCAAGTAACTTGCTCTTCCATATAACTGACAACAATAAAATAGACCAAATCTGCTGTCACAGCTCTTGTCAAGCATGTCAAGTCAAAAAACGCAAATGATCTTATTGAAGACGAATCTGTGATCTGGTTGATTGTCGGCACCAAGAAGATCCCTGATACAAGAAAGGCTATGCCCAAGCGATTGTAAGTTTTATTTCCCCTGCATACCGTATTCTCTCTTGTGAATTTTATATTCACACTGTGTCTAGGAACTTGAAGTACTCTGTTCTTCAAAGCGATGCTGAGGTGTGCTTATTCACCAAAGATCCTCAGAAGGAATTCAAAGAGCTTTTGGCTTCCAAGGGGGTCAAGCGTGTCAACAAGGTGAGTAAACTAGCTTTGCAATCAAGACACTGTTGTAATGTGTCACTAATTTTTTTGGTGTAAATAAGGTTATTGGCATTTCAAAATTACGAGACAAGTACAAGCCTTTCGAAGCGAAGAGAAAGCTTTGCGCAGCATATGGCATGTTTTTGGCAGATGACCGAGTCATCCCTCTTTTGCCAAAGTTGCTCGGAAAGGAGTTCTTTTTGAAGAAGAAGTAAGTCAGGTCATCCATTGTTTCAGGTTCAATTAATGTATTTTCCTAATGAGTTTTTTTATGATTAGGCAACCCATTCCTGTTGATATGAAGAAGTCTAACTTGAAAGCCGAGATTGAGAAGGCTTTGAGCTCCACATATATGCATTTGAACGGTGGATCTTGCAGTGCCATCAAGGTTGGAACGACAGCCTTGAGCGAACAACATATTTTCGAAAACATTATGGCTGTTGTCCCACAAGTTGCTGACAACATCCCCAAGAAGTGGAAAAATATTCAGTCAATCAACATAAAAACATCTGACTCTATCAGTCTTCCCATATACAACTCCCTACCTGAAGAGGTGCAATCCATCTCAATCAAGCACAACGGCGCCAAGCAAAGAGTCGAGGAAGATGAGGAAGCGAGTGATAGCGACGAAGAATGAAGCTATACATAGAATAATTAAATACTTCCATAGTGTATATACACCAAATTCACGAATACAATTACCACCAAAATGTTCACGTTCTTGTTACAATACTTGATGTGTCTGCCCTACATTTTTAAAGTAGATCAACCACGTGTATGTAGCCTGTGCTTTATTTATAAAGACATACTCAATTTTGAAATATGTAGATTTCTACAAATCAGTAGCAACATGATGGGAATGAACAGACACTGATAATAGTTTTGTACTTTAGCGTTTATCTTCACTGCCATTTCGACCTGGCAGCTCGAAATTGAGTTGGACTGTCAAAGTAATTAAAATTCCGCTGGCCAATGCTTAAAATTTCACAGCTTTGCCACGACGAATCAGCAAGACCTTATACTCACCATGGCTGAACGTAAAAAGCGAACCTATAGAAAGAAGAAGGCTGAATCCGACGATGAATCACAACTTACACCCGATTCGTCTCTTCGCAGCGAGTCAGAAACGTCTACCCCCCGAAATGAAGAGGATGTTAGGTATGTTTATTAGCATCGACAGAAGGGCCCGATCAATCAATTAACCCTCAAATGACCTTTCGCGTAGCTCAACTATCGAAGAGTTAGAAGAGCTAAGAAAGCTTCGCCGGAAACATGCTGGCATAGATTCTGCGAAATTACTCAAAGGAGAAGAGAAAAAGAAGAAGAAAGCCCAGCCTGCTAATCCTGATCCGTGGAAACTGAAAACAGGCGGTCTGGTTGACAAGGATGAAATCCATGCTGACGGGCAAGTATTTTGATTTTGCATTTCATCAAAAAGTGCCTTAATAATAACTTTAAAATAAGGGAGGATGCAGAGAAACCTGAGCAGAAGCTGAAATTGGATTCATTCACCACGCAAACAAACACTTTGGACGTGGATAAGCATATGTAAGAATTGAACGACAGCAAACAGATGCTACCCATGTATCGTCTTTAACAAGCTTTCTTTGATTAGGATGGCTTACATTGAAGAAGAGATGAAAAAAAGACGAGGTGAAGGAGATGATGGTGATCAGACATCTGCGGAGGCTAAGGAGAGTAGAGGCTATCATGATATCTATGATGAGCTTTACAAAATACCTGACCATTTGAGGGTAAGAAAATCACGGTGAACATACAAGAATGCAAGCTTTTATAAGTGCTAGGGTACTCATTACGTTCAATTACTGTACTTTTCAGGTTGACAAGAAGCCTGTCGTTGAAGGCAATGTGCAGCTCTCGACACAAATGCTGACTGCGATCCCTGAAGTTGATTTGGGAATGGAGTAAGTACTGCACCTGTATGAAGAGTTATTGAATGTATGTACCTAATTCGTTGCTTGCAGTGTACGACTACAAAATATTGCTGCCACAGAGCATGCGAAACGAGCATTATCAGAAAATCAGCAAGGTGGCAACAAGCAAAGCAAAAACACAGAATACAATGCTCCCAGTCGATGTAAGTAACTTTAAAAACTCAATAATGATAAAAAAAAAACTTCTCATTTCATTAATGCTTGCCTCAGTCTCTATGCCAAAGCAAACGACGCATGATAACAACCGATCGCGCAGCGATAAACGGCATACAGCGACTGATGATGCCGTTATGGAGAGATTTAAGAAGAGGATGAGGAATTAAACTATGTACAATATCTGTTACAAATAGATGGAGAGTTTCTAAATTTTTTGAACTGTACATTGGCCCCGTAATCTATCTATAACTGCTGTTCTTCTTTTGCTTTACTGTTTTATGTTTCCCTGAGCGTTCAAGTGTTCCTGATACTCTTTATGTTTGAGATCTAAATTCTTTTCAATGCAATTCTGCATGTCTTTAATACCAATTAGTGTTATTTCCAATCTATGATACTTCATCACCTATAGCTTACCTTTGGTTGACATATTGGCAGTGAACACCAATATTCCGGATACATCTATGCCACTGATGTCCTGTTCATCCTCTACGCATAATAACGGGACTTTCTGCCACCATCGTTCTGGACATAGCATTGGAAGCGCTTGCTGAAGTTTGGATTTCATGGACTCTTTGATCTTAGGATTCATATGCGGCTGAAAGAATAGCAACTCATTTTGGTCCAGCGGTAGTTTTGGATGCCTATAGCTGATGTCCGTGACATTTTGAGCTATTGGTGATTGGTATAACTCGTTGGCAAATACTTGCGATAGACTTGGCGCTGGTTTCCGAGCATACGACGGACTGTAATCTTGCTTTGAGAGGCTGCTGATCATCTTCTCGGCCGCGTCAATATCGGAAGGCATAACCTGTATGCCGATCTTGCGACAAAGATCCAGTATTGATGTTGTGGTTGTCCACAAGTCTAGAGTCGACTTCGGCGAAGAGATAGGAAGTGTATGTTCAATTTTAGAAAGTTTACCATTTACTTTGCTGTTCTTCAAGTAAAATTCCAACTTCACGGCGTTTTCGGTTTTGATATTTTCAGAATCCCTGAATCGTTCCTGCAGTATTGGAGCCAGGACATTCTGAAGGTTTTGGAAAGATGCCTGATTTATCTTCTTCTTTTTGACATCGTGAGCAAAGTAATCGGGATGTGTCTTCAAGAGTATCCGCCGTATATACGGCTTTAGCAGTGCGTTGACTGCCTTGGCTGAATTTTGAGACATGTCATGAGCTGGACTCCCGCGAACTGACAGATCCCAGCAGCTGCATTGAGGTACGGTCTGAAAGTATTTTGTGACAGCGAAATTGACGATATTGCTACACGATTTGGCAGTGCCTCGAAGCCTTGTGTATTGTCTAGCGGGTACATCGGGTTAAGCTTCCTTTAAATGGATGAATTGTCGCTTTTTAATGATTCCAGAGATATCGATTTGTTCAAAACACTGTGCATTGCTCTGTTGTAAGCCATTTTGATGTTTCATGCTTTTCGACACACCTGACAGCACAGCTGTGACTTACAACATTGACACATCAGCTAGCAAAAAGCTGAATTAATATTTACTTTTAAGCATGGAAGGAATCATGGTTATATCACTTTATTAAGGTGCTCGTGCAAGTGAGTTGATTCATACGTTTCGAGCGATTGCACTTCATAATCCACAATGGTTTTCATTGGAATATTTGTAGTACATCAACATATATTCAACTTTCAAAGGATAAAGTGATTTTCAATCAAATGTAAGGTTTTGATTTATATCGACTGACCACTACAATAGCTATTGAGCCTAGGCTCCTTGCGTGGGGTACAGTCCGATTCAGGCACCATGAATGATCTCGATCAAATTCAAGGTGCCTGATGTAAAACACATTCAAAAAGCTTCATAATTATGCATATGATATGAATAAATATATAACTAGATGATACATTTTGTTCGAGGAGACGACTTTGGAGCCTAAAAAGTATGTATAGTGACTTTATCTATTAACGATGCTGTTCAATCCATTTCTTGTGCACTACAAGTAGCCCTATCCAAAAAATGTGTTAATTATATCTTAACATGTAATCATTTATTGTGAATAGCATACTTTAGCAGTGTCACCCTGAATAGATCCCGATAATTGGCTGGTAGGATAGATCCTGAACGATGCCCATGTCAATTTTGGTCACGTGCTCAAAGCCACGAAGTTAAGGAAATCTCCAAGCGGTGAGTAGTTACCGCGGTGTCACTACTTTTGTTGCGAAAACCTCGAAGCGACAGACCACAATCAGGTCGATTCCAGAAGGACGTATTACTTATCATTTCGATTGGTTATCTGGTCGATTCCTGCAGCAGTTGTGTAGTAGAAGACTACCAAAAGCGTCGCATTTCGGTCAAGAGAGGTTCAACAGGAACATCTGGTAGACGCTGAACCGGCTTGTAGAGACACCAAAATCAAAGCTACACCATTCCATTGCTACGATCGGCGTCACCTTCAATCAACAATTGAATCTATTGAACCCTACCTAGAATAATGGTTTCGGATGCCAGCTTGACCAACATCTTGCAAGTGGTAAGTTTTATACCTTTGACAGCTGGACACTTGTCGTCGTTTAGTTCTAGGAATCAGCAGTGCAACTTGCATCAAAATCAGCAGTTTGACTATTCAAATCAGTCACGATTTGCATGTTGAATCCCACGCCATGTTCTTCCATACCACTAGGTGTATGTTCTTTCGGTGTTTCAATTATACCTTTCTAACTTTTTGCCTTCACAGTCGGGCATCTTGCAAATTCGACTTCGCGTCTATCAACATGTTTGCAAACGGCAAGAATTGACTTCATATAAAGAGAAGAAGTCAGAAAGCTATCAAGATGATTTAGAAAAGGCAGAACCGTCGAATGTGCCGTTGATCGCCGCCTATAGATCGATTATGCGAGCAAACATTCCCGCATTCTGGAGAACTTTGGATGTGAAGGATGATAGTGAAGAGGATGACACAGCAAAGGATGCAGAAGACAACGTTAGGGTTGAATTATGGGTGTTTTGGATTGACGACAAGCACACAGGGATCGTTGATCGTAATCCATATTTGAATGAGTTGGAAGGTAAAAGCATCGACTTCATCTTTGCAGAAATGGTGTTGCTTGTGTTACTAATGCACAATTACAGAAGTGAAAGTTACTTCGTTTTCTTGGGAAAATATATTTGCAGCAACAACATCACCTACAACATCTCCAATATCGCCGGTTGCAAAAGCAAATACTACGCCGAACACATCATTAACTCAAGATTATCGATTTTTCATCAAGGCTGTTCGTAATTTGATCTGCCTGTAGGTTACGTTTCATGATTGTAATTTGATGCCTGAGTCATTTGTATAACCCACATACCATATTCTGTATAGTAAAATGGTCAACAAAAGCACAATTCCTTTGGGTGACTTCTTCATTTATCCAACGCTATCAAATGTCAATGTAATGGATGGTGTCCTAACCACGGAATCCACAAATACCTCAACCACATCTTCTGCCGATCAAACTTTGCCATCCTGTACTTTCAACCTGTATTTGACTTCAACAAACTTGATATTTCAACCGGTAATCCGACGATTGCGAATTCGAAGACTTCGGCGACCGGACTTCTTACCTGATAGTTCAAAGACAGGTACGTAAATAATGCTATTTCCCGTGTTAGGAATTACTATCGCTAAATACATTCCCTTGGATCGCCATTAGTTTTGCTTGCTCCTCTGGGACTGGCCGCTACTCTGAAGTCCTCCACAGCCGATTTGTCCGCTCAGACGGAGGATACACTTTTGTGGGACTGGGCTAGCATGCTTAATATACCCTATGAGAACTTGACGAAAACAGCCGCTTTCGATGCTTCCATGTCCGCTTTGGTTATGGTTCAATGCGGCGAAGAAGTATTCCCATATCCTTCAGCGCTGATATTTGTATCTACATCAACAAAGTTTACGCCGAGTTCGATATCTGGCTTAGATGGATTAGGGTTTCGAAATCACGGTTTGATCGAAGAGATGAGCGAAAAGTATAATCGATGGGCGTGGGAGGAACGCATAGCGGAAATTGCCATTAAGAAAGGAGCAGAGGAAGCCTTCGGTACTGGAGCTTTCACCAATGCTCCCCATGACCGAAAGAATGATGTTCAAGCCAGATTTAATGCATCATTTCAGACTTTACCGACTCCAACAGATTCACTTGTGCAAACAAGACATACTGACGCTGAACTCACTCAGAAAATGCATCCACGCTTTACTGTGGACTTTTGGGATTTCACCAATCCCACTACACATGTCACTTCTACCGTATTAAATCATGCATCGATGCCTGATCCATTCGGTTCACCCACTCTCCTACAAAATGTCATGACGGAGACACTTTCATCAAATGTGTTGATGACGCCAAAGGTGTCAAGAACTCCCAGAAGATCTACCGGAACATATAACTCCGGTAAACTACAGCCAACCATTTCTCACACTTGGGAAGTGCAACAGCCAAATACAAAAGATTTTATGGCACAAATGAACACAGACTTGGATATGAATCAACATTTGGCTAGAAAACAGGAACATCCTGACGGCACTTACCCCAATGTGTCATCGTATCCATATACAGCTCAGACGCCGACAGCAGACATCAAGACGGAAGTGCTTGCTTATTCTGGAGCGAGTATACCTACCTCACAGCCGAAAGTCGTGACAACTGCACAAGATCTTAGTGGTTTGCAGATCACCATGAATGAGCCCGCAGCTACTGATATAACTGGTGGTCATTTTGCTCCCACAACAACTGGCATGCCAATGAATCTAGGAACCACTGATTCGGCTGCTGGATCAAACTATCCTTCTCCACATGACCATCTAGGTGGAGGTAATGCGGATATGTCATTTGGTATGGATAATCTAGGAGGGTACGATCAAATGGTGTATGGCTTGTCTAGTGCTTGGGAGGAAGGCGTTGGCGACATGGATAATTTCGATTTAGATGTCACTGAAGAAGATTTTGACTTTTTCGAATCAACACCTACTACCAAATCTCGACCAGCAGGGAAATCTATCACTAGCGTTAGTGCACCACCTCCAACTAGCTTAACATCGGCTGTTTCTAATCCAGTATCATCTCTACCATCTAATGCCCTGGATGCACCCATCATGACTGATCTTAATTTGAGCGCCGAAGAAGCGGAAAAGCACGAAAACTTGGACTTGGACGAGCTGTTGATGGCTACGAACGGCTTTTTGGATGACCCGATGAAAACAGAATCGGATTTGAACATGGAGCAAGGCATTGTAACATCTCAAGTAGAATCTGTGTCCATTGAGCAAGAAAATATCATGAACAATGGCACTGTGTTGGATAGCAGTCTAGTCACTGACATCAAAGATGAAGAGCAAACTTCTGACGTTAACATCACCTCAACCCTGGTGGAAGACGTACAGCAGACAGGTGAAGATGAGTCACTTCTAGACCCAGATGCTCTCATGCCACCAGAATTCGCACCTCTTCCCGTCACTGCTGGTGTTGACGATGCCAAATACTACAACGGAGGCAAGTTTGTTTATTCACCGTCAAAGAAGAGGAAGAAGGAAGGAGGCGCAGTCGGCATTCGACGGAGCGCATACAAACCGGATTACATGCCACATGTACGGAAAAAGACCACTGATGGTCCTTTCAAGACTGCTGACATACGTAAAAAGTATAACGGTGGCGAGCAAGCCAAGGTGGACACCACCCTACACCCTGCCACGCTAAACAATGACGCTATGGTGATCCCAGACGAGACGTCATTGTCAGATAGCTCTGACGATAGTAGTAGTGATAGTAGTTCTAGCAGCAGCGACACGGATATGGAAGATGCGGAGGAAATGATCCGTGCAACAAGTCGTCTGGACATCACCAGTGGCCTTGATCGACAATACCTCAAGGTTTTATCCAAAGTAAAGCTGATGCTATTAGCATGGTCAGCAGGAGATTACAGTGACAAAAGTTTACTTTTGCCCAACTCCCAACAAACTCTTCGTCTTGAGGAATCAATCGACTATGATGTTCCTTTTGCTCAAGTAGTCACCCGGGAGCCATTATATGACCGACCTTCTGAGGAACGGCACACTTCCGATGGACACATGGCTGCAGTAGAGCTGCTATGCCAGCAAGCTGTCCTTGGAGGATATCCTTTTGTCGGTAATATTGCAGAAATTTCACAGCGAGGAGGGGACTTTATAGACGGCGAGTCGATGCAAGTAGCAATTACACGAAGAAGAAATTTAATACAAAGCAACTGTGGTGGTAAGTTACGGACTTCTTTAGCTGGATACGATGATGCAATTGCTAACCAGTACCATGCTTTTACTAGCTGTAACGTCGGTACCATCATTATCAGATGAAATGGACAGTTTGACTTCGGATTTCAAAGATGTTTTAAGTAATATCTTTGATTTTAACAAGACACCAGAGTATACACACCTACAGATTGGCCAGCATCCGCTGCCGACTACTATTGGCATAAAGGGACCTCTCAATGTACAGCAATATTACGAGTTATCAGGCAAGTAACACATTCTGACCGTTATTCGAATGACTACCTTTTCAATCGTTAACCATGTCGTATTAACATGCATGTTATTTCAAACAGATACGACCCAAACTCAGTCTAAATACGGAAAGTATCAGGTCAAAAAGCGCAAACCTGTAGAGCCGAATTTGGACATGCTGCGACCTCCGAGCGTAGTAGTGGGCCGTCAAGATGAATGGATTGAGGGATCACCGCACATGCTTACATTTTGGGAGAAATTACGATTGGAACCGTACTCAACAAAGAAGAACATTGTCTATTTTGCCCTTTGTCCAGATAGCGATGGTTTCGAAAGCATGGCTATCGACTTTTTCAACGATTTGAGCGCTGTATATGAGATTTGCCTTTTGGGAACACACCACCCTGGAGTTGCTGGCGACCGCAAGCGCGGTGTGGTACCGGTACCGTTGTTAGGTAAGTTTGTGACTGATTTAAATACTGCGACCGCTGGATCTATGCATTTCAACTTACATACCTTGCATATACTGTAGATAAAGTCGATAACGAAGATCCAGCCGGGCGCCGTCTTAGAAGTTATCAACACGCTGCTCAACGATTAGGCGCTACCATTGGCAACATGGGACAAGAAGGTGTCTACTATGTCATCTACATGATCAACCCTTTCTCGCACTCCTCTTCGTTACTTGACTTGAGTCAATGCTTTCAAAGTCTTGTAGTCGCTTTTAATACCTCTGCGCTCGGCACAACTTTTAGCGATAAAACGCGGCCACGTCTTGTCATGCAATTGGTACCTGTTGAGCATGTCTTAAGACCAACTGCATTTGGTGGATACAACAAATTTGGGTTGAAGGAAATTGCCTTTTCAGTCTACAGCAAGTGCTCCATGGTAGTGGAGAGAGCACACCAGCAGGTAAGTGCCTATAAGAATTTTTAAAAAGTCCTTATGTTGTAAGCAATATTGACCATCATGATCTTCTTATACAGTCTCGTGCACAGGACATGCAGTCGGTAACAGAGCTATACGCCCCACCCTTTGTTCTCGCAAAACCACCTCCAACATCCATACAGTATAGCACAAAGAATGCCTACAAAGACTTCCCAAGTGCTCTGGAACACGATGTCACCATGCACATTGCCTACACGTTTAGCATAGACAATCGATGGGCTATCGCGGTATGGATCGATGCACGAGGTGAAATGATTGACTTTATGGTCCAGAAAGCTGAGGACCATACTCGACAAGCTGAATGGCAACTGCATGCCATAAAAGAGATATGGGAACGAACAAAGCATTTATGTGGTCGAGCAGGATTCTCATGGAAGTTTACTATTGGCAAACTTGGATTAATGTTTGGTAACGAGCTTGCAGGTGAGCAACAAGTTCATTTTATTTACATTAGTCCACATCCAAATAGGTACTGATTGATGAAACCCTATCTTATCACTCTATTTTACTGACAGATTGGATCGCAACCGTCAACAACGAAGAAAACATTTCCATCTTAGCCTTGGACTATGACTCTCCGTTCAGAGTAAGCCATGAGTCTGATTCAACGATGGGCGCAGAAAGCAGCAACACACCAAGTTCATCCTCAGGAACACCAACCCCCGAGACATTTACACCTGGTGCTACACCATCTATGAACATTGGGTCCGTTTCTACCCAAGCAACCCCGAAATCTGCAGACATCTTTGAGCCAGAGTCAGGAGAATCCCATGCTCTTCTTGTAAACCACCGCATGGCGTACTCCCGGCGACGACAATTGACGAGTAGCGGCATCCTCCTGAACCAGGACGTCGCTGAACAATGGATGCTCCCCTTAGCTAGTGCGTATCTCTTGCAAGTTCCCATCAAGGCACCAGCACCATCACGAGAACAATTTTCGTTGGAAACACAAGCCATAGAGGTAAGGACACAATCCATTGATACTGCATGGGATACGGCATACATTTAAATGCTTTGCAAACTGACTCGCCCCTCTATCCCCAATCTTTAACAGCTGCATCTGATTCATATGCAATCAACGCAAACTGCGGCAAGTGTGCTTCGAGAAATCGTTAAACAATACCATTCGTTATCCTACCTTAATACTGCATCTGCCTCTTCTAACTGTATACCATTGCATTTTGTTCTTGTAGACCGCTTGTGTCGTCTTTTATATACTGTTGCAGCTTAGTTTTGTTTACTTTTGATACTATACCGACCTTTTTTTTCATTCTTTCGTGGATCCTGTATTCTTGCACAATAATAACAAAATGATATGTAGCGCGTCGTTCCAATGAGTTATGTATTCGTGGTGCGTGGATTAAAAACGCGAGTTTTGTAGCTGCACATGCGTACTGTGAAAAATTAGGTGTTGCTATGACTTTGAAAGTGCGGGCTGAGCTTGCCATAGCCTACGCACTACCGTGACCAGCCTTAAAACAACCAGGGGAGTTACAAGCCCTTCGCGAGCACCATGATCAAAATCAGTGCTCTGAAACGCGCCATCCATAAATTCGAAATATATGTTTTGAAAATTCATAAAATTAAATAAACAGTATGGAGCGATAACATAGGATTTGCTCTTAATGTCGCATCTGTGCAAGCATAGCGTTTGAGCTTATTTAAAAGAGTGGTATTAAGATCTTAACAGGTACTCATGGCAAAATAAAAAATGCGCCAAAATGTGAGAAAAATGAGAAGTCATATAAAAAAGAATTAATCTGAGGAACAAAGCTTCACTAAACTTGCTCAACGTGAGTCACTGGAATTTCTGTCTTCACACTTGTCATAGGGGCAACTTCACGAAGTTCACTACCACTGGATCCGTCTCTATCATTGGCTCCGTCGTCAACATCTTCATTGACAGCTTGGCGGTCCCAGCCATCCAAGGTACGGTCACCATCGCCAAAGAAGGCGTAAGCCTCTTCGCCGTGGACTGCATCGTCGCCGATCATCAACAAGTCTTCTTTCATTCGCAAAGGTATGACTAAATTTATACCGAACATGATGAGCGAGGTCCAGAAGATGTTCCAACCTATGATGAACAAAGCGCCAACGATTTGTAACCAGACTTGCTTGCCGTTACCTTCGATGGCACCTCCAGGGTTGGTAATACCGAAAGCTGCGCATCCGTCCTTGGTAGCCAAGATACCTGTCATGAAACCGCCCACAACACCAGCAACGGCGTGGGTATGGAAGACTCCAAGACAGTCATCGACCTTGCGCATAAGTGCAGTTCTGCCAAGGTAATTCATGCTTAGCCAAGGAATAACACCGGAGCACACTCCCATGACGATAGCACCCCAGCCGGCAATGACACCAGCAGCAGGGGTAATGGCGACCAATCCAGTGATCATTCCTTGAATGGCGCCGATGATGGAAGGCTTCTTGTATTTGATCATATCCAAAATCATCCAGACAAGTAAGCTGACAGCGGTACAGAGGTTGGTATTGAGGACAGCAGCGCCAGCATCGGCACTTGCGGCATAAGGATCTCCGCCATTGAAACCATTCCAACCAATCCAAAGAATACCAGCGCCAGCTAGCATCATGAGGATGTTGTTGGGCTGAAAGTTATCACGGTCCTTGGCTAAACGAGGGCCAATCCACCAAGCACCCACAAATCCAGCGGTGCCGGATGAGAGATGGATGACATATCCTCCAGAGTAGTCAATGACTCCCATTTGGAATAAGAAACCACCGCCCCAAAGCGAGAAGGCGCCAATGGTATAGGAGAAAGTCAACCAGAGAGGCACGAAAGCCATCCAAGCTTGGAAACTCATACGGCCCAAGAAGGCACCAGCCATGATAATCAGCGTGATGGCAGCGAAAACGAACTGGAAGTATACCATGGTAGCGGTTGGGAAGTTCTGAGTCAAGTTAGCTGAAGGCAGAGTGGATTGTGCGAGCAGACCGTCCATGGATAAGATAGGTTGCGGCTTGCCGACCAGAGGCAACATTTGCTCACCAAATGACATCTTATACCCCCAGACTACCCAAGTGACGAGCACAGAAGCAAATGCATAAAGGGCCATGAAAGCGGAATTAATGGCCCACTTCTTCTTGACTTGGCCAGCATAGAGGATGATGAGACCTGGAACACTTTGCAGACCGACCAAACTGGCCGCGGTCAACTGCCAAGCATTGTCACCGGTATCGAGCCACGGAGTGGTTGCGTTAAAGGACATGATGGAAACGCGGGGACCGTCGTAGCCAGGTATTTGGCGCTACTTATATGATTTTCCGGCAACATTTATTTTAGTGGAGGGTAGATAGCGATATCTCTGCTCACTTCTACAATAGGCTTATCATATACATATATGGCAATCCCTTTGACTTTCAAGCAAGCGGATGCCTTGAGCAGCCCTAATGTTAAGCCACTTTTATAAGATGGACCTATTAAGGCCAATTTACAGATATGAGCGGAAAAAAGAATAACATGGATGCTTATAATACCTACATATTCCTTTGAGCCACTGAAACGGTGTGAGATGGATAGCCAAGCAAGCCTATTCATCTCGTAAAAGCCCGTAGAGCTCAAAGACATTTGCACGAGTGACATATCAATGTCAGTTTCCATTCCCTCCGGGCTAACTTTTAAGAAATAAATTATATAATAGTACCAAGTCTATGTGACTAGGCTCTTACTCTAATGTTCAAGAACAGGTGCTAACTACCAACATCCATACAAATTTAAGCACCTTGCAATGGTCGTTAGTGACTGTACTTTTGGAGATAACGGAACAATTTGGCGTGTGGATGAAAATCGTGAATTCCTTATTCAGAAACGCCATGAAACACCATTGATAACACTCCTTGTAGCTTACGCGCGGACGGCTTGGTATCTGGCCATGACAGCAGTCTGTAGTGCCATAAACTGGATGCATCTACGGGGCCTATTCGTCTATTCAGTGTCAGTTCATCGATTTTAAGTACCACCATACCGTATTTATTTTTCAAATCAATTTGCGCCCTGATCATTCTCGTCATCACTAACAAGCGAAGCATGGCAGGAGTGAAATACTGAAGCATAGATATTCACAGATAAGATAGTGATGATATAGGTGTGTTTCGAAAGGGCATCGTTGAATATTGTATGCTGGTCAAAAGACAAAACGAAAAACGACGATACATATGCGCTCCCGAAGCATCCTTAGTTTTTCTTGCTCAACCAATGCCATGGCATCGTGTTCGGATAGGCGGGGTAAAAAAGTCCTTTTTATAGAAAAAAAACCCCCTTGGGTGATACATATGAAATTTCGATCGAGGTGATACGAAGATTCTGTGAGACGATGAAATCATCATCAAAGAGTTTCTGCAATCAGTATGAACTGAAAAAAAAAAAAGTCAAGCGATAATTATACAGACAGCCACCATCGACTCTTATTTGATATTGGACACTGTCAATGCTATGCACTTTATTTATTTCGCAAATGCTACCTACTAAAGCTATTGGGCTAAATAAACATTATAACTGAGCTGAAACAATGGATCTCAAAATAATGGCTTACAATAATGTCTCCCAGTCAACTTTAGCCAATTCTCTCTCCATTCATGCCATTGTTACCTATTGTAGTACTTGACATGCTAGAGGGCTGCTGGAGGAACAAGACATGAAAGCTGACTAAAGATGTAGGGTAAGACGAAACAGCATGTACAAGATTGATATTCTTTTCACAAAATCAGCCAGAAACGACGTCGGCGGACCTCGCCAGCCATCTTGATGACTTTGTAAATATCTTATAGACCGATAAGTAGACAGTGTATTCGAACAGTGTTTATTTATTGCATGACTGGGTTACAGCCTGATCGTCGACTGTATCCCGTTTTTTATGATGTTATGAGCAAAAAAGCGGTTACATGCGAATCCACTTTATTTCCACTACCTTATGAATAGAAGAGCGCGCCCGCCTTAAATTTGAGTGGCCGAAAATTGGCTTTCCAAAGCCCTCCAGCTCTTCCAGTAGTCAGGCTGGACCTTATTGCACTTTACTAAGCCCCATTCCGTTACAGATAGCGTAAGGCTAGTTTCAAACATGAACGCTTGCGTGCCATCTGCAACGCGAACAGGCTGCAACTCGGCCGTAGAAGCCTTTTGGAACACAGCAGCGTCTGGACCATGTGGGGTCATGATATTGTGCAAGGATGCACCACCAGGCTGAAACCCACCCGTTTTCCCTTCATAATCACCTAATATCAATCCCATGAATTCTGACATGCAGTTTCTATGGAAATAGGGTGGACGGAACTATAGAACGAGTTAATTTCTGTTCTGTCAATGGCATATGCTTGAGGCATGGTTATACTTACAGTGTTCTCTTGGACCGCCCAACGTGGAGGGAAGATTACGAAATCAGCGATTGCTACGCCAACTGTATCTGATTTACATGTCAAGACGGTGAAAATAGATGGATCCTGTTATGAAATGTAAGTCTACGCGAGCCTTTTCATGATGACGTCGTCGATAAGCGCGTCTACTTACAATGTGGTCGTAGGAAACCGAGTTGATGACACAGAACTTAGCCAGGTCGTACTTGTATGGGGCATAGTTACCATGCCAAGCGACAACGTCAAATGGAGAATGATTTTGTTTAGCTACGAATAGTTTTCCCAAAAACTTGGTCACCATTTGCCACTCCTCATTGTCTGCGTCTTCGTAATATGCTTGTGGTGTGACAAAATCGCGTGGGTTGGCCAATCCGTTCGCACCTGCAAGGGTCAATTATATTTAGTACAAGTTGCCGCGCTGCCATTGTCATACTGCTTTCTATACCTATAGGACCGAGATCAGGGAGTTCATAATGAGCTCCAAAGACTTCCAGTATATAACCACGACTGTGTAGCGCGATGAATGAGATTTTGTTTATCAATGTAACAGCCTTGATGAAAAACCACTTACACAGGACCATCCGGTAAATCCACCGAGTATCGAATGCCACGTTGGATCACGCAAATCTCGTTAGGATGAACCATGATTTTTCCAAATTCCGTTGTGATATCCAACCTTCCATGCTGGGGAACTATAGGCAAAAGGTCAGTAACAATGCCATAAGCCAGTCTCTAGCCTCTAGGGACACGTACCAATCAAAAAATCGCCATCCGCGTTGTAAAATGCTCGCTTGCTCATGTTTTGATTAGCATGGTAGATATGGATGGCCAAGCCGTTGCGTGTTGCAGCATCGCCGGCGCCAGCGACAGTTCGAAGACCTGTCACGAAATCAACCTCTTCGCCGTCCTGAGGCAAATCAAAGGGATCCCAGCGAAGTTGATTTGGCGTTATATGTGCGTTGGCAAAGTTGGACAGTAGCGCATCGGTCCCTGCTTGTAGTGGGCTGAAGGGCTCGTGCACGACAGAAGGGCGAATTCGATAAAGCCAACTGAATGGTTCGTGACATTTAGACCATTGCCATTTCATGCTCATGCCCATTCTCAATGCAACTCACCTTCGTTGATTGTGGGTTCTAGGGACGGTAAAAGCTGTGCCAGACAACTGCTCAGCATACAAATTGTAAGGGCATTTTTGTGGAGTATTCTGGCCTGCGAAAAAAAAATCAGTATCTGAGTTATCTCAGGTCCGATACATGGCTAAAACATACCCTTTGGCAAACTATCAGGAAGCGCTTCTGAAGTATGGTGATTATGGAAACCTTCGAGGTATTGATAAGGGTCAGTCGTCATGTTGGAGAAGGAAGAATGAAAGTAGTCATTGCCACAGAAGAAAAAATTGGGGATACTTGTGCATAATGCCGTGGGAAAACTTGATTGGAGCTAGAATATTTTACCGTTGTCAAGATGAGAGGTTTTTTATTTGGTATCAAATTTACAAAAAGTTGATGAAAAGAACAAAAGCATTATAAACAAGTATGGAGCTTAATGGTAACTCCTAATTCAAGAACGCCAAAATGAAGATTCAGGTGCTCGTCGTCTTTTATACAAGGTGTCAGTTGCTTCAGTAGGCAACCTCCGCTTAGCTAGCTTGGGCTCAATAACACCGTTGCCACTGCTGAATCGGTCTCCATTGGTTTTGTCCCGTAGCGCAGGTTCGTTGCCGGATGTCACGACAGTCGCATGGGCTTTATGGGCGAACAGCCCCCGGGTTGATGCAAAGCGTGAGTCCGATCTCTTTGGAAGACTAGTTTTGGGAAAGGAACGTAGATCGGACGAATCGACCAGGTCATTTTCTTCCTTGACAGGCTCTAACTTGATATGAGTCAGCTCTCGTTCTTGCTGCTGATAGCTTGGTTGTGGTAATTGCGAGCGCTCTCTTTCAATTGAAGACCTTGGTACTACAACTTCTTCGGAGCTATCGGCGGGGGTCGGTTTGGAAATAGCTTCCTGGAGCCGACGAACCAGTGCTTCATTCGACACGCGCGGGGTCACGGTGGCTGGTATACGATACGATGTTCGCCTTGGAGTTTCTCCAGTTGAAGGATCGTCCTGCAATGAATGATAAATTAGCATCTAGGTCACCACTGTACGAATTTTAATTCCGTTGTACTAACCTCAATTTTTGAACGTAGCAATTGGTGGACTTCATTTTGAAGCTGCTCAATTTCATCGTCAGTTATCAGCTTGTGATTTTCTACCAGCTGCTTGTTTTCTTCCGCCTGTTCGAATCCAAAAATAAATAAATTGTAAGTCAATAAACCATTGACCACCAACGTAGCCAATGTGTATACATACCCAACGATGAACGGAGCTGGCTTCGTCCTGGCTTTGAGCAATGATATCGGATACACGAGACGACAGTCCATTGCGAACAGTGGAACTGGTCTTTTGCATTTTGTTGATTTCCAAACTATGCAGTTCCAGGATTTTTGCTTGTTTCGACCGAGCTGCTTTAACAGAGTCGCTAATTCTTCCGTTTGCTGCAGCCACCTTGGCTTCATACTCGTCATTCAACCTGGATGAGCGTTCTTGGTATTCGGCATAACCGCTCTCAACCGTTAGTACATCTTCTTTAAGCTGTGACGAAAGAGAATATATGGAGAGTTAAACATCACACTAACATAATAGGTCATATTTTTTAAAACGCCCAAAGCTTACATTAGACAAACTGTCCAGCTGGTCGCTCATAGTGTGGTAATGGTTTTCAGCAGCTTGAACGGTAGCCATTTCAGATGTGATCAGACGATCGACGTCTTCATTATGGTCGGATTGAAGGTCGTCCAGCGACGCACCATTTGATCGAAGAGATGACTGTACGTCGTACATAGACTTTTGTAAACGTTCGTGCTCCTCACTGTCATACTCTTGTAAAAGGAGGGATATGTCGTGCATTAGCTGCTTTTTAGCTTTTGCTCTGTTCTGTTGTTGGATATGGACGATCTGCTTGAGTTGATCTTCTTTTTCTTGAACAAATGCTTTCTGTGAGAGTAATGTGTTTAGTATTCAATGGAGACCTATTATGGTCAGGCCAGAGGCCCTTTCCAGGGCAAACTTACTTCGCCTTCAATTCCAACATTGATGCTTGCTCGTAGTTGTTCCATTCGGTTCTGCTGCTCATTTGTGGTTCGCTTAATGTCGCTAATATAATCAGCGAGCATGTCGGTCAACACAGAGTGCTTGACAGTGAGCTGCTCACTGAATTTCTGGAAGGCAGCGTTGGTCACCAGTAAGAATGCATTGGCCTCTTGTTTGGCGGCGTCTTTGTGCTTCTTCGTAGACTCTTCTAGTTGCGCGTGGATATCTGACAAAATGTTGTAAAGCCCATTCTGTGCCGCTCCACCATCTTTGACCAACGAGTTCAAAGTGTCACTTTCTTGCTCCAATGCCTTCAATCTAGTCTCAACACCATGGTGGATAGCAGACAAATTCTACACAGGGCGTCAATAAATGAAATTGCAGTGCGATAAATATTGATATAACATGCTCTTACCTTTTGTAATGCATCTGCGTAGGCTTGAGCCTTGGCTTCCAGATCACTTTGCATGCTACCAATAGATGATTTGAATTGAAGCATTTCCTCGACAATTTTGTGAGCCTTAACATCTACATCTTTTTTGAACACATGAAGTGCACCACGATTTTTCTCTTGCACTGAGCGCTGACGGTCTGTGATGATGAGTTAGACGGGTCGGCTCACATACCGCTGTCAAAAAGAAAGAAAGACCACTCACCAAGTTTGCTAAAAAGTCCGTCATTGTCTTTGACAGTATTCTGTAGTGTGCTAATTGTTTCGGAAGCGAAATGTTCGAGCTTGTCGCCATACTGTTGATGATACTTTCTGAGAGCAACCTGTTCCTCCAGTGACTGTTTCGTCCGTTCATGTTCGTCTTGAATTTTCTGCAGCCAATTCTTGGTCTCTTGTAATTTATCCTGTGACAACAGCAGTAAGAATATGTGGTACGAAACGTTCCTTCCTTTGGTTGAAAAATACACTTACATTGACTTCACGAAGCTCTCTCTGTTTTCCCATTAAAAGCTTTGCCTTTTGCTCCACCTCCTTGGTCAAATTTTGAACATTATCTTTAAAGACTTGTATTTCTTTCGTGATTTCCTCAACTTGATCCTTTTTGCTTTGGTTTTCGTCCAACAAAAGTCGGTAGGAATCAGCAGACATGAAAACACCTTTCTTTTCGCGCGTTGCCTACAAGGAAAGAATTTTTTGTTTAGCAATCTGGTTCATCACCCAAGCATTCATATGTGATCCTACTACCCACCTGCAAATCTGACTTGAGCCTTTCGATCTCATGTATATACTCTTTTATGAGTTCTTTTTTGGTCATACGCTGATTGACTTCTGGCTTGTTGCGAATGTTCTTGGCACGACTAGCGTAATCTAGAGTGCTGATGATTTCCTCATAGTGTATTTTTGCAGTGGCAATGGTAGCTATGATGCATGTTTTGGTTCGGCCACCAAGAGAATCCCGTAACAATCTAGTAAGTTTACTCTCTCTGTATGGTACATGAGCAGAGTGTTCGACCAGGTGATTAATGACACGGCCAAGAGTAAGTAGACTTTGGTTGATTAAACCAGCCTCTCGTGCTCTGGCATTCTCGGCTCCTGAACGACCAATATTTTCAGACCCTGCCAAATCGACGAGATTTAGTTTTCCAACTTTAAGTAGTTCTTCTCCATCTGCTAATGTTTCCTTGATGTGTACGGTTAACGTAAAAACGCAATGGGATCGGCTAGACTTGTCATTGCATCTTGTGGCAGCTATCCGTCTGTTTCGACTGGCTAATTGGATTGCTCGTACACCATCTTCAGCGCTGTTGATGAGAGCTTCTTCTAGGCCTTGGACAATCACGCCCGTGCCATTTGGATCTTCGAAAATTCGTAGTTTGGGACGATCATCTCCTGGATTCAACAAGTCTTTGAGCTCTTCATTGTAAAGTTCTATGGAAGATATTCTAACCGCATATTCAGCTTCCTCTTGGTCCAAAACGTCAAAAAGATGATATAATGTTCGTGGTATAATTCCCGCATCCCGGGTGATGTATCCTTCCTGGTCTTCAAGATCTCCTTCCATTGTATACCTATCATGCAACTCAGCGTGTTAAAAGCACAGTTCATTTGAGCCAGAGTGGTGGATAAAAGTTAAAAGAACTATGCTCACGTTTTTCCTGTGCCAGTCTGACCATAGGCAAAAATGGTACAATTGTATCTGTGAAATCATCGCTCAGTAATCTCCTTTTTTAATATTTGCGAATGACAGATATATAAAAGGTATCCTACCCCATAAGCATCTCCTGTAATATCGGACTGACCACATCATCGTATATGCGCTGCTGTGACGTTTCTTGGCCGAATACTCGATCAAAGGTGTATGTTTTGTTGGTTGTCTTTAATGTTATTTCCTGCGTATTGGAGGCGGCATCGACGACGACGGGGATGTTTTCTGCGATTTCCCTCTGAGTTCTTCCCCTGTGGTGCAATGCACATGTTAGGTGAGTACAATCTCTTCCAAACGACGGCAATCGGCTTGTTATTTGTCTTTAGCATTACCTGCAGCGAACAACGACTTGTATGTTCGTTCCCTTTTCATCTTTCTCAGAGCGAGGAGGTCTTCCGTAACGGCTATTTAATTGGCTTGCGCGCGCATTTTGCAATGGAAAGCTGTCCGATCGTGCTGCACTGGAATCTCGCTTGTCGCGGGACAGGTGTTGTTCATTCCACATAGGAAAAGGTGAAAACGATTAACCAAGATATTAAAAGTTGCTAGTGATAAGTCGTACAGTGAAGAATGTTGAAAAAGGTTGGCAAGAATCAGACAGAGTATCCCCTTTAGCAATGGGTCACGCTACGCGTTCTGTAGGATCCCAAAATTTTATTTCAAACCCAGCGCGTTTTTTTGGGCTTTGCTTTGGCTGGCATTTGATCACGGACCTTTCACTTGAACACTCAAAGACCTCAACTCTCAAACAATTTTTATGTAATGGTGTAGAAATAACACTGTATATTGTACTATGTATCGTTGTTGTGAAAAGGATACGTGATTGATTGAAGCCGTAGCTGAAAGTAGGCGTTGGGTTCACAGGAACTACGGTATGGATACAAATGGTGGGTGATAGGCTGTTGAATTATTCCTGTAGTATATATGTTTGCATATAGGAAGAGACACACGCTTTGAGCTTGATGTCTTATACGCGGGTGCTGGAACGGTTTGCGCGACGGGCAGCGTTAATCAATGGAGCCAGGTTACGAACAGGATCAGCTCGCTTGATGAAGGGATGATCTAATATTTCCTCAGCGTAGGGTCTTGCTTCAGCATCTGTTTCCAGGCACTTTTTCAAAAAATCTTGTAGGTGGTCACTGAGGGATTCTGGGTGCTGCAGTTGTGGAGTTCCCGTAGTAGCGATTAAATATAGAGCACGCAATGGATTTTCGTTTAGATATGGAGGCTCTCCTTCTACCATTTCGATGGCCATGATACCGAGGGACCAAATATCAACTTTTGGACCATACTCCTTTCTCGTTACCACTTCTGGCGCCATCTATAGGGAAATAATGTGGTAGAAGAACAAGTATGTAGATGTAGAGCGAGGAGGAGAAGAGAATATGTAGGTTGGAGTGGAAGAGATATTAGTTGAAAGCAATTATCATTGCACATGCATTCCTAGCCGCTCCCTCCAACTTACCCAGTACGGTGTTCCAACCATGGTTGTTCGCTTGGATCGTTTCTCATTGAGTTGAGCACAAAAGCCAAAGTCGGCTGGTAGAAACCAGAAGATTTAGTATGTGCACCACACTTTTAGCTGAAACCCCATGATTCTCATACTTACTGAGTTTGATATTTCCTTGTAAACTGAGAAGTACATTGTCGCTTTTGATATCTCGATGGATGACACCTTTGTCGTGCAAATGAATCAAACCTTGTAGCACCTCCTTGCATACAGCAGCAATCTGACCTTCCATCATCATATTGCAAGTGACCACGTCGGTAAGACTACCACCCTCCATATACTCCATGATGACCCATAGATCGCCATGCCACAAATAAGAATCGATGAAGTTTACAATGTTGGGATGCTGGGAGTCCTTCATGATTAAAATTTCGTTGATGATCAGCTCCTTTTTAGGCTGCTTTTGTAAGTTCATTTGCTTGATAGCAACTGGTGTGGTACTGTTGAGTGGATATGCTGTATAAACGCCTCCAGATGCACTGAAAAAGATGATAGGAAAGCCAAACATTTAAGCATGCTGCCAAATGAGTTATTTTTTTTCCGCTTCAATGTCCACTTACCCTTGCCCAATTTTCACCATGTTTGTATATATGCCAGTGGGATCTTCTTCTCTACAAATCTCTCTCAGTTTCGCCAATATTTCTTCATCTTTCATAGATGGTTTCCTTGCTGTCCGTCGCCTAGTGCCTGAAGCCTTACTGATTGTTTCAGCCATAGCCGCAGAGCTCGGCATATCGACCTTTGTTGTTTTTTCAATTTCGTTGAGTTTAGGTGATGATTTTGTCAGGGGAGGTGATTTCGGTGCGGCATGGATCTTTGTCTCTGTCAGTATGGACTTGGTTGGCGGACTCTGTGAAAGTACAGAGTTTTCTTTGCTGCTGGTTGAAGACGATGGTGTTGCTGACGAGGGTACAGCACGTTTTCCAGTATCTTCTATAGAATATTCACAAGTAGGTTAGGACGTAACTTCATATGGGAAGAAACCACCCCCTGTAGGGATTGTGTGAGGATGGCAAGGCAACTTACGAGATTTTCGTGGTGTTGGAGGTAATGAGCTTATAGAGGCCATCTATGAATCATATTGCATATTTGAAGATGCATTGATCAGTATAAGGATAGCAATATTTGAAGCATTCCCACGGCCCATACAGTCTTACCTTGTCTATTGGCTTTCTAGGGGTCTCATGAGATGTACGTTCAGAACGACTATCATCATGCGCCTGTTGCATTCTTAGGGAATGAATAGAATTGGTGGGTGGAGTGGGTGGTGGTCGAGGGCTTTCAAATCTCTTTTCCGGGTAATTGGTGCTCGTGCTAGCAATGGAGAAAGTAGACGGTGACTGCTGTACACTTGGACGTCGCTGAGACGTTGAGCCGGTTTGTGCGTGGGTTAATTTATTCCATATAGCTTCATGATGTTGCTGTGAGTCTTTGTAAAAGCCGATAACATCAATGACAGCCTGCAAGAACCCATAAGTCAGATATTCGTGTGTAGCGCAAATTCAAAATTATAAAAAAGCTCCTTCCCCCACCCCTGGAACTTACCTGCGGATGCTTCATCTGCTCCGTTTCCGTTATACCGCTGTATTTTAGTAATATTTGCCAATCTGGAGGGAGGCCAGTAAACTGCCCACTTTTAGCATCAAACCCCACGTGTGTGATATGCTTGGCGTTGTAAGGTGTTCCTATATCGATCTGCTTTGCTGCGCCATTATTATCCTTTGACATGAGCTCTATGGCAAAATTGGTTGGATAGCCTGTTAAACGGAAAGCGCTGAATCGGAAACACAATCATTACTCACCATTGAAGCTAACTACCATTTTCTCAAGAACCCCTCTGAGTTTTTTTCGCTCTTTGATAGATTTGGTTTCTTGTACAGCACTGGCTGCACTCACATCATAGCCGTCACCCGTGCCGAAATCACTTGCTGTGCTGCTACGACTGGCCATGGTTTCGTCACTAGGTAGACTGTCATGGGTAGATATATAGCTATGTTCCCTCAAAGTGTCTGCGTCCATAGAAGAACGATGTATTTCGCTGTACAATGAAGGAGGCATATCATCCTCTAGTGCTGCGAGCGTCAGGTCTGTATTATACAATTTTGGAGAGTCGCCGACTGATAGCAATGACGGGTTGGACTTTGGTGATCGGAGTACCTTTGATGATAGACTTTCGTGCGCTTTCTTCAGCTGATGTAAACTTGCAAGTGATTTTCTTGTGTGCGAACTACGAAGCGAGGCGGAGAAACCGTAGCCTGGAAGTAAGCGTCAATATGTGGAGGAAGAAAGAACCAAAACAAGCTGGAGGCCGTATTAAAAATGGAGAATTGAAAAAAATAAATTGCCATAAATCCGTACCTGATTTTCTTTGATCAAGTAGCAAATTGGAGTGCGAAGAAGAGTCACTTCGAGTTTTTAAAGGAGACGAAGTTTCGGCATAGGAGAGTGATGTGTATCCTTCCGACATTGAATCCGAGGGCGGAGTTTGAGTCAATCTGCCAAACATGTCAAAAAGCCTGACCTACAACAGTTTGCAAAAGGGAGAATGATGCTCTTACTGATGTCAACTCCTTTAGCCAACTATTTTTACGTCAGTCCACAATAAACAACTGGACTCAGTATTTGGATGGCTTTGACAGGTGAACTGTTTGTTTGTAGCTAGCTTATTTATTCGTGTCTCGCGTTGATAATGGGGCGAGATTGAGCGATGGCAAAAAAAAAAAAAAAAAAAAAAAGGTAAACTGAATGTGTTTCAAGAGGGAAGGCAGAACAGTACACGAATAGGACAGAATAAAAAAATATTTGTAAGTTATAGGGAAAGTCAGAAGACAGTAGCCATGGCAAGGGGTGGCCCAATTGGTGTTGAAAGGAGAATCAGGGATATGTTTTTGTCATTCAGCGACAGAATTGCTTTGCGAAAACTCCCTTTTTCCACTAACAGTGAATTGTCATGGTCAAAGCGGAATTTTCGGGACCCTCCTCCTGCTGGGTAAATAATTCAGGCAGTATTCCAATTTCAACCGAGCTGTTACCAGTTGCACAAAAGCGAACATATGAAAAAGTGAAATCAACCTTATGTCAGAAATTATCATGCTATGTGGAAGAAACCCCTTTTGAACGGTTGCCTCCGATGAGGCAGAAGTGAGCTGACTTTGCCATCCGATTCATGCAAAAATTAGCGACTTCTATAAATTGGCCTACTGCCCTGCCCTGCTCTGCCCTGTTCTTTACTTTACTTTTACTTTACTCCTTTGATCATGCCAAGAAATATCATTGTCTGCTATGACCATTCTCCGTCATCACGGTTTGCTATCCAGTGGGCCGTGTCGAAAAAAATCTTTTTAACCGATGACTCGGTGACGCTTGCTACTGCTCTGGATGAAGACGTTGCTGCTATTGAAGGTGGAGCGCTAGCTGTTCCTAATGTGGTCGGTGGGGCAGGCGACTTTTTTGTCACCGATTATACACAACGAGTGGAGAAGATGGAAAAAGACGCTGAATACGAGCTTAAAGAAGCTGTAGAAATCATCAGGCAACATGTGGTAAGTGACAAAATAACGAGGTAGACTAGCTTCGTAATATATAGTCTAAGCTATCATCTAGGGCCAAGTTCATGCTGTGCTATTGCGTGGCGACGCAAAATCATCGTTGGTTGACTATGCCAATACAAACCAAGCGGACTTGGTGATTGTTGGTCAGCGCGGTCTCGGATGGGTCAAAAGGTACGTTGAGGGATATGTTCTGTCTGCGTGGAAGCCACATGCTGTGACTAAGTGGAACTTTTTTGTAGACGTCTCCTTGGATCTGTGTCAGATCATCTTTCACACCAACTCAAGATGCCTATCCTTATTGTGCGAGATAGCAATTAATTCTATTCGGCTAGTCATAATTACTGTCAAAAGGAACACCCCATTAATCAAACCAAACAATACAGACCCATTGTAATACCTGTTTTCTTTTTACTCAAATTATCTTTGGAGGAAAAATTGGGTTGTAAAAGATTAAAATGAGGAAAGAAGAAGGAAATAAGATGTGGGCAGGGTGATCAAAAATCCAAAGCAAATATTCACAAATGTTACACCCCCCAGAAGTTGATCACATCCGCTGAATGGCGAACATCATTGTCTCCATCCAGCAAACAAATTCAGGAAAGAAAAAAAAAAAATACCAGGGTTGTGACAGAAAAATGGAAAAGAGATTGGGAAAAAGGAAGAAGTATCGGTACTGGGCAGAGTCAAAGGTGAGAAGGCAAAACGGGGATATACAGGCGCTTTTGTCTCAACAAAGGTTTTGAGTGATTGAGGTTCTTACTTTTTTCGATTCAACGTTCTCTTTTTTTGTTTTCATGTTGTTGATGATCCAAGCAGCTCGAGCGTAGGGTCAGCTGCCAGGTCTACCGATGAGGGTGCATCTGCAACCACTGCCGAGGGCAGGGTTTCATGGGAAGCCTCCCTCATTATTGTGTCGACTGACTGGTGTGTGTCAGTATACTCTATTCCGTGTTGTTGACTTGCGATGCCATGAGTATCCGCAGTAGTTGTAACGGTGGCTTGACCCATCATCAAGGTACTTTCTTGTAATAGCCCTTCTTTTGAGACTTCTTGCATGGCAACCTCTTTGGTGATGGAGGTCACTTGTGTATTATTCTGGTGCGGCGAATGTATTGCTGGGTCGGACACAAGTGGAGCCTCAGTAGCTGCGGGTACCGAAGGCTCTACTGCTTGTTCTACAGCCAACTGTTTTGCTATTTCATCCTTTTGTTTTTCTGCACTGGTGAGCTTTGGTGATCCGCCAGCATGCTCTGTCAGTCCCTT
Source organism: Umbelopsis vinacea (assembly GCA_016758895.1). Classification (NCBI taxonomy): domain Eukaryota; kingdom Fungi; phylum Mucoromycota; class Umbelopsidomycetes; order Umbelopsidales; family Umbelopsidaceae; genus Umbelopsis; species Umbelopsis vinacea. The sequence continues at coordinate 1,024,939 of JAEPRA010000003.1, read as the reverse complement.
TTCGGCTGTCTTGTTTTCGTCCGCGGCCTTCTCCTCTGCCGCGCCAGCAAGTAAGACGACTTTCCATTTCTTCATTAGCTGAACACATCTGTCTCTAAGCTTGTACTTGCTATCATTTGCAAAGCTATGTGCACAAGCATTCTTCATCACCTTGCCAATTTTGGTTTCCTGTATAACGTCCATGTGTGAGTCCAAAGTTGCCCAAACAAACTCCATATTGCTTGTTTTCAGCTCCATTATGCTATTTACCTTGAGTATTTCGTAAGTCACCTCGCTTTGTAAAGCTTCAATTTCAGTCAGCACACCATCAATCTTGGTATAATCGTCCAACGTGATCTCCTCCTATGGTATATGATAACATTTAGTGATGAGGAGACATCCTTCCACATTTCCATTAACACTGACCTCTTTCCTCTCATAGACCAATTTTTGCAGCTTATGTCTAAGGTGATATAGTTTCTTTTGCGACTTTTTACCATCATGAATTTCCTTTCCACCTCCGAGTTCTGGGCTCTTGGAAGCTTTGCTCGCCTCTATCTCAACTGGCTTGGCAACAGCTGCAGCAGGTTTCTTGTTTCCGTTCGTAGCCGGGGCAGGCTTTGGTTCATCTTTAACGGGTGCAATACGCTGTATGATACAAGCGGTCAATGCTCATGGTATACTCCATTCACCGCGTACTATAATAATAACCCCCAAACTTACACTTCGCTTACTGTCCCTTGCATTATCTGTAGTTTCCGATACTTCTCGTGCTTGGGTACCTCTACGCTTTCTTGAGGAAGTGGGGGCGGCCGGTATTATTTCCTGTGGTTTCTCCTGCGCTTTAGTTGGTTTGGGAGTGGCAGCAGCTTTTGTCTTGTTCTCTGCAGTCGGTTTGGCCGGTGTTGCTTTCTTGGCAGGAGATGGTTCCTTCTTGGCGGCTGGCTGCTTCTTCTTTGACTTTGCTGCATCCTTTCGTTCTTGTCCCTCTTCCTTTCGTTGCGCGTCTCTCAATTGCTTCACTTCCTTGTCAAATTCAGTTGGATCCAACGCCTGTTGAATCGCAGTGGTGAGATCCTTTGTTTTGAACTTATTCGCCTTGAGATCTCGCTCGACAGTGTCACGATCAAAGGGTCGAATGCTATCCGATCCAAAAAATCCACTGTTGAATGTGATTGCCAATCAGTAAAAAAAGAAATGAAGGACGCCACCATACGCAACGAATCGTATAAAAACGACACGTTAAAGGGATTTGCGCACCACGTTTGCCTCAAAAAACACTTACTAGTCCTTTGAACCAAAGAAGAACACCGTCCACGATGGGGCCTTATTCTTCCCCTTTGATTGTAACACTTTGGAGGGAAGTTTTGATTCGTCTTCAACCTGATATGAACCATGAGGGTTAGCGTGTGGTATAAAAACACCCGTAAAGTCTCCTCCATCTTCGTCACGCCATCAAAGCCAACTCATGCTGGTCCCTGAGCACTGTTTCGATTCCAACCCAAGCATCACTGATGGGCACTCTATGTAAAAATTAGACTTACCCGAGCAGGCCACCATGGGTAACCTCGTAATTTAGCAAACACAATCGATCCGGGAGGATATTCTGGGATAGGTTTGGGAGGCATTGAGGTTTATCCAGGAAGGAAAGATGGTACGAATTTTGATGTGGGCGGGCTAGGGTTATCGCGTGATGTGAAGGTAAAGCGTTTTGGTAATGTCGAAACAACAGGTGGGAAGTAGGTGCTCCCTCGTACGCGTGAAAATGCAGGCTCGGGCCACCAATGCCAATGTCTAAAAATTGCTCAAGCATCACGTGATTCTGCTCTGGTTACCCCGTCGCCTTTGGCAAAATTGTCTACACTGGCAGGCAGGCTTCTTTGAGTTTGGGCAGAACGACAACGATATAAAGAAGATAGATACCTACAACAAGAGCAATAAAAAAAAAGGTGTTATTATTTTTGAAAATAAGGTATACTGTAACTACTGAACGAAAGTATTCGGAACGATGACCTCGAGAGATACAATGGTGTGTGATAAAATAGAATAATAGCTTGTTTCTTAATTGCTAATGTCGATTCACCTCAGACCAAAGCGTCAAAGACAATTATTTTACGGAGAAATGACTGACTGACTGACTCCTCTAGGCGAACTCTTTGTTGTAGCCGAATGCAGATTGGTGTTTGTCGACGGAGTGACAACCGCCCTTCTGTCATGAAGGTGTCATTGTCGTGTCTATGGTCGGGTTACCTTTTGTGCTGGCTGCAACCAATCAGCTTAACATGGCCATCAGATGACAAGCCTGATTGCTTCTCCTTCTGTAAACAAATGCTACCAAACATTGTAAATCCATATTGCTTGCGTCTGTGAATCTTCCTTTCCTGAAAAATTCCCTTTCTCCTGCTATTGTTTGTCGTCCCCCCATTCCTTGCTCCCCCAAACGCCACCATCTAAACATACTGGCTTGAGAAGAGGGGGTTCCTGATCAACAGGTCATAAAGTTATTCGGACACCTTAATCGAGGACGAGCCAGAAATCCGGTATCGATTGTAATCACTGCATGTAAGTAAGCACTAGAACGTTTTAGTGCTTCACAAAAAGCGATCATCCTTACATACTAACTAACCTATCAGTCAACGTGGTAGTAAGCACACACATATTGTTTGTTTTGAGGAAACCTTGTGAATTTTCAAATATACTTTTTTTTGTTTTTATTTTATTGAGTGGAAAGAAAAAAAAGCGAGAGGTACCACATTCTATAGCAAGTACGGCACTGAGAGGGTATAAGGTCACAAAATGGTATGACAGGCGGCAAAGATCCCATTCGTCCAGCTAATTTCTCGGCGGTGGTAACCGAATTCCATTAGGTTCCTGCGATTTTACAAAGGTGCGACATTGTTGGGGGTTGTATTAGAGAGCTTTCCAGGATAGTTAGCACCATTCAGGAGAGCAGCCAGTCCAGCTCGAATGTCATTACTATTGTTTGCCACAGGTGGTGTGAAAGAAGGTTCGGTATTTCTCAACCCTTGGAACACTCTCAATCGTCGTGCCTCTGGAGCTTGGTTGTCATCGTTAAACATGGGTGAGGCAACTTGATTACCCAAGGCCATGATAGCGCTGTCTTGGAAGACGGAGGCTTCAGCAGGCTTTCTATGTGGCGACATCATGTTGTTGGGATGGTTGGCCATCACAGGCGATGGGTCTGGATGAACAGCGGCATTATTGAGAACATTCAAGTGCATAAAGGCTTGTGGACTGAGCCGGGCATCTGGCAAATGAGGTGGATGGCTGATACCAGGAGGTGGACCCCGCATGGACGTCTCTGGTCGTCTCATCTCCACCATAGGATTAGCATGAGGCTGACGATGTTGTAATGCTTGCAAAAAGGCGTTGGTAGCTTGTGGTGAGTTTCCAGCTCCGGGTTGCATACCTAATAAGTTGGGTGGAGCATGCATTGGTACGTTAAAAGGCTGCTGATTCCGTACGGGTGACATATGCATCGTAGGCGATGTGCGCATATCGGGAAGGGTTTTTCGAAGAGGTTCTAGGCTTGCCATGTCATCCAAAGCGGGCTCATCCTTGGCAAATGGATTGAACGGTCCAACATAGCCTGTACTACTGTAAGGGGACAAGCTTGTCTTTAAGATGGAGAAGGTCGATACTGGTTCTGAATCCTTGAGGAGGTCAGCCACAGGTTCGTCGTCTTCTTCGGCCGGTGATGGATCATCGCGTAGTGCCTGTATACCAACGACTTCATCTTCCATATCTTCTGCATCCTTATCGCTAATCGACAAAAGACGCTGAAAGTGGTTACCACCGCCCAAAACATACTGTGTGAACTCCATCTCGTCCATTTCGTTCTCTTCTCCAGAATCAGATACCAATTGAGGCACATGTCCATCCGATGCACTTTTGCTTTCGTCGTCCACCGCAGATGTTTGTGAACTGACTTCCAATTTATCCTTATTTCTCTTCTTATTCGCCTTCGCCTTGGCCTGAGCCTGCTGTTTGGCTTGAGCAGCCGCTGCCGCCGCCGCAGCCAACGACGGTCCAAAATTATCCGGTGTCAAAGGTAAGGGAGCAGACTTGAGATTAGGAGTGTTAGGCCCGCTGCCAGTGGCCCATGAGACAGTGGCTGGCAAAGCCGACTTTTCGTCAGATTTTTCGTCCTCCGAATTAGCAGCCGATACATCCTCTCCAGAGTCATTTGGATGCGCCACAGTGGGGAGTTGCTTGTTCTTGAACTGTATATGCGCAACGGATTCCAGTGTCGCCGGACGTCGGCCACCTTGGTAAGAAGACATCATGGGCGGGAAGTCAGCTGGCGTGGGTGGACGAGCATGTTGGCCTAAAACTTGAGGTTTTGAATCAACCTCAGAAGAAATGTGATCGCGAAGGTTTTGTTTCCCTCCAGCTAGCTCTTCCTTGGAGAAACTGTCTGCGTCGTCGCCTAGATCATGCAAATACATGCATACAGGATTTTGGCAAGCCATGTTTCGAAGGTAGTAGGAGCAATATTTGGTTGTTCCATATGACGCTCTAACCACAAGAAAAAAAAATGTCAGCGAAATGGTAGTGGGGCACTGTGTATGAAAATGAACTTACCGTAGCATACGACCTCCCATGACACTGCCATCGACAGCTGAAATGGCTCGAGCCGCATCATCTTTTCGACAATACGTCACGTACACTCCAACACTAGGTAATGCCGCCGCACCATGTCTTGCCGTTGCTGCCGGTGGAGGTGGACGCTTATTAATGACGATTTTTGAGATTTTTCCATATTGGCCGAAGAAATCCTGAGACATAATGGTCTAGACATGATGTGTTTAGAAAAAAGAATTCATATGGATATAGCATACAAGCAGATCAGATTTTTTTTTACCTCTTCGTTAGCATACTTGGGATTCAAGCCTATGACATAGACAAGATTCTTTTGCACCACACGGGTATTTTCCAAATGTCTTCGATTCGCTTGCTCCATCTCCTTTTGCTGTCGTTCCTTCTCCTTTTTCTCTTTCTTTAGACGAACAATCCTAAAACAAGTAGTGGCCCGTGAGTTTCTGTGATACCCTCAATCGGTTGACATGTACACAATGAACAATGCTACTTACTCATCCGAACTGATTGGCGTGAATTCCACGGTCTGCTCAGAGTAAAGTCGACGACAACTGCGGGTCAGACAAAAAGTGGATTAGTCAAAAAGTCCAGAAGGATGTCATGAATCAGTCTGGGCCGGCAGACACTACTCACGCTGGACAACGTCCATTCAAGTTCTCTCTTATATGGTGCCAGCAGAATCGGCAAATCTAGAGGGCAAAGCACAGAAGGTGGAAGGGAGGGTGAATTCTAGTGCGGCGGAGGGTGGCATTTGACATGTGGGCAGCACTAATCAATCCTGCTTTCTTTACCTGGTAACCACATGGACAGGGTCTAAAGTTGCGATCAGATAGATCCAACTCTTCCATACACAATGGGCAATCGTAATCGTCAACGTCAGACATTATATGGGTTCTTTTTTTAAAAAAATGAGTAATCAAGGGAAAGGATTCAGTAGTAGGGAAACGGGTCTTTTTGGAAAACCGTGGAAATGGGCGTGTACACGTGACATAGCGAACTTTTTTTTTTTTTTTTCCTACTTTGGTTTAGGAATAGCGAAACCAAGTTGCTCCAAAAGAAAAAGTTACAACGATGTTCAAATTTTAAAAACGTCATATATTATTATATCTTTCATAAGCTTCTTTCAAAAAAAAGAATTGAAAAGGATGTTGAAATCCAATGATCAAAAAAAAAAAAGGAAGGATATTAAAAAATACGCAATATAATCCGAGAGAGTGGGTAGAGAAACCTTTGTTTTGCCTCAGAGGTGGGTTGGTTTGATGAGGAAATCCCAAAGGGGTCGCGAGTAAGGAAACCGCTAGGGCCAAATGGTCTGGCATCCAAAACATATAAAAGGATGAAGTTGTCCAGAGATACTTGAAGGAGCGGAAACAGAATAACGTCAAATCCAAAGAGCAAGAGAAAGCAAAAAGTAAAAGGCTATATCGTACAAAAGGGGGGGCATTTTTCGGTTGAGAATCTGAATAGGATGCGGAACCAGTTGGTGACTAGCCCCGTTCCAGCATGCAGACCGAAACCTCAAATGAAAGAAAGAAGAACGCAAATGCAAAAGAAAAAAAAAAGTGGTATCTGTACAGCAGCAGAGAAAATATATACAATCCAGATGCTGGTGCAAATTGCCTGGGGGGGAAAAGCAAGAGATAAAAGAAAAATAATAAAATGAAATAAGCGGCTTTGGAGCTGCTGGTTACATGCCGTCTTGAATCTTGAGCATGGTCCTCAAGTTATGTTGGATTTCGGACAGAGAAAGATCAGGCTTGTGGGAGGTGGCCATCACAAAAGGAAGTTGTTGATGGTAGATGGGATGAGGTTGGTGATATGTTACATTATATGGAACAGGCATGTGGGCCTCAAAAGTGGGGTGGACAGGTTGTGATCTTGGACGGTCCACACCAATCATATCAAGTAAATCCAAAGATTTTTGACGCAAAATGCTTGCATTGGTATCAATATCATCTTCCATCATGAAGAGATTGTCATCATGAGATCGGGTAGGACGAACGCCAGGCATGGGTAATGCACTGGGCGCAGGTGAGTTGGAGAACGTAGGACCTGCATACAACGGATTGATGGCAGGTTGGCCAAACATAAAGTCGTTTGGAGGAGTTCTAGAAAGTGGGGCAGTTGCCTTGGTAGTGGAAGAATGTTTTTCAGATATCTCGAGAATGCTACCGGAGCGTCTACGAGGTCGAGAAGGTCTAGAGGCGGGTTTACTGCAGTGAAAAAGTTAGATATGGAGGTCCACTAAATTAAAATAATAAAACGATGAAAAAATTCCCTAACATACCTCTTGGTAGGGGAGTTGTTGGGTTGACGATGAGCAGTGGATTTATGATTTTTCTTATTCTGCTTGGGAACGTCACCAGTAGAAGACGAGTCATCAGAGTCGGTGACCTGAGGAGGCGTAGTGAACTCTGCTTCCAAGGCGTCGGTGACATCAGCAGCGATATCCCTACGGGTTTGGTTGCGACGGGATTTCGCCGATGGAGGATTATTGCGACGCTTGGAGGTATCTCGGTGGTTAACGTCCTCCTTCAATACAGCCAAGTTGGTGGACCGTTGAATGATCTTGACGGAACCATAAGGAAGGGCTGAGGTGGTATCTTGCTTATTATTGCGAGGGTGGTTCTTCAGTTGAATTTCCTCTGGGGTGGTAACCGTTTTTGATTTTTTGTCTCCTTTGTTGCGGGTCTTCTTGTTGGTGGTTTTGTTAGGAACTACAACAGATGGGACTTGTCTTCTTGGAGATGAGTTGCGAGAATGAGATGGTGATGAATGTCGAATGGCGGCGGTATTCATGATGAAGGATATTTTTTGTGGGTGTTTTTTTTTCTATATTGGAAAGACAATACTATGAAAGCAAATACGATGTACTGTGATTCATTCAATTAATAGGGTTAAAGAAAGGGAGGAAAAGAATGGTTTGTGTATGGGTGAGGATTTTTTACACTACGCAGATTTTGCGTTTACAATATGATTATACAGTTTCAGATAAGACTATGTATAGATTGTATTATAAAAAGAGAAATAGTCATAGCGCGTGACCGGGCTGGGCCATTGTTTCAAATCTTATGGTTTTCATGGATTCCGTGTATATTATGTACAAAAAGTATCACTTTGAAATAAAAAGCCAGGATAACTATGCACAAAACTAGCTGTGGGGGGGGAGGGGGAATTTACTACATACATCGAGTGTAAAAAGGAAAAAAAAAAAAATGGTAGAAAAGAAACTGAAAAGTACGGACTTATGTACTGAAAGGGGGGAAAAGGAGGATCGACAAGAGGAGCCAAGCAGCTACTTGGGAATTGGAGTATTTTTGGGAGGATATCACTCGAAAACTTAATTGTGGGATGATATTTTCTTCTGCTGGCTTGGGTTTATACAGTAGAATGCCTTCTGCCGGTCTTCATGTTTTGAACCTGGGGACTTATCCTGCAAGTCTCCTCGACCTTGAAGTGTCTTTTCAGAGCATCCGTGCGCGCAAAGCCTTTGCTGCAGCAGGGACACACATATGGCTTATCACCGGTATGGACCCGCATGTGACGATGCAAGTCATGGTTTCTAGCAAACGATCTTTGACAGAGAGAACAAGGAAATCGCTTTATGATCTCCGCCGTGGACACCGAGCTCTTTCGTCGGCTTTGCTTTTTAGTAGAGGATTTGCGAGCAGGCAACACCTTGCTGGTCACGGAAGGCCTTCGTTCTTCTTTTACAGTGTCGTTGGAAAGTGAGAACGGGGTTTCATTGACAAATGCTGCTGTTGCACACTCTTCCATGACCGAGGGTCGAGTGGAGTTTGGAGATGATAATGTGATAGGCATGTTTAATGTTTCAACCACGCACTGAGACGTTGGTGGCGCATAAGACGTGCTTGCATTGAAGTCGGTGGGTAAGGTGGACATTGGATCGATGGTTGGCATAAGAGCATCCATGCTTTGATATTCCAGAATACCAGGTAGCATTGATATCAAGTCATCCCCATTATTTAATATGGGAGATACATTTCCTGCTTCATCATCACTGCTTATACTCATTGAACTATCAGACCATGCTGCAGTTGGATCATGACCAAAGGCCTGTGCGGAATACTGCGCTATATAGTTCGAGTTGATAGTGTAATGAGGGTTGGGAATGGAGTAGAGAAATTGGTGATGGTCATCTTGCTTCTGCGGAGTGAGTAATTCTGTACATGCAAGTGACAAGTCTTGAAATGATGTTGGTGTTACGAATTGTTCCATAGGCGAAATTATAGGAAAGAAAGAAAAGATGGGCTTCTTACTTTTGCGTTTGTACTTTCTTTTATTTATCAGCAAAGGAAAAAAAAAAAAAAAGAAAAAGCAATATCTCGTTAGTCCCGGTGTGTGAAATTGGGGAAAATAGCATTGCATCTCTTTGGGGGGGAGTGGTAAGTCAAGTTCCACAAATTCTCGCAAAAAAAAAACCAAAAAAAAATGGATTTCATGGTAGCAAATCTGACATGGTCTCTACCTTCATTTTCCTAGTTATCCAGTCTTTCTCGGCCAGACTTCCGTGTCTTCTTTTCATCGGGAACTGAGGAAAAGTAGGATTTCTTACAGATGGTCATGCAAGGAAAATGTCAACCGAAACTTACGGGGGGACAGGATAAATTTTCTCTTGTGGGGGGAATGAGGAACACAAGAAATGGATTTTCGGTACGGATGAACTGATTCAGCTAAGCTGATCTCTGACCTATTGGTTTAAACTTTTTCCAAAATTACTACATCATGATATCAAGTAAATGTCCCAGTAGCAAAAAGCCCTGATCGATATATCCGCTTCCCTTTATGCCGTGACCCTGTTGTGAAAAAGACATTTGGAAAATAATGATCGTCAGTCACGGCGGTGTTGACAAGGTTAACTAAAAGTGATCAGTTGGTGACGTTTACATTAGTGTGGGTTCAGCAAAAAGTGACATTTGGGGGGGCTCTTTAGAGAGACGCACACATGGCCTCACAACCCAGTGATTACCTGTGCTTAATCGGGAAATGACCTCAAAGTTTCCCACCTGTGCGAGTCTCAGTTGCTACTGGACAGAACCGGACCCATGCCCGCGACTCCACAATCTCAATGCAGAACAGCAAGTGGGTTACCTGTAAAGATGTCTAAGACTTTTAACATGACATCCTTTTTGACTTTCGTGACTAGGTTGAGTTATCTTAACCGCTCAGCGATAGGATCGTGTATGCGATAAGCAAAGAGGTAAGCTTTAGCCAAACAGCTGGTTCCAAGGTGTCGCACAGGCATTTCTTTTTCCAACTATAATCTTTTGCATGAATTGAACCTTTTCTAAATTTGACGCTCAATGTTGTTTGAGTTCAGTCGAGATGTAACCCCCAGGAACGCTACCATTCTAGGAGAGTCCGATTGACAACAATAATCCCCCTTCAACAACGAGATATCATAAAATAAAATAAAATAGAAAAGGCTTCAGAAAAACAAGATGCATGGTATCGATACAGATAAGCTGAGAGACGACGTTGCTGAGATAAGCAGCATTTACACTATCTGCAACATCAATACAAAATTTTGCCAAGACTTTGGGTATCAATAAGTTACAGCTCGTGACGCGAAGGAGGGCAATAGAGACAAGCAATATGCGAGGAGCTTCAAAGTCTCAATCATCGGCGAATTTTAATTTTGTGTAGTTCAGTCTGCTTGGTATTAGAAGATAACATCATCATTTGTTTATCAGAAAGGAAGCTCCATGCTGGTCCGACGAAGGGGGGGATGGTACCATGCTGTTCAGCGCTGAACATCTTAGTGCGAAAATTCGTTAATGATTTAGCTTTAGGATCGGCTACCTGTTACAAAACCATGCTTACCAATAACAAAGTGAGGTCGTCTGCTCTTAACAAACTAAGAGATTGCATCGTCATCGCGAGATAGAACATTTCTTTTGCATGACATCAAGAAAATGCTAGTTAGTTAATTAAATAAAACTCTAAAACCCTGACCCATAGGTTAACTATGAATGGGAAAGCGTCCCTTACCTTTTCCACCATCGGAGAATGGACCGGTGAACAGTTGGTCGCAAGCATCTAAGATCACCAGCTGAATATACCCTACCATCGATGTGCTACTGGCCTTTTCCAAAAACAGAACCAGTGACTTGGCTGTTGAACATTGCACACATTGCAATCTATTAAGGATACTCTCGATAGTCTGTGAATGTAAAATTTGCTTATGGTTAGGTCCTTCACAGAACACCACCGAATGAATCTTCGAAACCCTTTGATTACTTACAATCCCTGCCTCACGATACACATGGTATTTCGGGCTAGTCAAGTACAGGTGTTGGAGTTGTTGAGCGTCAAAATGACGCTGAATGTCGACATAGTAAGCCACCACATTTTTCTCCTCCTGCAAGGATATCAACATATGGAGACATATCTTTCATCATAGCCCGTCAGTGATTGGATGGACAATTCGGTAACCATTCCTATTGGCTTTTTTGGCCAAACTTACATGGTACTTGTCCTCCGGCGGGACACCATACAGCTCACTAATCTGGTGGTTAGGGATTTGGCTTTGTAAAGCAGCATCAATACTATATGGACAAGTAGCATTTTAGAAAACTCATACAGTTTTCGTAAATGCCATCGGGCAACCATGCGGAAAATTATTATTTTTTTCTTTTTTGCTAACCTGGGAATACCGGTAGATAGGTTTATTTGTGACTTTGGTAGCTGTTCCTCTTCCCAAAGATCAGCCGCAGTCCTGCAACGGTGTCTTGCTGCATAATGACAGAAATCTTGCTGTAACTGATAAAGTACCTGTTTCAATGATTTGTTTGCATTCGTTCATTAGTAAAAAGTGAATGTGGTAAGTGAGGGGGGCTCATCACTCACGTAGTTTGATAGCCCAGTATGCTGAGCAAGATCATCCACATTGTACTCTTGCAAATCCTGGACTGCGCGGAGTAAACACGGGTATTATTTCACTATTTGATACCAAGCAAGTCCCAAACACAAATAGTGTATCGAATGAAAAGATTGGGGTGGCATAATTTTTTCCTCGACAACAGTCCATAGACCCATTCAAGTTTTTGTTTGTGGACATTGAAAGATTTACCTGTAAATACACCAAACTTGACTAGAATTTCAAAGTCATTTCTATACCGGACTTGTAGTTCAGGAGTAAACCGATTAAAAGTGGATCTCAAGCTTGTCATATTTATTAGAGCTAGGTAGGGGGAGAATATTGATAGGAAGGAGTGTCAGAGTTTGGGATTCTACAGTGAATCTTCCGGAGCAAGAACGAGCAAATGCGCGCCCAAGACAATGTCTGAGACTTACATTACTGAGCGACAGGCTAGACTTTATTCATTCCAGGGAGATCGGAATTTATGAGAAAGGAATTATGCTGTCAACTATTGCCAGATACCACACCGTTTACGCGCGACAATCTCGCGTCGTGACAGTCACTGAAATTTTGCGGTCAATGTAGGGTAACGTACCTTGCAGGCGTTGCCTAATGATGAAAAGCAAAAGAAGACAACCTTTAGCTGCGAACACCCCCCCCCCAACTTGATAATGTGCAGGCAATTGTAAATTGCAATTAGCTTGCTATGACAAGATTTGATTAATGAGCGTCAGGAAACGAACCCAATATTTTCCCAACTTTGTCAGAAGGTCTTAAGATACCATTTATGTTTTACTACTCCACGAGAAAAATCATTTGCGTGCATATTTGAAGAATACATGCGCACAGACTATCGACTTTTTATGGAATGAGAATATCCTCAGCGCGTTAACGCTAGCTAGACTGATGAAAAACCACTGTACAATAAAGATGTCAGAACATTTGCCTATTAGTACTAATATAAAACGTGTCGAACACACATCAGAATGAATTTATTGCGATAACTACATGGCAGGCACACCATTTTGTGCTTCCAGCACGTCAAATACAATCAATGGACTCTTTTCCCCTGGCTTTCGTTTCGATGAAAAAAATGTTAGCACTTCTTTGAAACTCAGATCATTTGCGTTGCTTACTCTCCCAATGTCCGTAGACGTGGATTGGTCGAAACTAGACGACTCTTTGGCAGAGAAAGTGAAGGCATTCCTTAATGAGCACTTTCAAAAGATAACGAAGCCATCTTTCATTGGAGAAATTCAAGTGGTCAAATTTGATTGGGGCACCGAGCCGCCTCAAATTGAAATCACTCATATAACCGAACCATTGGACGAATTCTACGCCGATGATCTAGAAGATGTGGAACCGGCGTCTTCTCAAGATGTGGAAAGTGTCTCTACTTTAATGCGAGATATGCCTAGTAGCGCGAATAGCTACATAGCTGGGAGCAAAGCTGAGTCAACCGCAGGTCCACCACAATGGCATAGCGATATGCCTTATTACAACACAACTCCGGGTAGCACCGGAAACAACACAGGATATGGAGAGGCCAGTATTTCCAATTCAAGTATATCGATGAGCCAACAAGATCTTCGACATGGATATCCCACCACGCCAGCATTTAATGCATATTTGTTGAATAGCTTTCATCGGTCGCCTTTGGTAGCGCCACATCACCCATTCTCATCCCACCAACATCAAAGCTATTTCTCACCAACACAGTCCGCACCCATGTCACCGATACTCTCTCACACAACGCCACGGCCGTCGTCATCACTCCCCACCTCGAACATTGATTCCCATCGCAGTGTAATTTCCACGGGGACGATGGAGCCTTCTTTGTATCGCTCTGACGGATTGACCAATGCCGGATCAACACTGGACCTTCAGGATTGGATAGATGATGTAGAAATTCCTCGAGGGATAACAATTGCTCCTTCTGAATCGCAAGCGGCCATGGATGATACTGCTGCTGAAGATGAAGCCAAACTAAAATTGGAACAAAGTAAAACAGAAAGCGACTTTCAAGTTCACTTTTCCGTATCCTATAAAGGAGATATGGCTATGACTATCCTAACCGAGCTTAGAATGAATTATCCAAGCGTGATGTTTATGAGTTTACCCATGCAGCTCCGGGTCACTGCTATTGAGTTCGAAGCCACTGCTGTGGTTGCCTATTTGAAAGGAATGAACCGCATCTGTGTATCAGTGCTCGAGCCCGAGGATCTGGAACAGGAAGGAGCTCCCACCACCATCCGAGATTTTGGAAGGTAAGCGGAATCCAATGCCCTTTTATTACTTTTTGTTTATGTGCTTATGCCTTTGTCTGTTCGGCCCTCCAGCTTATTGCGAAATGTGCACATAGAATCCGTCGTCGGCGATGAGCAAAAGCAAGGTCAGTCCCCCTCCCCCCAACATCGTGTCTTTTTTCCATTTTCTATTTCATACTAATCTCATTTTGACATTGCTTCGTATTTACACAATCTCTCCCCTGTGGTCTTTTCCCTGACAGTGCTCAAAAACGTAAACAAGATTGAACGATTCATCATTGACCAATTGCGCAAAATATTGGATGACGAACTGGTATTCCCCAGTTACCAGTGTGTACAAATGTCATAATAAGCGGTGTATAGATTTTTTTTTTTCTCTCAATCGCATTGAATACTAGAGACAGACAGATGCATGAATTAATGTTCCTCTGGTTTTTGTTTGAGGAAAGAAACGGTTAAAAACACTTCATTGTACAGTAGAGCTGCAAGAAGGCAAATATTTCAATAGATAAAAAAGATTGTCTAGACTAAACCTCTCTAGTCATGTATGAATTGTGGAGTATCCCAAAATTGACATCCCATCTTGTTGGGTCAACCAATGTTTCAACCCACACGCAGCTGATTTTATTTTATTTGGAGGTGGACAACAAGCCTGAATGACGAAGTAACGCGTCGATGTTCACCTCGGGCCTACCGCGAAACATCTTCCATACGTCCTGGGGAGGGGTACCGCCACCTAAAGCAAGGACGGTATCACGATACAACTTTCCTTCCTTCTGAACACCCTTTTGTCCGTCCTTTGACATTGCTTCTTCAAATGCTGCGTAGGCATCCGCAGAGTAGGTCTCAGACCACTTGTAACTAATGACATGTTGTATTTTGAGTCATTTTGGTCTGATGAAAATAATACCCTCCGTCAGTAACGTACCTATAATATCCAGCAGCGTAACCTCCGCCAAAGATGTGACTGAAGCTACAGAGGAAGCGATCTTCGGGAACACGAGGATAAAGTACCGTCTTCTTAGCGAGTTCTGCTTCCACGTCAAACACACTCTTATCACCGGCGCTTTTAGGTGGATTGAAATGCGCATGTAGGAGGAGATCGGTTTTCGAGAAGTGAATCTGTAAGCGGGGTAGTCTTGAATCAGTACACTGAAGCCTGTAAACTGGTCTACTGGGACCTCTGTATAATAACTCTCTTCATTCATACCTGACGTAGAGTTGCTAAACCACTGAGGAATTCTCGGTTCTTGATCAGAGCATCCACCATCCCTTGTTCCATAGGCTCACCCGTTTTGTAATGACCAGCGTGTTTGTTGAGCCATTCAGGTTCGTTGCAAAAGTTTTCCATGAACTGCGAGGCCACCTCGACAAAGTCCCATTCCACACCATTGATACCTGATGCTTGAGGGTAGTCAACCGTTGTGAGCATCTATCAAGACGAGCACTTAGTATATATATGACCATTGGCGCCTCCACGCTATTCCTATATCACTTACGTGCTGTAGACAATGACCGAATTCGTGGAACAACGTCTCAACGTCTCTAAATTTCATCAAAGACGGTTCATCAGGAGATGCAGGAGCAGGTTGGTTGCAAATCAAGTATGCTGTAGTGTGGAAAGGTTAATCATGAGAATCCATACAATACGCAGCTCTTTTTCTTTTTTTTTCTGGTTAATGAATACGTACCAACTGGTATGCGTACACTTCCACTCTTATCCTTTGATCGAGTAGTAACAGTATCCATCCAAGCACCGCTGCGCTTTTCCTCAGGACGGGAGTAAAAGTCTCCATAGAAGTAGGCTCGCACTTCTCCGTGTTCGGTGACTTTGAAAACCTTGACATCCTTATGCCAAGTTGTGATGCCCATCGCTCGTTGTTCAGCAGCATCCATTTCTTCTACATCAACACCAAGAACGTCACTGGCAACAGTGAATAGACCATCCAAGACTTTGGGGAGGGAGAAATACTGTGCAATGGTCTCTTCGTCATACTTGAATAAATGCTTGCGATATTGCTCCGAGATGTAGGAGATGTCCCATGCAGCGAGGGGAGTAGGATGTCCGATTTCAGCAGCATAATCAGTAAGTTTCGACAACTCGACCTTGGCAGGGTTGACAGAAGCGTCAAAAAGCCTGTCCAGAAGCTCTTCAGCCGCCGGAACGCTCTGAGCCATTTTTACTGACAAGGAGAGGTCAGCATAGGTCTTGTAACCCAGGAGCTCAGACTCTTCTTGCCGAAGGGCCAAAATCTCGTTGATGATGGGCTCGTTGTTAACGTTGCCTTTGGATGCCTTTACAATATTCGACAGGTAAACTTTTTCGCGCAGAGCTCGGTTGCTACAGTTTTGCATGAAAGGTCCGTAAATGGGGAAATCCAACGTAATGCAATATGCGCCGTCGTGTTCAATTCCCAAACGCTTTGCATTTTTGGATAGAGTCTCTAGAAATTTGTCGGATAATCCAGGCAAGTGAGACTTGTCGACCACTTCTTTGTAAGCTTTGGTGGCATCAAGGACATTGTTGCCAAATGTGAGCGATAGTTTAGATAGACGTTCTCGAATTTCATTGAAGCGGATTTTCTCTGGTGAACCGGGGGCAAATCCAACACCAGCATGTTTCATATCACGCAGAGTCTGCTCCACAATACGCTTCTGCGTGGCATCTAGTGCGTTCCATGAGGAAGCCGTTTCTCTGAGTTCGACCAGTGCATTGTACTTTGGCAGGGATTGATTCAGTTGCAAACCGAGTTTAACAATCTTGGGCTGCAGAGTCTCTAAAGTTTGTCTAATGTCATCGGAATTTTTGACTCCATTGAAGTGAGCTAAAATACCATACGCTCTGCTAATGTCGTCTTCCAATTTTTGCACTGTAGTATTTATAAACAAGAGAAATTATAGTCGAAATCCGAAATTAGTGGTTGTATCTCCCATGGTCAAAAGAATGCATTCAATGTATCTATCTCACCAAGGCCAATGGACCCCTCCCAAGTGGGTTTGAAGTTTGCTTCCAATTGTTTGAACTGCTGCTCAGCGTTGTCCAGAAACTTTTCGAATATGGGAATGGCGGTAGCTGGCTTGCACTGGGTGAGCAGATTCTGGAAATCAGGAAACAGCTGCCAGTTCAAGAAGGGATTCTCTGACACTTGGGTTGCAAAGGCTCGAGAAGGCATGGCTAATTGCTTCGGGAGGAGCTGCTTTGGAGCCGTGCTGCCAAATGCGCGGACGGCTTGGAATATGATGCCACGGGCAGGTGTGTGCTTTGCAGCGTGAAGTGCTATGCGATTCACACTTGGTGTGAGTCTGCGCACCTGTCTAGTAGAGATCCTAGCAATGCCTTGTCGTAGCATGTCGGTCAGGTACAATGTAGTGAGTCAAAAAGTGACGAGTCTGACTTGCTTAAAAAACGCTGTCACTTTTGTCACAAAGAGTGTCAGAATAGCCAATCCATAAACGAGCAACACCCTCTATTGCACAATGAATACGAGTTTACGAATAATCAAAAACGCTATTTAATCAAAATTTTATTTAAAAAACTATGGGAATCAATTACTTGGCAACTTCTTATCAAATAGTGAGAATTCGGAATCTGGGAAATAGGCTTCAGGGTCATAATCCGGTTTACGACCACTGATACCACGCCATCGTCGTCTCTCCATACCATAGGGTGTCTCAATACTATCAGTGGGATAGATATTATTACTTGGAACAGTGAAATAGGGGCGTTCAGGTAATCGTTCTCTTCCAACGAAATTTCTAGGCGGCGGCGTCGCTCGGGAGATGTAGGGCAGTGAGCTTTGCTGGTAGTGTTTGCGATGATTGATGGTGATACCGCCAAAGTTACCATAGGATGGCGCTGGATGATAGGCAGCCTGAGGAGGTGACTGTGGTCTGGGCAAGATATCCAGCTGAAGGCCGCTGGAGAAAGGAGAGTACCAGGCCCCCGAGTGCATTGGATTTGATTGCGCTGGTGCGGTTGTTGGGAGATTAAGCTTGGGCTCTTCAACCGGTTCCTGACTGGGAGATGGTTCCTTTTCACTGTTATCTTCCACGATGTGTGGTTCTTCTAAAGTCGACGCATCAGGCTGAGAATCGGCCACATATTCCAAAACATCATCTACAATTGCTTTGACGGGTTCGTGGAACTCTACTCGAGGCGGCGGTGACGGTTGTATTTTAGTCTGCTTTGTTGTTGCTGCTTTGGTCTTCTTTCTTTTCTTTCTCTCAACTTGCACAAAGGCAACTTGAGAATCATCTTCATCCACTGGTGACGAACTATCCAGAGTTGTGCTCACATCTACTTTTGCATCAGAGTGATGTGTAATAGCTGTGGTGTTGGTAGTGACCGAAACTTTTCCTGGCAGAGATGATTTTCCAGCGACCATCTGATTCTCAGCATCAACAACCGTAGTAAGGCTAGACTCTGGCCGATCTTGAGCTATAGCTTGGTTACACCGCATATCACCATTTTGCTTTCTAAACTCTGAAAGGAAGGGACTGGTGATAGAGTTGTTGCGAGATGCAGATTTTTCGTCTAAATCTGATCTTCTTGGTTGTTCATAGGTTTCTTTCCCTGGTATGTTGTGAGGCGTAGATGACCCATTTGAACGTGAACGAGGTCTTGTTAACCCCGTTCGATGAACGCGAAGCATACTATGATCTACGGGTTGATTATGGGTGGGTAGAGCTGTATTGCTGTTGGAAGTGTCTTCCGACAAATTGGAGGATGACTCTTTGGATAATTGCCATCGTCGCACAGTGGGTGGTTGCCTTTCGGCTGCCTTTAAGAATTCATGGAACTTCTTGGTGTTTATGTACATGGTTCCAGGTATTCTGTATTCGGCCAATTTCTCCATACACGTCTCATAAGCATCTTGACCACGTATCTGTTGTTGTGTACGACGCAAAATTCCTTCTGGTTAGTTCCATTGCAACTCGAAATTTTTTTGTTTTACCCAAAAAGTATGGCCCAGTGAATGGGGTGGCTTTGTCTGCATATCCCTCCGCTTATAATGATTCAAAAAATTAACGTACCTTATAACGAGCAAGACGGAATGCAAATATACATATGAGAATGATGATGGCGAGTAAAATGGTGAATGAAGCTGCAAAACGAAGAGGCATCATTCTGAGATATTGACCAAGGCGGTGCATCCAGGCACTGCTTGACCCTGGGGCGCTCAGGGATATCTTGTCAACAGACGCAATGGTCTTTGAATCCAGTGAAGCAAACTGGTTTGTCGCCATACCATGGTAGGAAGGTGGGGATATGAAGACTTTAGAGGCGGTTGATTTGGTGGTGAATCCAATGGACGTAGCAAGGGCGCTTATCCAAATGCGTAATTGTGAACATATTGACACCAGTAAAATGAGAATGAGTGAAAAGAGAATTAAAACTACAGGTGAGGCGACAAGCAGCGACGTGATCTGCAGGCCTCTCGTCCGCATGAGTCAAATCACAGGCTATTAGAAGAAAGTAGGTGAAAGGAAAGGAAAGGTTTTTCAAACTGGGGGACTTTTTTGAGCGCTGAGTCAGTTCAGATGAGCTGAAATTAAACTTAGCCTGTGCAGCTCACTGGGAGCCAATCAGAGACCAGTATTAAACGGCAGACTCGATGTTGATTCGCTGAGCTAAAATTTCTTTATTCGGATAATAATATTGTGTTCACGAAGGGCAACATTCAACGACTATCTCTTTCTTCAGCAATCGTCAACTTAAGTCCTCGCTGCTTGGGAAGGGAAATCCATGGCCGTGAATTGTCTCCTATGACGAAAATATTGCTGATGGTAGTAGAAAACTGGCGGTCCAATGCATCTTTGACATGCACTATATCATACCCGCCCATGTGAGCTTCAATATGCATAATATGGCCTGCTCGTCCAACATTGCGACCGCCGATAGCCATACATAATTTACCCACACCAAATTTGAGGTAACCCATGATGCGATAGTCGTTTAGATCTATACGCACACTATCGTTTACTTTGATCAGAGGGTCAGGATAGCGAATAGTACGGCCATCGTGCGTTGTAATATAGGGAATGCCTCGAGGCCCGACCTTTTTTCTTTTCACTTTGCATAGTTTGTACCCGGTTTCTTCCTCGGAAATACGATGTACCGTAAACCGGCCCTTGACATCATACAAAATGCGAAAATGCTCCCCAATTTTCTCGATGCTAATCACATCTAGTAAAAAGAAAAAAAAATTTAATATCACGATTTTGAAAATTTTAATGCCTTTAGGTTAAAACCGTTTACCCATAAATCCCACCGGAAAAACCATACTGGTTCGGACATGATTGTCGATCCTGACCAATCTTTCCTTCAAAATGATTTTCGCCTCTCTATTGTCGTGGCCGAGCATAAGCTTTAGACGATTCTGTAGAAAAACAGCTATAGGAAGGCTACTCCTTGTCTTATGAGGTCCTCCTTTAGCTTTCAAAGCGTAACATCCTGTATATCATGGTTCGTTAATTACTAAGTGTGCCAACGTTGTTGCTTTTTCATAATTACCTCCCAGCTTGGAAAGCATCCACGACTTTGGTGCACGTAGCCTTTTCAAAGACTTTCTTGGAGAGCGAGGCTGACATTTTGAATATCCATGTTGACGATAGTGGGAAAAATTTAGAAATGGCTTTCTATTTTTTTGCAATTACACGATATCTTGGCGATAGCCAAGAAATAATGTTCATATTACCATGATAAAATGCTGAAAGAAAAAGATGTTATGGTATTTGCATGAATTTACGCTATTGATATAATAATCAGTCATTACAGCTTATGACTGAATGTTCATGCCATTGGCATTGACAAGAGTGTATTGAAATAATAAAAAAATGTGTCAAAAGGCGAAATGAAAGCACTATTGTACTTCAAGAACAGTATAAGTAAGTATCATTTGCTGTTAACAAGACGTACAAATTATTTTTGTAATATAACAATTCAACACCATTTAACTTGATACAAGTCTTTCTAACAAGACTCTGCTAAGAGCATGAAAAAAAAAAAATTTTTATGCACAGGGCATCCATTTTTTGCTTGAACCTTGAAGTTTCAACGTCGGGGTCAATTTAAGGCAATTGAGTTGTTCAATTGGTCAGACCACA
Source organism: Umbelopsis vinacea (assembly GCA_016758895.1). Lineage (NCBI taxonomy): Eukaryota > Fungi > Mucoromycota > Umbelopsidomycetes > Umbelopsidales > Umbelopsidaceae > Umbelopsis > Umbelopsis vinacea. The sequence goes on along the minus strand of JAEPRA010000003.1, from coordinate 1,004,083 downwards.
AGGCCCCACTTTATAGCCATTTTAAACATCCCGTCATGCCCCCCCAAGATCCCTTCCTTGCTGTGAAAAAGTAACTTGTCACTCTTGGAACGAGTACTCACAATAGAATGTCAATGCTAACCATTAATATCAATCCTTTTATTCACCTAGAGAAGTAGAAGGATCCCTCGACAATGCAACAACTTTGTTCGATTCCTGGAAGAGAATTTACAACACAGTGTCTTCGCCAAGCAATGAAGAATTACTATGGACGGCAGACGAACTTTCCTCATCATTGGAAGCCATCAACCAAGATTTAGACGACTTGCAGGAATCCATTGCTGCCGTACAAGCGCATCCTGAAGCATTCAACTTGTCCGGCTCTGAAGTACAATCACGTAACAACTTTATTACACGAACGCGAAACACTGTACGGGAAATGGAAGACACGATAAGAAACCCACCTCGAAAGACATCACCAAGAAACAATCAGGTAAGGTGATTTCCCCTAACAGAAGCTGAAAACATGGTATAGCTTACTAAATCGTTTGCAAAGGGTTCGTCATCTCGGCATGTTCCTGGAGAATACAACGCAAGCCCTTTTGCGGATGAAAATCAACGGTATATTGACGATGCAGGCGGGCAACAAGCGGTAAGGATGGAATGGGAGAGATAGAAGGGTCAACAGGCTTACTTACGTTTCTCAACAAACAGATGATGATGCAAGACCAGGACACACAACTAGATTCCATCTCTGGTACATTGCATAACCTGAAGGATATTGCAGGGACGATGCACCAGGAAGTGGAAGATCACGTTATGTATGTTGTGTAAAACACCAAGAAAAGAAATGTCAATAGGCAATGCTTACTGACAACACTTTCCTTCAATAGCCTATTAGATGAACTGGACCAACATGTGGATATGTCCTCCAATAGACTTGGGCGAGCCATGAATCGTGTCAAGTACATATTACGGAAAGAAGAAGGTAAATAACCGCATGGTGATATGGATTGGTGTGGGCATGATTTATCTCACCACGTATTTCAAATATGATATAGAATCAAAATCCGGTTATTGTGTGTGCTGTCTGATCCTTGTGCTGATCATCTTGCTTATTCTGGTCATCACCATCTGAAGCGCTTCTCGCAATCAGTACATACCCCTCATCTCTAACCATCATGCCACTGTAATATTATTCTTGTGCGGCAAATAATACACCACTATACATTGGAATTTTCTACCTCATACGATGGGCCACATGCATGACCAATCCAATTTAAATCTTTACATGTTGTCACTACAGAGCCTGCCTGGCTAGAAGTCAGCAGCATTTACAGTCTTGAGAATATTAAGCAGGTGCCTGAGAGCGGGGCTAACATATATGCAATTGTAGACGAAATCATTTTATTACGGTATTCAATGCAAATTGATATGCAATGCTGATCGTTCCGAAGCACTTCATACATATCTAGCTCTTGTTACAGGAGGAACGAACATACAGTACACACAACGCAATCAGAAAGAATGCTAGCAGTGGAAAAAAAAATAAGGTAGGCTCCAAAGCTCAAACCAGAGGGATATGGTATCGACGAAATGGAGAGTCTAGATAACAATGAAGGACAATTTTAAAATTATCCTTGTGGCTTGCTCTTGAATGTATCGTACATTCGAATGAGTTTGCCTTGATCGGTTTCGTTCTGGGAAAAGGCGAAACCGCGAGTTTTCTTTAAACGCTGAATCTTGCGAACTTTGTTCACAGCTTGACGGAAGCGGTCCATTCTAGGTCTGTAATCTGGCAAATTAAGTTTTTGAATTTCTTGTACAAAGTGGTACATTTGTGGTCGATACATTCTCTTGTAGCTATGGAAACAACACATGTTAGTGGACGTACGATGATGTTAAGGTGAAGCAAGGTAGTTACACTTACAACTTCCAAATGTAATCTCGAGTGTTGGCAAGCAAAGGAACGAGCAGAATGAAAAGCCAGTAATTTATATTGCCAAACAGGACAGGAATAATACCCGTGTATTCCAAGAAAATACCCCATGGTAACAAAGGACCGACATATGCAACAAGAGGCATATAGATGAACCAAATCACCATTGAACCTGGAATCATAATGACTGACCATTTTGTCCATGTACTGTAAATGTGGAACCGGTGTTAGATAAATTATTTCAAGCATGCGAACAAAAGCGTCTGTCATTCTTACTCTGTGATCAAGCATCCCTTGTAAAGAATGGCAGCGAGTGTGGCGGTGAAAATAGTGGTTCCAACCCACCACTGGCCACCAGACCATCCATCGGTGAACACATCATCATCGCGGAAAGCCAACATTCCAGCAAAGAAGAGAACCTAATAGATGGAGTTAGCATGAGTGAGCAGAAGTAGCCCTACCTACAATTTGTAAAACTTACCAGAGAATGGAAGATAGCATTGGCAATCCAACCCCAGAATCGCCTTTGGTTGAAGAATTCATTACTTTGACCAAGCGTATACATTTGAGGATACTTGTCGAGAAGGCGAGCAGACGTAAATTGATCAAAGACACCAATGGCGAGAGGTGGCAAAATAGTAAAGATAACATTGAAACAAGACATAGTCCAGGACTCGTACAGTGTCTGTCCGGAAAAGCCGTTGAAGATAGCATACTGATGGCAAGATGGAATGGTTAGGATACACACAAATTGTAGAAAAACATGGTTTGACCTGTCTTGATCAACTTACCCAAAATTGAGTCAAATAAAGAGCGACGTTTTTGTAAAAGAAGTAAAAGATCATTTTACTCAATCGTTGGTAGGCCCAAGATCCGTGAACTAGAAGCAACTTGCGAAGGAAACGGAACTGAGAGATGGAGAAATCCGCACTACGAGCAGCTTGTAGACCTTCCACACCACTAATACCAACACCAACATGAGCTGCTTGAATCATAGACACATCGTTGGCTCCATCACCAATAGCCAGGAGGATGGAGTGCGAGTACTTCTTGACGAGCTTAACGACAAGAGCCTTTTGAAGAGGTGATACACGACAGCAAATGACGGCCTTGCACCGTTTTGCTAGATCTAAGAAAATCCTTTCGATGTCTTTCTCCAGGGCAAATGTCAAAGCTCTGCCATCAATAATGAGTGCCATAGGGTCTTCATGGTGGCCTTGATTGTCTCCACGGCCATGGTGACTATGCTGTTCGCGAGCCTCGGTGACTTCATGTAGCTTAGCTTCTAAAAACGTTTTGGTACCGAAATGGTTGTCCTCGTTACATATGATAAGACTCATGTCCTCGTTCAGTAATCGACAGCTGTATCCAATATTAATGGCAGTTTCTTGTCGATCGCCAGTAAGAACCCAGACCTTGATACCTGCTTCTTGAAGGGTATGGATAGTATCGGGAACGCCGTCTTGAAGTTTATCCTCGATGGCTGTGGCGCCAAGCAAGAACAAGTTTTGCTCAATGATTTCAGCCGCTTTATCCAGTTCGTCAGCACGGTTAGTCAAAGTCGTCGCTGCCTGGTCATAAATTTGTGACCATCGGGTGTATTCATCTTCTGGAATCTCACGCATGGCAAGACAAAGAGTACGCAGACCTTCGGTTGCGAAATCCTTAAAAAAAAAAAAAGAAGAAGACATCAGCATACATGGTACCGATGGCGTTTCTGGGTTGCAGGGAATCCATAATACATACCTCCAAGTGAACCAAGGTTTCTTCGGTAAAAGGATTGTTGTCGCTCAAACGTTCAAGAATGACAGTATCGGCACCCTTGCAGTAAAGTTTGATCTTGCCATCAGGGCATCGAACAAGGACGGACATACGCTTTCTCGTCGAATTGAATTCGCACACATTGAGAATCTGATACTCTTGCTCTTCTCCGTGGGCTGTACAGTTGATGGAATTGGGTCGTCGACCATAAAATTTGTATCCAAGTTCGGAAGCTCCTTGCACCAATGCACCTTCATCAGGAGAAGCGGCTTGATACGTGATTATGTCAGATCCTTCATTTCTCTCGGGAATGACAGTGTGGCAGGTCATGAGGAGTGTCAAAAATTCATTGATAATATGAGCGCTTTTAGAAGTGGTTTCATGCTCCTTCAATTGCTTGAAATTATATTGTCCTTCACCATTGTCGCCTGGTCGAGCGGCCTTATCTGCGTCGACTTTTTCGGCATATCGTAGACCAGCAATGGAACATTCACGGAACTCCATTTCGTTGCATGTCAATGTGCCTGTCTTGTCGGAAAAGACGTATTCAACCTGACCTAATTCTTCAATCAAACTACTGCTGCGCGCCACAGCTGGGGTATCGGTCTTGTCGTAGTATATATCAAGATCATTATCGATAAGCATTGATAGTACATATTTGACAACCTCCATGGTAACCATCAAACTATGTAAAAATGAAATGATGAGAAGATTGGAAATACGATGATATTGGAAGCAAATGATAGTTACCTGATGGGAATGAAACTATTGAATAGAATCAAAAATGTGAGAATCTGATTACCAAACTCTGCTGCTTTGTTCGTCGCTGTGGAATTCAGGTAACCCATGGTCGATTCTTGACGTACCTGGTTTGATTAAAAGCGATGAAAGGCATTAGTAAAAACATGAAACAAAATCGTAGCGTACATAAGCGAACACTGAATGAAATAACTTACAGAAATAACAAAATTACCAGCTGCACAGGCAACACTCATTAAGACTAGGATAACAAATAGCGACAAAATATTTCGGTTGGTCATTCTGGTGACATTTGACTGCTTTGTGGGTTTTTTACTGTAAAATAAGAGAAATCAATTTAGCCTACGCTGAACTCTTCGACCATACGTCTGATAATCCAAGCCATACCTCGAATTTAACATCAATTTTGTTTCGTGTCCGGTAAAAACGACCACACCGTAAATCCAAGAGGTGTTTCTCAATTGCGCACCTCGCAATAAAACCTGATTGGGGTCGACTGGATGATCTTTTGATTTACCGCCGAGTTCTTTAGACGGTATGGAGAAGGTGCCATCGTAGTTATAAAGTCGGTTGTTGGGTTGTTCGGATTTTATAACACCTCCAAGCTGAGAAATGTGTTGTGGGGATGTATACTTTGCTGTTTCGGGCAATGCTTGTTTGATCTTCAAGTTGACCTCACTTTTCAGCAGTAACAAAAAAAAGACATCACAGTGTCAGCATATTCAATCGATATGTCCCTGTTCAATTAAAATAAGAAATCTTTTACCCGTCCAAATTACTTGTCTCGATGTAACACAGACCTTCTGGCTCAGAGCTGCTGAGCAATATCAGGTCCGCAGGGAAGAACTCAGATCCTTCAATTCTGCAAATATCGCCCACTTGCACTTCTCGCCATCGTCGTTCAATAAATTGGCCTCCCACCAAAACTTTACATTTACGAGCGTTGACCTCGGCGTCTGATCGATGAACACCCTATTTCGTTGTATATATTAGCCGACACTCTATCATATCACCTTTTTACTCCTTGTAACCTACCCAGTCTTCGACAAGTTCTTTGATGGCAGTAATGAACAAAACGATGACCAACGGAATCAACGTCGTCCATTTAGATGTTGGGGAAACGTTCGGGATTTGCTAAATAGTACGAAAAAGCCGACGAGTTAGTAAGTTTGAACTTACTCGAGTTGAGATATACAACATCTTTCTCTACCTGTATACCAGAAATAAATAAGAAGAAAAGGTTGGCATATTTGCTGAACTCGATGTAAAGGAATTTCGGTAAGAAGGTCAGCGGGCTATATTTTGCTGTGAATACTCTGTTGTGAAGGAATTTTTGCTGTTCATTCAACCCAGTGCTGTTAATATAAATTAACCGTGGACCAGCGTCTTCGTTGTTCTTGCGCCGATTGAAACACTTTTTAAAGGCATCGCTCAAGTTAAACTTCTTTCTTGGCGCTCGGTGTGACCTTTGGCGTCGGGGAGGGTCGTTCTCCTGTAGCGATCGATATTCTTCACTCTGATGGGTATTGGTGGGACCTAATAGTATATTGTTCATAGAGCTGTTGGGCATAGGTCCCTTTCGAGCATGGGGTGGTGGTTGGGTTACATACTCGGAATCATATTGATTCATATCACCAAAGGACGCTTCAAGCATCTCGGTCGATTCGTTATCTTGGAAAGTTGCGTAGGTTGAGTGTCGATGGTTGTGAGAAGATTCGAAAGAAGATACAGAAGCAGCTTGATGGAATCCAAATTGCCTTTGGTGGCTCGAATCGTCTAAGTTATTTTTATAAAAAAAAAGAAAGGTCAGTTGAGTACGGTGCTAAGCCGTGTTTAAGTGCCAGCATGCCCACTTTCATCTAGCAACGTCCAACAAAAGGGGATAATTACCAGGCTCAGAGGATTGATAACCCTGTCTAGATGGAGAGTTGGAATATTTTTCGTCAAAGTTTTGGGAATCGTCTAAAGCATATGATTCGAATGGAGATTCGGTTGGTCGTCTGCTGTAGGGGTTATTACTGTTGGAATATGACATGGCGTTACTACAAAACCACGTGGTGTCCTTCTCAGATGACAGTGGTCGCTAGACGCTGATGAATGTGTTCGCACAGCCGTAGATGAGGTTTGGAAAATCTAGGGAGATGAAGTACAGAGAAAATAATATTTCAGAAAATGAAAGTGATTTGATATTGTAGGCCGGAGCCTGTTTCCCCATTGAGTGGAAAAGCTGTTGGTCTGGGTCACCTCCCCCCGCGTAAAATAGAAAATATAGGTACGCATGTTTTCTTGACCATTTCAATCCGTCATGTTCCTTTGTCAAATTGGAAAAAGTTCATATTCTCTATATTATTGCTAAACACTATTAGTTTCTGATCTGCCTTTGATTCAGGGACGCGCGATCCTGTTTCATTGCTGAGTGGAAATTGATCGGACCCGCAAAAGCCTGTTTTTTCGAACGCAGGAAAATAAACATTTTCAGCTTGTCGCATGGTTATTTGATTTCAAATTACTATTTTAAAATTTCTAGGCTTGTAGACTGACAACCGCTAATTACTACTACTGAGTCGTTGGGAATGGGTGTGCCGAAATGCTCTGGAGCTATAGGTATCGCAACCGGCCCGTTATACGACAATTTTGTCCAAAGGGTGTCGATATGTCCATTTTTGCTAAAATACCAACATTTTGTCATTACATCATGTGAAAAAGGGAGTGGCATCGATGCAAGCGTTGCAAGAAAAAAAATTAAGTAATTCCGCCATATGAAGCAAATCGAATTAGAGAGCAGGCAGGCAGGCAGGCAGATAGAAAAGCAGTCAAACTTTTTTTCCAGGTTTTTGCAACTTTACCATGTCAACTAGTGATCACGAAGAAGACTTCGCCGATCTGTTTGGAGTAAGTCGACATCCATGTGACGAATCAGTAACTTGAAAAAAGCATGTTAATCGATAGTACTAGGGATCAGACGATGAAGAAGTCAAACAACCAGAGCACACCTTTCAAAAGTTTCAACGGCAACCCGAGTTTGTGCTGGAAGGTATGGTATCTAAATATATCATCAACCAGCCGTCATCGCAAAGACTAAGCAAAATACAATTGAAGGTACTCCTTCCGAATTAGAATTACGCCTTGTCGGCTCTCACCCCCTTTGGGCACACTATCTGTGGAATGCAGCCAAAGTGTTCGCAAACTATTTGGATGAGCACAAGGATCTGTGTGGCGGAAAAACCGTCCTAGAACTTGGAGCAGGAGCAGCACTTCCTGGTCTCATAGCAGCACTCAATGGTGCCCAAAAGACCGTTATTACTGATTATCCCGATCGAGAACTGATCGAGAACATTGAATACAATGTCAAAACCAATTTGTCGTCGTTGCATGAACAAAATGCGGTATCTGTCAAGGTGAATATTCATACATCGTTTGTCTCATTACACACTTATCTCATTGTATATCGTCTTCTTTCAACTCAGGGCTATGTATGGGGTACCAAGGTTGGTACATTACAAGAAGAGCTACCAAGCGGAGAAACCAAATACGATATTATCATTTTGAGCGACCTTATTTTCAACCATTCGCAACACCATGCTATGCTACGAACATGCCGTGAACTCATCAAACCTAAGACTGGCGTGGTTCTAGTGTTCTATACCCACCATCGACCTCATCTTGCTCATCGCGATGTACAATTTTTCGAAATAGCTGAACGGCCGTATAATCCTGAGACTGATCCAGAGAACGGGGATGAGGTTGGCTATAGCTTCCATGCCGAGGAATTTTTGACTCAAAATATGGGAGTCATGTTTGAAGAAGATCAAGGTGACCAAACCGTTCGATCCACTGTACATGGATGGAAACTTTGGTTGGATTAAAAAAAAAGATGTTTTTGAGATTCTACTTGCTTATACATAGATTTTTTTTTCTTTCAAATTAACGAAAAGTATTTCACTGATTTTCTGTGTTCCAGCGAAGCAATGCTTTAAAGGATTATATTACTTTTCCATTTTTTTCATGCCAAGAGCATCTTATGTAAACATTAATACGGCCAGTAAAACCGATCGGTTAAAGCAGGTTTCCATAAGCATCGGAGACCAGGAAAAAAATCCCCAAAGGTAAATTGCGAATTGGTGCCCGCCGCCCTGTGCTACCATGGGGATATCAGAAGTGGAGCTTGCCCTGTTCTCATCGGCTTTGCCTCGCATGCTTCAGTAACTTTGCAGCAAATTACCACCTCGTAATAATTTGCAAAGATTGCTTATGTCCATCAATCATCCTCGCAATCACTCTTTCTATCATAACAACGATGATTGGCAAGATCCAGCTGGTCTAACGTAAACCCCCTTCCCTCCCGTATTATTTTTTGTGTGGACTGCAAAACTAATATCAGATTTTTATACTTGCTTTCTTTTCTCTATCTAGACGTCAGACAATGTCTCTTGGCGACTCATCTCAACGTATCATGGAGAGTAATAATGCGGGCAAAATATCGTTAATGCGAAAGTCTATCGAAAATGAAGCTCTGATTAAGAACGCCAGAAATACCAATGATCCTCGGCATCATCTGCTTCAGTCTGCAAGACGACGTCGAGCAGGAACCATGCCATCCATGCAATTTATTCCGGAAAATGGTGCCATTGGTATGACCGAGACTCATTATCCCATGATGAATACCACCGACCTGAACAGTGGAAGAAACCGTTCTGGATCCCTTACTCTCCCATCAGCGTCGGTATCGGCGGCTTTTGGGAATCCCATCTTCAGCACCTCCTGGATATCAGCGGATACTCAAGTACAGTTGATGCAAAACACCGATCAACTCCTGGGAGAGGAAGATACCAACTCCATTGTGCAAACGCTATCCTCGCTCGGACTGGACGACAGCGATGTGGTAACACCAAAGCATGGCAGCATACCTCCGCCCTCGATGTCTTCGAACGAGAACTCCATTTCGAGTTATCATAATTCTCAAATGTCCTATGGCTCGGAACCATCTATCTATGACAGTATGACAGGACCCCAGCTTGGTTATGCTAGCAATGGTGCGTTCAAGGCCAATGAATCCTATATGAGCTCTCAGCCAAACAGACCGAGAGCCGTTAGTATCGCTGTACCTGAACAAATTCGAGACACTTCGTATAACATGATGGGACAATGGTCTTCAAACGCGTACCAAAATCAGGCTAGGCCCGGACGAGCTTCCTTTCAACAAACCCGAAACCGTGCGCTTTCAGTCGGCGATACCGAATGGCTAAGAGCACAAAACGCCCGAGTTGAACTCGAGCAAAATATGGACATGTTTTCATATGCGGACCGTGGGTTTTCTTCCTCAGGAAATGCTGTAAGTAGAGCGACGTAGGGAGTGGGTATGTCTTTTTCTTTAGATGCTGACGAAATTGCTTTTCTTCCACTAGACACCTACCAGATCACTTTGGATTGGCTGTGTCGACTCTCTCGTGACCCAAGAACAGTTGCTGCAAACTTTCAGCCCATATGGCTTGATTGATAGTGTGAGACTCATTGCGGACAAGGAATGTGCCTTTGTGAATTTCGTCCACATTGAGGATGCCATACGTGCCAAGGAAGATGTCCTCACCCTCCATAACGGCCGCATCGGTGATACCGTTGTACGAATCGGATATGGAAAAAACGATGGTCCTCTACCGGACTCGACGGTCTTGCAACCGACCAGAGCATTATGTAAGTTGGTGTGGTAGTTAAAAATTTTGGGCATTTCCATGGCTGTGATATCTAACGGGCTGTGTAGGGTTCGGCAATATGTCTATCACGTTGACGTCCAGTGACTTGTACGATGTCTTCAAGCAGTTTGGAGAGATCGAATCTGCGCGCGTCTTGACCCAAAAAAACTGTGCTTTTGTGAACTTCAAGTACTTGGAAAGTGCCATACGTGCCAAAGATCATGTCCAAAGCACCAATTTACTGGGCCCCAACACAAGAATTGGCTTTGCCAAAGTACCAACCGCTCCTGCTCCCGCCACTACTCCCATACCAGACCGTGACCCAAGCGAAGAAATTGCAGATGGCATCGTTAAACCGAGCAGCTCCGAAAGTCGAAAACTAATGAAGATTGATCTTTTGGAGATTGTCAGAGTATTGGCTCCGGAGGAAGATGAAAAGAATATCGTTAGCGAAGGTGCGTCCTTTTTAACCAGAGATATGGCGTGTTTTTGTAGGATTGGAGTCACTTTTCTTACTGAAGCCAATCATCTTTGTTCATGTCATTAGATTTCGTGAAACAAAAGTTATATCACGAAGCTATTCCCAGCGTTATTGAGTTCGGGCCAGAGCGAAAATTGGATGCATCTGCTTTACGAGAATTACGTAAGCGCTTGGACCGCCAAGACACTGATCCTGCCGACGCGAATAGTATTGCAGATGAATGCATGAATGAGATTGTGGAACTGAGCAGCGGTAAGTCATGGCGCCGATTTCAGTCTTTCACTACAATGGTGTGTTCTGTCCAAATACTAATCATGATGGCTTTGCCATACTAGATTATATTGGCAATACTGTTGTCCAACGTCTATTTGAGCTATGCCATGAAGACGTCAAGACAAAGATGCTGGGATATATTGCACCACATCTTGCTGCCATTGGAATTCACAAGAACGGTACTTGGGCAGCTCAGAAGATCATTGAGTGTATATCGACTCCCGAACAGGTATGTTTTGATGCGAAAGCCCCGAACATATAAGTAAATATATGCTGATGCCCTGCCTTATAGATGAAGTTGATACGAGATCATGTTGGACCTTACGTCCCACCACTGCTATTGGATCAATTTGGCAACTACATGGTGCAATGTTGTCTCGCACTTGGCGATGAAAACAACCAATTTATTGTGGAGGCTATCGTTGAGAATATGAGTGAGGTGGCCCAAGGACGTTACGGCTCTCGAGCCGTGCGTGCTATCTTGGAAAATGCATATGTTTCCAAGTCACAGCAGGTAAATTGAAGTCATTTTATCATCCCCCTTGTAGAAATAGCATTAACAATGATTCCCTGCAGAAATTGGTGGCAGCATCCATGATTCAGCATACTTCCGTATTGGCAACCAATCCCAACGGCACATTGCTGCTGAATTGGGTCATCGAATCCTCAGGTTTCCCCGGTCGTTACCAAGCTTTAGCTAATCGGCTGGCACCGAATGCAGCTTACTACTGTGTTCACAAGACAGCATCATCGTTGCTATTGAAACTCATAAATCAGTCTCAAGATCTTAAAGCTCAACAATTACTCCTTTTCTCCGTATTCGACAACGACAAGAGGTTACCTGAAATTCTTAACGACCAAATATGTGGTCTGCCGCTTGTGCAAAAGATTCTCGGTGGCGCCGATGTTGACAGTAATTTACGACAATATGCTGCAGACAAAATTCGAAAAAATCTTGAAAACCAAGGAAATTCGGGTGTCCATCGTTCTCTTCACGATTTGCCTCCGTTGCAGCAGTCAAAATTTGCATTGCCAGTCCACGCTGGTAATATACCAATTCCTTCTTCCTCTTCTTCGTCGATCCCTGCTCCATATACCAATCTCCCGATCTCCAACTACTACAAATCTGTCGAGCAAACCATAAACGCACCAACCAGTACCGACTATATACCAGCTCGTGCTAACAGAGGACACTTTCAGTCCGTTCAACATTTAGAGTATCGCGCCGCTCCCAAAGGTGTCACTCAGGACTACTTGTGGGAAGCACATAAATGAAATGAAACTACAACCTTATAGTTCTCCTCCCTTCCCGGTGATGCCCATCACTTTTGATTCTAATGTAAATCAACTCATTATTTCTGCCTTGTCTTACCTACATATTTCTGTTCGTATTTGAAAAGTATCGCTTTGTGTACATCTTGCTACGAGTCCACCATTATGTTATGTTCCATTTCTTTTTACATTCATATCGTTTAATGATAAAAAAATTTTGTTGTTTTCCTTTTTATTGTTTTTTGGTTTTCGTGTTTTTTTGTGTGGGTCTACCAAATCGTAAAGTGTATCCAACCATCAATCGGGAATTGTGTGCCCCTGGATGGCAAAATGCCAACAAATGTGAGGGGTATCGTTTATAAGATAGTTTCCATGCATGATCATGGCTCTCCTTCGTAGTCTACAACATCGCCATTTTGCGACGACGTATCTGCGTGGTGCTCCTCTTCATTTGCTGCATGATCTTCTGTCGTTGACATTTCATTGGCCTCTTCTGCAGCAACTTCAGTTTGCATCGTGTCAGTCGTATCCATACTCTCAACGTCCTTTGGCTGGTCATCATCACGTTTGGCTTCTCCATTTTCAATTGATTCGTTCATATCCGAATCCTCTATAATTTTGGGTTGCGCTGCGTTTTCTTCCTCATGTCTCTTGAGGACCTCCTCTAAATCAGCTTTTGCCTTTTGTGTCTGACCGTCAATCTGTTCTGTCTGTTCTTCGGATAGTTTGGCCGGTCGGAACAATAGTTGTGGTTCGGTCCTAGTTTTTATAAAGTTGCTTAAATGAACTTTGTGCTTAGCATTCGTCAATTCCTGCAAATAAATTAGCATTAGTCATGTTAAGGATAGTATTGGGATCAACAGCGAACATTAAATGTTTTATACCATTTTTTGCGTTATCTCTCTCTGGCTCTGTCGCTTTCGCTCCTGTATACGTTCGAAATGCTCCTCCTTGTCTTTCTTAACTTTGACAGCAAGCTCTGAACGCTCACGTTCGAGTTTCTCCTTCAATTTGGTTTCAATCTCTTCACGGTGTTTCTCCTAAAAAAAATTACGCAGTAAGTGAGTATGATCGATACATGACTGCCCTAACCTGTTTTCGATTCTTACCGCTGTCGTTTTGTTTGACGTATCAGTTTTGAATTTGTTCAGTGTTCCCATTAACACTCCAAACATGCGCTTTCCTCGTCTTTGACCATCTTGGCTCATGTCTAACCGCGGGCGTTTCTGTAATGAGAGAATGTTTAATAAGCCGGTGTGCTGGAGGAATACAGATGCTATGACACACAACTGTTGCTGTATACGAACCCCGATTTCTTTTTGGTCGGTTTGATCTAGGTCCTCATCGTTCTGTCGCTTCCGGTGTGGTGCTGCATCGGTCGAAGCTGGAACGACAATGCTGGAATTTACAACTGTTTGCCTAGTGGATCAAAGCAAAGGATCAGTACAGTTATTACTCGGGCAAGCTTCCAGTTGACTGCTCTATACATACGTCGCCTGAACGTCTTCTGAGGTGGTATCAGCCATTGTACCTGACTGGTTGAATTGAATCCTCACCACCCAACAATAACGACAGCCGGCTCGCACGACAGTCAAATTTCGACGTCACGGTTGGACCCAGCCAAACTGGCGGAACTCTAATTTGTCTTGACCAAGATTGTCCCCGATCAGTAACAGCATTATTGGGCGGCCCAACCTTTCCCTACACCACACTCCTTTGACAGCATGAGTTCCAATCTCAACTCATCATTCACTTCATCTAGCTTAAATACCCAAACAAACATATATGACTTTTTGTCAGAGCTAGTATACAAGCGAATTGCCACCATCAATTACCTTCGACGAACGCATGAGGGCACTACTCATTGGTTCAACACTGTCTTGCTGTCTCGGGAAGACCTTGCATCCATGTACCAAAATAGCAAAATGACTCCAAGGCATGTAATCAGGGAATGACAGTGGCGAAATATACACTCGGTTGCACAATAACTAATCGATTATTGACGTTTAGAACATTGAAGTTTTTCACGCTGGGCGTGTCATTAGGTCCGATATTGGATGTTACAAATCAAGTCGACTATGTCAAAGCTCTCCACCTCCTTCTCCATGAGTTTGAATGTCATAACAATGAGAATCAAAAGCCAAAGATGGTGAGTACTCTCTCGAAATATTTTTTTTTCCATGGATGTTTCTAAGGACTGTCTTCTAATTGCTTTTGGACATGCTCATAGAAAAACATCTTTCGAAAGACGAAAAGTAAAGATGATCACAGCTACATTGATGATGGTGAATACACGCATTTAATTACCCCCAATGTTGTAAGTAGGAATATTCATTTCGATAGTACAGTCTGCTTTGATTTCATCTGACTGACCGCTTGTTTGCAGCCCTTTGAGCTCGACTACATACAAACTTTCTTCACATTATTCGATCTTCTGGCCGAGGCGTATCACAAACTGTTGGTTGGAACAGAGTCTCTATGCACACAATCGTTCTGCGAGCAAGTGCTCAAGTGCGATTCTAAATTAAAGGTACGAATTGGCAACGATTCATGTCCATTTAGCTATTTCTTCCTTTTAAGAATTCACCATGCTTACACCTTTTACAGAAAATTGTCTCGATGATAACAAAGGAGCTGGATGCACTGGCTCGTAATGCCATCAAAGAAGAACTCAAACTGATAGACCCCTTGAGCTCTTCGAGCAAGATGTCCCCCATTGACATCGATTGGGATAGCTCCAATAGGATCTCACCTGTCGACATCTAAATGTCAACCCACCATATCCCCTACATACAACATTATTGCTTTCTCAGCGCTACCCTAGCTAGCAGCTCAATGCTGTATTTTCACCGCTGTTTCCCCATCGACAATTTTTTGTTTGTCATCGTATTTTTTCATGCATCAAAAAGCATTACAGATTATCAATACATTGTTGGCAGGGCCACATACTGTATGTTACAAGAAAGAAAGAAAGAAATTAAGTGTCTGACAGTAGAAGAAAGGGGGTATAGCAATGGGTGGTGCGAAAGGGGAATTAAAAAACTGATCAGATCTATGTTACAAATAGCCTTCAAAAGGCGCTATCATACAGGAGGGATTGGCATTGGGCTATTGTCGAGAAAGAACTAAATCGAGGAGCGGTCGATTTGGAGCGTTGGGCGATTTGATAAAATTCTGAACCCAATGGTATGATATCATCTTTCAGCAGTTTGGAAACATTAAATCCGTTATCGAGAGAGCAAATGAGCTGTATGTCAAGATGGCTATCAGAAAAGTAGATCGAATCAATACAAATAATAACTACAAAAAATATTCACCTTCAGTATCAACTGTAGTTCCTCAGATTCCTGTACATTGTCTTGCTGAAGACATGCTTCAGCCCTCAATTGCCAGCTTTCCATTGTTTTTCCAAAGGTAGGCAGTGTCCATCGGGAGCTATCGCATTTAATCAGGAAACACAAGATGCAGCTGCTGACTAAAATCTTGTCGTTGGCATTGAAAGCCTCGCTTTCACATACGGTAAAGCATAAGGCAAACATGTCATTGGGATCTTCGATAGTACCGGGACTTTCGACAATGCTGCCTCCCAGATTCATGTAGATTCCACAGATGATGGCTATTCTGATCAGCGCTTCCTTGGGAGAATGGGTTCTTGATACGTAAAGGTCAAAAATCTTATCCTTTGACGACGTGGCGGAAAAGCGAGTAGTAGGACCATCGTTTTTCAAACCTAGATTGCGCTTCAGGATGTCGACAAATGCTTCTTGCGAGACAAACCAGAGCGATCCTTCCAGTGAAGAAAACAGTTCTACACTTTCGTTATAGGGAAGTGACCACAGGAAACTATGCAGTCGCTGATAGGTTCGTGGGGTCGGAGCTTCCCAGGCACTCAAAAGGTATTGACAGATTTTAAAGTGCAAGGTAACAAGCGTAACAGGTATCGTGGTCATATTAAGGCTCTGCCGAAGTATGACCAGGGCTATCTCATTAACGTAGTGTATAAGGGTGTCCATGCAACAACGTTGCTTATTATCCACTTCCTGGGAGAAGGTCTGATCAAAGTATTTACAGATAGTTTTCGAATTATGTTTAGCCAAGGACTCAATACATGATGCCTTGTGCTTTCTTGCTTTTCTTTTTCCATCCCGTATCCGTATCTCTAATGCTGCAAGTTGCATAGTGATCTCGTGCTGGAAGCCTTGGTGGCTGAATTCAAAGCCATGAGCCCGACGCATAGCACATAAGAGCATGCCTTTGAGAGGATCAGCGTCATAGGTTGGGGTTTTGAAAAGCTTCCAGAGGTCTTGGAACGGTAAATAGCATAGGATCTCGTTTATTAATTCAGTGGGGAGTGTGCGCATGTAGATGGGTGATAAAGACGGAAAGTGACCAAAATGGCTCTGCTGTTTCGGAGACGTAGTAGAAGGTCACTTGACTTTACTGGTACGACCTTTCAAAAATGGTGGGTTTTCAAGCGTCCAGTAATTCAGTCTCAGTTACTAACAAACACGCCTTTAAGAGTCTCGATACAATGCCCACAGCAGCAAAGAATCGGAAACGACAAAAATCCGGTCAGGCGAAAGAACCCATTCCGGAACCTTCAATACCTGATGAAGAACTACGAAAGGTCTATGCTTCCAATCGCAATTCGCGTATGATCATCTTTGGAATTTGCTTATTGTTTCGAATTGGCATTGCTTCGATCACGCAAACGTACGATAATCCGGACGAATATTGGCAAGCACAAGAGGTGGCACATCGCCTGGCCTTTGGATATCCTTTTTTAACAATTGAGCCAAATTTTGTTGGGTTAGAAAATATCTGTGTCCCTCTTTTTTTATGAATGACCGACAAACCATTGATTTTCCTTGATTCTGCGTTTTCTCGGTCAATACATATGGCTATCTAACATGGGAATGGCGAGAAAGGATACGAAGCTTTGCGCATCCGCTTATATTTGCAGCTTTGTACAAATGCCTGCAATTTTTAAGGCTAGATAATACAGGTTTCTTTGTAAGTCGATTACTGATCAAAGTAACCCACACTTTGACACACTCTCAACTCCTTTGTCTATAGGTCACTGCTCCTAGATATCTAGAATCTGTGCTTGCAGCTGTAGCGGACTACTTTACATACCGTCTGGCGAAGAAGACAGTAGGAGAGACCATCGCGCCAACTGTTGTAAGCATCTTTGTCATTGGCCATGCATTATATCGAAGTTGGTCAAAGTACTAACAATCAGTGTGCCCGAAGCTCTTCTGTACCTTGGTGTCCTTTTTCAACTTCCATATGGCAGCCAGAACTCTTTCCAATTCTCTCGAGATGGTCCTCACAGTCATTGCACTCAACTATTGGCCGATTGATGGTACTGTCGACTATACTAGTGGAACTTGGATTCGGTACTTTCACCACGTCTTATTTTAACACCGTGATACTTGATGAAAGCAAAACTAACTTTTAATTCATATCAACCAATTGTCATTCAGGGACTTCCGAGTTTCTCTCGCTTGGGCAGCACTGGCTTGTATCATTAGACCCACCAATGCCTTGATATGGGCCTTCTTGGGATTGCACTTGATGTTCAAAGCTCGCTCTCATATCAGTGCGATTATTGCCAACACCGCTGCTATATTGTAAGTATCAGACTCTGTATTTCCACCACCCAATTTTATTTTATTTTGCCTGACTCGCTTTTTTGGCTCATTAGCTTGGCGGCGGTAGCTTTGTCGACCATAGTAGATACATGGTGTTATGATGGGCATCTGGGCAACCTATTTTCTGAACCAGTATTCACTCCTGGCAAGTTTTTCGAGCTAAACGTTGTGTCAGCTATCTCAATTTTCTATGGTGTTCATTCTTGGCACTGGTACCTGAGCCAAGGAATCCCAGTCGTTTTAGTGTGCCTTTTACCCACTTTCCTTTTTGGTTGGTACCAGATCGGTAAAGACCAGGTACTGAATGACAGAGTTCGCTCGTTGAAGTATGTTACGACGTGGACTGTAGCTGTATACAGTTTGCTCTCGCACAAAGAATTCCGCTTCATATACCCTATCGTACCCATCATGCACATTTTTGCAGCCTATGGATTATCGCAATTGCCTCCGAGGTGGCGAAAGTGGGCAGTCCTTACCACCATGGCCGTTAACATTTCCATGGGAGTATATACAACAACGACGCATCAAAGAGGCGTTATAGATGCTGTCAACTACATCAGAACCGAAGCTCAAGAACTCAATCGCCTGTATACCGATTACGATATGGAAGTTGCATTTTTGATGCCATGTCACTCCACGCCTTGGCAATCTGTCATACATGATAAAAATGTGGATGCGTGGTTTTTGACCTGTGAACCTCCGTTGAAAACGTAAGCTGGGGGTTTTGCTTTGTAATGACATTGTGGCCGCGTTATTCATCGTTCCTCTGCGTTACAGGTCCAGTAAAAATTATTTAGACGAAGCAGACAAGTTCTATGCCAATCCGAGCTTATTTATAACGGAGAGAGTCTTGCCAACTTCTAAATCGTCTCCCGACTATGTGGTTGTATTTGACTCCCTGTTGGAAATGCCGGATCAAGGCGGAAATGGAACAGTAGGCAATTTGTTGCAGAACCAAGGACATTACGTAGAGGTAAGACAGCACTAAACATAACAGCACTTGAATTGATTGATTGAAACAAAATTGTTAAAACATTATTTATCCAACAGTGCGCACGGTTTTTCAATTCACACTTCCATGATGACTGGAGACGAACTGGCGATGTTATCGTACTCTGCCATGAAGAATAAAGCAACGTAAATTATAAAGCTTTGCCAATAAAAAATTTCCCAAATGCAGTACCAAGAGGCTCGAGCCAAGATTTAAAGGTTAAGCATTTTGGATCCCAGTTTTTGTACGGGCTTGGCACACCTCTTGTTCTACAATGTCCTCCTTTTCCATGGTGGAATCACTATATCCCATGTTACCCATAGATTCCCAAGCTGAATCCTCAAGATCCCCGAATTCAAGTCGAATGTCTACTGCTCTGCCTTTTCGCGCGAATAACCCAGTCTCTCCCAGAGCTCAGTCTCCTGTGAGAACTGAACCAGCAGTCCAGTCCGCTGATATGAGCAGTTACAAAATTGTTCTCGGATATGACTTTGGAACAACTTTCTCAGGAGCTTCATACGCATACTGCCAAAACGAAGAAGTCCTTGATATAGAACGATGGTACGTACATATACTTGTTTCATTGTTCGCTTGACCGGAGTGTGGCTGCTAAGTGCCAACGAAAAATTTCAGGCCCAACAGAAGAGAATCCATATTCCCCAAAGTGCCAACTGCCCTTCTTTATGAAAAAGGGGATCCCACTAATGTCGTAGAATGGGGTCACGGCGCTAAGATGATGTACGCTAAGCCTGGCGCTGCTGCAAACTACGATCTCTTGACTGGCTTCAAATTAAACCTCGACGAAAACCTGAAACGTCCTCCTTTACCGAATGGCATGTAAGTAGCAAGCTATTTTGTGCGCCCATAATTAAATTCATCGATTTAATTATTCGTTTCTTCCATCTCCAGGTCCACTGTCAAGTTAATATCTGATTATTTAAGGTGCTTGCATAGTCACGTCGTTCGGGAACTCAGCAGGCAATTTGCAAGAAATTACACTGAAGAGCAATTTAGATACTGCCTCACTGTACCTGCCATGTGGTCTGGTAAGTACCTGATATTCCCTTTTGATGTATTCAATCCTTTTGTGTTCATAACCATTCAAATTGATGGCTGTAGACCGAGCAAAGTCCAAAATGAGAACCGCGGCAATCGATGCTGGCCTCATCTCTGCACATGATCCACCGGATCGCTTAATGGTTACTTCGGAGCCTGAAGCTGGAGCGCTATATTGCGAGAAATCCTGCAGAGAATCAAACTTGACGGAAGGTGATCGGTTCATGATCTGTGATGCTGGTGGCGGTACCATTGACTTGATTGTATTGTAAGTGTCATGAATTTGGTTTATACCTTTGGACATGGGAGACTGGGCTAATGAGCTTATTCCATTTAGTGAAATTGAGGAACCAAGAGAGGGAAAGGCTCGTCTCAAGGAAATCACAAAAGGAATGGGAGAGAGCTGTGGAAGTATTTTCTTAGATCAGAGATTCGAGACACTCTTGAGAGAGAAGTTGGGTGAAGAAATATCAAACGTTTCCGCCAATTCTATGCTAAAAATGATGGATCAGTTTATTGATTCTATTAAGGTACAATTCTGAATGCATCGTGCTTTATTTGATTTTCTTAGTGTATTCACCCTCACGTTCATCTAGCCTGAGTTTGATGGAAATGAACACGAACCACAGTACCTTAGCTTACCGGCTTCAGTGGATCTCAATGTCCTTACTGCTCAAGGTGCTCATGTAGAGGATGCAATGCTGGTCATTAGTGGTGCTGAATTGAGATCAAGAGTCTTTGATCCGGTGGTTAACAAAGTGGTAAGTCACCATTCCTTGATTGGAAATATAAAGACAAGTAGGCAGAATCTCACGTATTCGTATTCAGCTTGATCTCATTGAATCACAATTGAATCAAATCACTGGCAAGCCACTCGATACTATATTCCTGGTTGGAGGGTTTGGTTCATCGAGCTACTTATACGATAGAGTACGAACAACCTTCCAACATCGGATACCGCAAATCTTATATCCAGCAAGAGCATCGCTTGCCATCGTACGTGGTGCTGTACTTTATGGTTTACATCCTCAACCCATCAGTTCTCGTATCTTAAGGCGCACATATGGCATTAATGCTGGATTACCATTTGACGAGTTACTCGATCCTCCATCCTCAAGATTTGTTCGACCCGATGGAAGCGTGCGTTGCGTTACCCGGTTTCTAACCTTTGCTTGTAAAGGCGATGCTATACGGGTGGATCAGTGTATTCGGGAACAAATGTATATATATTATAATACCATCTACTCCACTGACCTTCGACTATACGCTACTGAAAGCCCTGATGAACCGCGATGGTATCACCAAGCCGGGGTTCAGCAAATCGCCGCCATTGAAATTCCTATTCCTCATATGCCTGGTGTAGAAAGGGGCCAGCGCGTCAATTATGAAGTTAGGTAAGTACGCACTGCACTACTAGATCAATTAAATCTACCAGTTTGGCTTACAGTTTATTTTCCTAATAGAATGTACTTTGGAAGGAATGAAATAAGAATGGAAGCAGAATTTCCAGGAAGCAGAGTCTTTGCCGTTAATTGTGACTTTGATGCTGCTAGCCTGCCTAACACAATGAACTCACTTGCATAAATAACTCAACAACCAACGTATACGTAGAATAGCTTAGTAATAACAACAATTGTAACAATTCGATCCAACAATACATATATAACAAAAATTTGCCGCGATCATAGAAATGATGTCTCGGAGGAAGGAGAAAATGTAATGTGACCCTTAGGCGTATGAATGATATATATATATATTTTCCTTGCATCACTTTTTGTCTCCCTTTTGTAAAAATTTCACTGGATACCAACGGTTTTTGGTGTTCACTAGTGATTTCATGTTTGAACGACTTGCAGAAAAGCTTCATCGTCATCATATCTCAGAGCCCAATGAACAACAGCATGTGATAACTCCACCGGCCGATATGGCGCAAACTTCATTAGATTGTGATTTAAATCTTTTGCGAGCCAACATGGCGCAAACATTCGGCAAATCAATCCCAGAGCTACCAAAACCTAACAGAAGCAGAACATGGGAAAGCCCACAGTGCAAAGAGTTGCTTCGCATTACTGAGAGACTGCGAGTCAGTTCTCAGACAGAATTGAACCAAGACTTGTACAATGAGTATCAAAAAACCGGCAATAGAAAGTGTTATGAAGATCCATACTTTCTTAGAAGAGTCCAGTTGACCAGCAACGCCATTTATTGCTATACAATCAAAGAACCACGCGATATAGTTTTTTACACTAGGTTCCTTTATTCTGCTGTTATGAAAATTCTTGATGAACCAACTTGGGTCGTGCCAGCTCACACCAGATGCAAGGTAGATTTATTCAACGCCGAGACTGCGTTCGCTCTAGCGCAGGTAATGGAACTTGTAGGACATTTGCTTGGTGATACGGTCGTCAACAAAGTGTATGAAGAAATTGACAGGCGAGTTTTAACTCCGTACGAGCAATCTGGACGATCAGAGTGGTGGTATTCATCACCCAGCAACTGGAACGGAGTGGTCAATTCCTCCGTTGGAGCCTGCTTCCTTCTGGTGCCAATGGATCCTGATAGAGCGATCAGAGGTGTATCGCAAGCACTGGAGGGTCTGAAACACTATCTGAACAAAGGCTTTGGCCTTGACGGAGCTACGGTTGAAGGCGTGGGATACTGGCAGTATGGATTATCCTACCTTACCGCCTTTTTCGAGATGATCAGAGCAAGATCACTGGGAGGTATTGATTTACTGAAGGATACAAGGATAAAGCTTATCGCGTCTTCTGCGTATAAGTTGCAACTAGGACCCAATAAGTTCGCGCCGTTCGGAGACGCAGAGGAGGACAAGATGACATTCAGTCCTGGGTTCATATCCAAACTAGCCGAGCGATTCAATCAACCGGAACTTCTCAACATGCTGGCCATACCAGCAGGTGGTTCGTTCTCACAATCAAATGTGGCATTGTCCAAGAGCGCTCTCGTGTTCCGTGATTTAGCTTGGTGGAACGGCAGTCTACCGCAATCTCCAATCGAATTGACCGATGCCCTCTTGCCCAACACCGGCGTAGCAAGAATGGTCATCAGCTCATCTCAGTCTCCTCAACTTGTTATCATAGCTAAGGCAGGCCACAACGGCGAGGAGCACAATCATTGTGATGTTGGGTCATTTGTCGTCCACTTCGATGGCGAGAATTACATAACCGATCCCGGTAAAGGAGTGTACACGAAGCAGTACTCTGATCCCAAGACGCGATACACGTGGTCGGACTGGGCAAATTCAAGTATACACTCAGTTCCGATCCTCACAGACCGAATTCAAGGTGTTGGAAGTGAATACTATGGTACCATGTACAATATTAAAGTCGAAGATCATGCAAAAAGCATCCAGATCGAGATGGCTAAAGCCTATGCGTTTCCGCGCGTGAAGTCCTTGCAGCGAGTGATCAAGGCGTTTGAGGAACCAGAAGGCTATGTTGTGGAACTCCGTGACACCGTGGAAACTACTGATGCAGTCAAGCTCATGGAAGGATTTATGACCTATCTACCCAACCGACAAACCGCTCCAAATCAGGTTTCTCTGCTAGGAAAGAATGCCACTCTGGAGATGACACTCATTCAACCTTGCACTGGAAAGGAATATTTCGATATACAGGAACTTGAGGATCTTATGACAGAACAAAAGAAAACCAAGTCTTTGTACAAGATTAGTCTTAAACTTTATGAAAATCTGTACAACAAAGACGCTGTGATCGTAAGGTGCACGCTACGCAAAAATGCTCCAAAATGAATATAGCCTGCCTGGGGTGTCACTTGTTCGCCAGCGCATTGTATTTATTTATTGCAAAAGTATACTACAAAATCGATGTCTTCTCTTTCGTATATTTCATTCCGTTTCGTTACATTGCAATACTAGCCAAAAACCTGCCCACCCTCCTACATTGCATTCAAAACCGCTGTTTTATTTCTACTCCTTTGGCGGATTACACATATATAATACATCTGTTCTAGCAACATATTTTGCACCATTCAGAACTGGGCTGCCTTCATGAAGCAAGCTTCCAGCGGTATTGCCATGTGGAAAGCATAACACACATCCTCTTCGAGGTGACACGGCACGAGCCTCCAAAATACCTTCTTGAGCAGCTGGCAAGAAGAAAGTGGTTGGACCTCCTTCAAACTCTTCATTTAAATAAAGCAAGAAAGTGAGTCGGGACCATCTTGTGTTGTTATACATGTCGTACTTGTAGGTTCCATCCTCTGGGTCAAGGCCGCTTCCTGGCCATGCGCCATCAATGTGCGGCTAGAGATATTCAAGTCAGTAAATAAATACTAGAAGGGGGGTGGTAAAAATATGCGTTCACTTACACGGTATATAGCACCAGGGACATATCGGTATACCCGCCAGCGGGAATTCACACCAACGACGGCACCGCCACCGATTTCCTTGGGAAAGTGAGGTTCACATCTTTTGAAGATAGTACCAAGGAAGTCATCATCGACCAGCCAAAAGAAGTTGTGAGCTAACACTGAGACAGAGTCAACAGCTGCGCCAACAGCAGGGACATCTGGTGTGAAGCCTATAGACTCGGCTGCAGACAAGACTTGATCACATTCGCTTGAAGTCAAGACATTCGTAATCATGAACGCTCCAGGAACATTCGGTACGTCTATACGCTCGACTGTTGGGTGCATATTTGGCTCGGATGTTTTGATGGTACCAGGCACAGATGCATACAGCATAAAGTCGTATTCATTTGGTGTTCGTCGTTCGGAGCCTTTTTCATGGCATACTACACGGAAGGACTTGCGATAGTTCTCCGCTTGTTCTTCTGCTAAATAAGAAAGGGTTTAGTATTCTGAGTCAAGTAACGCTCATCTCATCTCTATCATGGCGAAAGAGTATAAATATTTTAAAGAAGATGATAGAGGAGAACATACTGAACAAGTTGCCAGCCAAGATGGTATCATACACCATTTGCAGAGGGCTGGCACGAGGGAAGGCAGACCAAGAACCAATTTGTCGGACTGGGTGATGGTCACTGTCGTGACTAGGTATGAGGTTGGGATCTGCGGTACGAAGAATACTGTCGAGCACTCTGAAAATTTGAGGGTCGCCATGCGATCCATCCCGGAGCGAAGCGGCGTCGCAATCACGTACCCAGCGTTGCAAGGCTCCCAATTTCGGCACCTGACCCTTGGATCTCATTTCAGCTAAAGCGGCTAATGCATCAGCCCATCGTCCGTCGGTCAGAGCATCGGATATACGACCGCTCAACGTAGCACCTGAAAAAAAAAAGGAAAGGCACATTAAGGAGACGAACCAATTGGTAGTGTGTACAACCGCTTATACATACCCTTTCCGGTAACAGCAAAAGCAGAATCATGTACCAAGTGGACAACGGCTCGGAGTGCTTTGAATTCCTTGGATCGAACAAGGTCAGAGTGATCTTTGAGCGTCGTCAAGCATCGCAAGGTGGTATTCATATCTTCGGCGGAGATGATACCACCGTATTCCAGAACTCGATTCTCATCTTCATGGTCGGTCAAGACATGTTCGGGTTTTGTTTGAAGCAATCTGCGACGTTTTCGTTCTTTTCCTGTCTTGCCCATGGTAATTGTTCAGAAGCAATAGTATGGTTTCAAGTCTAGAAAAAAAAAAAGCTAAAAGGAGCGGCGTTGACAGAAGCAGTCACAGACCAAGACAGACTTGGGAGACCCGGTTGAAAGATAGGTGCACAATAAATTTCATACAAAATGCCAAAAACCATGGAAATAGCAAACCGACTGTAGGATTGGTTAAAGCAGCTGTATTATGGCAAATCTGCTTTTACAGAATTATGATGCAAGGGGCTCAATGAATAACGTGGAAAAAATTAGAAAGAAAAAAATGAAGAAACTATTTGAAATGTGAAAGCATGTTCTATCAGCACTTTCATTGAAAGCCCAGTGACGCACTGCCGCCAAGGCCCAATATCGTTTGGTTTCAAGCTTTCGTATCCAGTTAAGTGTAAGGTTTTTTTTTTTTTCTTGTGCTGTTCAACGAAGGTTGATATCATCGGGGTCTGTCACCCAAATGCATCCCGAGTGATCCAAATTGCCATTGATATCTTCAAACTCTTCTCCTGTGACCCATCGCTTCCATGCCTCAATGTAACCAGCTTCTAAATTTCTTGTCCACCGAAGGGTGTCAAAGAGACGACTGTGTTCTCGGGTAGTGAAAAGTCGCTTTCTAAGATCATGGAGAGCACCGCTGCCGACACGTTTCATTTCACCATTGGAATGGTCATACGAGTATTTTAGGCCGTTGGCCAAAGCCACAGCGCGTTCTTCGTAGGCATGTTCACTTTGAACAATCATTTCGTCGCCAAAAGAGGTTGCACGGGCAATACTGGCGCCTACCCGAGAGCACATCTTGTGCATATACTTTGGCCATGTGAGAATGGGAGTTCCGCTCCACAAAATATCAGCTGCAGTGGTATGCGCATTGCATTCGGGCGTATCCAGGAACAAGTCAGCGACGCGGCCACGATGGATGTGGATATGTTTGGGTGCTACATCCGTAAACACAACACGCTGGGCAACCTGAGGGCCGCACCATTCCATAGCCGTTCGCTTAAGATTGGCTTCACCAGCTGGAGGGAACCGAAGGAGCCAGATGATGGAATTAGGTACTCGTTCAATAATCCGTAGCCAGAGTCGGAAAGTGCCAGGTTCAAGTTTGTACAGCTGGTTGAAATTGGCAAAGATAATGACATCGTCTGGTAGGTCTGGAAAGACTTCACGACGCATCTTCCACCGTTTAAGTTCTTCCAGCTCCCATGGGTCAGACAGATCGCGCACCATCGTTTTATCCTCTTCTTCACGGAAACCTTGCTTGTGGTCATTGACAAAGTACGAGTGAGGCATGTAAATGAACTTTTCCGTGTAGACAAAGTTATCCAAAGCTGATTCAGGATCGATATCACCAGTGAAATCGCCCACCGTTTCGCTTCCATGATGTGCTCTTCGGTATCGCCATTGTTCGCAACTGACCATCTCGGGAGGGCATACAATAGGGTCTGCAATGATCCAGTCACACCAACCACCAGCAAGGGTTCCAGCGAAACCCATAAAAGAGCATTGAACCGGACACGGCCGCGCGGCCATGATTTCATTTCGAGCTCCTTTCGTATAGCCGTTCAAATTGATCAAGATGTGAATTCCATCTTCGTGCAATCGGCTGACGATTTGCTGGTGGGTCCATGTTGAAACGTCTATAAAATGTTCCGCTTCCCCTTCGATTTTCAATCGGTATGGCGTACTGTCAGAGGCAGTGGTCGCATAACAATAGACTTCGAATCGGTTTTTGTCATGGAATCCAAAAACGGATTGCATCAGGTGGGCCAATGGATGGTTATTGAAGTCAGATGAAACGTAACCAATTTTGTATCTTGGTGCCGGTGGTGCTGGGGGTGGATACACATGAGAAGGTACCCATGACGATGTTAACGTGGAGTGCGATATGCGCAAAGCATTACGATGGGAAATGAGTCTAATTTGCCGTGCATCAAGTGGATACGTGAAGGTATGGAAGGGCAAAACGGTAGGAACAGCAGGAGTGGGTAGCATAGAAGGAATGGAGGGTCGTTTGTACCTCTGAGCCAGGTTAGGTGAGACCATGATAGCAGGTACTGACTTGTCAGTTGCAATGGTAGCTCCATATGTCGCGATGTACCAAGATCGCTGTAACCGTCGGATGGTACGCTCAATCAGTCGAATGACCCAAGCGCCTTCATTGACCTTGTCGCTAGACCTTTGCATAATGGCAACGCCTCGCTTCATTAGAGCCTTTTTGGCATTAGCTCTAACATTGACGTCTTGACTGATAGACCGGACGGCGCAATCAACCAAATATTCCAAAAAGTGCAATCCGTTCTCTTGCTTCCACTTCAATACTCCTGTACCCCAGACAACACCTTCCTGAAGTTGCTTGTCGACAATTTGAACAACTCTTCCGATCCAGCCAGAACAGGACTTGACATCACCAGAGGAGGGTATAAAACGTCCCACTGCGTCAACGCCATGCTCGTCTCCAACACTTCCCCTTCCTCGCCAGTCACAGATACCGCCTAAGGAATTCACCAGGCCACAAATAGCATCGACAAAGTTGGCATTGACTTCGACAGCACGCTTGTACCATTGCACTG
Source organism: Umbelopsis vinacea (assembly GCA_016758895.1). Classification (NCBI taxonomy): domain Eukaryota; kingdom Fungi; phylum Mucoromycota; class Umbelopsidomycetes; order Umbelopsidales; family Umbelopsidaceae; genus Umbelopsis; species Umbelopsis vinacea. Next base: position 976,057 of record JAEPRA010000003.1, on the reverse strand, counting down.
AATCTTGAACACGACCCATATCCTTGATGGCATTTCCAAGATTGGCAAGGGCGACGTCAAATCGAGGATTGCATTCAACAGCCTTCTCGTACATACGAACAGCTTCATTGAGATGACCCATGTCTTTCAGTAAGGAACCCAGATTAGTGTAAAGATGAGGATGTCGGGGGTCCAGTTGCAAGCCATAAGAATAGTACTGGAGTGCCAAAGATGTACCAGTGACAGGGTTTTGTGGTTGTTGCTGCTGGCGTGGCTTATCTTGGATAAAGATAGCATTGGCGGAAGCAGCCCCCGAGATGTTGCTTAAAATAATGCCCAGATTGTTTGCTGTCGATGGGCTTGGGTTCAGTGAAAGACTGAGATAATAAAGTGGTAATAGAATAGACATGGTCGGTTTGGTGGATGTTTCATCAGCAGCAGCAGCAGCAATGGCAGTAGGAGAAGTGGACGATGAAGGATTCATCATATCTTGAAACATCTTGGCCAAAGTCAACAAGATGGTAGATGTGGTTTGAGCAGCTTGTTGAATACTACTTGTGGTGACTGTATCAATCGAAGTCGGCGACGTTGAATGGTGATCTGTGCCAGCAAGACCAGGCAGGACGCCACCAGTCTCAGGGAAAGTGATGCTTAAAAGTCTTGCAGCTTGCTCAGGATGAAGCAAAATGAGAGGCAATGCGTTGGATTCAACCAAAGTGCCATGGCGGTAAGCTTGGGCAACACTCGTTGAACCAATGGCGCTTGCCACTTGGTTGACCACCTCCAACATACTCCTTCCTCCAAATACAACTTCTAAGCCCTATTGCGGTATACCAGATTAGTCCAAAAAATAAAATTCATCTGTTCATCCAATCCAACGCAATATCACAACATACCTTTTCGTACTCATGACGAGCTCCAATCATGTCTCCCATAGCATACTTGAGATTTCCCTTTGCATAAAATAAGTTTTGTAGTCTTGGTATTTGGTGTTTTGGGAGATCTTTGGGAGGCTTGATGGCGGACTCTAAGCGTCCAATGGTGGTGGCTTTCACGTCGGCATCCGGCGATGACTTGAAAAAGAATTGTTCAACAAAATCGCATACATTCAAAGCTTCCTTGTAGCGGATCAATTTAGTGGCATTGGCATCGTCATGACCCGCATGGCTAATAGCAGTGACAGTCTTCTTCGCTTTATCGTGGGATTGGCTAGAGCACAGGACACCGACCAAGTTCTCCACCGCATCCCAATAACCCGGTCTCAGCTTGACCGCCTGGTACCACCATTGCTCGGCTTCACTTGTGCGTCCCATACTTCGAAGCGTGGTTCCAATGTTGCTCATCGCCTCTACATATTGTGGATCTTGCTTGAGAATCAATTGATTGTAATGAAGGGATGCCTGATAATTTCGTTGGGTAAAATAGACGCAGGCAAGTAGAAGAAGAGTCGGTAAATGTGTTGGATGCAAGGAGTTTAGCAAATGCAGTAATTCTAACAAGGTCGGGTTATATGGCGTGTTTGCATATAGAGTGTGGGCGTATGCAAGTAGCTGATCTCGGCTTGCCTCAGAGGAGTCAATGGCACCCGCTTGTAGCATTTGTGTCACCGATAGTTGTGAGTTTATTGCAACTGTAAGATTGTAGGAGATGAATTAAAGCATGGTCTTGAAAATAAAAATAATGGGTATATTCTGTTTGCAACTTACATTGTGATGGATGTGGTATACTGGCACTGTATGCTTGTGAAGTTCTAGAGGGTGCTCCCATATGTTTGAGTGAATGCTTCCTACGTTGTACATTGTCCATGTAATGTGCCTCAATAGGTGGGACAGACGAAGGAACTGCCATGGATGAAATGAGATGCTGCTGTGAGTACAATTGTTGCATGAGAATGGCTTGCTGCTGTTGTTGAAGGGTCTGATATGCCTGGCCATTGAGCAGCATAGGGTTAGAGCCTGGTAGTTGGTACATGGCATTCATGGAGGCTTGAGCATAAGTTTGTTGTTGTTGCAACAGCCACTGCTGCATGGCTTGCGCATCTGCGAAACCATAACCGACCATCAAGTTCGCAGCCGCAGCATTCATGGTATACCATTGCTGTCGGTGCTGCATCATCTGAGTATAATCGGTATCGACATGAGCTGAGGGGCTGCGCAATCTTTTCGGATCTTGATCAAACCACGAATTGGAACCTTCAAAATAATAGCTAGCAAGCGTAGGAGATTGCGGTGGAACCATGATAGAGGGATGATAGGCTTGTAAATGCTGCTGTTGTTGTAATACTGAAAATGCGGGTTGCTGATATTGAAAAGGAGGATGGTTTGACATCGGTAAAGTGGAGGACGATGATTGCATACCAGATTGGTAAGTTGGATGAATCGGCATGCTACCATAAGACATGGAAGGAAGCACATGAGTACTTTCATGCAAAGTTTGACCAAATCGTGACGCAGAAGATCGAGCAACATCCATATATTGATGTGAAGATACCGTATTATACTGAGAAGCCGAATTGTCATTGATAAAGCGTTTGGACGGAGGTGGTGGAGCGATAGCCTCAAAATCAACCAGCGTTGTAGAAGTCGGGCCTTTGGTTGAGAAGGGATCTTTGCGTTCTTTCCATGTTTCACCATTAGCGACATTAAGATCGCTGACCGAGTTGATCAGGTCTTTGTCTTGAGCAGTATTATCTGGCGGTCTCATATCGGATCGATAAGCATTCTTCTGGGTGTACAGCGTATTATTATATGGTTTATTAAAGGCACTAGGCAGAGACTGTTGGAACAGCATGCCAACAGCGATGACCTCGGAGCCGCAAACAGTCTGACAGTCTTGAAGGAGAATAAGAGACCGCCTTTTTAAAAAAACACCGTTTTCTGAGACAACAAAGTTTGTGTGAGCGGACCATGAAATTAACGGGGACCACCTTTGGCGCTAATTTTAAGCTAGTCCTTTGTGGGTCTTTACCAACGATTGCTCACTTTTTTATTCTACTTTGCTCTCTTGAAAGCAAGGCAGTTCAATGTACTTGAATTACATTGTGTCAAATAATAATACTGTTGGTAAAATTTACTGTTGGGAAAGCGTTCAAACCGACTGAGCCGGCATTATATTACTCCTCCCGCTGACGGTCTATCTTTTTGTAGAACTCCTTTCTAATATGTCTCTCTTTTTTATTATATATAAGCAAGCTTTTCAGCCTACCTTTCCGTTGCTTGTTTTCATGGCATTAACAGTGAAGAAAAGGTAGAGCAAAAGATATCAAGTGCTGTTCCTGACAACCGTCATGCTATGCACGCTACTTGCTTAGGTTGTAATTCCACTATCCAATTTTGGGACATTGCTGGGGGGGGTTGAACTGTAGAAACACCTGGACAAAGAACCAAATGTTGGAAAAAGCTTATAAAAACGCTATTAATGGAGTACTCATTTGATTGCTAACTCTTTGCTGTTGGGTAAAAGAAAGAAAGCCCATAGCGACACTACATGTAAGTGGATGAGCAACGTTGAGGCTGGTGTGAGGGGGGCTGTAGGTCATCTTGATCACCAAATGCGGCCTATCCGTCCTATTGGCAACCAACTTTTGCTTTGGCAAAGATATTGTGATAGAATGTAGAAGGTATAGCTTCCGTCAATAGCTGTCACTTGCTGGTCAGAAAGAACGATGTGACACTAGATATAGTGGTACTTACGGCTCTTTGCTACACCCACATAAGACTACTAGAAACACGCTTTGATATTCTAAAAGACTTTTATGTTTTATTCAAATAAAAGTGAAGATGTAGATATAAATTCCAGATGTAATCTCGTTATTATTCAGTCAGAGCATCTGGTGTGTATTACTACTGGTATAGGGCAGGGTGAATTGATTGATGCAAAATGGCTTTTTTGAAGGGAACACCAAAAAAAGAAAAAAATAATGACGAATCGCGCGGTATCATTTCTACGTACAATGATGGATATAATTAGGGCAGGTTTGTTGCTTAATGTAAGTACTCTATGTTGAATTTTTGCACCAAAGCTTATAGGCGGAAAGAGTGCCGCTGATAAATCCTGTCCATGCCTGGAAACCGTTGGAAAATTGGCATTGGAACAGATCATAACCACAGAAGCCGCCATCCATTAACGTCTTGATGAAAGATACGTGTAGCCAGAAAAGTTTGTCCTGCATTGCAGCCCATTCCCGTAGCAAATTTTGCTGGTCGTTTCGGTCTATCCACGACAGCTGGTCCCCCTGTGTTGCAGCAGAAAACAATAACATGGGTTGGTCCTTATGGGTATCATTCGAGGCTGTTTGAGGATATAGGATATGCGAATTTTTTGTTTTCCATTGCTTCATCTTGCGTTGTTGTGCCACGATGTTTCTTATCATTTGCTGGGTGTCGATCAAAATAGCGGCAAACCAACACCGATAAGACCAAGGTTCCGCTTTCTTAGCCCACGATGCTGGCAGAACGTTGATTTTACTCAGACAGAAAATGTCATCGGCCAAGTCGTTACCGATACCAAAAATGAGACTCATGATGTTTAAAAATGAATCTGCTTGCTCTATCGTCGTTTGTGGTACTTTTTGAGGTGATGTATAAGCAGCATTATAAAGCTCAGCCGTAGGCTCAATAATATGACCAAGACGAATTATCTTTCGGGCTGTTGAGAAGTTTGACGCTAAAGCAGACAGACTGCTGAAGAGCTTCCATTTCTTGTCAATAAAACCATGGTGTAATATGATTTTGATGAAGTACTGTATTAACTTGAGTGCCTTGTCGCGGCCATCAGTAAGCGTCAAAACTTGGCGAAGAATAGTGACAGGTGGCTTTGCTTTTGGTTTCTGTGCTTTGCTTGATATCGAGACATCTTTGAGGGATAATAGTGGTGGGGTAAGCGGAGGAGTAAGGTTGTGCTCAGTGTGAATGTCGGTTGTGGTGGTCATTCTGAAGAGAGGTAAAAAGCCAGAGCCCCAAAAAAATGCTTGAGCCGTTAAATCTGGGCGACGATTTAATTATAACTTCCGCGGAATTGTTCTTGTCCCCCTTCCGCGGCTCAGAAAAAATAGCTCTTTCCTTAAGCTGCTGGCATGTGTACATCCAATTTATTGCTTATATGCTGTTGCTGCACACTGATATGAGCCCATGTCGACTTATATTGCTATAATATAACCACTTCATATTGAAGTTTTGGTCTCCAAATATCGTCATGGAGCATTACTACTGACCTTTCAGGAGAATGCAAAAATCGACCAATCATATTTTTGGTTGGTTTTTCCTTCAGCCTACCTGCCTGTAGCACGACGAGGCTTAATTTGCCCACATAGAAAGAAAAACATGCACTGTTGCTGGTAAGTTATAAGCTGGTCAACAAAAGCGTTCGGCAGTGAAGAGATGGAAAATATTTGCTTTTGTTTGATACCAGTTCATCATGTTTCAAATGGTGTAAGGGATGCTTTTGACAACCACTCAAGGAGAGTTTCAGAACTTTCAATAGGAGGACTTATATCAAGTATGCTAGCAAGCCCGTTTAAGCAGATTGTAACGCAATGAATTATTTGAAGGTGAGTGTATGCAGCACAAATAGAAATTGATCGTTCATTTTCGCTTGCCAACAGACAATTTCCACACATTATAAGTTCAATATTTATGACAATATTTATTGCAAAACTTCAAAATACATAGAACGAATTGGTGGCCAATTCGTAGCATTTTTTATCTATTTCTAAGTGTATTGTACATCGATTAGATCGTCTTTCTTTAGCAAGATGCATGCCATTTTCCATGATAGCGTTTCGTAAATATTATAGTATAACTTGGCGTAGCTTTCAGTATTACAAAAATAACAAAAATATTGATGTATAAAGGTTTTTTCTACTTTTATTTTTCAAAAGCGTAAAAGGAAAAACAATTATAAAATTGATAGAGTTATGAACAAGATTAGAATATAATTAGAGGCAATACAAGAGGAAGACCACTATCACATTTGTTTCTGTAACATGAAATCTTGGAAAATAAAACATTGGAAAATAAAACAAAGTGATAGTATTTTCATAAGCAAAAAAGTGTAAATTGCATGCAATTTTATGGTGCATAATATATTGGAGCGAATGATATCCATAAAAATAATGTAGTCAATCGACATTCTGCTAAACAAGCTCCCCACCCTTTTGCTACAACAAACCCTTCAAAAATTGATGCCTTGACTCTCCCAGCAATTGCCATTTCCTTACCGTTCGACCCTGACCCCAATTGGATCCATGCACTACTTATGAGCTAGTCTCCGCATTGCGAATGATAAAAATATACTTTGCTATTCAATTTGATCCTAGATGCTCTTCAAGAAGTATGTATTTTCGGTGTGTTCTGGCGGTTGATTCGCTTCTTCGGTATCGGCGGCACTTGCTCAGCTGAAAATTTTGACGTACCTGGCTGGCAGTGGACTGCTTCAAGCTGGGATGAAAAAATAGGTGAAGAAAAAAAAAAAAGTGACTGCCATATCAAATTTTGGACACAGAATTATTTATTGGCGGCACAGGCAAAGCAGTGTTCGGCCTCTTTTCTCATCCATCCGTTGCAATGGTAAATTATCACACCCATCCATCCATCCATCCATGCCATCCATCACGTATGATATCTTACTAACACTATCCTTCTCTCTAGTCTCACAGGTATGATCATATTTCAGGCTTTCTTGATATGGCGGCAATGACTTGAGTTATCCGCTTCGAGCCAATGTTCGAGTCAATGAACCCAGTCTGACACTATGTCTATTCTTCCTCCACTTATAGAAAGTTCGAGGCTCCCAGACACGGCCATCTTGGTATGTACTCGGCAACAGCAAGATGTTACCCACCGTATATTTCATAATTCTAATCTTTGTGCACATTTAGGTTTCCTTCCTCGGTGTGTAACATTTCCCGTCCACGATCTCCATGTGAGATCTCTGTGACCAAAAACTAACCTGAAAATTTTTTTGCTTTAATTTTATAGCAAGCGTTGCGCTTCCCACCGTGGTCGCGTTAAGTCTTTCCCCAAGGATGACCAATCCAAGCCCGTCCACTTGACCGCCTTCATGGGTTACAAGGCCGGTATGACTCACGTTGTTCGTGATCTTGACCGTCCTGGTTCCAGTAAGTTGAACATTCCAAGGCATTCAGAATTCTGGAATGAATTTCTTTGGCTAAACGTCGTCCTTCACTTCAAATAGAGATGAACAAGAAGGAGATCGTCGAGGCTGTCAGCATCGTTGAGACTCCTCCTATGGTCATCGTTGGTGTTGTTGGTTACGTCGAGACTCCCCGTGGTCTTCGTACCCTCACCACCGTCTGGGCTGAGCATCTTTCCGACGAAGTCCGTCGCCGCTTCTACAAGAACTGGTACCGCTCCAAGAAGAAGGCCTTCACCAAGTACGCCAAGAAGTACTCTGAGGGCTCCAAGGAGATCACTCGTGAACTCGAGCGTATCAAGAAGTACTGCAGCGTCGTTCGCGTCATTGCTCACACTCAAGTCCGCAAGGCCAAGATTGGCCAGAAGAAGGCCCACGTTATGGAAATCCAAGTCAACGGTGGTTCCATTGCCCAAAAGGTTGACTGGGCTCGCGAGCACTTCGAGAAGGAAGTCGAAGTCACCTCTCTCTTCGAGCAAGACGAGATGGTCGATGTCATTGCCGTCACCAAGGGTAAGGGTTTCGAGGGTGTTACTGCCCGTTGGGGTACCAAGAAGCTTCCCCGTAAGACCCACAGAGGTCTCCGTAAGGTTGCCTGTATTGGTGCTTGGCATCCTTCCCGTGTCATGTACTCTGTTGCCCGTGCTGGTCAGGACGGTTACCATCACCGTACTGAGATCAACAAGAAGATCTACCGCGTTGGCAAGGCTGGCGACAAGAAGTCTGGCGCTACTGAGTACGATATCACTGAGAAGGATATCACCCCCATGGGTGGTTTCCCTCACTACGGTTTCGTCAGCGAAGATTTCTTGATGATCAAGGGTGGTATTGCTGGTACCAGAAAGCGTGTTGTCACCATCCGCAAGTCCCTCATCACCCACACCAAGCGTTCCGCTCTCGAGAAGGTTCAACTCAAGTTCATCGATACCTCTTCCAAGTTCGGTCACGGTCGTTTCCAGACTGCTGCCGAGAAGCAGGCTTTCATGGGTACTCTCAAGAAGCAATTGTAAATTTCTTAAAAAGTTTACAGCCGACCATGTCTATTTTACGATGCTTTCACTTTTAAAAATCTCCAATACAAAATAAAAGCAAGACACTGTGTTTGATGAGAGATTGTTATAACTTTGTGTTTTTTTTGCCATAGTATTTCGCACAAGGTATTGTTTTCGTGTATGAGATTACTACTGAAAATTTTGCCTGCCCATGCCAACAGTCACATTCGCGCTGAGGGGAGTTGAGTCTGCCGCCGAACTTCATAGTTGAAGTACCCGCTGACCATCCATGGAATTTCAAGGATTCCCCCGAATTCATAGTATATTTTTTGCTGTCTTTGACAATGAAAAGGGTCCAGTTGTGCAGCATCAGGTTCCAGAAGGAACCATCGTTCCGCATTCGCCTGAAACCGATCCTTCCAGCTCCAATGGCCTGAATGATGCACTCTTTTGCACAAAGCCTATTATTGACTTTGAGGCCATTAGCGAATACATCATTACGAAAGAACAGTTGAACGGAAGACTGGTTTCCGTATGTAACAACAACTATAAAGTCATGGGCGTTCCAGTTTGCATAACGGATCATGTTCGCTACAAAAAACTTCGAAACGAGTATCGATTCAATCTATGTTTTGTCTTTGAGAGGGACGCAGAGACCAGTAGCTACGAGCCAATTGTTCAAAAGATGGCTACTGTTTTGGAGGTTTTGGAGGTACCTTTTCACGTTCCTTGGTGGCACTGAGCCTTCTCTCAGATGAACTCATTTCCATTTTTTCAGCGAGAGAGCGATTTTCTCACAGGGGACACCACGAATTCTGGCGCAGTTACAATACAAAACGTTATAGAGCAGTTATTGGAAGATCTCAATAGTTACTGCGAGTGCCAGATTCCCATAAGTAAGTCGATTTGTCACATTTGGAGGTATCTTACTCCGTCGCGTATATTGACGGACAATACTTTATAAGATGATTCCAACACCATCAACCTCAAGCTGTTTCCAACCTATCCAAATCCTACGAGTGTTCAAAATTATCATGTACCTGTCTGCACTGTCGATCTTTCTTCGATGATGAGCATCAACTGGGATATTACTCTATGCAAAGTAAGTGATTGACAATGACGGATGGTACGGCGAATAAATTGGTCTCATACACTGTGCCTGTAGATAATCAACCACATTAATGGAATCAGTTCAGTCCGGAAAATTGCTGACAAGGCAAATGTTAAAATAGAGTGGGCACGTCAAAGCATCGAACACCTTTTGTAAGTGAATGCTCGATCACCACCGTTGGTCGGTATTTCTGCTCGTCGCTACAAGTCTAATTTTTTCATCATTATTTTTCTCAAGATATTACGGATGCATTATTCTCATCGACATTTACCAATTTTCCAACATTTACTCCATCAAGCCTGAAGTTATGCAGCTTCTAGATGAAAAGAGCGGCCTACAAGAGGAGTGCATAGACTACGTAACCCTGCCAGGACATTCTCCACCTACCATATCCCAGTTGTTTAAGCTGTACTGTGGGTTACAGCATGGCATAACGTTAAAGGGTCTGATAACGACTAATCGAGAGCAGGCAGAGAATATTGATTTACGGTAAAAATTTTCTTTGACGTCAACCAATTTGATGCAGAAGATGGTACTAATATTAGCTATACGTAGTCGGCTGATCACATTTGGTGTGATTAAGGGTCTCATTTATCGCGTCTACAAATACCCGATGCTAGTCAATTTGACTACATCAGCCAGTGTTTCAGCTGAGACTCTTCCTAGCAATGCCATAAACCAAAATACTGGAGGACCCATCGACCCTCAACTACTGTCCTTCCTGGATGGAAACCATCATTATGATGAAATATGCACTGAACTGAGATGTTCACCCAAGGAACTGGATGAACAATTGGGCTATACCACCAATTTCGACAGTGTTCCCAAGCAACCGGCAGGTCTGGATACCAATGACGCTGGAGATGCTGTCAGTGTGGGGTCTCGTGCTGTGATCAGTGATTCCGTCAGCAACACGAACGGTAACATGGATCTATGGGCTGTTCGATTCGTGTTTCGATAATCTGATATAGTAGACGCATGCATTGTAAATTACCTATATACCTATTAAAAACTACATTCTGATTTCCGTTTCATCAATTCATATCTTAACATGACATAATAAGGTCACCGGTGATGGTTATATACGCTCTCATTGGCATTATATTGACATAAATGTGGATAAAGAAGATGGTATTGGTCGCATTGTTCATTATATGAAATCAGTAAAATAAGCGTAAGTAATCTAATGTACAGGGGGAAAGCTGCTGATATATTCTCAGGTGTGAGTATCAGGAGGAAAGATACAAAAAAAAAAAAAAAAGGCTACCCAGATGGGGGTTCTCTGCTTTAATCCGGGACTACTCCCAAGCGGTTGACAAATAGCCAATATCTGTTGTTGAATGCCGTCTCATTTCGCGTTCGTTTGGACTGACTGGAACCATCTTGGGGTATCGAAACGCAGCGAAATCATCAGCGACCTCGGAACCGATCAGCTTGTTGACGGACCTGCCTTTGTGAAGACTTATTCCTCCAATGGAATTTCTTTTTGATTTGGGAGATGTGACACTGATACCTGAGTCATAATCTTCGTTCACACCATGGTGTTGTGTTTGTCGACGATGAGCGAGCGCTTTTGATCCAGGAAGCATAAAGGTTGTTTTAGTTGACTTGCTGGTGAGTAATTTCAAAGGTTCTGATAGTTTTTCAAACAGGTTGATAAACCTGCTGGACCTTCGCCGTTTAGATTGTTCATGCCACATTTCGTTTCCTTCTTCATGAGCTTCCATGACATTGGTCAAAACGGTGGTACGACGCCGGTTGACGCCCAGAGAACTGGCCGACGTATTGTTGCGAATGCTGTGGCCAAGAGAAAGTTTGGTCTTGTTAGGATCGCAAATGGTGTCACGAATCAATTCCGAGTCTCCCGGTGCCTCAAGGGGTATCAACTCTTGAGCTTGGGTTAACGCGGTTTCTCTCAATTCAGCCTCAGCCTTAAGTATAGTTTGTTGCATGTTGACGAAACATAATATCAATTGCGCCTTTGTTTCACGAGACGATGGGCACTAAGCGAAACAAGGAGAAACAGACAGCTAGGTAAGCATTTTGGGGACACCACTCTCCATGACATGTCGAGAAATACCTACCATATGAGTATGTGTTATCAGGTTTGCTTCATTCAAAGGGCTTTGGTAGGGCTCAAGGTCTTCTTCTTGTACAAGCAGAGCTCGTGGGACTTTGAAGTCAAGATTGACAGCGTGTTGTTCTCGCCTAGTGGCGGGTGGAGGAATGGTCGAAATATCCATTGGGGGCAACAACCACTTAATGCTGTGATGTGAAGATGAAAAGATAGATTTGAAGAAGATCAAGCAAGGTCAGGAATAAAAAACCAACAAGGGCAGTTGGCCAAGTCCAGTCTCGGTGGCGCTAACCTGCAATGAGGGATCCTGTCTTATTCAGGAAAGGCCACCTGAGGTTTCGATTTATTCGTCCCAAGGTTGCTTTTCCGTGGTTGGACTGCCGATCTCTCAATAACAAATACTGCTTTTCACTCGAGACAAATGGAAATGGATAGCCATTGATTTTTACCGGTAGCCTTTTTATCTCTGAGTGAGCGCACTTTCATCAAAACGCTGTGAGAAAGTATTGGGGTCAGAAGACCTTAACTGGCTGGTCAAAGGAAAGAGTCTGGCTCTCTTCATTCAAACGGCGACGATTGCCATAAAATCATCAAATCCGGCGTTTCAAGCAACCCCACACTTGCTGCATCAGTTGCTGCCTGCTGCTTACGCTTAAACTTTCACGATAAGCTGGTTTGGCCGCCTTACATCCTTCTTTTTATTTTGAGTCAACAATAAATAATACTCACTTAGCTTGCATGTGATACTCAGCTTTTCTCTTCTATTTTAATTTGTACTAATAGTACAACATATGTCAAGGGTGAAAGCAGCTTACAGATATGAAACAAAACGACATTGAAGAGAAAGGGGTTATTGCTATTCGCGTTTTGATGAATTCAGAACAGCCAGGCAGCTGATATTCTGCAGCACTTCATAAATTTACAGTACAATAAGATAAAGTAAGTCACAGGGTGCAATCAATTCCACTCGCGATAAAACTTGTGAGCACAGACACTGCCAACAACCATAGGCAGCAGTGCTTTAAAAAAACCAGATCCCCTTTGTGATCATGGAACAATTCCAGACTGCCTCCTCCACATCCCCAATTGATGATTACATGTCAGATCCATTACTAGACCGCCAAGCTCATCCGCCAGCTCCCCAAGAAAAGTCTCACAGCTTTGACCGTTTGTTTTTAAAACGACTGGGTCGTTTGCTGCGGCTATTGTTTAAAGGAACAGACGGTTCCATACTCAAATCCAGTATTCTCTTGCCGTATTCTATCTTCCTTCTGTTAAGCTGTGCAGTCGAAGTTATCGTCTGGTTTGTAGGTCTGATACCTAGCCGATTTTATGCCGTGCTGGGATCCTTGGATGTTGAAGGTTACTGGAAGGTCCTTTTTCAAAGCTTAGGCTTCGTATTTTTGGTTGCTGTGGTATGCCTTTCATTCAATTGAGCTTTCTATCCAGCATGTTTAGTACACCATTATTCTAAACGTAATTGCCAATTCTAGGGCAAGAGTCTACAAACCTTTTCCAGCAAGGTCCTTGCTCTTCAAATCAGAAGGATATTGACAGAGCATATTCAGGCTTGCTATATCAAACCAAAGACAATATACCGAGTTCTTCTCTTCCATGAAGACATTGATAATCCGTAAGCTGAACATTTGACACCAATGCCTTTTTTTTGTCAATGTTTGTTTGTTGCTGACTGCCTCCCAGGGACCAGCGTATTACTCAGGACATTGATAGATTTGCTGAAGCTGCTCGTGATATTGTTGAGCCTCTTGTTATTACGCCAGCACTCATCGTTTATTACACATGGAAATGCTGGGATGTCGGCGGTTACCTCGGCCCTCTTTTTATTTACATGTACTTCGTTGTTGGCTCAGTTATCAGCAGCTATTTAATTAAGCCTATTGTTGAACTGGTGTTCAGAAAGGAATCATGTGAAGGAGACTTCCGGTAATGACTGAAACAACGATTCTATTGTGCTAAGCAAACACTGATATATTAACTTTTTTTTTTTTTTTTTTTTTCAGTTATCTTCATGTCCGACTTCGTGAATATGCAGAGTCCGTTGCATTCAGTCGTGGTGAAAAGGAGGAACAAATTAGAGCTGATAAATCGCTTGATACCTTACTGGGTGCTCAGCGTAAAGTTATCAATAGAGAGCTTCCTCTTGAAGGTAATCTAATGCCGGGGTTGTAGTGTTTGCTACAGGCATCATGCAAAGACTAAACATCACTTTCCACCAGCCGTCAAGCAAATTCATTCTTATTTTGGCTCCATTTTGAGCTACATTATTATATCCATTCCTATTCTTGCTGGAAAATATGACACTAGCGACCCAAGCAAGATTAGCGAGATCATTAGCAAGGTACGGTGGTTGGTTCATTATGGATATATGATGAGATGGTATTTTGACTGGTTTATTATTCTTTAAGAATACGTTCATTTCAATGTATCTGTTGTGGAAGTTCTCGTCTATCATCGAGCAGGCTACAAAGCTTTCTGATTTGGCTGGTTATACAGCACGTATTTCGGAGCTGTTCGAAGCCATCAATGTCATTGACAATGATCTAGAAAACGTCGAGATTGACTACCCTTACCAGGATGGCAGCCCGGAAAGGTATGTTATAGATAGCTTGGCATCAGTCCGTAGTTGAAGGTCAACATATACTTACTCGGTTCTTTATTTCTTTAGCGAGCCTTTTATTGCTTTTGACAAGGTCACCATTACATCTCCGTCTAAGAAGACTCTTATAAGCGACTTCACTGCGCGTTTCTACACTGGAAACCATGTATTGATCAGTGGTCCAAATGGTAAGCCATTTATTCATGATTTCTTTTTTTTGATATCTCGCTGGATATCTGATAGAGTAATTCGGTTTAAAGGTTCTGGAAAATCATCAATGTTAAGAGTCATGGCCGGATTATGGCCGTGCGCTAAAGGTAGGATAATAAGTCGTGCCTGACTTTAGTCGACTCTTAGCTTCTTCTCACATCCTTCTTCCTAGGTCACATTCAGCTTCCAAGCAATCATGGACAGAAGAACATGTACTTCTTACCTCAATCATCATACCTCACTTTCGGCTCCCTGCGTGACCAAATCACTTACCCCAATTTAGCATCTAACACTGAAAGTAAGTTGAATCGCAGACATGCACATATCATACCTTTTTTATATAGCAGTTTCTTACATTCTTCTACATTAGTTTCAGACGAAGAGATTCGATCTCTTCTCAAGAAAACTCGTTTGTCTCATGTTGAGGATCTTGTGGACTCGTTCGATACACCTTATGGCAATGAGTGGTACAAAATGCTCTCTCCTGGTGAGCAACAAAGACTCGCCTTTTGTAGAGCCTTTTATTGGAAACCAACTTTCTTAAGTAAGTGATGGATCGTTTTTTTTTGTGTTTTCTTTTCAAGGCACCAAATATTCATCTTGTTGAAATAGTTATGGATGAGGCCACCAGTGCCATTGACGAAAACACTCAAAGTCACCTTCTCAAGCTGGTACACGAAAGTGGCAGTACCATGATATGTGTTAGCCATAACTCATCTACACGCGATCTATTTGATACATTTGTTACATTTAACGGCAATGGAGAGTGCCGCGTTAGTCATAGCCAAGATATAGATATTAACGACGATGCCTTGGACAAAGCGGTGTTGCGGGATCCCTGGTCACTTTCGGATGAATAAATTGCCTTCTATCCCCGAAACTTTTTTATTTTTTCCATTCAGGAACTCTCATTCATTTCTCTTGCATGCACAGTGGAGCTTTACAGCATGCCGCCTAGCACTCTCGACCAGGAAGAGGATCACCATTCTTTTAGTAGGAATGGCAGTGCCAAAGTTTTATACAAGGTTAGACACTTGCATACCATACTGTAATATTGACACGCTCTCAGTACCCAACCATCTTGTCACTTTCGCCATTCAGTTCCCAGCTAGGCTGATATCTATCACTCATACCATCTTTGCCTACTGTAAGTAGAATACTTGTGTGTTTGCGTTGAAGCACGCGTTTTATTCAATGTCAATATCCCTATCTTTAGGTGCCTTTTTCTTGGCTCTCATTTTCGGGTGCTATTTCTCTTATTACAAAATTGTTCAAAATGAGCATTATGGTTATCCAGAGGTAGGGTGATTCGGATAGTCTAGTATATCAAGTGGTATGAGTGAGTGTTAATGCTGGTATGAATACAATATTATTGTGCGTAGGAATGGTTTCCCAGCGTTAGTGCAACCACAGGCGATCGGTACCCAGCACGAGCCATCTTTCAAATTTTCATCGCTTTGACATCAGGACCACGATTCGCCTTGGTCTTCTTGTGGTATTTGCTTATCACCAAGTCTTCTCGTACAGCTTCCAAAGGCTTTGGAAAGTTTTTGCTAACGGTTGGCCTAATTCGCACTGTCGCTTGCGGTGGCTGGGTCTATATTACATCCTCCGACGACCACGACACGCACGATATCGCCATGATTTTGTACTTATTGTGTACCTTACCGTGGCAATACGGTGTATGGAAGACTACACCTAGGTCAAGTCATAATGCTGCAAAGTGGCGAAAAATATTCACTATATTGTTCTTTGGCACCCTTCCACCCATGATCTACTATTTCATACAGCACAAAGTCCATCGAGTTTCAGGAGGTAAGAAAAAAAAAGTTGAATGACAGGAAGAGATAACAAGCTGACAGCGCCAACTCTCTTCCGTTAGCTTACACGATATATGCCTTCTTCGAATGGTCGTTAATCATTTACGATGTCGCTTTCGACGCTGTTACTGCGCTGGACTTCCAACGTTTTGAATTCACCATTCAGGATCTCTCTGCTGTACACGGTCACGGCGATATTGATGACGATAAGCATGGGTTTGTGGAATAAATCTATATCTATTCAGACTTGTTATTGGATGGCCATTTCTACTTACACTTTGGTCTTTATGGCTGCTTTTTTTTTTTTTTTTGCTTGGCCTGAAATGCGTACTTTATAGAGAACGAATGGCTTTGCCTAAAAATCCAAAAGCTTGGAAGAAACTTCAAGGCTACCTTGGCGAAATATATCTTGGTATGCCTTTGTGAAATATCGCAATGTTTACGTAAACGCTTATCAATCATCGTCGCTCTTCCTCAAATGTAGCCTTTGTTTTCTGGTCTATGCTCACTTCACTCGGTTTACTTATATGGTAGGATTAGCAATATGAACCCGCTATCGATAGCTGCCTTTGCAAACTTGATTTGCTAATGTCTCTTGTATCGTTAGGTATTTCCCATTGTTCAATATGGGCATTTCTGGATATGAAGCATTGTTGTTTGTTACGATATCTCCTTGCTTATTGGGCAGTCGTTCCATTCAATCCTATGTATACAAGAATCGCTATCTGTTCCATTTACTGTCGTTGACAGGTGTTGCGTCGTACTTGGTTGAAACTCCGTCACGAAGACTTATCATCACTGCCTTTGGCGTTTCCGTCAGTATCCTGACTTGGATGTCGACCTTCATCGGGTCTAGTGTCGATCCAGTACTGTTCGAGAGAAATGTCTTGGTGTGGGGAACAGGTCTCCTTTTTTTCAATTTGGTGAAACTGGCTTGGGCAACCGAGTCACCCATTTGGCCGACTATGAAAGCTTCCACTGGCGGTAAGTAAAGCAATTAGTCTTTATGATAGTTTCATGAGGGGGTTTTTTTTTGACTTCACCTTCATGGATGCTAAGGTTGGAACGGCACCGGCTTGCTGCTTGGTATTGCTGCGGTTGTTGGTGGTATAATACATAACAAGAAGGATAACCAGTACATGGGAAGGTCGCTGTCTTCTCCTCTTCTCAAATCAGCATCCAAAGATGGTTTATGGGCGTATGCTGCAACTGGCTTTGGGTCCCTGTTGTTCGCATTACACTCTATGTATACGGATTCTTCTCTCATCATGCGATGGACAGTCACAGGATATCCTCATTATGGCCCTTCACCGGTACCTTGGGGTGTTTTGACTATCTTTGTTCTTGCTATTGGCTTGGTACTGTCATTCAACCAACAGCTGGTTCTGAATATACTTTGGTTTGCCTTTGGTTGCGCTTCCTGCTTAATATTCTTTGGCTGTTCGGGATGGTTAGGCTACATTGGAGGACTTCTTTTGGGACTCTACCTCATGTCATTGATCCTTGTCCTCCCTAAGGCTATGGCAATTTACTCACCCATGAAGACCATGTTGCTTGCTTTCATGGTGTACAATATCTTGTGCTTAGCTCACGTTTGGGTGGTTGCCTACGAATTTGTCCCAGGTGGCGTATACGCTCGCGAACGTACCAATTGGGTATTGTCTTGCACCATGGCATTTATCGGACTTGGTGTGTACAATGCCAAATTAGTTCTCCAACCCAATAGACCAGAAAAATCGTCCTATCGAAATGCTCTCCAGGAAGGTCGTAGCCACATTGGTGTTCTCTTGGCCGCGATCATTGCATTTTCTGCAATCATATCCGTCGGACGAGTTCTTACCGCTAGATCGATCGTTCCCCATCACCCTGAGCAGAAGATGTTTACAGCTGGCATTTGGACTATTCACTTTGCTCTAGATAATGATATGTGGGCCAGCGAAAGAAGAATGAGAGACGCTGTTCGGGATCTGGAACTCGATGTGATAGGTGGGTGTGCATATAACTTTGCGTCATTAGAACAGTTCTTATGGCATTGATATACTCATCCCATCTGTTATTATAGGCTTTTTGGAGTCGGACACTATGCGTATCATCATGGGCAATCGTGATTGGGCGCAGTACATTGCTGAAGACCTGGGTTACTATATTGATTATGGTCCGGCTACCATGACGCATACATGGGGATGTCTTATGCTTTCAAAGTTCCCCATCAAAAAGTCTGTGCACCACCTTCTTCCTTCCCCTATCGGTGAATTAGCTTGTGCTATTCATGCTACATTGGACGTGTATGGACAAGATGTCGACTTCATTGTCTCACATAATGGCCAAGAGGAGAACCTCCTAGATCGTCAACAGCAGACCGCAGAATTAGCCCGAATCATGCGTGAGAGCGAGAATCCATTCGTGTTCCTGGGCTATGTGGTGACCAAACCCTTCCAACAAATTTACAACATGCTCTATGATGGTGGACGAATCAATGATATAGAACCATCGGATGATGATCGCTGGTGTGAATACATTGGCTACCGCAAGCTGAATAGAGTTGGCTATGCCAGAATTACACATGGCGGTATCACCGACACCGAAATACAAACGGGTAAATTTACTCTAGAAAATGATAACTTGGATCAATGGAAACCTTCCTATGAACGTGAAGACGAAGCCAACGTTCCACAAGCGCTTCGTTATCCTGAGATTTTCAAAGGTGAAGGAATCCGTAATCACCGATTCCATGTTACTCCCAACAACGAACCCATATACTACAGACCGTCTTAAGTAGATACAGACGACGTATTCTCTTTAATACCAAGAAATAAAAAAATAAAAAGTGACAAAGAAAGTGATATCGACGTCAATTTATGTATTTTTCGATTCTACAAATAAAATACATCAGCCTAATACATAAAGTTGTGAATTGAAGAAGATATAAGATACAGCTTAATGAACGGATTGA
This sequence comes from Umbelopsis vinacea, assembly GCA_016758895.1. Lineage (NCBI taxonomy): Eukaryota > Fungi > Mucoromycota > Umbelopsidomycetes > Umbelopsidales > Umbelopsidaceae > Umbelopsis > Umbelopsis vinacea. The sequence continues at coordinate 957,146 of JAEPRA010000003.1, read as the reverse complement.
GAAAATATGAGATGATAGTACTAGTTATAATAATGAGTATATTAGTTGAGTAGCAACAAAGTCCAGATACTCCAGGTATCAAAGAAAGGCGGATGTTACAGTTTCCGAGTTCGAGTATTTGACAAAACTGATCTTATTTATAGCAGAGAGATACAGAATGGGATTAATTGCCATCCACATCGATAAATTCGTCCAGCGATATTGTCGAGTCGTGTTCAATTTTTATATCACAACTTGGTATAGCGTTATGAATATGATTGTGGCCCTTGTCGGTTTCGTACCAGTCCGAAGACCACGCGGGTGGAAGGCACAGTGCCAACTCGCAAACCCTGGTGGATACCTCTGGCACCAAGGAATGCTCTTCTAGGGAAGTCAATTTCTTTAAATAATCTTGTATTCCTTGCTCATCATGAAGAATCTTGACAAGTTCCTGGATAAAAGGCATGGCGGACAAGTTGTCAAACTCCTTATCTATCGATTCATCACTAGCCTCAGATCTATGTGAGGCCGTCAATAGCGAAGGAGTTAATGAGGACGGATCAAGAGTATTTGATGCTTCGTCCATTAGGCAGTCAATGAGTGATACTTCAAGCTCTTTGCTCATAGTATCATGCATAGGATCAAACGAGAATGAGCTTTCCACTTCAAAGTCAGTATCGTGAGGAGGGTACGGGATACTTTCGATGTTGAGCCCAGGTAAGGAATTGCTCGAAGGTTTCTCGACCCATGCGCAGTCATTTGCGGTTTCTTCGTGCTTCACAAATAAGTTACTGTCCACCGACAAGGCCGCTTGTTCCAGAAAATGCTCAGATTCAACTTTGATTACAGGCGACTTCAGATCGAGGGGGTCACAGTCTAGTTCATCTGTACAGCCAGGTCTGTCATTCAAAACATCGGATGAAATAGCTTGTTCTTCCGTCTGCGTCCATGAGCCACCAGGGTTTTGCGGTTCGGCAACTTCTGCCATTGGTAAGATTTCATCACCCCTCAAGGTTGCCATAATGTATTTTTCAAACAGGGGCTCTGTAGTATACTTTGAAAATGGCTCTAATGCCGTACATTTCTCCACAGATATGTTGCTAGTTCGTTTGCGACGAGTACTTGTTTGGTTTTGTGCGGGTTTCCTACCGGCAGATCGTCTGTACTTCCGTTTAGTGCGGGTGACTATACCTGGCTCAACCCTGTCGCTCACTGGTGGCAAATTCCTACGCGCCATCTTCCGAGGTGGGTTATCAGGGCCGAAGTTTTTAGTAGAAGATGCCGACAGAGGACGCACATCAGACGAACGTCTTTTTCTAGGATTGAACTTGTAGTTTGGGTACCTTGAGAAAAGATTAGGTTATGAGTTACTATCAATATGTTTAGATGGAATAAAAAGAAAAGCGCTCTTCCTTACTGTTCTTGATGCTTCAGCTTTTCCTGCTCAGCTATATATCGAAAATGTTGCTTTACATCTTCTGATTCGTTTTTCCATAGATTAGCAACTAACTTGGAGATACTTCTGCTATTACTGTCGATGCCGTTTTGTACTAATTTCGACGCTACTTCGGTACGATAAGACAGGAAACAATTTTTTGGTCGCGGGATTTCATGGCCATGTCTAGTCAGTTTCACGACGGTTTTTGGTTGCGAATTTGTCGAATCTTCATTAGGCTCCCTTCGAAAGCCATCCATGTCCAATGTTTTTGGGTTTTCTGGATGGCGAGGCGAAGTGCCAAAGTAAGAGAAACTAGAGAGGAAGTTGTGTTCAGAATTATATTTATCTTTCAATAAATGTGGCAAATAAAAAGAAAATTTCTGCGAACACGGGACAGTGTCTAATTTGCAAAGTATGTGTACGGCATCCTGCTAAAAACAATGATCGTCCAGCGAATGATAATGGCTGTGCGCTCTTGGTGTGTTGTGCAAGGCAGTAAAGGAGGATGCTTCTTACTACGCCATGTGGAGAACACAAGACCTAAATGGCATCAATTTAACATTTAGCTTCTCTGCGTGTTCCATGGATGCCGAGGATCGGATCACCTCCCATTGCCAAACCACTAACAAGCCAATCCTTTTCTCAGTCCCTATTGAGAAAGATATCAAGTAGGTCAATTTCGCTTGTTTCCTGAGCTTTTAGAATGAAAAGTACAACAATTTTGTACAGAAAATGCTTTAAAAAAAGGATGTCCCGATTTTATACCAAAAGCGGTGCATTAGGTCGCCACTACTGTACGACAAATATGATTCCATGCTGTGGAGAAGCTGAGAGAAAAACGTTTCTTATACCCTTTCCCAGCCGACATTTTACGAATGCAACAATTGGAGGTATTTTTCCACCTTCTGAATTCCAGGTAACCATTCGATATGTGATGCTGGCGTGAAGACAGATGTAAAATGGAGCAAATTCTTCACTTTGTTGCAGTTTTGAATGTGGATATCCACGGTATCGCCTACTAAACTAACCACAACTTCTGCTGGTGATAACGGTATGTTACATCAGGTGATACATCCAAAGCTGAAGTGGCGATATAATTGCTCAGTAGTAACGCACGCATCCTCGGCAAAGAAAAGTCACCTTATCTTGGTGTGTGTGTGTGTAAACGTACGTGCGAATACACGGCCGTTTTTGTGCAGTGGTCTGCAAGATGTCTATTTAGTATTAGACTTCGACAAATATTAAATCCTTCCCACAACTATTTTGACTCGCAAAGACGTTGGCAAGAAGAAGTATACTCAATTGAAATGGTATCATACAAATCTTTACCATCGAAACTGAACGGAATTGATCGTTATTCAAACAGCGAGCCTAGAGACAAGACAGTTGTTTTCGAGAGGCCTTCTATAAATGGAGGTTTGTTGCTCAACATACCTTTTGAAAAATGGAACAACCTTATAATTTGATTTGATTGCGAGGTTGGCATATATTACCACGGTTTTACATTGTATGCACCTTTGTTTGCAAGAACGCTCTCAATTTGATTTTTTTGAAGAACGATTTTGCTATAATGAGATATGTTTTCTCCCTTCTGAAGCGCGCAGGTCCAACTATGAGAAAAGCCATTCCAGATATGGCGTGTTCCTGGGTCCGGCTCAACCGTAATTGCGAATTAGGCAACATGGGTTACCCACCATTGAGGGTCAACAGTAACCGAACGATTGTCAATATTGAAAGGAGACGACCGTCTTTTGTCACACCGTAACAATAATTTACCCATAGAATTTTCTTATGGATCATTGGAACACACACTTGTGTCAGGAAGTGAAGTTTCCTCAAGGTCAGTGAAAGTAAAACGAACGCTTGCGCTTGGTAGCCCCAATGTTTCTATGTTGCCTGCAGCATAAAATTCAACATGTTGAGTCCAACATCATAGCTTTAACGAGCGCCTTTCACCGCTTCTTACCTTCACCCGAACGCGGGAAGAGCTTATTCGGAACGATAATCTATTCTCCGGGTCGTAAGCCAAATGGAACGATAGAGGTGATAAACACCAAAAAGGCAGAATTGCAGCTGCCCTCCACATTGGTATATGCGCTTTTTGTACTATATCACCAAAGCTTGGAACGAACTCATTTCTGAAATGAAACTCTTCATCTCATGTTCCTCAAGGTCTGTGATTTTCAAAATGAAAATAATTTTTTTTACTAAAGCTAGTAGTGATGCGGGATACAATATAGTGTAGAACAGAAATATGAGAAGAGCAATGTACATGGTTGAATAAAAAAGAAAATGGAGTGTGATGCAGTGGAAACATCGCACGTTACGAGACTTCGGATAAAGTCGGTGCAAAGACTGCCAGCCGACGAAGTAAAAAGTCAGTTTTGTTGAGGTATCTACGTTAGAATTGGATTGAGATCGATCAACTGCAAGAGTTAATCGTCTCTTTCCTTGCGTTTACGAGTCTCCTTTCCTTTGCCCTTGGTGGCACTAGAAGACGACTGTGCCTTTGGTTGCGGGACTTCATTATCGCTCATGTCATCCTCGTCAACAAGGTCTTCATCGTCAATATCGTCGCTTGATTCGCTGGAGGCAGCTTCAAATTCTTCATCGTCTTCGCTGTCATATTCATCCAAGTCAGCTTCCATGAAGGCTGCTAGGTCAGTCTTTTCGTTCTCATCTGTTTCTTCAGCATCGGCGATATCAGTGCTTTCCTTAGCCTTGCCTTTTCCCTTAGAATCCATAATAGGTTGTTCCGCAACCTTCTCCGAAGAAGAAGTGCTGCTTGGCTCGCCCATATCATCTTCGTCTTCTTCATCTTCATCATCTTCATCATCGTCGTCAAAGACAGACATAACAGCAACAGTGGCCTTGGGTGCTTTTTGTCGAGATGTACTTGAAGCAGCGCTTTTCATGAGTTCGCTAACAGCTGATTTGACATCTTCAATGGCCTGTTCACGGTCTTCCATAAACTTGTTATCGTCAAATCGATATTTCTTGGTAGGAGGAGCTTCCAGAGCTTTCTCAATCTTTTGCTTCAATTTCTCGGCCTTTTCTTTTTCGCGCTCGGGCAGTGATTCCAAATATTCCTGTAGTCTATAAAAGAAAAGATTTAGTTAGTATATTGAGCGCGCGGTTAAAAAAAATGTTGAGGAAAACGATAAACATACTTTTTAGCGTCGTTGACATCCTTAACTCGACGACCTTGAAGATCTCGGCACGCGTCGAAATTCGTACTCTTTTGCGCGTTCATGCGGCCACCCTGAGCACGGAGCATGGAACCGAATCCTCCCTTTCCTCCAACCATACGAATTGATAGGTTGTAGACTATGGGTCCGCAGGTGTCATTTTCGTTGAAAATCATGGCCGAGTCGTCGAGGTCCTTCCCTCCAAGGGTTGTGAGTCTTTGGTCCGCCAACTGAATGCTTGTGATGGATTGCAGACGAGACTTCAAATCGCCGATAGTCGCTTCGCCATCGGGATTGAAACCCAAGCAAAGGGGTTTCACGTCGGCAAATGTATTGACAATGGCCTGAAAATTGTGATGCATGGTTTTGGAAGGACGACTTAGCGACGGAACCCAATGGGAAGTTTTAAAAAATGAGAAATCGCCCAAAAAAAAAAGGTGACGTAGCAATAATTTTAAACATAATTTTTATCATAAATTTGGGAGTATCATTTTTTTTCTGATTTGACGTGATATCGGTTGGCGAAAGCTCAGTACAACTACCGAAACCAAGTCTTTACGCAGTTGAACTAAATCTATGCTGCCCAAACTTGTGTGTATTACTAACCCGTGACTGAAATAGCGAACAGTAATATATGAAGCATTGTTTTTGGTTTTTAAATGATTTAAGTTGAACACTATATTGAATGGGGGGAAGATATTCTGCTGCATTTATAGGAGAAAAACGACAAACTGTAGGTTGAATGTGTAGAAACAGATGATGGAAACGAATAAAAGCTTTAAGATTGCTTGCACTCGGGTGCGTTTTCGCCTCTAGCAGGTCGCTAAAGAAGAAGAAGTCGTGTCAGAAACGGCCACAAGTAAAACAATCAAGAAAAAGAGAATCAGCTTACAGTCTCGTCGTCATCGTCATCTTCATCATCATCATCGTCGTCGTCCTCATCTTCATCATCCTCGTCATCATAGAAGTCATCTTCAAAATCGTCATCACCTTCGTCATAATCGCCATATTCCAAGGCCTTGCCGGTGAAATAGTCGACGGCATGGGGGATGATCTTCTCTTTGAATTCCTCGCCTGAAACACCGAAAATAGTAGTTAGTTTAGTTATCAATTTGCTGACCAATGGATAATCCGCAAAAAAAATATGTTGACGGTCGCTTACCCAAATCATAATCTTGCTCCAACTTCTCATCGAGACCTTCGGCCTCTTCTTCGTCAATGACTTCACCATCAGCGGGGACAGCTGGTGGGCTGAAGAAAAGGAAGAAAGTATCAGCAGGGACAGTGCGCTTGACAACGCGTGTCTTGTTGGTATCTGTGGCAAGGCGAATGAGATTTAGATAGCGAACAGTGGTTAATAAAAGTTATTGAACATTTCGTTGCTTACCCTTGTGTCGTTGCTTCTTGGTTTCAACAGTGACAGTTAGGTCCTTGCCCTCCTTCCAGTTGATTTCGCTACCTTCAGCATGATCGTAAACGAAGTCACCACCATAGCCAGCTTGATCTTGGTAGTAGTAGGTCTTGCTCAAAGTGGTGTTTGTGAAGTACTCATTCTCTTCAAAGTCGAATTCCAATCGGAAACCAGGCTTCTCAATGTATGACATGCGAACATCAATGAGGTGCTTGAGAACCTCCTCATCCTTTTCGGTGATGATCTCTGAGAATTGTGGGTGGTTCTTGAGGGCGGTGAGCCAGAACTCGGGAATACCGTTGACCTTCTCTTCATCCTCTTTCTCCTTCTTGTCTTCCTCGGCAGCGTCTTCCTCGTTCTCGTCAGCGTCAACCTTTTCGCCAATGGCAACTTCTTCGTCGGTAGGCTCGAGCTTTCCAACAACGATGGAGGTACGCTTCTCGTACAGAGGACGGTACAACTCAAGGTACTTCTTCTCAAGGACCAAGATCTCTTCTTGGAATTGAGTCTCGAGTTCAGCATGCTTGGTTTGGAGGTACTTGAGACCATTAAGACGGCGCTTGACATCTGTGGGGAGGGATTCGATGTAGCCGGAAGAACGGCCAATAAGGCTACCAAGTCTTCCTTGGAGCATGCTCAAAAGAGCGGGGTTGGCAGAGAATGCACCTGCAGCACCTTGGGCAGCAGCACCTACATATAGCCGAAACCAAAAAAAAAAAAGAGAGAGTGAGAAATTTTTTTTCAGAGAGCTTATTTAGTCACCCATATTAAATCCCTATATAATATGCAAAACTCGAGCAGAAGTCAAATTTCTGTCACGCACCAGTATTAATAGTTTCCATATCTTCAGAAATAGACTCTACGGTTGGGCGATAAGTTGAGGTAATGGGAGCTGGATTGCTTGGTGTGTTTTGAGGTGTAGGAGCGGTAAATTGTTCGAGCTTCTTGTTCTTGATTTCAACACCTAAAGGATGGGTCGATTGATAGCGAAAGATGAAGTGAAAGAAAGAACGGTGAGAAAGAGAGATAAGAGCTATAAATATTGGGAACTGAGCCGAGTGTTACCTGATTGCTGCTGATCCATCAGAAGGAAGGAAGGAGGACGAAGTGCTTTGCGCTTAAAAAGACCAAAGCTTTTTGGGGCAAAAAAATCAAAGCAAAAATTTTGTCTGATAGCTGAAAAGCCTGAATTGCTGACCACATAATACGTGACTGTTTTTCGCCGCTTCACTCCACTTGATTGGGGCAAAAGGGACAAGCCAACCAGAAGGTGACTAGACCCACGTTTCACTCATTAAAACTGGATTGAATTGTTCAATACAAACGAATGTTTGATTGTATGCACAGATGTGCACAGAATGCAGATATACTCATATTTTCATATTATTTATCTTGCTGCAATCAATCTCTACGTGTCAGATATCGAAAGTAGCCATCATATTTCCCGATCCCCCGCCAAACGTTGGGGGTGAAATCCCCGAATCCGGCCCAACTGGTAAATTTGTTGAATAATAATTCACTTCAAACCTAGTGTTTTACGGGTGCTCGTTTATTTCAAATTTCGCATAATATGAGGGTTACATGCAGGGAGTATTCTAGTAATCATCATTCCCTTGATCAAATAGGAAATTGGCGGCCAGTTCTATGTAAAAAGGATGAGTTGTCCATCAGCTAACACGCTCTACAGAAAAAACAATATCTTTTTTAAATTGCGTTACCTTCATTCTTGTCGCATGCAAAGTATGCTTCAATGACTGACGCACGATCAAATCCAAGACCTTCCAACTGTAAAGATAGACATTGAGTACTTTCAATTTGCGCATATCTTGTATGGCACCAAAGACTTACTCGATCGATGGCTTCCTTCTCCTCCTGCGTCACTTGAATGACTTGTGAGCCAGCAGGAGCCGTCGTTCCTTCATCATCATCATCTCCTCCTTCAGCAAGCATTTGGAGGAAAGCTTGAGGATCGTTGTTAATGATGCGTAGCAGCTCAGGATTGGTTTGACCGACTTGCTGCAGAAGAGGTTGGAGTAAGTTAGGATTAGCTTGTACCAATTGTCGTAACTGCTGGAATTGTTCATTCGATCGCAAGAACGATAGGTCTGAGCCACCTCCTCCTTGCTGTTGTTGTTGAGATTGCTGAGCAGCAGCAGCGAAAAGATTTTGAGGGGTATCATCTTTGTTGCGAAATAACCCAAAAAAAAAAAAAAAAGTGGTTCAGATAGTTAGCAACGACCGTCTACAAATCCATATCCATATCACTTTTTCTGGCCATTACCTCCCATGTCGGTATCAGCTACTGGTGCATTGTTATCTCCTTCTTGCTCTGCTGATTCGTGCTCAGCGCTGGACTGTTCCTGGAGAAGATGTTCTGGGATACCCTGTATATAGAACAATGAGCATGCTGGTCGATGAATGCGACATTTTTTGAAGAATGAAAAAAGAAAAAAAATATTGCAAAATGAGAGCTTACACTGAAAAGATAATCAACAGCTCTGTCGGGATTATTGAAGCTGGCTCTCATTGCCTTAATAACCTGGTCTCTTGGGAAACCCATTTCCATCATATTTTGGATGGCTTCTTCGTATTGTTGGCCGGTGACTGAAAGACAGCAGAATGTTAGTACGTTATATTCATTTTTCTTTTCTCTTTTAGGGATTTCTACAATGTACCTAATGCATCTGAAGCATTCAATGATTTGCTTTCTTCAGTGGTGGTCGTGGTGGTTGTTGTCTCAGCTGTGGCTGCTGCTGCGGTAGAAGCTCCTGTGGCTGGAGGGGTTTCCGTCGTCACAACCTTTTCAGGCTCACTGTTCTTAGGCTGCTCCGGAGTCTCTACTTTAGAAGGTGTTGCTGGTGCCGAAGATGTGCTCGCCTTTGTTACTTTGGGCTAAAGTTCCAGTAAAGTACTTATGTTTAATATCGCATGGCACCCACCAAATTGGTTTGATTGTGGTAGCTAATTACCTTTGAGACCATGACAACCAAAAAGTCTTTCTCGCCGATATTATAGCTTGCAACAGTATTATCATCAGCAAGAATTTTGCCTGAAATATGAGGCAGCTGTTAGGTATTGAGTATGAGCTTAATTTTATCATGCTCCTGAATATCTACCTGAGAAAATCAGCTTCTGTGTGGCAACAGGATGTCCTTGAGTTTCCTCTATTTTCTTTTTAACGTCGGCAACCTGCATTGTATAGAAGTCTCAGTACTGAATTGATTCGAACGAGATCAAACTGGGATCTTGGTGCCTTACACTGCTTGCTTCGTCAACGTCCAGTTGGAACTGCTTTTGTTGCAGTGTTTTAAATGTAAGTTTCTGTAGTAGTAGATAACATATTCGCGTTGGTTAGACAACATTTCCGTGTCGCTTTATAAAGATATGTCTTGCTTTACCATTTGTGAAGAATGTTAAGGAAGTACCGATTTGAATGGTATAAGTTGCACGTTCGAATTTTTTAAAGTTGGCACGTACTGCTGTGGTAAGCGGGGCTGCGTCACCGAATTTCCCACTGCAAAAGCTCAATTTTGTTTGCTGAGAACAGTGGCAACCCAAAAAAAAACCCCCCCATCGAAGTACCAGCTTACGAGCAGCTCAGCTTTTGAGAATAGACATCAATTCACTGATTTCCCAAGTCGTCCTGCCATAACATTGCGTGCGAGATAATCCCGTAATATCAAACTCGCAACTGTTACGTCTTCGAATATATCAGCAACTTGCTGAGCCGGTACCATATATCATTTGACCGGTAGTTGCAACACGACATGCTAACGGCTCAACCGACTTCGAGCATTCCAGGCGATAGCTCCGGAGAAAGCACACATTCAAGCAATATCATACAGCCATCACTTTTATCGCCGCAGCTGTCTTCAAACGGGTATTCTGACTTGGGTCAAAGGAATTCATCGCATCCTACCTCTGCCAATGTTGCCGAAGAAGTTGCTACCAGGAACAATCGTGTACTTGCTAGAACATGTCAGCAACTCGACAACTTTACGACGTATGGCTTAGCAATTGATGAATTTTATCAATGGTGCAAGGACGAAAGAGCATATCACCCTTTGAATGAACAAGCAATATTAAAGTGTCTTGAAGTAAGTAACGGTCCAAACTGTTCTCGAGATGTACACAGCAAGGTCGTCGTTAATATTAACTGCTTGCTTAGATAATCAAGAAAAGAGCTCCTGATTGGGGAATGTGGTCAGCTCTACGTGTATTCACTGTTGCAATGAAGCATAGAGATCGGCTTTCTAATCAGTTCTCAGGTATGTGAAATATGCTCTTCTTCACATCAGAGTATCTCAACATCACAATTCAACATTTTCAAATAGCTCTCCTTTCCCAATGGTATGGACAGCTGAAAGACGAAGGTGGAAGCATGACCATAGCGAACTCCACTGCAGTACATTCCAATGATCAACCCTTAAGTCCAATAAGTGCTGGGGATGCCGCTTCTATCCAATCGGCGCCACAGTATACTAATTCAACGCAGATACATCATAGTCAACAACAAAGGTGAGTTGGAAATCTAGTTCGAAGAGTAAAACATAAAAGTCGTATACTTATAAATTCATATACTATAGACCCTCCAGCCCCTACCCATCACCGCCTACAACAAATTCGAATCCACAACTATATCCTTCCGCGTCCGCTATAACACAGCTACGACAAACAAATGTTCCGGGGAGATCGAAAGAGCCTGTAAATAATACTATTCCTCAAGGATTTTCACAACAGTACCAAGAACAGCTATTGCAGTGGCAACATCTGTGGTTTAAGATGCAGCAACAAAAGGGGACAATGCCTACCCAACCGACTTCTACTCCTCTTAGTTCATTAAATAGACAACCAGTATCACACAAGCAGCCGAACAGACAATCAACTCTACCATTTCATCCGATACCCCATCATCAAAACTCAGCATGCAGCAGCTCCAAAAATATGGGTCAATCAATCAGTCAAATGTTACCTATGCTCAGCCGACCTGCTGCTAACGCTCCAGGACCCAGAAATTCTTTTACTCAAGTGACAACGTCGCCCACTATGACTGCATCGTCCGAAACCATCAACAATGGCTATATGCGACCCCTTTGCCGTGCTATAGCACCATTCCAACCACAGCACGACCACCCCATCGCCAATGTAAACATCAATATCAACAGTGATATCTTCCAGAGACTGTGGATGAGGACTATGTTCAAACTTCCGCCGGCCCATGTAGATGATAAGCTTCTTCCGATTAGCTTCGTGTTAAATTCATGGAAAGCGAAGGGAACGGAAAGCAAATGCGACTGGCCCGACAAAGTGGATCTTGCAGTTAACGGTGCAGCCATTGTACCATTACGCGTGAGTAACTTTTACATCTACAGTATACGTACATCCAATATTTATTAATGGCTATCTATGAACCTATTACCAGAAACGAAAAGTACAGGTTCCAAACAAATCACAAAACATGCATATGATGGTTGGAAAAGATCGGCCACTGGATCTTACGTCTATGCTAATGCCTGGCGCAAATTCTATCACCATCAAACAGAATGCATGCGCTTGTGTAAGTGCCGAGTTTTCAAAGTCAAATCATGATAACATTGAAAGTCTAATGCTTGGCAAAACAGAGTTACGCCTTCGGGATCACAATCTATGTACGTGAATCTGAACAGCTAATTAGAACACGAGTTATGGGCAGAAGAAAGACGATTGCGCAGGGACAGCAACTTGTAAATAAGCTAATAGGTATAAAAGAAAATATACCTGAATCGCCTCAATCTGGGCTACCATCAAGGTATCAAAGCTCAGCGTCTGAAACTGTTGAATCGTCAGTACAAAACGGCGAAGACGATGAAATTGAGTGCATGCAAGACTCCATAAAGGTCAGTCTCCGGTGTCCTATCAGCTTGTTGCGCATCAAAGAACCGGTGAAAGGCGTCAATTGTAGTCATGTAGAGGTAAGCTAGCCAGTGACTCCAATGTTCATCCCATTCCACACCGATTTTTACTAATGTTCTTTCAAAAGTGCTTCGATCTGGCTTCCTATCTATGTATAAATCAAGGCCTATCGACATGGAAGTGTCCTGTTTGTAGTAAATATACTACTTCGGCGTCCATAATCTACGATGAATACTTTTCTCAGCTTTTAAAGGACATGGATGATAACATTACCGAGACAGAGTATAGCAGGGTGTCAAGGTCGTGGAAGCCGGTCTCGTTTGCTGCAGATGATGACGATGATGATGGCAGTGATGGTGATGAGCCACCACAGCCCAAAATCAACTCAGTTCAGTCGCCATCGGTTACTGACAAACGAAAATCTTACCAAGGTCTAGTCAACCTTGTTAGTGATGACGAGGACGACGATACCGAAACCAATACTTCTGCTAAGCGGGCCAGAACGAATAGTATTATAGAGCAGCTAAGCCAGAATGATCGTCCAGTCGTTAGTCGGCAAGCCAACAGTATCTATACTTCTTCCCAGCCCACCACGATCGCGCAACTGCAATCACCTATAAGCTCCGAGGGTAACTCGTTTCCGTTCCTTCATCTTCCATCACAGCCATTAGACAATCAGCCTTCACAATATTATGGAGACATGTCATCAACGGCTGCCTCAAGTATTTTGAGACTTAGCGAAGTTATTCGAGATCAGGAATCTGCTCATGCGTCTTTTCATACCCCAGACTTAGTTGAGGCATCGTCTAGCTCGGTGACAGCTACCACCCCAACAACTTACATGTCGTATCCCACCATTACTGCGATATCCACCGAGTCTGAGCCCATTATGACCCAATCACCGTTTCCATCGTATCCAAATCATCCCTCCATGAGCACTCCAGCCATCAGAAATTCTATCAAAAGCAAAGCATCGTCCTCGATATACTTGCCGAAAAAGAAGCTTCCACGGAGTTAATCATAGCGTGTTTGAAAGAATAGAAAATTTGTGTAAATCCTAGTTTTATTTTTTCTTCTTGCAGCATCCCAATATCCCCCACATCACCCATTCCCTTAACTACTAGTTATGATATACACTCATATTACCAGTTTTCAATTATTACAACGAAACCAAAAAAATGTTGCCTATGTCCATGTCAATGATACCACAATACCATACAGTGTTGGCGGTCCTTACACCATTGGTGACGCTCACGACGTCTACGTTGGTGATATCTGGTTTTTATCGGGGCAAAGCAACATGCGTGGGTGGGGTAACTTCAGGGACGTTCCCGAAGCTTCTAATGTGATGGCCAAGCCTCACCCCATGGTACATTCATTTCAATCTTGCGAATCTTGGGCACCAGCCAAAGAGCCCATTCACAACCTTGCGAAATCAACAAGATCCATTCATAAGAGTCTACGCGATCCGTCTAATGGTGGCCCTAACACGCCACGACCACCACCCGGTGGAAATAATCACTGGATCCCGAATAAAGGAGCAGGTCCGGGTTTAACATTTGCTGTCGAATACGCAAAAGAATTTAATGTTCCTGTCGGTTTGGTCCCTTGCGCACATGGAGGTACAAGCATGGATCAGTGGTCCCCGGGCATGAAGGAGCAAAAGGAGGACTCACTATACGGCGCTATGATAGACCGATTTCATGCTGTAGGAGGAAACATTGCCGGATTGCTCTGGTACCAAGGCGAGTCGGACGCAATGGTGCTTGACGACGCAAATCAATACAAAGAGAAAATGGTCAAGTTCATCGAGACCGTTCGACGCGATTTAGGAAACGAAGCTTTACCAATGATATTTTGTCAAGTCGGACGATGTGTATCCAGCGACTCGCCGACTGGTTGGAACATTGTACGGGAGGCACAGCGACAAATTGCTTCATCTAGAATTTCAAACCTTGCTATGGTTTCAGCAATAGACACAGAGTTAGACGATTTCATTCATGTAGCTTCATCTGGTGTGGAAGTGATCGGCCAGCGCATGTTTCGCATTATCAGATCTTGGAAGCTAGGTGTAGGACCCCAGAACTGCCCCATAGTAACTCGGATCAGCCCCCAATTATTTCAATTCGAGCATGATCCCAATGCAGCCGGTTCTACTCGCGCATATCTTGTGTTAGCATTTGAAAATGTATCTCAATGGCTAGATCAGCGCGCGTTTGGGTTCAGCATAAGAGACAAGGACGAGCACAATTTGCAGTTGATACACAAAGTTACGTTCGAAGAAAAGTCTTCCATACGCCTGCATTTTACTGAGCTTTACAAGAATTATTGTGGCTCCCAACTTCAGTTATGGTACGGTTACGGACGAAACCCGATCTGCAACGTCGTGGATAGCGACAACATGGCCCTTCCTGCTTTTGGACCAATCGATTTCGAACTATCTTTCTTAGAACCAATATACCATGTAAACGTTTGATTTTTCTCATATTTCAATATAGCACCCTATTCCCTTCATTTTTTACACAATACCTACAAAATAATATATTAAAAAGTTTTCAGCTAATTTTATACTTTAGAGCTGTGTACATGTGAAACAGTTTCATTCATCTATAGGTAGCCTAAATGTGTCTCCAATGTCTAAAGTTTGACGCAAGCAACCAGTTAAGATAAGTTCGGTGTCGTACACGCCGACGCCATGGTGTATGAAGTCTTTGCACTTGTCCTTGTCTGCTTCGCATGATAGCACGATCAATTTTGTCTCACTCTGTGAGCTTGCATCTCGCAGCTTTCTTGGCGGAAGCGTAGCAAGCAGCTATGATGGAGGCAGGAACGTCAGTCTCATGCTTTTCAAGTTGGTAGCCTTTCTTCAGTTGTTAAGCTTACCTTTCCTCCTGCACTTTCAATGATATCCTTTAGGACAGATTTCGAAGGTCCTGTATTTTTGGTGATGAAGACTTCATAGCCTTGTAGTAAGGTGCCTTGCTGACGATTCTTATTTCCTACGACGGTGGATTTGCGAGCTAAATCCAGGCTATCTGAGACGCTGAATCCCCATTTTGCTTCTGATTCAGAGTCATCGACTTGATAATCCGATTCTTCTTGTAGGTTGCCAGACTTGACTGAATCTTTTACCCAGTCAGGAGTGACAATATGTAGTCCCATATTCATGGCACACATAAATTTTTGGGTCCTATTCACTCTGTCTACAATCAAGTGTGTGCAATCTCTTATATCCTCAGTCCAGTGCGCTCCCAATTTGTTCATTTGCTAAAGTTACATTCAAGTTCAGTATTACGTCGGATCTGACTTGCACAGTCTCATTCCACATAAACACCATTACCTTCTTCTGGCTCTCAGTAATATCAGCATTCTTGCCCGAACTGACATATCTTATGTTGCGATGAGGTGATTCAACGTTTTGAGAAGATGATTGACGTTTTCGTTTGGACGGTGTGGTGGGGATACCTTGACTATCTAAATTCTTGCTCTCCGATGTAGCAGTACGATGTAGGTTTTGGCTAGACTTCCTGTTATTGCCATGGATGGCTTGTGAATCTATTGCAACTTGCAACTGATCTGCGGGCTCATCTTCTGAGATATTTCCATTGGGAGTTACATCGCTGATTTGCCGCTTTTTCTTTGAGGGTGTTGATGGAGTTTCGTTATCTGGTTTGATGTCGTAGGATCCTTGCCTTGATCGCTTAGGACTAGACCGTTTTTCTAATTGATATGCATTCATATCTGGAACCATTACTTCGTGCAGTACATTGGAAGCAGTGATAGCTGCTTGTCTTGCAGTCTTACTAATAATTTTCACATGACCAGTAGTTGAGGATGGAGTTTGGATGACGGATCGTCGATCGATCATATTTTCGTTCATCAGCGCGCTCTCCATCGGACTTGCCATCTCTGGGTTCCACCATCTATTAATTTCGTCGGCCTGCAAGGCGGTTGTTCCAACGAGGTCTTCCAGGACATGTGTATCAGGGAAGTAGACATACTTCTCTTCAGCAACAGATTTACACGTCCATTGTTGAAAGCAATCTTCCAGCCATAAATGATTAACGACATGAAGATTCCACTGCTTTCCGGCTATGTACTTTTGGCCATGTTGACTGAAAAGGGAGTTACTACCTGATGCATGGTAGATATGATTTGGGCACTGCGTCCAATCTTACCTGGAGCTAATCACATGTGTGTTCTCTTGAGTAAGATTAGGGGTATATGTTGCACCCAGTGCATGAATCAGACGTCGCACGTAATCTCTCGCAACACCGTTGTAGTTAGTTATTGTCATCACCTTGTTCGATGACATTCAGTTAGTGAAAATGGTAAATTGCTCGGTGGATTGGTTGGATACATACCATATGGTGCATCTCTTTGACACCTGACTTGGGCATTGGATAATCTAATAGCGTGGCAGTAGGTGGTGCCACGTAATTTCGAGCTAGAGTGTTGGTCAACCACCAGACACTACCCACAATTTTTCCATCTTTGCTAGCCTGCTTGTATTCTTCGGATTGCCTCCATCGTCCAATGTATATGTCGACACTCTCTTTGGAATATGCGACATGCTCTTCTAAGATAATTGCGCCTGCTGCTGCTACACATTCCTTCAAAGACGACAACAATGTCTCAGAAAGCCCAGTGTCAGGATGGAGATAGATTTTCATGCCACTCATGAACTCAGAAGTAGGGACACATGATGCAAGGCTATCTACATTCATCGGATAAGGATGTATGTAACCATTAGCAGTGCTTTCCTTCAATTTGTTGGAAGCCCTACTGCTACTGTCCTCATTGTATGCAGAGGATCGATATTCAAAAAGCTTCGGCTCTGGGAATAGATATTCGCTCTGAACATAGGTGTCAATGGCTGTTTGTGACGTTTTTGCCTACGGTCGAAGTTCACTCACCTCATCGATATTTTTCTGAAATTTGACGCAGTCATAAAACCACTGTGGTAATATGGTTCGTATGCCTAACTCATTTTTCGCCATTACTGTTTCGTATTTTTTCTGGGAAAGGATAAGTACATTAGACCATAACACAAAAAAACATCATATGCTACGAGGTTGAAACGTACCCCCTCAGGGACCATGGTGATCAAGTGGGTTACGTCCATAGTCAGATCATTACGATAGTCTCCGCCGAAAGCCAAGGCACCACCGAGAATTGCTTCTCGATCCTGTTTGGTAAGCTATTGACGGTGTGTGAGACACAAGTGTGCATTTTTTTTCTCGTTATCCTGAAAACTACCTACACCAGAAGTACATATCACCAATCCGGAGAAAAACTTTGCTGGATCTGGCGAATAAAATTGTGTCCTTTTAACAGAATGTTGAGCGGTCTTCCTTGATGTGAAAATTGTATGTAAGCTAAAGTGACTCCACGCTTACCTGTGGACATGGCCATTCCTTATTGCAGCATCAACCCATGCAGGCTAAAAATTATCATATACATTAGTAGTTAACAGACAACATTCGTAAGATAGCTTTACGAGGTAGAGGGTCTTACAGTAACTACAGCTATTTTGTTTTCAAGAGCTTTCTTGTACCCAGCAAACGCTGTATCTTTAGCAATAATATGCGTTATTGAATTTATGTCGCTTTCATCAACGGGATCTGTTGCATCGTTCCCTTCAACATGGATTGCACCGTTCTCTACGAGCAGCTGCGTGATCTGGTGGACCATTGTAAGTTTGTAACTCAAATAGGTACATGGAGTTGTAGGGGAGACTCACCGAAGTTTTTAGCGAATCGTTTAGTAAAGGTTTTAGAGAAAACTTCACGCCTTCGAATAGAGACTTTTTGTTCGATTCTCCTCTAATGCGGCCGATTGGCGACTTTGCGCGTTCCATGTCGATTTCGTGCGCGAAACCAAGGCAGGCAGGCAAGCAGCTTCGCGCTCTGTGACGTTTTTTTTCTCAGCCTTTGGAAATTTGAAAGGGCGGTCTCCTCACGAATTTTACAACGAAGAAAAAAAAAAAAAAAAAGGTGGCCTTCCTGGAATTTACGTTAACGTAGCAATGAGTGACGAACCTGCACAGCAGATTATACCCCGGATATGGGTTGGACGGTATGCAGCCATAACGACTCCCGGGTTTTTGGAAAAGAACAACATCAAGAATGTGATATCGGTTTGTCCTTGTGAAGACACTTTGACAGACTACAACCAGCTGGTAATGTCCAGAAGACTCAATGCGTAGTAATGAGTATCATGCTCAGAAGATTCTAACGAGATATATAGGTTGTTTCCATTCTCGATGTGGCGGAAGAAAACATTATGAAGCACTTTCCTGAAACCAATCAATTTATCCAGTCTGCAATTGACAAAGAGGAAAATGTCCTTGTTCACTGTGAAGCCGGCATGTCTCGCAGTGTTACGATAGTCACAGCATATATAATGTGGTCTAGAAAGATCACCGCCAAGAAAGCTGTTTCGATTGTCAAAGCAGAATGGCCAAGTGCTAGCCCAAACAGTGGATTTTTCAACCAACTTGAAATTTATGAAGAAATTGATTATACAGTCGATCAACAGCGAACCGAGTATAGACGATTCCTTATGGCAAATATGGCCGAAGAACGTGAAAGTATGTTGAATTTATCTTATGGTGTTGATCTAATGTGTGAAATAACTCAATTGCCCCTCTCTCAGTGCACGGCTATGTTGCTGAAATGACATTAGCGGCCGATCCAGAAAACGCCGCTAAGCAGGGTAGAGCATCTCTCAGATGCAAAAAGTGTCGGTGAGTATCTGTAGCATTTATATTTACGAGCAGGAAATGTCATACTAATGAAAAATTCTATGCTTTAGTCGAGTTCTAGTTGACAAGGATAATATCATCGAACATGAGCCAGGCAAAGGCCAGCAAGCATTCTCGTACCACAAGCGAGACTCGTCCCTTCATATTTCTGAGACTGCGCCCTCCGATCATGGCGAAGTCAATACAGTTGCACAGGTCAATACCTCTCTCAACCCTCTTCTTGCATCTTTGGCAACTTCAATGAACAATTGTTCATCGTATTTCATCGAACCTATGGAGTGGATTAATGGATTGGACCAGTGGAACATTGAAGGAAGGTTAGACTGCCCAAGATGTCACACGAAATTAGGTTCCTATTGCTGGTCAGGCGCGCAATGTTCATGCGGAAGATGGGTCACACCTGCATTCACTCTTCATCGAAAGCAAGTAGACGAAATCAAAGCTGTCAAGCTGCGTTAAGTCGTTCATCATCTGTAATATTACAAATGATCAAAGCATAGAGCATCATCCTGTTGCTATTTTACTACAATCGTAATTCCACACTACCATACACACACATTTGCTTGATCACCAATAAATTTTGCTTCGGTTTCAACTAATTGAGCCTTTAATATCTGACATTGAACATCACACTAAAGCTAGTGTGAGGAAAGGGGGCCAAAAAAATTATATCATTACACCTCGATTTGAAACTCCAGGTGAGATGCCTGGATTATTGAGTCCCATTGCTGGTAACTGCTGTGACCTATCCTCGATCGAGTCCCATAGCAGAGTGTATTCCCGCTTGATTTTCTGCCACGTACTTGGGTCAAAGAAAACGAAAACATCACGTTCGTAGGCATTGGGTGACGTTCTTCGGAAGGGTACAGGCCGGCCACTTTCATCTGGCTCTCTCGTGAGCCAAAGACCTAACTCTTTGTGATATCGCCAATTACGAGCATACCTACAGACAAATCATTTAGCTACCATGAACCTCTATACGTTAGGTGTGAACACTACGTGACTTACAGTTCTTGCGCTGCAGCCTCTTGAGCAACATCCCTTGGCAAACAGTAGAAAACATAGAACAGAATTTCATCTGAAAATGTCCTCATTCGCTGCTGCGCCGGTGGCGTTGCCTGTACGCTTCGATAGCAGGCAGGAAGATGGAATTCTGGCTCTATGTTGAGCCCTGCAGGAGTCTGGTTATCTGACCAAGGTGAAATGAATGTTGAATATATTGAGCTAGGGCGATGAAAACAATTGGTTAATAATTGGCATGGTTTGTATTTTGTATAGAGTTTTACTCACTCTGGTGTGTTAAGGTCCAGTCCCAACGTAGTCAAATCACTTCCTAATGCCAGCATGCTCAAATCGGGGTCTGTCATTCGTATGACTCCTAATAGACCTAATAAACCATATGGATCTGGAGCGTTATCTTGCTGACTACCACCTGAGCCGTCTAGATTAACTGCCGCAACATCTCGAGAGAGCTTGTCTATGCTTTCGCTGCCTGACAATGGAACATCTGTTTTCCGCGACCCCGGTGCTGCCATATGCAGACTCTGCTGATTTGGTGTATCAACACCGAGCTGTTCACGATTCTTTATATCAGAATATATCAATATACCGCTCAGTGATACTAACTGGTGGTGGATAAAGAGGTTGTGTTGTCCTTACCCATGATACTGCTGAACTTGATATACCAAGATCGTGCTGCTTGTTGCCTATTATGAAAGCATCGTATGGTAAATATATGTGATTTAAATATCATGATAAAGAATAATGTCAGCTGGTTTAGAAGTGACAACATACTTTGGGCGAATCCGTTCATTATTGACATTCCTGAAGATAATGGTCCATCGGGCCTTGACATGCCGCTATGGTCTGGCCAATGAGTTACGTTTTAGTTAGATCGGAATTGTGTCCTATTAGCCACATTCTGAGAAACTCTGTAATGAACCTTTTAGTGCTGGGAATTCATCAGCCGTAAACGTTCGCGATGACATTCGTTGCGTCGTTGACGGTGACTGATCATTTCCGGCATGATGCGCTGGGAGTGAGTGAAGGCTCATGCTGTAGTTGCCAAGTGCTGCTGACCCTTGCGGTGAATATCCGCCGAATTGATCTTCGAACTGACGATTGCTAGATTGTACTGGTGCCGTTGACCCGGCAGAAGTGCCAGCAGTAGACGCATAGCTTCCGAATCGATTTGACAATAATGTGTTTCGTGGAGAAGTTGCAGAAACGTTCTGATTCAGCGATGAGTTTACACTGCCAAGCGCGGGGAAATCTGTCATGTCGACGCCTGACCGAAACATTTTGCTTGCTATAAGAAGGCTTACACCACTTCTCCAACGAGTGTTTTTGCTGCTGTTCACTTTCGGTCGGCTGGCGGTGACGTCAAAAATTAAAAAATTCATTAATTATAGCATTGAAATCAAAGGCATGGAATTAAGTATAATTTCTGAACAATGAACGCCATGCATTTGGACCACTTTTTTATTCAAGCCCTGATTGCAAACTTTTCCTTTTTGAAAGTGATTAAATCCATTACACTATTTCCTTTATTTTACTTATATGGATCAAAAGGAAAGCACGACCCATTCCAAAGGATCAAATAGTGTTATTGGCTCTGAATATGATTTATAAGAATGTGGACCATTTCGGTCTGGCTTGACAAAATAGAATAAGTTGTATAATAATTACGTTGGTTCTACGATAAGGCCGCTTATGATAAACACTTTTAAACCTTTTCGAGATGATCAAAGTTGGCCAATTCCTCAAGCTTGTGTTGCTCAGCAACAACAAGAGCGGCGTTGGGTCCATCGAAGACCTCTGCAAGAGCTTCAAGAGACTTGTTACGAGTCTCCTTAAAGAATCTCCAAACGATGAAGAATTCAACCAAAAGCCAGATATCGTAGACAATGTAGTATCTCCATCCGATGGCGGCAAGAGCAACAGGATTGACATACTGATTGAAGAATAGAGCAATAGCGACAGCAGCACCTTGGATGGCCATACCCTTAGCACGAATGGTGAAAGGTAAAATTTCGACGGGGTACAAAACTGTCATAGGGGTCCATGCGATATCATAGAAGGCAGAGTAGATGAAAATGAATCCAACGGAAGCTTGGCCGTATGCGCTGGCGTTGGGACCAGTTGGATTGTTGTTATAGGCAGCGGACATGCCAGTGACTAACACGTAACCGAGGATCATACCAGCCATGGAAATCATGAACATTGGGCGACGACCAATGCGATCAAGCATTAAAGTACCACCAACAGCGAAGATCCAATCAACGATATTTTTGATACCGTTAACTGTAACATAAAAAGAAAGAAAATCATGGTAAGCGAGTTTGATTCGATGCTGTGGAGATACGTGTTTAAATATGAATGTCTTGGACGTTTCAGCACTTACTGAGAGTGATTTTGTAGGGATCGGTTATACCAATGTTGATCATCATAGGAGTCAAGTAATAAGAAGTGATACCGTTTCCGGACCATTGAGAGAAGAGACCAACACAGATACAAATAAATGTACGCATGCGGTTTCCGGGGGTTTCGATCAATTCCTTCCATTCACGCTTAGAGACAGCTTGTTCCATGGCGATGGCCTCCTTGATTTCAGCGAATTCAACGCGAACAACTTCGTCATTGGGGTCACCGTTACCGTGGAGTCTGATAAGAATATCTCTGGCTTCTTCGTCGCGGCCACGACTAATCAACCAACGAGGAGATTCGGTCATGAAGTAAATGGCACTAACTTGAAGCAAGGAAGGCAAAGCTTGAAGCATAGAGGGAATTCTCCAGGACCAAGTGCTGTCGATGTTGACGGTGCCAAATGTGACCCAGGCAGCAATAATGGAGCCAACATACCATGTGGTGTTGTAGAGACCAGTAATAGTACCACGGTATTTAGGATGGGCAATCTCGACAACAAGTGTGGGAGCAGCGTTACCAGTAATAGCGATACCGAAACCAAGAATAAAACGAGCAGCTATAAACATGCCAACTATGATAGAAAAAAATTAAAATCATTCGTTTCATATCTTCAAACGTTTTTGAATATGTTATTATACATACCATGGACAGCCGCAGACTGAAGAGCAACACCGACCAAATTAATGAGTGAACCGATGATGATGGCCTTCTTACGACCGTAGTTATCACTAAGATAAGGAGCAGTCCAGACACCAATGAAGGAACCAACGGACATTATAGCGTTGATAAGACCAAGCAGCGCAGGGTTATCCAAAGGATTACCGAAATCTAAAGTGCAAAGGTAAATATTCTTGATATCTAGATACAAGGCAATCTCACAATGATCACATACATCCGTTCCAGTTACGGCCAGCCGACAAACCGTTCATCATAGAACCATCATAACCGTTAACGGCAGAGTTGGTAATGGCTACAGCGCACAAAAAGTACAGCTGTATCATGCCCTTGTTAGTAGCATCATTAGGCATCTCGAAACAAGTAGAGTAAAGGGACTGGAGAGAAGTAAAATGTGTTGCAAAGGATGAACCACATAATTTGAATAATGACACCACCTTTTTATATTATTTTGTCGGAGAGGCGGCATAGATGCTCCAATAGTGATAGTTACTGAAAAAAAGTTCGCTAATGGTCATGGCGTTCTTTGCCAGTGTCACTTGTACAAGTCCATATTCGAAAATAGAGAAAACTTCGGGTATTGTATTACATAAATGCAACGAAGTCTCAAGTTTGTGGGGTTCCTTAAGCACCTTATGTGGGGTTAGTGTTTGTGGGAATGGTAACACATATGCATTGTGCTCACACCTGAAGTAAGATAGCCCACGTTTCCCTCACTATAGTGAGTAGGTACTTCTCCATGTTTGTAAAGTGCGGCGTCTAGCCCGCGTGGCACATATAATTATCATCCTTGGACATCATGTGTGTGGCCTTTATCATTTAATTTACTATTTACGAGATGAGATGTGAAGTAAGTAATCATAATTCAGTGAAAGAACATACAACTTTTGTGACGGTTACAAATCAAATAGATAGGCTGTCAAAGCAATGACAACCTCAACAAGGATTCTCGTTTTTGCCGCATGCAATGATGCCAACAACGTGTTTAGACTTTCCCACAACTTTAAACTACCTGACTGCGTCTTATCGAACGATTTGTAGACGTTGAATAAGGATACTTCCTCACGAGGTGTTACAATGATGGTTGACCACGCGTGTTGATCCCAGAGTTCTCTGCGACTTTAAACCACGCGACACGTGGCGTGGCTTAACGTTTACCGCGGTTCCACGGGAAGAGGCGGCTCCAAGTGATGGGACGCCAAAACGAGTAAATTGATGGACACTTGCGACGGGACCCTATGTCAAAGTGGGAACAATATGGTGAATTAACCTGTATCTGTATGCAATTGGGGTAGAAGAGAAGCTTTCTTTTCTAGAAATCACTGAAAACCGAGACTCGGTACACTTGGGCTAGTTTCATGTAACTTTGCTGGCAAATATGTAAAATTCAACGTGACCCTTCTGCGCTGTTCATAAGCGGTACTTCAAAAACTCTCCACACTCTTTCACAGCACCTATTCTTGGGCCAACGTACGAGCTTACTGCCTGCTCTCAGCAACTTTGCTAAAAAGTATTGCCGTTGAACTATTGCTTTGGTATACTGATTTGGCGCCAAGATTATCGATAACCCACGCCTCTATGCTTATCACTATCAGTAGTTTTCAAGGAAGGACTGGTACCATGAGCTTGGAAACAAAAATTGCAAGTTAAATATGGACGCGGATCCGTATCTAACATTCCGTGCATTTATTCGAAAATGAGCAGCGATGTTTTTACCCGTATACAGGTATCAAAAAAAGAAAATAGTCTCTGCTGTTGATTTAAAAAAAAAAATTAAGTTCACGATACCATGGCGAAAAGCCTGAAATTTATTCTCACAATCATCAGTAGCTCAAAGCATGGCAAGAGAAACACATTCAGACTCATATACTCACAAATAAGACGGTGACGATATAGATTGATATGAAAGGCAATCGTCAAAAAATGAACGGTGCGTGAAAATGCAGGTGGAGGCATGTGTATACAGCGCTCACCATGAGACTGTCAGTCCTCCACAAAAATACGAGTTAGAGAGTAATATAACGAAGCAATATGGACTTCCAGGTTATCAATTTCAACATTAATTTATTAAGGGCATTCCATAATCTTACGACTATAGACATTTAGAAGAGATATGAGCTGGTTTGCGACCGTGAAGCAGTGAAAGAACGACAGAAATACCTACTTATGATTTATCGGTCCAACAAAATCCAACAAAATAATAATCTTGTTATCATCGCCAGTTGCTTTTTAGGCGGACGCGTTTGTAGTCTACGCTGAGTATTCCTCAGTAATTATATCACTTTCGAGAATCAAATTTAAGATTACTTACTTTTGTCTTGCTAGAAACCATGAAAGCTAACACTCTTCAAGACACTGCCGATGCGACAGTTTTTTTCCATGCGTTATGAATAATCACTGATCAACGTCAGTCACGGCATCGCATGAACTTTCAGGTGATGGCTCAATGTTGCCTGTTGTCAGTGGCACATGGGATATCCAAATGAAAAGCGTTGTTACAATAAATCATATGAGATTACTTTCGCTCTGGACTCTCACCATTTTCTAAATCAGCGGGAAAGACTACTGACTTCGCCAACCTAGACTATCTCATTTCTTTCATGATATATTTATTGGCCAATAAGCAACCAGATTGTATTAAGATAAGCAAAGGTGCATATCCAAAGAAAAATACTGTATATTGGAATATTGAAAGATAACTGATTTTTTTTTTTTTGGCAGAGCTCAGCATTTTTACGGCATTTCTCAAGCAACTGTATTTGAGGAAAGCGCCTGAGGCAAGTTTTTTTTTTTAAAAAAAAAGACTGCAAATAATAGATTTAGATTATGAATACAGAGATCTTTGATAATTCTGGAGTAATATGCAATTACCTCTGGTGATCAAGTATCAGAAGCATCGTAAGTACTATTACTAGGTTAAAATCTAAACAATATATATTTGACATTGCGTCGCTATTAAACTTTCACACCGCCAGTTTTTCAACGATGAATTTGATATATAATGTTTAACAGTTTGTTTAACTTGATATTTGGAAGCAAAATAAATCTTGGCCAGCACTGGTAGTAGGCAGCATCGGTGCTACGCGAATCGGGAACGGCATTGCTCCGATGGATCATGACTGCTTTTTCAGTTTTTCAAGTTTGTGGAAGCTCAGTCTGTCACGAAACCATAACAACTTACACAATGCCAGCATCCGAGAAAGCCATCCTACTAGTTAAAGCAGTCGCTGGTAACGCTTCAGCCGACGCATCAAATGATATCAAGTCAATTGCATCCAGTAAGCCCCAGCTTCTTGGCCAATCCGATGAGGAAAAGAAACAAGTAAGTACCGTTTATGCCAATGTAAAGTGCGACAAGGTCAAACATAATCACAGCAGCTGTGAGTAACCTTCCCTTATTGTGTTAAGGTTGATACTTGGTTGGCCTGTTCCGAGAAGAACGTCACTTCAGCTGGAAATGTTGAGGGAAATCTTGCTGTGAGTTTTTAGTCTCTGTTTGACTTGCTTTGTTTTGATATTTCGCATATTATTTTGGGTGTCATGAATACTTATGCTGAGGCGCGTGTATTACACAGAAACTTAACGATCAACTGCGCGAAAACACCTATGTCACTGGAAACCATCTTACCGTTGCCGACCTTGTAGCTTTTGCTGACTTGCACTCTCATGCTCAAGTCATCAATGTCGCCAACACACCCAATGTCCTTCGTTGGTTCGATTTGATCCAGAATACTGTCGTCAAAGGCAATCCTACTGCTGAGAAGGAGTTCTCCCTTGTTACAGTTGATCTTGATAACGTCCCCGAACCAGTCATCACTGTCGCTGTAAGTTTTACACATCTTACACTCTGGTTATTGACAAACACCCGCTCATTCTAATGTTCGCTTTGTCTTATAGAAAAAGGAGAAGAAGGGTGAAGGAAAGGTTGAGGCTGCTGTTAAGGGAGCCGCTGCCGCTGTCACTGAGGCAGTAGTCCCAGAGAAGAAGGAGAAGAAGGCTAAGAAAGAGAAGAAAGAGAAGGCCCCACCAGCTCCTGCTGCACCTGAGCAACCAGTTGTCTCTCGACTCGATATCCGTGTTGGCCATATCGTCTCCTGCAAGAAGCATGACGATGCTGATGCTCTCTATGTTGAACAGATTGATGTTGGTGATCCCGAAGGTACCCCACGCACAATTGTCTCCGGTCTCGTCAAGTGGTACCCTGTTGAAGAAATGCAGGTAAGACTTACTAATCATCTATAACCCTGCGTTCCAAACGATATGATGGTTGACACTTTATGGTCTATACTTGACAGAACCGCACTGTGTTGGTCTTGTGTAACTTGAAGCCCGCAAACATGCGCGGCGTCAAGTCTCAGGGTATGGTTCTTTGTGCATCGCCCGCTGATGGTACCAAGGTTGAACTTTTGGCACCTGTTGATCTTACCAAGGTCAAGCCCGGTGACAGAGTCTACTTTGAGGGTATGGAAGGTAAAGGATCACAAAAAAAAATATGCTCACACTAAGTAAATCATGTCCCTAAATCTTATCTATCTATACTAGGTACCCCTGAGGCTGTCTTGAACCCCAAGAAGAAGTACTGGGAAACCGTTCAACCCGACTTCAAGACTAACGGCGAAACTTTCGCCTTCTTCCAAGATAAGCCCTTCTTGATCAAATCCTCCTCTGGTGAAGACATCAAGGTCAAGGCCGCCAGTGTCACTGATGGTCTTATTAGATAAACACCACCATTTTCCCACCACCCAACAACTTAAAATAAAAAAAAGTATTATCCGTTCATAATGAACGCCGTGGAGTCTTTTAATAAGAGTATAAAGGTCACGATAATCTATACAAATTTAATGCTGGAGTAAGCACAAATAACAAAAGCTTGAATAACTAGAAATACAGTGAGAGAGATATGGCATCATTCAGTGGAAAATGAGGAGTTTAGAGTAATTTAAGACCAAAGATCTCTGATGGAGGAGTGCCATCCAGGAGCACCTTCAAATCCATTCTTGCCCTGCTCGTAATCAGCAAATGCTTGGTAGATTTCTTGCTCGGTATTCTGTAAAAGACAAGAACAAAAGGTTAGTACGTGTTGAGAAAAAAAAGGAGTTCGTGTAACTCGTCAATCGTTGGGTCGACTTACCATAACAAATGGTCCATATTGGATGATGGGTTCATTGATTGGCTCTCCAGCAATGACGACAAATCGACAGTCATCAGATAAAGATTCAACAGGAAGATAAGTTCCACCGTTATCACTCAACACTAGAGTATGATGGGCTTCGGCCTTGTGTTTATCTCCACCAAACATGGCGGTTCCGGATAAGGTGTACACAAATCCTCGGAACGACTTTGGAATAACCTGTTCAACCTTCTTGCCCTTCTTGAGACTGATGTCGATATACATGGTGGGTGTCAAGGTCATGACAGGTGATTGCACACCGTATGATTCGCCGGCAATGACTTTAATATCGATACCTTCCTCAGGAGAGATAGACTTGATGTTGGTGGCAGGATATTCTTGGTAGTTGGGCTCGCTGAGCTTGTCCTTAGCAGAAAGGTTGACCCAAAGCTGAAGACCGTGTGCCTTGTTGTTGGTAGCAGGGATTTCGGAATGCATGATACCTTTTCCGGCAGACATCCACTGCAGATCGCCAGGTCCAATGCGGCCCTTGTGACCCTTGAAATCTTCGTGCCAGAACTCACCTTCCAACATATAGGTAACAGTTTGGAAGCCACGATGAGGATGACTATTAACGCGAAACGTTAGATCACGACTTCATAAACTGATAATCAACAGAAAGCAAACTTACTCAGGGAAGCCAGCGGGCGCTTGAACACTGAATTCGTCGAGCATTAGGAAAGGGTCGAGATTGCGAAGGGAACGAGTGCCAATGCTACGACGAACGCGGGCACCAGCTCCTTCAGCTTGTTCTTTTGATAGAACAGATTGGGCGATTTTGCGAGCAACTTTTGAGGCCATTTTTTTGTTAATGGGCTGTAAGAGAGTGGGGCTTGTTGTTTGAGAGTTCAAAACTTGAAGTGAAGTTGAAACTGGGAACGAATTTGATCGTGCCCTTATATACTTTATTTCCCTGCTTACCAAGTTCTGACCAACGATCGGAGTATGAAAATGATTTGTAAGTCCGTGTTGGTCATCTTGGACCTGCAAATGCTAATCATGACAATTAACGGTCATGTACGGTCATGGCAAATTTGTAATGAACATCTCCAAGAAACCAGAAGTAGCTAGAAACATGTAGATTGATCTGTAGTTATAATAGAATGATAAACATGTTTGAGTATACTACCGGCTGAAAACCACTTTAACTTTGCCTTTGTAAAGCAGACAGAGCTGCCAAACATTGCACAAGGCCCATTTTCTCTTTGAGTTATCACCTATATTTTTATATGTGGTTTCCTTTCAAAAATTCATAGAAAAGGTGCCTATAAAAGCTACATTTTTATATAAATATTAGACTAGTTCAATTGTTATATGAATATACGATATTATATACAACACGGCTGGTTAGGTGCTCTCGCTCTAGTGGCAAGTGTTACATTTCAACGATTCTTCGGACGTTTGCCATTGATTGTCTCGTCTCACAAATGTAATACGGGTAAAATCACACTTTGGAAATTATGTTTGATTCTCTTGTGCATAAGCCATTTGTTAACACTGAGACCATCGAGCTTCAATAAAGTTGCCGATAAGCAGATCGGTCGTAAAGTTTTGATCCAGCTGATGTAACTCATAGATGCTCCATAGAAACTGAGTCGCTGGTTCCTATATCCGAGGATCCATAGAATTGATTTTACCAATAACGTACTATCTACTCAAATTAATAATGAAAGAAGGCATCGCCATTCTCATATGCCAGGAATCCCGGAGGTATTTGGATCTCCATGGACAAAACTAGTCCTGTGAAATGAGCTCAGTATATACATATGGGTAGTCTCTTAAGAAGATGTTCTGTATCCAAAAGAATCATTGGCATATTGATACGGGATGCCTTTACAGAGAGGGTTGCAAGCAAGAGGCACATCTTGTTAGGAAAGAGCGATCACATTTGTCCCGTTCCTTCGCCGTGGCTAACAATTTGAAACATACGACGTTTGCGTGATTCCTCTACTAGCAGAGTCAGCCTTTTTTATTTTGCCTATTATTTAGCGACGGAAATAATGTCGATATCGATCTACTTATTGCTTAGGCTCCTCAGCTTCAACATCGGAGACAATGCCTTCTTTAATCAAGAGATCTTCAAGATCGCCAGATTGGTGCATGTTGAGAAGAATGTCACATCCACCAACGAAGTCTCCCTTGATATAAACTTGAGGAATCGTAGGCCATTCAGAGTACTCCTTAACACCGTCTCTGAGTTCGGCGTCCTCAAGGACATTGAAGGTTTTGACTTTGCCGAAATCAACACCCTG
This sequence comes from Umbelopsis vinacea, assembly GCA_016758895.1. NCBI lineage: Eukaryota > Fungi > Mucoromycota > Umbelopsidomycetes > Umbelopsidales > Umbelopsidaceae > Umbelopsis > Umbelopsis vinacea. Next base: position 926,949 of record JAEPRA010000003.1, on the reverse strand, counting down.
AACTTGCATGATTTGAACAGCAGCACGGCTGAAACCACACTATAGTCCGGTAATATATACAATTAGCTATCCGTAAATGAGACGACTAAAAAATTGACCGAAATATAGCAATTACCATTGGCTCCTCTGGTGTACCCTTCATGAAGAGAACGACTTCATTGTCCTTGACGGCCTGCAAAATTAAAAGTTTCAGCCATGCTTGTCGAAACTCCTAGTCTTTTGTACAAAAATTACCTGGTCCAACTTGGACTTCAAGCTGTCTGAAATCCATCTGGCTGAGATAGGGGCAGCAAAGCGAGAATAGGTCGTTGGTCGAATGAGAGTTGACTGCACATGTGATTATTGATCATGGATTAGTCATTGTTCACTGTAAATGAATTTAAGGATCGCCACAGGCTGTCCGTCTACTTGGCTTGAAATAAATTAATGAAACTCGGTAACAGCTACTTACTGTTCGTGTAGCTGCGCGGAAGAAGTTCATAATGCTGGTAGTGGTATTTAGTTACTTGAGTTACAAGGCCTGGAAGATTTTCGAGAAATTACTTGTCGCATCTGTCATCAGGAAGCAGTCACGTGGGTGTCAATTTCTGAATATGCAAAAGCGGCCAAATTTCTTTGCTTTTGAAGCAGGACACATCCATTTAATACAACTTCAAAAGAGATAACGGCTGTCTTGATAATCAACTATTTGCAGAAAAAAAAAAATCTTATCACAAGAAAAAAACTAGTTATTATAAAAACGAATCCTGTACAGATATTAAACGGTAGAATATATAAAGCTAAACTGAGCATCGGGCATCGTCAACAGCTCGCCAGACGTCTTTGATTAGTGAATTGTCTCCCGAAAATCCATCTTCATGGTGTTCCAACTTAATCCTCGGCTCTTTATCTACATCCATAGTATAATTGTTGAATTCCAAATCATCTTCAGGCCAGCTTTTCTCCAAGCTTGCAGGGGTATCGTCCTGATATGTGACTGAGGAAGCAACTGAGTAGGAATCTCTGCTACCTTGTTCCCGTTTTACGGGTATTTCCAATTCTGGTGCCGAAGAGTTGGAGCTATAAGAACTTGCGAGCTGTGGATCCATATCCATCGATGATGAAGTAACGGCATTGGATTTTATGATGCTACTGACTTGGCCTGGCGGAATGCCTTTGCTGATCACACCATCCAAACTACATTCTGAGCCTGGAGGCGAAGGTTCGCACTCTAGCCGACCAATTGCCTCTTTTACAGTGGATTCCATGATAGTGACCAGTCTCTTACAGTTTTCGAAATCGTAAGCGTAAGTCATTGACGATTTTGACAGACTTACAGATCGTTCCAAATTTCGTCGTGCGAACCTCCTAAATCGAACATCACTGTAGGTCAATAGCTTCATGTAAATCGTATTGGCGAATACAAGGGCTAGTATGGGTAAATTGCAGTCTTTGCGTTTGTTGATCATTATATCCAAACATTCTGTGATACTGTTGGCAGCTTGAATGCAAGCACTTAAGCACTGAACTGCGATGGGCGTGGTAGGTTGACTGTTCGTTGGTAGGAATGTTTGATACAACAAAATCTTATTGATGTTGTAATGCACATGCAAGTTTATGATGCAAAAGCTATTGACGTCGTCAGTTTTGACACTGAGTTTTCCACTACTGCCGTTTGCTTCCAACGTAGGTCGTTTAGTGGCATTTAGTAGCATTTCAGAATCTGGATTCTGCCAATCCAGAGGGACCGTCGCATAACAATCGAACAACGTTTGCTGTAACTCAAAAAGATCTATTCGAAAAGGCGCCTGTCTTCGATATGCTTCTTGTGCGATGACCATTCTTGACATTAAGTCATGTCGTAGCACTTGTAGCTTAACGAGGTGGTACCACATGGTGTATATGAGATCTTGCGAATTGATCGGTTTTTCCAATGGTGGCGGAGGCATGATAGGTTGAGCTGCAGGGTAGTATTGATTAAGATGAACAGCATCGCAAGCTCCACCTTGCAAAACTTTGTACCAAGCGTTGTAATAATAAATCATCCATAACGTCATGTTTTCAGCCCTTGTTAACGGCCGCTTAGCGTCGTAGAGTCCCAGATCTTGAGCCAAGGCAAACGATATCCATTCGTATAAGTAGATTCCGTTAAAGTATCCATTTTGATGCATAGCATATGATAATAAAAATGTTCCTTGGACATTGTCCAAACTTGGGCTATCAAAGCAGTCGGCGAAGATTTCTCTTGCTTGAACGCAATACGCTGTCGATATCGCCTTGCCCATAGTAAACTGTGCCGCTGAAAATCCAGAATCACCGCTCCAGCAGTGAACTTGAAAAGCATTACGAGCTGACATTGCACATAAGGCATATATATATAGTTTGGAAGGCGGGTTCTCGTTTTTCTGGTAGCGTTGCCATACATCGGCAGGCTCGATGAATGGAAGTCTTGAGGTAGAGCAGCATGGTGAGGTACAAAATAGTTCGACAAGCTGATTAGTAAGCTGCTCGGATGTGTCGATGGGGTATCCTTGAGGTAATGAATGCATAGAAACAGACCATGCGTTCCATATAGCGAACGGGAACATATCCTGCCGTAAATCTGCCGTTGCCATCTGGTTTAAATCAGATATCATGCCTTCTTCTACTGATTCAAAATCGGAATCCGACATAGCATCAGGCGAATCTTGTATTGACCTTGGCGATGGAAGAAACGAGTATGCAAATTGAGCAATTAGTTTGTGCAAGTCGGTGAATGACGACACATTGCTTTCCATGGATAAGCCTTGGTCAAACTTGTTGTGTATCGCCCAGGTGAAAGGTGGTCGAGGCTTCTTTTTTGGCAGTATGTCTCGTTGTGTTCGCTTCGCCAACCATTTGCTTTTACCATCAAAAAAATCATTCCATTGATCAACTGCACGATTCATGGCGTTCAGTACAGTGGAGACATGATTAGCCTTTGGCTCAGTTTTTGTGTATGCACACTCAAACTTGTTTCGAACACATCTTGAGCAACTGGGAAATGTGAGATCGCATTGCTGTAAATCTCTATAGCATTTTGAGCACGGATAAACTGAAAAGTTGCCAACCAGGGCATCTGTTGGGATTTCTTCAGCTATGGCCTGAGGCTGTTTAGCTATATTTTTTTCGCTTTTGGGTCGCTGTTGTAGCTTCTCGTTAAGTGTGGCTATCCGGTTTCCTAACACATCAGCCGACAGCTGTAATTGCTTCAATGAGGGTGCAGCTTCTGGATATATGCACTTGATTCCTCGTCGTTTACATCTTGAACATGCCGGCTTTTCACGATCGCATGAGTGGCTGAAATATTAACAGCTTGAGTAGGAGACATTGGACAAAAAAAATTCAATCAAGATAAATGATAATGCATACCGAAAGCCTCTACATCTGTAGCAAGCCGCACCTGCATTGCTTGTTCGATCCTGTTCAGAGTCTTCCGCCATTTTCAATAATGTATTGCAAACCGACAGGAAGGAACGAGAGGTGGGGAGGAATTTTAGCTGCTGCACCTCAGCCGGAATTCGGTTGATCTCCACCGCCGGTTTAGAAGTCCGATTAACCATACCATGCTGTCGTATACGACACGGTGCATATAGCAGCAGACATCATTCTTCTCCAAGCCTGAATAGGATAGCTTGTTTCAGGTATATCGCTTAATATCACCCGTTTTCAGAGAATAGGTTAAATTGTGTAAATGCTGACGTGGACATAAAATCAACAATGAATGGCGATACAAGCGATCGTTAACAGGAATCTGTGTAACGTTATCGTTTATTAAACTAAGAGAACTTGAATAATGAGCCGCTACTTCAAACGCAAAAGTAATGAAGACTGTAGCATTGCAAAGAGCCACTAGTATACCAGCGAGAAAATAGTATAGTTGATTATAATAGCTTTAATTTGTTTGAAATAATTTATCATTTACTTTGAGTTGCAGAACTCAACCCCATACATCTTCATTATATCGGCCACTAGAAATAAGCCCGCTTACGACCTCGGTCGCTTCTTCGTCTGTTTTAGCTCCGCCAAAGTTCTTCGCTATGAGCTCAAATGTACGCCGGACGTCTCTGCTCATCGCGCCAGCTCCACAGACATAAATGACAGCTCCTTGAGATAGAAGTTTCCACATCTCCCCAGCGTTGGCCATGACTTGATGTTGTACATACTTTCTAGGATTGTCCTCACCATATCGAGAGAATGCTGGATACAGCTTGGTAAGCAATCCGGACTTTTCGTATCCTTCAAACACATCACGGTAGATGAAGTCCTGATCGGGATGTCGGCAGCCAAAGAAGAGATGAGCTTCGGCTTTGGACTTGAGCACTTCTCGTTCTTGTAAAAATCCAACAAATGGTGACACGCCAGTGCCAGCCGCAATCATGATGATAGGTGTCTTCTCATCAGAGGGCAAGCAGAAGCTGCTCTTGCTGGACTTGATACGAGCACGCAATGGACATGGTGGCTGAACGTTTGCAAGGTATCCTGACGTGAGACCAGGATAGTGACGGTTGTTGATAACATCATCGACGACACCGACAGCGAGATGAGCAGAGTCCTTGTTCTTCAGTGGAGAAGTGGCAATAGAGTAGCGACGAGGCTGCATGACAGTGACTGCACAAAGGAATTCCTTGAGGCTGAACTCTGTAAGTGGGTAATTTCTTTGCAAGTCCAAGAGATTGCGATGCTCCTTGACAAACTCGTTGTATGCCGCTTGACCTTTATCACCGGGAATAATCACATCAGAGAACATAGCAGCAACATCAGGATGTGTCTTTTGCAAACGAGCTGCAAAATACGCAAGCATGTATCTTGAAGGAGCAGAGTAAATGTCTGCATAGTACTTGAGTGCATTTCTTACTGTACATGGTCCTTTGATGGCGGCGGCTAGACTGCGAGACGAAACGGTAGTGATATCGACATTGGTGATTTCGAAAACAGAGTCGAGTATAAGACCAAATCCAAGAGCCACCTTTTCGATATCCACATCGGAATTCTCTGGGAGAATTTCAAGATGATCTCCAGCAAGATATCTATGCTTGTCCGTGTTAGGGGACTGGAGTTTGGATATGTCAATTTCGACATGACGAGTGCTACGCTTGGATAGCTCAACATTCTGAAGTTCGGTGTTGGCAGTAATCTTGGCATTATACTCTCCATTAACATTCTTGCTTGCACTATTCCACTTGGCTTCTTCAGATTTTTGGATAATCTGAATCTCAAGCTTATCAGCAGGATCCTCGTTTTTGGATGCTGTAGGCACCAGGGAAGTGGTTTCGAGGTTGGTTCCAATACCAAAGTAGACGAGAGTATGGGACCAGAAATGAGCACACCTATTATAAAAAGATCAAAACGTGTAATTCGTAATGTTATACGCATTGCCTTGAAATCTTACCATTCTTGGAAATCTGCATCCATATCCTTGTCAGCATCACCTGATCCAAGATAGAAGAAGCGCTCTGCACCAAGTTCATCGAGGCGATTATCGCATTTGGTAGGGAATTGCTGATATGTTCTCCAATTCTTGTTACCTAATCCGAAAACTGAATATAAAAGTCCTTCCATTGGTTGATCCTTATCATTGGACTCGTCAGAAATGAATTTATCGAATTTTTCAGCAGAGTCTGGAGGAGAGCCATTGTAGGTGGCAGTACAGATGACGATGAGCTCACGACGATCATTCGATCCTTTGGGACCATTATATTTTCCACTCTCCAAAACCTCCCACTTGTCCATGTCACAGACTTTGATGTTCTTGAAGCCAAAGCTCTTGGCTTGACCTGCGAGCTGTGAAGCATAGTCTTGAGCGGTACCAGTCTGAGTACCAAAGAGGAAGGTGACGGGAGGAAGAGGTATAGATCCAGCATTTACAACGGCTGTCGGTAAAGTGGCTTTTGGCATCTTTGTTTGAGTTGGAGATCCAGGTGGTGTAAGTCTACTGTCAGCAGTGGGACTAGGAAGATGTTCACGAGGAAGAATTTTCATAAATAGATTTAGTGGTTTAGTGGTAGGGGACTTGGGATCGTGTGAAATCGGTGGTCCGTCATAAACGAAACGGAATCGGTGGAGGAGCATGCCTAGAATCGTCTTGGCTTCTTGGAGAGCAAGCGCCATACCAATGCATGATCGTGGGCCGGTACTGAATGGGAGCCAAGCGAAGCGAGATCTTTTTTGTTCTTCTTCAGGAGTCCATCGACTAGGGTCGAATTCGTCAGGATTGGGATAGATGTCGGCATTGTAGTGCATGGAACCCAAATGGATGATGACTTCAGACCCAGCTTTGATATGATAGCCTCCAGGGACAATGATGTCTATGGAATAGGGTAAGCAATCTAGAAAAGGTGGGAACGAGATAAAGATCATATTTTAAATAAATACGATACGACGTACCTTTTTTACAATATTTTCCAAGTGCACGGAGAGGAGAGTACATACGAAGAATCTCCTTCAGTACTTGGTTGGTATATTTCATATTGGATGATTGTTTAGCTGTTGGAAGACCGTCATGAGTGATACCAAGATTGACAATCTCTTGCAAAATCTTTTCTTCGACTTCAGGATGACGAGATAGTTCATACAATGTCCAAGAAAGCGTGTTGCTGGTTGTTTCGTGCCCAGCAATCAAGAAGGTGATCACTTGATCACGAATGTTTTCATCTGTAAGACCTAGATCATTCTCATCTCGAGCATTCAACATAAATCCGAGTACATCCTTATTCATGTCATTCGCCTCAGGACCATTTTTGCGCTGTTGAATAACTTCATCAACCGTCGAGTGCATTAGCTTGAGAGATCGGTCAAAGCGGCGATTGCTCTCGAGTGGCAGACGCTTCAAAACTTTTGGTTGAAGCATTCTTTTAAATGCTTGCTTCATACAATATCCCATAGCTTCGATAAATGGATGATTCTCGGCGTTGCGATCATCAAGTAGATGGAAGTCTAAGCAAATTTACATAGTCAGTTATTTTGTTTGAATTTATGAAAGCCTTACGTTCTCATCGGCTTACCATATCCAAATCCAACTTTTCCGATAGTTTCAAATGTAAGATTGGTTGTCCAGTTTAGAATTTCTACAGGTTCATCGGGACCAAATTGTTCCAGAAGCTTAATGGTTTGTTGACCAATCAAACTCATTTCCAATTGGTACGCCTACACATTGAATTGAGTATGAGGTGGTCTATATATATTACCATTAACTTTGTCTTCAAATATTTACCTTGATGGCTCTTGGAGAGAAGGCTGGCATAAGAAGCTTATGAGCAAGCTTCCAGTCCATGTCATCACTGTTTGTAGTGAATAGACCTTGTCCACCAAATGCCTTGATTTCATTAAGACCACCGTTGATTTTCTTTGTAAAGTACTCACTTTCCTTTACAAAAAGCTCTGCAATGGCTGGATCATTTGTTCCAGTGATCTCGTTTCCGATCAAGTTAATCTTCACGACGGGACCAAGCTCATTGAAAAGCCGTCTCCAGCTTGCCTGCCTGATGACAAATTAATAAATTCCTGAGCCAAAAAAAGACATTGTTTCACCACCTATAACTTTGATACTCGTTACTTACAAATCTGGTAGCATTTCGTACAAGTTGCCAAAGTATGGAAGCGAGCGCTTGGGAATAGCAGGTAATTTGATTTGATCCTTCATATTCACATAGATCACTTTTTGTTGTCGGACTTCATCTATATTAGAGAGCACTTGTCCGTCGCCATTTTCCAGTATCAGATCTTGGTGACCGCTGGCAATGCCTAATTTATCGGCTACAAGGCTACGCAGCTTATCCATGCTTGCGCTATTATCAAACGTTACAGTCGCATCATTGCTTTCTATGCTATCGGAGCCTTTGATAGCTGCAGTAATTGTCGTCTTTGACATAGAAATAGATATTTCGTCGAGTGATGAAGACTAAAAGTATTGAAAAGAACAAAGCGCTAACTCAATGCACTTTTTATAACTTTTGAACTTAATTGGGACACGCAAGCAATGGCCGGAGTGTGATTACCTTACTCCGACCAGTTATGTCTGGCCACTTTCCATTTTTACCTTCCATTTTTGGTCATTTTCGAGGCTCGTAAGCCGACTGGCGGTAAACTTTACCGCCACAGCTTTTTCACATTGGTACTAAAGAATAATATATCAATGCTAGCTCGTAAAGCAATCAAGCGAAATCAAGATAGCTAGAATCAATCAATTTGAAATAATAATGCGCTATTCAAGTGCCTTAGTGTTGATCATCCATATCTGAAAAGCTACAGGTAATGATGAAATCAAATGAGGCGGATTTTATGAGTCGTATATGTAAGTCATGTAAACTGTACTAGATTTTCCAAAAGTCGCGGAAACATGTCCGTCCATAGGGTACGTAACCCTGATTGTTATCAATTGAATTGTCAGCCTCATCTTATGACATTGCTCCAACTTATTGAAACAAGGCACTTACAAGATCTTATTGTGTAAACCAAATATATGTAATTTATGAAGCTGGTTAGCTGCTTCTAATAGTGCTGTATTGATACGTGGGTGGATTCAACAAGATTGATTGCGAGTTATGACAACGTGCAAAAATGTAGACTAACACGACTTGATTCGTCAGCTACTTAGATACACTAATGGATTGACCTTGTGTTAATTGCGTTTACTGAAACGAATCAAGTGTTCAATACAAGGAATAAAAACGAAATCTCCCTGATCACATACAACCATAGCATCTGATCAAAATTAGACAACAAGCCTTCCTCTACTGATTTTCCACTTAGATTTGAAATAATAATAAGCAAGCACTCAGCAGGTTTAACATCAATACCGGTGTTCATGAGTGCCCGAATGTAGGTAAGCAATTTTTCGGTGTAGTAGGGAATTATGGGAAATTTAGTCTTATGTGCCGCCTTGGATGTACATGCCATATATTCTTTATGTAGAAGTAAAAAGTAATAAAGGCTCTGATTTTTCACGCAGCTAGCTAGGCTTATAGATTTCCGAGATGCTATTCCCATTTTCTGAACGAAACAATAAAACCATTACAACTTTTAGCTGATTTCCATTTGCTCACATAAGGAGGAACCTCTATAGACATTCAATCCTGTTCAACCAAATATGGTGCTTATTTGCTCATATATGCCCAATTGGCTTCGATAAATGGATGATTCACAGCATTGAGATAATTCAGTAGATGAAAGTCTAGATACGTTTATATAGTCAGTCACTGTGCGTGAAATAAGCATAACATTATTTTCTCATCCGCATACCACATCCAAATCCAACTTTTCCAATAGTTTCGAATATAAGATTCGTGGTCCAGTGAAAAATTCATAAGATTCATCCGGAGAAAAGTGCTCCAGGTCATTTTCAATGCTCGTAAGCTTAATCTCGGTTAAAATTTTACCGACTGTATCCTTTCATGCTGGCGTTGAACAAAGGACGGTCAGTGCTGACTCGTATAGAATTTATACATGATCCTTATAGTCATAATCAATTCATTGTTAAGGTACAATTTTTTGGTACGATTGGTATATAATGATTAACAGGAGTTGAAATCATATCACAACTAATGTAAAGTGTATGAAGCGGTGCATGTTTATACCCAAAGTTTTGTAAATTAGCTGGCTTTTTCAATGGAGTCGGAAACATGACCGGCTGTAATATTGACCCCGATTGAAATCAACAGTATCGCAAGTGGTCCATGTAAATTTATAATCTCTTCTGTAACAAAGGCCTCAAGATATCACGAGGAAGCTCTTCGTATTGTCAGCATAGCATAGTGCTTTCCCTCGTCTTGGTCTAGGAGAAGATGAACTTTTTTTCAGTAGGTATATATGAATCAAAGATGCAGCTTGATATGTAGCATGCTAAAGAGGTTATGGTCTTTGAACATTACCCAAAGGGCGGAAATCAAAGCATTGGCGTAATTTTCCTTGCTTAGATTCCAATAGGCCATCGATATAGACTGCTAAGTGATAAATTGTGCCACAGTGCATTCAGAATCATCACTTCAGCAGCGAGATGTTAGCATTACAAGCTGGCACAGCAAACAACCCGTGGCTTCATGTTTGGAAGGTGAAAGCTAGTTCCTCTATGGAGCTGCAAAAATTTTAGAACTCAATGTCCCTTCACCACTATTTACTGCATTATACTGAAATTCAGAATGATTCAGCTTGATTTTTAAAGTGCTTGGGTTTTCCAATTGATTGACTTTGAGGTTAGATGTGCTTTAAAATGATATATGTGCATTATATGATGAATGAAGACGAAACATCCCGTAAATTAGCTGTGACTATGATTAATATCAGATACCAAGCCTTCTCCTCCTACTGATTCAAGATCGGAATTCGAATTGTGTAGACAAACTTAGTGGCATCCTTAAAAATTGTAGAGAAAGAGGACTCAAGTTCAGGCAATTAAGGCGCGAAAACGGGAATGACAAGAAGTAAAACTTCACGTATAGAATTTGTATATTTCATGTATACTCTATGAAAAAGGTAACAAAAGCTTCGTTTCAGGTGGTGGCATTTGTATATGATTTAGTCAAACCGTATTACTTTCAAATGATGTTACTCCCAAAACAGCCCATATGGAGCCATTCTCAGTTATAAATACTCACAAAAGCACTGATATTGGAGGCTTATAATTATTCAGTCAGGCAGTGGGCACTGAAAAAATTCAATCGTTTCTACAGAGCATGATATTCATTCATTTAAAGTATGCTTGCTACCACATGAGATGAAACACTTTTTTACTTTAAATTTCACGATAGTATGCGTTCATAATCCCGCGACTAAAATTTTCAACCAAAATATGTAGTATTCATTAATGGAATTATTATTTACTTATTTACATGCAATCAACTTTTATCAGTTCTGCTTTGAACTTGAGCGACTTAACCCCATACATCTTCGTTATATCGACCACTAGAAATAAGCCCGCTTACGACCTCGGTCGCTTCTTCGTCTGTTTTAGCTCCGCCAAAGTTCTTCGCTATGAGCTCAAATGTACGCCGGACGTCTCTGCTCATCGCGCCAGCTCCACAGACATAAATGACAGCTCCTTGAGATAGAAGTTTCCACATCTCCCCAGCGTTGGCCATGACTTGATGTTGTACATACTTTCTAGGATTGTCCTCACCATATCGAGAGAATGCTGGATACAGCTTGGTAAGCAATCCGGACTTTTCGTATCCTTCAAACACATCACGATAGATGAAGTCCTGATCGGGATGTCGGCAGCCAAAGAAGAGATGAGCTTCGGCTTTGGACTTGAGCACTTCTCGTTCTTGTAAAAATCCAACAAATGGTGACACACCAGTGCCAGCGGCAATCATGATGATAGGTGTTTTCTCATCACATGGCAAGCAGAAGCTGCTCTTGCTGGACTTGATACGAGCACGCAATGGACATGGTGGCTGAACGTTTGCAAGGTATCCTGACGTGAGACCAGGATAGTGACGGTTGTTGATAACATCATCGACGACACCGACAGCGAGATGAGCAGAGTCCTTGTTCTTCAGTGGAGAAGTGGCAATAGAGTAGCGACGAGGCTGCATGACAGTGACTGCACAAAGGAATTCCTTGAGGCTGAACTCTGTAAGTGGGTAATTTCTTTGCAAGTCCAAGAGATTGCGATGCTCCTTGACAAACTCGTTGTATGCCGCTTGACCTTTATCACCGGGAATAATCACATCAGAGAACATAGCAGCGACATCAGGATGTGTCTTTTGCAAACGAGCTGCAAAATATGCAAGCATGTATCTTGAAGGAGCAGAGTAAATGTCTGCATAGTACTTGAGTGCATTTCTCACTGTGCATGGTCCTTTGATGGCGGCGGCTAGACTGCGAGACGAAACGGTAGTGATATCGACATCTGTGATTTCAAAAACAGAGTCGAGGATAAGACCAAATCCAAGAGCCACTTTTTCGACATCCACATCGGAATTCTCTGGGAGAATTTCAAGATGATCTCCAGCAAGATATCTATGCTTGTCCGTATCAGGAGACTGGAGTTTGGAAATGTCAATTTCGATAAGACGAGTGCTTCGCTTGGATAGTTCAACATTCTGAAGTTCAGAGTTGGCAGTAATCTCGGCATTATACTCTCCATTAACATTCTTGCTTGCACTATTCCACTTGGCATCTTCAGATTTTTGGATAATCTGAACCTCAAGCATATCAGCAAGATCCTCGTTCTTGGATGCTGTAGGCACCAGGGAAGTGGTTTCGAGGTTGGTTCCAATACCAAAGTAGACGAGAGTATGGGACCAGAAATGAGCACACCTATTATAAAAAGGTCAAAACGTGTAATTCGTAATGTTATACGCATTGCCTTGAAATCTTACCATTCTTGGAAATCTGCATCCATATCCTTGTCAGCATCACCTGATCCAAGATAGAAGAAGCGCTCTGCTCCAAGCTCGTCGAGGCGATTATCGCATTTGGTAGGGAATTGCTGATATGTTCTCCAATTCTTGTTACCTAATCCGAAAACTGAATATAAAAGTCCTTCCATTGGTTGATCCTTATCATTGGACTCGTCAGAAATGAATTTATCGAATTTTTCAGCAGAGTCTGGAGGAGAGCCATTGTAGGTGGCAGTACAGATGACGATGAGCTCACGACGATCATTCGATCCTTTGGGACCATTATATTTTCCACTCTCCAAAACCTCCCACTTGTCCATGTCACAGACTTTGATGTTCTTGAAGCCAAAGCTCTTAGCTTGACCTGCGAGCTGTGAAGCATAGTCTTGAGCGGTACCTGTCTGAGTACCAAAGAGGAAGGTGACGGGAGGAAGAGGTATAGATCCAGCATTTACAACGGCTGTCGGTAAAGTGGCTTTTGGCATCTTTGTTTGAGTTGGAGATCCAGGTGGTGTAAGTCTACTGTCAGCAGTGGGACTAGGAAGATGTTCACGAGGAAGAATTTTCATAAATAGGTTCAATGGTCTGATAGTAGCAGCCTTTGGATCATATGAAATCGGTGGTCCGTCATAAACGAAACGGAATCGGTGAAGGAGCATGCCTAGAATCGTCTTGGCTTCTTGGAGAGCAAGCGCCATACCAATGCATGATCGTGGGCCGGTACTGAATGGGAGCCAAGCGAAGCGAGATCTTTTTTGTTCTTCTTCAGGAGTCCATCGACTAGGGTCGAATTCTTCAGGATTGGGATAGACGTCGGCATTGTAATGCAAAGAACTCAATTGGACGATAACTTCCGACCCAGCTTTGATATGATAGCCTCCAGGGACAATGATGTCTATGGGAATAGGGTAAGCAATCTAGAAAAGGTGGGAACGAGATAAAGAGCATGTGTTGCTATAAATATGATACGACGTACCTTTTTTACAATATTTTCCAAGTGCACGGACAGGAGAGTACATACGAAGAACCTCTTTAAGTATTTGATGGGTATATTTCATATTGGATGATTGTTTAGTTGTTGGAAGACCGTCATGAGTGATACCAAGATCGACAATCTCTTGCAAAATCTTTTCTTCGACTTCAGGATGACGAGATAGTTCGTACAATGTCCAAGAAAGCGTGTTGCTGGTTGTTTCGTGCCCAGCAATCAAGAAGGTGATCACTTGATCACGAATGTTTTCATCTGTAAGACCTAGATCATTCTCATCTCGAGCATTCAACATAAATCCGAGTACATCCTTATTCATGTCATTTGCTTCAGGACCATTTTTGCGCTGTTGAATAACTTCATCAACCGTTGAGCGCATTAGTTTGAGAGATCGATCAAAGCGGCGATTGCTCTCGAATGGCAGACGCTTCAAAACTTTTGGCTGAAGCGTTCTTTTAAATGCTTCCTTCATACAATATCCCATAGCTTCGATAAATGGATGATTCTCGGCGTTGCGATCATCAAGTAGATGGAAGTCTAAGCAAATTTACATAGTCAGTCGTTTGTGTGAATTGACCATAGCCTTACGTTCTCGTCGGCTTACCATATCCAAATCCAACTTTTCCGATAGTTTCAAATGTAAGATTGGTTGTCCAGTTTAGAATTTCTACAGGTTCATCAGGACTAAATTGTTCCAGAAGCTTAATGGTTTGTTGACCAATCACACTCATTTCTAGTTGGTACGCCTACACATTGAATTGGAGTATGAGATAATCTGTGTGTATATTGCCATTAACTTTGTCTCCAAAGGTTTACCTTGATGGCTCTTGGAGAGAAGGCTGGCATAAGAAGCTTATGGGCAAGCTTCCAGTCCATGTCATCACTGTTTGTAGTGAATAGACCTTGTCCACCAAATGCCTTGACCTCGGTAAGACCGGTGTTTAGCTTCTTTGTAAAGTACTCACTTTCCTTTACCAAAAGTTCTGCAATGGCTGGATCATTTGTTCCAGTAATCTCGTTTCCGAACAAGTTAATCTTCACGACGGGACCAAGCTCGTCGAAAAGCCGTCTCCAGCTTGCCTGCCTGATGACAAATTAATAAATTCCTGAGCCAAAAAAAGACATTGTTTCACCACCTATAACTTTGATACTCGTTACTTACAAATCTGGTAGCATTTCGTACAAGTTGCCAAAGTATGGAAGCGAGCGCTTGGGAACAGCAGGTAACTTGATTTGATCCTTCATATTCACATAGATCACTTCTTGTTGTCGGACTTCATCTATATTAGAGAGCACTTGTCCGTCGCCATTTTCCAGTATCAGATCTTGGTGACCGCTGGCAATGCCTAATTTATCGGCTACAAGGCTACGCAGCTTATCCATGCTTGCGCTATTATCAAACGTTACAGTCGCATCATTGCTTTCTATGCTATCGAAACCTCTGACAGTTGCAATAATTGTCGTCTTTGACATAGAAATAAATATCTCAGCGAGTGATGAAAACTATAAGTATTGAAAAGAATAATGCTTTAACTCAAAGCACTTTTATAATTTCTGAGCTTATTTGAATACGCAAGCAATGGCCGGAGTGTGATCATCTTAGTACGACCAGTTGTATGTGACCACTTCCGCTTTTTACCTGCCATTTTTGGTCATTTTCGAGGCTCGTAAGCCGACTGGCGGAAAATATTACCGCCACAGCTTTTTCACATTGGCACTGAAAATGAAAATTGATCTGTGCTGAGTTGTAAAGCAATCAAGGCACTTTAAATATCGTATTTCTGACCTGGTTAACGGCCATGAAATGTGGTGTCAAAGGCTTCATCTAGCGGTGAAGCGAACTCGTTTAGTTTTAATGCAAGTACACATCAATCATCCTTTTGGTACACCAAATGAATACGTAAAGAAATTTTGCCAGCATTATTCGGATTAGCGCTACAAACCTATCTGCGATAATTCCATTGCTTTTATTCCAATATACCGTCATTTTTACCATATCCACTAATAAACTAGAAATAACACTTTGGAATTATCGCACCAGCTCCAGCGGTATTGCTGGAAACTGTTAGTTTTTATCGTGTCAGCCAAATACATATAATTTGGAAGGCTCGTTTGCTTCCCCTCTTCGTGTTGGAGTCATACTTTGGTAGGTTCAACAACATTAATCGCGAGGTATGGCAGCATGCAGAAATGTAGAATAACACGACTTGATTCGTAAGCTACTTCGATACACTGGCGGATTGACCTTGTGTTAAAGTGTTCATGGAAGGAAATCATGTGTTCACACAAGGAATAAAGACGAAAATCTCCGTAATGACATAATAACATACAACCCTACCATCTGATCGAATTTAAACACCAATTCTTCCTCTACTGATTTTCAGCTTCAAATTTGAAATAATAATAAGCAAGCATTGAGCAGGTTTAGCATCTAACCAGTGTTCATGAGTACCCAAATGTGAGTGGGCAATTGTTCAGTGAAAGCAGGGAATGACTAGTCATTAGTCTCACTTCCCGCCTTGGATGTACATGTTATATATATTCTTTAGGTAAAATTGAAAGGTATCAATGGCTCCATTTCACGCAGCCAGCCTTGGCTTATGAATTTCCGATATGCTATCTTCATTTTCTGAACGAAACAGTGATTCCAAACAACTTTCAACTGATTCGATTTGCTCGCATATGAGGGAGATCTATAGACATTCGATACTGTTCCAATAATCTGGTATTTAAACGTGATGCCCTCACTGCGTCCTCCAAAATTGACCATAATGTGCATAATATCTCAAAGACAGTCAGAAACAGGACATCAAGAATACATAAATTCCATTACAGAATTCTTATTAAGCATACATACATAAAGCCTTCTATGAGATTGCTTGACATCAAGGAACTCAACCCCATACGTCTTCATTGTATCGACCACTAGTCATAAGATCGGTAAGAAGCTTGGTTGCTTCTTCGTCTGTCTTAGCTCCGCCAAAGCTCTTCGCCATAAGCTCAAACGTACGGCGAACGTCTCTGCTCATTGTGCCAGCTCCACAGACATAAATGACAGCTCCTTGAGATAGAAGTTTCCAAATCGCTCCAGCGTTGGCCATGATCTGATGTTGTACATACTTTCTAGGGTTGTCCTCACCATATCGAGAGAATGCTGGATAAAGCTTGGTAATCACTCCAGTTTTTTCGTATCCTTCAAACACATCACGATAGATGAAGTCCTGATCGGGATGTCTGCAGCCAAAGAAGAGATGAGCTTCGGCTTTGGACTTGAGCACTTCTCGTTCTTGTAAAAATCCAACAAATGGTGACACGCCAGTACCAGCGGCAATCATGATGATAGGTATTTTCTCATCAGAGGGCAAGCAGAAGCTGCTCTTGCTGGACTTGATACGAGCACGCAATGGACATGGTGGCTGAACGTTTGCAAGGTATCCAGATGTGAGACCAGGATAGTGACGGTTGTTGATAACACCATCGACAACACCGACAGCGAGACGAGCAGAGTCTTTGTTCTTCAGTGGAGATGAGGCAATAGAGTAGCGACGAGGTTGCATCACTGTGACTGCACAAAGGAACTCCTTGAGGCTGAATTCTGTAAAAGGGTATTTCCTTTGCAAGTCCAAGAGATTGCGATGCTCCTTGATAAACTCGATATATGCCGCTTGACCTTTATCACCGGGAATAATCACATCAGAGAACGTAGCAGCGACATCAGGATGTGTCTTTTGCAAACGAGCTGCAAAATACGCAAGCATGTATCTTGAAGGAGCAGAGTAAATGTCTGCATAGTACTTGAGTGCATTTCTCACTGTGCATGGTCCTTTGATGGCGGCGGCTAGACTGCGAGACGAAACGGTAGTGATATCGACATTGGTGATTTCGAAAACAGAGTCGAGGATAAGACCAAATCCAAGAGCCACTTTTTCGACATCCACATCGGAATTCTCTGGGAGAATTTCAAGATGATCTCCAGCAAGATATCTTTGCTTGTCCGTATCAGGAGACTGAAGTTTGGAAATGTCAATTTCGATAAGACGAGTGCTTCGCTTGGATAGCTCAACATTCTGAAGTTCGGTGTTGGCAGTAATCTCGGCACTGTACTCTCCATTAATATTCTTGCTTGCATTATTCCACTTGGCATCTTCAGATATTTGGATAAACTGAATTTCAAGTTTATCAGCAGGATCTCCGCTCTTGGATGGTGAAGGTACCAATGATGTTGGTTCAGAATTTGTAACTACACCAAAATATTTGAGAGTATGGAACCAGAAATGAGCACACCTAGACAAACAAAAAGTTAGGGGTTGCCCATATAGTGATTTGGGGATTGCTTTGGAGTCTTACCATTCATGGAAATCTGCATCCATATCCTTGTCAGCATCACCGGATCCAAGGTCAAAGAAACGCTCTGCGCCAAGTTCATCAAGGCGATTATCACACTTGATAGGGAATTGTTGATATGTTCTCCAATTCTTGTTACCCAATCCGAATACTGTGTACAAAAGTCCTTCCATTGGATGATCTTTGTCTTTTGAAGTATCGGAAATGAATTTATCAAACTTTTCAGCAGAGTCTGGAGGAGAGCCGTTGTAGGTGGCAGTACAGATGACGACAAGTTCACGAGGATCATTCGGTCCTTTAGGACCATTATATTTTCCACTCTCCAAAACCTCCCACTTGTCCATGTCACAGACTTTGATGTTCTTGAAGCCAAAGCTCTTGGCTTGGCCTGCTAGCTGTGAAGCATAATCTTGAGCAGTACCAGTCTGAGTACCAAAGAGGAAGGTGACGGGAGGAAGAGGTACAGTACCAACATTCGTAGCGGCTGTTGGCATAGCGGCTTGTGGAATCTTTGTTTGAGCTGGTGATCCAGGTGGTGTGAGTCTACTGTCAGCAGTGGGACTAGGAAGATGCTCACGAGGAAGGATTTTCATAAATAGGTTCAAAGGTCTGATAGTAGCAGCCTTTGGATCATATGTGATTGGAGGTCCGTCATAAACGAAACGGAATCGGTGAAGGAGCATGCCTAGAATCGTCTTGGCTTCTTGGAGAGCAAGCGCCATACCGATGCATGATCGTGGACCGGTACTGAATGGAAGCCAAGCGAAGCGAGATCTTTTTTGTTCTTCTTCAGGAGTCCATCGACTAGGATCATATTCGTCAGGATTAGGATAAATCTTCGGATTGTGGTGAAGTGCATTCAAATCTACGTTGACGTGATCGCCTTCTTTGATTTGGTAGCCTCCAGGAACAACAATATCTTATTGAAAAGAGTTATAAACAGGAAATAAGGGGAAACGGAAATAAACGCTCACTCTTGAATATTTTCCTGGAACTTACCTTTTTTACAATATTTGCCAAGTGCACGGAGAGGGGAGTACAAACGAAGAGTTTCTTTAAGTACTTGGTACGTGTACTTCATGCCGGATGATTGCTCAGAGGTTGGGAGACCGTCATGAGTGATACCAAGGTTGACAATCTCTTGCAAAATCTTTTCCTCAATTTCAGGATGACGAGATAGTTCGTACAATGTCCAAGCAAGCGTGTTGCTGGTTGTTTCGTGCCCAGCAATTAAAAAGGTGATTACTTGATCACGAATGTTTTTGTCCGTAAGTCCAAGATCGTTCTCATCTCGAGCATTTAACATAAAGCCTAGCAAGTCTTTTTCCTTTTCTTTCGCCTCAGGACCATTCTTGCGCTGTTGAATAACATCATCAACTGTCGTATGCATAAGCTTGAGAGATTCTTCAAAACGCCGATTGCTTTCGACAGGCAAGTACTTCATAACTTTTGCCTGCATCATTCTTGTAAACGATTGTCTCATACAATACCCCATGGCTTCGATAAATGGATGATTCTTAGCATTGCGATCATCCAGTAGATGGAAGTCTAAATATGTTTACATAGTTAGTCATTTTGCGTGAAATGAGGATAACATTATTTTCTCATCCGCATACCATATCCAAATCCAACTTTTCCAATAGTTTCAAAGGTAAGATTGGTGGTCCAGTGAAGAATTTCAACAGATTCATCCGAAGAAAATTGCTCTAACAACTTGATGGTAGTTTGACCAATCAAGCTCATCTCTAATTGGTACGCCTACATATGAAACTGAGTATGACATGGTCTTCATATTTCTCTCAATTTGCTTCATAAATTTACCTTAATAGCTCTAGGAGAGAATGCTGGCATAAGAAGCTTATGAGCGAGCTTCCAGTCCATGTCATCACTGTTTGTAGTAAATAGACCTTGTCCACCAAATGCTTTGACTTCAGAGAGACCACCGTATATTTTCTTTGTAAAGTATTCACTTTCCTTGACAAAAAGCTCTGCAACGGCTGGATCATTTGTTCCAATCATTTCGCTTCCGAGCATATTAACCTTCACGACGGGACCGTACTCTTCAAAAAGTCGTCTCCAGCTTGCTTGGCTAATGAACAATTGTTAATTCTCGAACAAGAAGAAAAGCATAGATTCCATTGACTCATCACTTGTATCATGGCTATCTATCACTTACATGTCTGGTAGCATGTCGTACAAGTTGCCAAAGTATGGAAGTGTGCGTTTGGGAACAGCAGGTAATTTGACTTGATTCTTCAAGTTTACATAGATGACCTGTTGTTGGCGAGCGTGATCTATACCAGAAAGAACCTTTCCATTGTCATCTTCCAGAATCAAATCTTGATAACCGGTGGCAATGCCTACTTTATCGGCAATCAGGCTACGCAATGTGTCCATACTTGCACCAGTACCGAATCGTACAATGACACCATCGTTTTCAATATTATCGGTGCCTTTTATGGCTGCAATAAGCAATGTCTTTGACATAACAATAGATAGTCAAGCGAGAGGAAATTATGGGCTGTTGAGAAGCGATAAAGCGTCTACAGCATGTACTTTTATAGTTACCAAAAATCATTTGGCCGAGCATAAGTATGACCGGAGTGAAAGAACCGTTTCTCCTGACCAGTCATAACTAAACACTTCCGGGATTCTACCTACCCTTTTAGGTTATTTTCAACGCTCGTAAGCTAGCTGACGGTAAAATGTTTACCGCCGTTATTTTTTCATGCTGGCGTTGAGCAAAGGGCGATTAGCACTGACTCGTCTACAAATTGAACAAGATCCCTTTAGTCATTTTCAAGTCATTGTTAAAGGTACCATCTCTTGGTGTGGTTGCTATTTGATGATTATCAGGGGTTGAAATCATGTCAAGACTCACGCAAATTTTATGAGGCGGTGCACGGTTATACCTAAAGTTTTGTGATAGCTGGTTTTTCCAGTGGAGGCGGAAACATGGCCGGTTGTAGGGTTGAACCCGTTTGAGATGAAATGTATCGCAAGCGCACCATGTAAATTTATATACTCCATCGTAACAAAGGTCTCAGAAAATAACAAGCTCGCTCTTTGTAGTCCCAGCATAGCATAGCACGATCCTACGTCTTGGTGTAGGAGAAGACGAGCTTTTTTCAGTAGGTATATATGAATCAAATTACCAGTTGACATATAACATGTTGGAGTAGCTATGTTCTTTGAGCATTACCAAAAGGCGGCCATCAAAGTCTTTGGTATAATTTGATTCCTTAAATTCCAAGAGGTCGTCGATGGTGACTGGTCAGCAATAAATTGTGCCACAGAGCACTCGGAATCATCACTTCAACAGTAACTTGGTGAGCTTTAAAAACTGAAATAGCACGCGACCTATTTGTTTCTGCTTGGAACGTGAGAGCTCGTTCTTCTATAATGTTGCAAGATTTTATAGAACTTAATGAACTTTCACCACTATTTACTGCATTATGCTGAAACTCAGAATGACTCGGCTTAATTGTAAAATGCCTGTGTTTGCCAATTGATTGACCTTGAGAAGAGATATGCATTTAAACGACACATGTGCTCCATATGACGAATGAAGATAAAATTTCCCGTAAATCAGCCGTGGCCATGATTGATATCAGATACCAAGCCTTTTCTCCTACTGATTTAAAATCGGAATTCTAATCGTGATGGGAAAGCGCGGTGTAATCCTCAAAATTGCAGAGAAAGAGGACTCAACTCCCGGCAATCAATGCGCGAAAAGCGAGAATGACAAGAATTAAAACTTCACGTACATTTTTCGGATGTGTATACTGCATATACTCCATATATAATTTCACAGAAGCTTCATATGAGGTGGTTGCATTCGTATGTGATTTAACCATACCGCGTTAATTTCAAATGTTGTTACTCCTAAAACAGCCCATAAAGAGCGCTCTCATTTATAATTCGTTACAAAAGCACTGATATTGGAAACTTATGGTTAATCAGTCAGGCAGTAGACTCTGATAAATTCCATCTTCTCCCACAGAACATGATACATTCGTTTGAAGTATGTCTGCTATCATATGAGATGAGCACCTTTTGTGCTGAAAAATTTCACTATCGTATGCGTTCATAATCGCGCCACTAAATGAACCTCCAAAATATATAGTATTCATAAACCGAATTTTTATTTTACTTATTTACATACAATCTGCTTTGTCAGTTTTGCTTCGAAATTGAATGAGTTAACCCCATACATCTTCATTGTATCGACCACTAGTCATAAGATCGGTAAGAAGCTTGGTTGCTTCTTCGTCTGTCTTAGCTCCGCCAAAGCTCTTCGCCATAAGCTCAAACGTACGGCGAACGTCTCTGCTCATTGTGCCAGCTCCACAGACATAGATGACAGCTCCTTGAGATAGAAGTTTCCAAATCGCTCCAGCGTTGGCCATGATCTGATGTTGTACATACTTTCTAGGGTTGTCCTCACCATATCGAGAGAATGCTGGATAAAGCTTGGTAATCACTCCAGTTTTTTCGTATCCTTCAAACACATCACGGTATATGAAGTCCTGGTCTGGATGTCGGCAGCCAAAGAAGAGATGAGCTTCGGCATTGGATTTGAGCACTTCTCGTTCTTGTAAAAATCCAACAAATGGTGACACGCCAGTACCAGCCGCAATCATGATGATAGGTGTCTTCTCATCAGAGGGCAAGCAGAAGCTGCTCTTGCTGGACTTGATACGAGCACGCAATGGACATGGTGGATGAACTTTTGCAAGGTATCCAGATGTGAGACCAGGATAGTGACGGTTGTTCAAAACATCATCGACGACACCGACAGCGAGATGAGCACAATCCTTGTTCTTCAGTGGAGATGAGGCAATAGAGTAGCGACGAGGTTGCATCACTGTGACTGCACAAAGGAATTCCTTGAGGCTGAGTTCCTTAAGAGGATACTTTCTTTGCAAATCCAAGAGATTGCGACATTCCTTGATGAACTCGATATATGCCGCTTGACCTTTATCACCGGGAACAATCACATCAGAGAACGTAGCAGCGACATCAGGATGTGTCTTTTGCAAACGAGCTGCAAAGTACGCAAGCAAATATCTTGAAGGAGCAGAGTAAATGTCTGCATAGTACTTGAGTGCATTTCTCACTGTGCATGGTCCCTTAATAGTGGCGGCTAGACTGCGAGACGAAACGGTAGTGATATCGACATCTGTGATTTCGAAAACAGAGTCGAGTATAAGACCAAGTCCAAGCGCAACTTGTTCGATAACCACATCGGAATTCTCTGGGAGAATTTCAAGATGATCTCCAGCAAGATATCTATGCTTGTCCGTATCAGGAGACTGGAGTTTGGAAATGTCAATTTCGATAAGACGAGTGCTTCGCTTGGATAGCTCAACATTCTGAAGTTCAGAGTTGGCAGTAATCTCGGCACTGTACTCTCCATTAATATTCTTGCTTGCATTATTCCACTTGGCATCTTCAGATATTTGGATAAACTGAATTTCAAGTTTATCAGCAGGATCTTCGTTCTTGGATGGTGAAGGTACCAGTGATGCGGTTTCAGAGCTTGTTCCAATACCAAAATACGTTAAAGTATTGGACCAGAAATGAGCACACCTAGACAAACAAAAAGTTAGGGGTTGCCCATATAGTGATTTGGGGATTGCTTTGGAGTCTTACCATTCATGGAAATCTGCATCCATATCCTTGTCAGCATCACCGGATCCAAGGTCAAAGAAACGCTCTGCGCCAAGTTCATCAAGGCGATTATCACACTTGATAGGGAATTGTTGATATGTTCTCCAATTCTTGTTACCCAATCCGAATACTGTGTACAAAAGTCCTTCCATTGGATGATCTTTGTCTTTTGAAGTATCGGAAATGAATTTATCAAACTTTTCAGCAGAGTCTGGAGGAGAGCCGTTGTAGGTGGCAGTACAGATGACGACAAGTTCACGAGGATCATTCGGTCCTTTAGGACCATTATATTTTCCACTCTCCAAAACCTCCCACTTGTCCATGTCACAGACTTTGATGTTCTTGAAGCCAAAGCTCTTGGCTTGGCCTGCTAGCTGTGAAGCATAATCTTGAGCAGTACCAGTCTGAGTACCAAAGAGGAAGGTGACGGGAGGAAGAGGTACAGTACCAACATTCGTAGCGGCTGTTGGCATAGCGGCTTGTGGAATCTTTGTTTGAGCTGGTGATCCAGGTGGTGTGAGTCTACTGTCAGCAGTGGGACTAGGAAGATGCTCACGAGGAAGGATTTTCATGAATAGGTTCAAAGGTCTGATAGTAGGGCATTTGGGATCATATGAGATCGGAGGTCCGTCATAAACGAAACGGAATCGGTGGAGGAGCATGCCAAGAATCGTCTTGGCTTCTTGGAGAGCAAGCGCCATACCGATGCAGGCGCGTGGGCCGGTACTGAATGGAAGCCAAGCGAAGCGAGATCTTTTTTGTTCTTCTTCAGGAGTCCATCGACTAGGGTCGTATACGTCAGGATTGGGCCAAACGGCTGCATTGTGGTGCAAAGCATTCAATTGAACAGCAACACGATCGCCGGCCTTGATTTGGTAGCCTCCAGGAACAACGATGTCTATATGCGAAAAGAGTAAGAAACAATCGGGAACCAACATCAACTTTGTCTTTGCCTAATGTTCTGAGGCTTACCTTTTTTACAATACTTGGCCAGTGCACGGAGAGGAGAGTACAAACGAAGAGTTTCTTTAAGTACTTGGTACGTGTACTTCATGCCGGATGATTGTTCCGAGGTTGGGAGACCGTCATGAGTGATACCAAGGTTGACAATCTCTTGCAAAATCTTTTCCTCAATTTCAGGATGACGAGAGAGCTCATACAATGTCCAAGCAAGCGTGTTGCTGGTTGTTTCATGTCCAGCGATCAAGAAAGTGATTACTTGATCACGAATGTTTTCATCCGTAAGACCTAGATCATTCTCATCTCGAGAATTTAACATGAATCCGAGCAAGTCTTTATCCTTGTCTTTAGCCTCAGGACCACTCTTGCGCTGCTTAATAACATCATCAACTGTAGTATGCATAAGCTTGAGAGATTCTTCAAAGCGGCGATTGCTCTCGACAGGTAAGTACTTCATAACTTTGGCTTGAGTTGTTCTTGTAAAGGATTGTTTCATACAATATCCCATGGCTTCGATAAATGGATGATTTGGGGCGTTGCGATCGTCCAAAAGATGGAAGTCTAAGCAATTTTACATAGTCAGTCATTTGTTGTGAATTGACGATAGCCTTACATTTTCTTCGGCTTACCATATCCAAATCCAACTTTTCCAATAGTTTCAAAGGTAAGATTGGTGGTCCAGTGAAGAATTTCAACAGATTCATCCGAAGAAAATTGCTCTAACAACTTGATGGTAGTTTGACCAATCAAGCTCATCTCTAGTTGGTATGCCTACATATTGAAATGAGTATGACATGGTCTTCATATTTCTCTCAATTTTCTTTATGAATTTACCTTAATAGCTCTAGGAGAGAATGCTGGCATAAGAAGCTTATGAGCAAGCTTCCAGTCCATGTCATCACTGTTTGTAGTGAATAGACCTTGTCCACCGAAAGCTTTGACTTCAGAGAGGCCACCGTATATTTTCTTTGTAAAGTATTCACTTTCCTTGACAAAAAGCTCTGCAACGGCTGGATCATTTGTTCCAATCATTTCGCTTCCGAGCATATTAACCTTCACAACTGGACCATACTCTTCAAAAAGTCGTCTCCAGCTTGCCAACCTGATGGTAAATTGTAAGCTTTTGTACGAGAAGAAAAGCACATATTCCATTGATTCATCGTTTGTAGCACAGCTATCGACCACTTACATGTCTGGTAACATGTCGTACAAGTTGCCAAAGTAGGGAAGCGTGTGTTTGGGAACAGCAGGTAATTTGACTTGATCCTTCAAGTTTACATAGATAACTTGTTGTTGTCGAACTTGATCTATGCCAGAAAGAACCTTTCCATCGCCATCTTCCAGCATCAAATCTTGATATCCGGTGGCGATGCCTAATTTATCGGCTATCAGGCTACGCAACGTGTCCATGCTTGCGCCAGTACCAAATCGTACAATGACACCATCGTTTTCAACATTATCAGTGCCTTTGATGGCTACGATAAGTGACGTTGTTGACATATAAAAAGATATTAAAGGTTTGAATTCTATATAACGAACGCATAAAGTGAACGCGGTATATGCTTATATAGTTTCAGAAAATGTTTTAGAGCGGAAAAATGACTGGAACGAAGTTTACCGATTTTCCCGATCATTAATGCTGACTGAACCATGTCGGCTGTTTCGACTTGCCTTTTTTGGTCATATTCACCACACATCAGCTCACGGCGGTAATATTTTACCGCAAAGCCCTTGCATTAGCAGTTGCTGACACTACATTATTTACAATTTTCAAATGAAAGATACATACTACTCCGATATTGAGTTCTTTCGATAATGAGGCCTAATGGTTTTTCTCAATGTAGTAAATTACAAACCGCCTTCACACCTCCATCATGTTCTAATGTACGGTATGTTTACTCTACCAATAGGGCAATACAGCCTTATATTTATTTCTACTGGCCCTCTAAACTCCCTGCTACTAATTTTAAGATTTCCTCTGGTTTTTTGCCAAAATTATAGATATTTTTAGCCACGCTTTGCCATCGTTCACCGTGATGTGGTTCTGCTACAATACATTTGGCGATGACAAGTTTTTGTTGTTCCTATTTTTGGGGCAAAAATTTTCAGTTAGCGAATGTTTTTTCATCTGGGAAAAATATCATATTCAAAACAAACTCCTCACCTCTGAACCATGTTGCAACTCAAAGCGATACCACCATGCATATACATCGCCTTGATCAGAGTCAATCTTGACAGCCTTTTGAAACCAGTCCCGAGCCTTATCAATCTTTCTCTCTGTCCAGAATAACCGAGCCACAGCAGTGACAATCAATGGATCTTGTTCGCACTTCTTCAAGGCATCTACACTCTTCGATTTTCGCTGAGCACGTGGTTCCATGTAAATAATTTCGGACCACAACAGGCTTGATGTTGGGCATTCTTGCAGAGCCTTAGCGGCGAGATTTTTAGCAGCGTTGACATTGTTGGCACGGTTTTCGATGCGTATAGCTTCAACCCATAGCTCGGCCGTTTTAGGATTGGTGTATCGAGCTTTTTCCAGAGTGGCTCTTGATTTGACAAGCATTCCTGCCTTTTCTTCCAATCGGGCAAGCAGTATCCAAAGGGTGACGCTCTTGGGGCAAGCTTTCACAGCTTTGTTGAGAGTTTCACGGGCTCTTGCTTGATTGTTGAGATCCATGTCCTCAATTTGGGATTTGATCATCCATAGTTTATCAAAAGTAGGGTACTTGGCCAATGCTTCATCGAGGAGAGAGAGAGCCGCTTCAAAGTTTCTCATTTGACGCTCAAACACCGCTGATTTCATCCAAACACGTTCTGTTCCAGACTTTTCCCGGGCGTTTTTGAGAAGAGTTTGTGCACGTTCAGGCTCGTCGTTTTCGCTTTCCAATTTGACAGCCGCCAGCCATATTTGCTCACTGTTAGGATTGGCTGTGAATGCTTGATGAATGATAGCGCGAGCGCCGTCCACATCTCCAGATAGCCATCTTTCTTTTGCGCCCATGAGCCAAAGAACTTCAGCTTGAGGACAATACGTGACAGCGCGTTGAAGTATCTCCTCCAACGATTCTTTGGTGCCATGTCCCTTTTCGAGGTACGCTGCACGTCTCCAAATCGATTTCTTCTCTGGGAATACTTTGAGGGCATGAGCATAGATCGCCCTTGCGCATTCAATGGATCCATGTGCAATGCAGCTTTCAGCATCATCCATCCAAGTCTTCTTTCTATCTTCATCTTCAATACCGAGGCCAATGGTTGAGCGAATGATTATTTGACAAGTGCCGATAGCGCCCGTCTTCTCACAGGACTCAGCCTCCACTAACCATTGATCTCGATCCATGACTGTCCCACTTTCACTAAGGACACTGACAGCACGTTGTATGATAGTTTCCACCATCTTTTCGTTACCTTGCTGCTCTTCCAGTCGCGCAGCTGCGATCCAAATTTCATGTGATGTGGGGATGCTCTTGCGTGCGTTATTGAGAACTTTTTTAGCATTTGCGTAAGATTCCAACCGAGCAAGCGCCAACCACAGTTCAACACTCAGGGGAACAAGTTCAACAGCTCGTGACAGTAGCACCTTAGCATCGGCCGGATTATCTTCCATATTGACCGCTGCTCTCCAAAGTTTAAGTGAGTTTGGTATGAATTCGAGCGCACGTCGTAAAACCCGCTTTTGAGCATTCGGTTCAGTTTCCAGGTCCACTGCCTTGAGCCATATTTTAACAGAATGTGGTATATGTCGAACTGCATTAGCAAGAATGATCTTAGCATTATCCTTTGTGTTCAATCTTGCGGCTTCTAGCCAGATGTCCTCATTCTTAGGACACTCGTCACAACCCTTGGCGATGATCGTTCTTGCTGTGCCTATTTTACCAGCAACTTCCTCAAGTCTTGCCGCGGCAATCCATCCTGGTGCGTGTTTTGGATTGGTAGTAATGACAGAATTGAGCAGTAGTCTAGCTTTCTTGAGATCTCCAATTTCTGCATCACTCTTTAATACAACGCTATTCAGGTCAGTAAGATATCCTTTGGGGTCAATATTGGTCTTGCCAGATACAGAGTCAGAAAGTTGATCTAATTTCAATCCTAGAACTTTGTCGCGTGCTTCACCAATCTGCTTAAAATCCGTCATCATACCACTATCGAGGCTAGGAGTAGCAATGCCTCCAAGTGATTGATCTGTGGCATCGATTGTGTTGGCAAGCTGGTTTTTCTCCTTTGAGGCCGCTAAAACTGAATCAGGCACGGGAGTAAACCGATCCATTTTGGGTTGTTTTCGTTTTGCCTTGCCCGTCATGTTTCCAGCTTCAGGAATAGCGTTCCATGCGTCTTCGTTAACTGTAGACAAAGTTCGCTTGATGTCTGCAAATTGCTGTGAGATCTTTGGACGTTCAGATCGATACTTTTCTAATTCTTCTTTCTCTCTCGCTTCTCTTCTTGCTTTTCTGCGTTCATCCATTTTTGCGTCAATCATTTCCCAAACTTTGTCGGCTTCTTCGTCATCTTCTTCGTAAGGAGCTCCGGAGAACAAACCGACTTCATTGTCGGGATCTTGAAACCGTTCATCGTCGTCATCTTCTTCTGCCTTTTTTATTGCCGCGGCTTTTTGTGCTTCTCTATTAGAATGATGACAAGTGCGTCAATGTTAGTAATCGTGCTTTTAATCATTTCAATGGAAACAGAAGGGTTGCTTACGTTGGCTCCTGTGGCTCTCTAGCTGGACCAATATCGGAACGCGTTGTGAATCCCGTGGCACCTCTTCCGAGACCGGCAACATAGTTTGCTGGAGCGGGTTTCCCGATGAAATCCTTCGTTGTGCTGAACATGTGTCCTTAGCAATCCCACTGCAATGTAGTATTCCGGCGCAGCTTAACAAAAAAGTGAACTTAGCGAATAAGCAGTCCCAATTTTTGCCAAAAAGGTGAGGTCACGTGTGGAGATATATCGACTGCATGCCGTCGCTTCTGCGTGCTACACCACGCCAAAAGCTCACGCTCTTTATTTGAAAGAAGCAAATAAGAACAACATGAAATCTACATTAATTTGACTATATGCTACTAAATATAAAAAACTTAGCCAGTCAAAGAACAAAAGCTCGGTTGACACCACCATATCGCACCACCTGGATGAATTACAACAACTAGTATTATGAAAAGTGTCATTTGAGATGATACTTAAGCTCTCATATAAACAAGAAAAACTTTTCCATTCACTACCATTTATTTATCAAACCATGTTAAAAATATTGGAAGCTCAGTCGAAAACAGATCAGCAATACGTATTTGGCAAGGATACAATTTGCGATTGTCATCAATTCTGCCATGGATTCTACAATATGGTGTATTGTTACATTCTTATGCACAAAACATTACAACTACGTATTGGTAGGTTTGATACACATTAGAACTGCGAAGAGTTCAGCCTAGTGTGTTGTGTCATTCATATATTGCAACGATTCAGAATCCGGTAAATGCATCGTATTCTATTTAAAGAACAGTATGCATCATATAGTAGCCATAAGTTACAACCAAGGCAATAGATACATGAAAATCATGATCCAGAGACATTAGATACCTGGCAATAGCGGTGTTTTCAACATAGAGGGCTCGATCAAACCTGGGTATATTGTAGCCACAGGTGGAGTTCATAAAAAAAAAACCAAAATGGCTGATTTGCCTATGCACACAAATACTTAGCAATTGCAAACATTATATTGCTCTTCCGGTATCAAATTCAATTGGCCTGGAATGTAAAGGGGCAATGTTGAAAGGCTGACGATACGGTAATGTTTATTAAAATTGGCTGCTATGCTAAAATACATGTTTCGTACCGAAAGGCTTTGGCAGTACTGGCGGGATATTGCACGTTTCCTGGTCTAAAAATTGATAAAAAGCAGAAATATGTAGCAGATGTAGTGTGGTATGCAATACAGTTGCCAAATTTCGTGCAAAGGGGGTCGAGCCCTTCATTCGGATTAGCAACAGAGTATGGAGTTTTGAGAATCGCGAAAATCATTGAAAACTTAGGAGGCGATCGTAGGACCAGCAAAATTGACATTCCAGTGGATTTATAAGTTCTTGAAGAGGACTAACAGGCTCGATTGAATAAGGGAATGGACAAAG
This sequence comes from Umbelopsis vinacea, assembly GCA_016758895.1. Classification (NCBI taxonomy): domain Eukaryota; kingdom Fungi; phylum Mucoromycota; class Umbelopsidomycetes; order Umbelopsidales; family Umbelopsidaceae; genus Umbelopsis; species Umbelopsis vinacea. Next base: position 896,521 of record JAEPRA010000003.1, on the reverse strand, counting down.
ATGACAAAGTTGAAGCCTGTTCCCTCACAGATTTTTTTTTTGCCTTAATTTTGTCTTCTTCTACTCATTTCGCTTCCTCCCTGCAAGCCATAGTGAATCTTCCCCTGCCTCCCTTGCCTCTTACGAGAATTTTTTTTTTTTGGTAGGTGTGCGTGATCTATTTAAACGAGGTGAAGTGAGAAAACTGACGTCCACTTTTGCGTACTATTCCGTTCAAGCCTCAGCCCACATCGTCTTTGCAGCAAAATAGGTAAGTCCTTGTGCACCCAGGTCGAAATCCTTTTTTTTTTTCCCCAGTGGACTTGACAACCTGTTTTTCACCTGCGACCTATAAGCATTTGACACATTTACACTTGTACACGGCTTTCTTTTCGGGCTCCTACTATTTCCAGCGAACTTGAACTTCTCTAATATACCATTCACCCTTTTGGGCATTCCACTTCCTAAACCGCTACCAAAACAATGTCCCGAAGAGCGGGCATTGACTCTCAAACAGACCGAGTTCAGCAATGGAGATTACAATCAAGCGATGATATTATTGAAGAGGACGAATTTGACTTTGAAGACGACGACGATGACGATGATGATGATGACGATCGCATTGTGGAACTAGACGACGATTTACGATCCAGCATGACTTCGTCGCCTAGCATTCCGGATTCAGATATCGACTTTGACCTTGTCTATGCTCTCCATACTTTTGTGGCTACAGTCGATGGACAGGCATCTGTCGTGAAAGGGGATGCTTTGACTCTCCTGGATGATTCCAATTCGTACTGGTGGCTAGTCAAAGTTCTTAAAACTGGAGAAATCGGCTACATACCCGCGGAAAACATAGAGGTAGATCGAGCACCTTGTAAAACGATCGGTTACCTGCAGGTCATTCTAATCTTGGTTTTGATGATATAGACGCCATTTGAACGATTGGCCAGGCTCAACAAGCATCGAAATGTTGAGGTTGGTTATTCGTTGTACCTTTGACATTTTTTTATTCAGGAACGACGAATAATAACTCAATTTCAATCTCCACAGCTAACTTCGCTCCAGGCTAATATGCATATCATTGACGAAATTCCGCCAAGAAATACTCGGGGAAAGTCCGTGACTATGTCCAAGGGTATAGCATACCAGTCACATATTATCATTGTTGGAAAGGATGCAGACGATATCGACGAAGAAGAATTTCAAGTTTGGGTTGAAGAGATGGAAAACGATGGTGATAGCGATACCGATGAACGCAGGTCCGTTCTGACTGAGCCAGCGGGAGGAGAATCTCACGAGAAACAAAATGAAAGAACTCTTGTTTTTGAAAAACGCACAGAATTAAGGCGTCATCTACTTGACTCATCTCATGGTATACTTGACAAGGGTGTAGATGATAATCTATCCTTGCGTAGCCAAGAACGCAAAACGTCTGACTCGGTCTTAAATGATCAACAGCGATCAACTGGGGGTTACGTAAATACAAAGATAACCCCAATCAAACTGGCACAATTGCCTTCAAATGTCGATATATCAAATCAATCTACCATCCTACCGGCCGGAGAAAAGAAGAACAGCCTAAAGCGACTCTTCTCATTAGGAAAGAAACCCAAAGCTGAACTTCCATTGAGACGAAGTGCAACCATCTCGATACGGGACGATGATTTGGAAACGAACTGGTCGACTTCAGTATCTTCCTCAATTGACGAATTGCCGCAGGATGATACGTCTATAAGTTCATCTAGGCCAACTAGCCTTGCTTCAGAGAATAGCACGCAAGTTACAGTCTTGCGCGTGTTTGCTGGCAATGTTAATCTAGGTACCAACTACAAGACCGTGGTGGTTGATTCAAACACAAATGCCGAAGACTTGATAAAGCGTGCAGTATCAAGGTTTCATATTCAGCAAATTGAAGGCAATAGTGTGGACTCGCCAAATAGCCGTGTTGAGTATTACCTTAGTGTGAAAACCATGGATGGAGGTATTAAATCACGAATAATCGAATGTACATGAGGAATGGCTTGATGTTAAAGGCTCATATTTTGCAGACGAACTAACACTCACGTCAGAAGACAAGCCATTATCTATATTCCAATCTTTGACCGCCCATCTCACCACGCCATTACCATCTTTAACGCATGTGAAGCAACTCCGCGAAAAAGCTTCAACTGTTGAAGTCACTAGACTTGGTGTTTCTCGAGCTCAAAACAAAGTGAAAGGCAACTTTGGAGAAGACTCAGTCATACGTTTCTATCTGCACAAACGAATCAAGCGAGTACATGAACGCGAGGGCCAGGTGTACATCAAAATATCTGTGTACGCTGATGATGAAACTAATTCAACTCCACAAAACAAGAAGGCGTCCAACAGGTCCTCCATACTGAAGAGCAAAAAGAAAACTTCAGATCAGTCGAGTGGAAAATATCGTGAGCGTATTGACAAGCTAATTGCCATTGGGTCAAATGCTACAGTGGCAGAAGTGACTCTCATTGCGCTTGAAAAGTTTCACATACTAAATGGAGTGGTAGATGGCGTTGAGGACGATGAAGATGATCGAGCACTCATCACGAGCTTTAGCAAAGACCTTGATCACTATCGCCTAATGGTTGTAAGACGTTCTCATGGTAAGTTCCAATAAACCCCTCCCCCTTCCTCTCCAAATTTGCTATCGCTATAACTTGGCCTAAACATCTTCTGATTCAATCAGAAACACTTTTAAACCCTACGGATCTGGTAGTGGATGTATTGGAGATACAGTCAGTGACTAACCAAGTAAAAGGATCTTCTGATACATCCGATCTTCGATTTGTTTTGAAGAAAACCGGAAAAGTGGGTTCTATTCAGTCCAAGCCTTCACATCGACCATCTGGACGTATCGCGCCAGCACCAATATCACCGCACTCACCTGTAAAAGACTCTCATACTTCTATAAACCTATCCAACCGTGGTCTCTCAACCAACAATGATGGAGCCACAGCCATTCTACATAACCCTCATGGAACCGGAGAAACAGATCTTAATGATCACACTAAACACGTTATGAGCAAGCTGGACGTTGCTCTCACGAATCTTGAAAGAGATCGAGTGGAAACTGCCTCTGGAAGGCTAAAGAATAACCAGCTATTGCGAAATCCAACGTTCCCCATCTATCAAAAGCAGCAGCGGCGGCCTTTATCCAGCACCGGTAGCGACTCAAAAATACTATCCGATTCACCGCCAAGTTTGTACAACGATGACAGCGTGGAAGAGCTTCTGAAGAAACCACAACCAATAGCGAAACTCACGAAAATCTCAGATTCAATACCTTCACTGTCATTAAGCCCCTCACCTCTTTCACTTAGTTCATCTCCTATATCTGAAAGCTCGCTGTCGGATATCTTTGATTTGCAAGAAATGATGTTTCTTGTCAACAATGGCATTAGTTACCTGGAATCAAAAGAACAAAGCCAGTGGGATGAAAGTCCATCAAAGACACAAAGAGAATGCGGAACCAACAATAAGCATGCATCGCACCCCATCAAAGAATTGCCCCAAACCAATCAGTCCAAAGAATCTCTAAATGGACCTCAATATTCAAAGCTTGATGAGCTGGAAAAGGTAAGGAAGATACCACTCTCTCATACGACTCCATAACATCATCAATCATTAACCATATCTTTCTTATTAAACGAACCAAAGGAATTAAAAAAGATGTCGGCTGCTCGAGTCTTTTGAATCTATGATACCTAACTATAATCTATGTTTTGTAAAGTACAATATACGTTTTCCTTTTCTATTCTCTTTATATCTCTTCCTTTTTGTAAAGCACATATATCTGAAGACTATTTTCTTCAAGATTTCCCTCACCGCATGAACGAATGTATATTTTATATCACCAATAGATACTTACTTTATATCAATCCCATATTTGAGGATGAAACGTTTATGACACACGAGGTACGCAGACCCTGCTAGCTTGTTACAGCACTGGTAATCCGTCAGCCCCAAAAAATTTTCTCTCTCGGCAACTTTTTCTTTAGACGGGCCAGTTGTGGTTTGACGCAAAACACACTCGTCAAATGACTATTTTCAAATGACAGCCAATGCAGACCTAGACCCAATGCTTCACGCTACAAACGATACAGAGGATCTAGACATAGAGGATTCTGGTGATGGCATTGTCAATATTCCAAGTGACAGACGTCCGAGTGCATTCTCAAGTGGCTATTCGGATTCTGAAGAAGAAGCTGACAATACTGACGAACGTCGGCGGAAGTTTGATCACGCCTACGACCAGCACTCCTCATCTGATGACGATGAGCAGGACTATATGCCGCCCAAGAAGCGGTACGGTGACCTTCATAATCCAATGTCGTTTACGGAGCGCCGCGAAGCTGAAGAGCTGATTCTCGATCGAATAACAAATCATTTGACAGGCGATAAATTACCCGGCATACTCGCTATAATACAAATGAATAATGGCGAGAATCGTAAAGGATCGGTAGAAATCGACCTTTCATCATTAACGCCGCCGAGATTACGCAACGTTTTGGCTTATGTTGAAGCGTGCATGGAAGAACAACAAGGAGGACCGAAAGTGGACGTAAACTCATACATCTTACATAAAGCGAACAGAGAAAAGAGTATTCATAATGCCGAAGAAAATGTATCGGATGAATCAACCTCGAATGTATCGAAAAGAAGAAGGGATAGGAGAACATCAGATCAAAACGATTATGTGGCGCCAAAAAGGAAGCGAGCAACAAAGCAGACCTCTAGGAACCGAAGGAAAACCAAGAAATCATTAATCGACTTACTTCCTCCAGCTAAGCCGGTGGTTGAACAAAACTTAATCGAGACCATCGATGCAGCATCCGGCGATGATGAAGAATCGCTAACAACAGAGGTGATTACCAATGTATCTGAAGAAATGACGACTTCCGTCGAACACAGTGGACCGATATCGCTGGCCGACTTCGTATCTGCAGGTGAAACGAATATAGATACCAAACCAGTTGTGGCGCCAACTCAGCGAAAGAAGGTTACAAAGAAATCAACTTCCAGATCATTCTCTGCCAAGGTTGCTCAAACTGGAGAAGGCAGCATAGCAGGTTCACGACCCAAGAGATTGGCAGCGTTACAAAGTATGAGTGTTGTAGAGGATTTATTAGGTGACGACAGCACAGATGAAGATGAAGAGGAAGAGGAAGAAGAGCAAATTACATGGGAACAAGACGCAGAAATACGCCAACCAGTGGTGTCTTTAGAAACCATTCGAACTCACAATAATGAGGATGACGATGATGACGATGACATCGATGTACTTGAATGATTCATACGAAAAGAATATTTTACATGAATAAAAAAAGTAGAAACAATTGTACTTATACGCTGGTGATATATTCGCTAAAACAAATTATATAAACAACAGCCATATTGTTAGCACTAAAACCAACAAAGTCGGGCATTGACTCGTCGATATGCTGCTACTGGAAGCCTTTGACATGTCCAACGTCAACGGCCACATGATAGGATCTTTTGACACTAAAGTCATCGGTCGCAATGGCATACCATCAAATCGAATGAGAGTCAGCCTTCCAGTGTCGTCTATAGTGTAACCTGCATAGGTTTCTGGTTGGTAGTAGTATTGTGCCGTTCCATCCCAATGCCCGCCAGTCATACACGGGTTTGTTAAGTTCATTCGACCATCGGCTTCAATTGGATTGGTATTAAGAGTATGGTTTGTCGTCAGATTAAAGGAACCATGTTGCCATTGTAGAACACTTGTGACACACTGTGGATACGACGCTGGAAAATTTCCAAAGCGGTCAGGTTGTCCTTCTTTCACGTCAGTCGCATTTATTATCTAAAAAACCACGCTTACCATTTCCATTGATCGTGTAAAACGCTTCCTCAAAATAACCATCCGATGAAAATGAAAAGCTGGAACCAGGATTACTCGGCACAGAAAAGTTTCCTAGAACGGGGTCGATGAAAGTCGGTCCGCATGTGATGTTATTGTTTGTTGACCAGGTTCCAACCAGCTCAGATGGTATACTAATGTTCTGAGAGGCCATGACACTATTCTTGATACTTCTTTCAAAGACGTACAGAAGTATCAGAATAAGAGGAGAAAAGGTGACCTACACCAAAAAAAAAAATTGTCTGTTTCAATCACTTCAGTTGATAAGAAATGACTGTCATTAATTGCCCATGTCTCACAACTGCAACAATTGCATGTCTCGGAGACAAGGGCTTGCCCCACACACAATCATATTATTGATAAAGTAATAAATATTTAGAGGAAAGGAAGTTAATGAAAAAAATTGATGCTGTAGTGATCGTGTTAAAGTCATCGTCTGTCGATCATTGTCCAACTCATGGCAACTTTCATAGCGTAACTGAGAATGCTCCACTGATGCCAGACATTTCAAGGGACTTATTCCCGTCCTGTATGCCAACTCTGTGGGATTAATTTTATATGCAATACATGAACGTCGCTCTTGATTGTTTCATAAAATATGCAATATTGGGTTCGCTTTTCCGACTTGGCGAACCACCAGTGCTTCTCGATCATTGGTTCCGAAGTTAAAAGTGGGAATTGAAAGTTTTTCAGCACCCAAATTTTTTTTTTGCAAGGGTCTTCTTTACTTTTGACCTTTTCTTTAACAAGTTATCCCGTACGCTTACTTTTTCGCCTCTTAGCACAAGAAAGTAATCGTTCGGCCACCTCCTGTAATATCCAGTTTGCTGCATCTACTCTACTCGACTCCACCCATATCTCTTTTGTTCCTGTATCACCCGCCATGACGGAGGCAACTACTACTGGCAAACGGAAACACTCGGACGAACCACCTGAACTGGAATTAACCAGTAACAAGAAGCAAGCTGTCGAGCAACCTGACATCTTGACTCAGTTAGCTACCATCTTGGACCAGATCAATGACTGCTCCACCGAAATCCCTGCTTTATACCTGAACACTCTCAAATCACTCATGCAACAGATTGAAGAAAATTGCGCTGATGAGTCCAATACCAAAGCGCGTGAGATCATGGATGAATGCGAACGCTGCCTGGAAAAGTGGTTTGAAAATTTAGTCGACCGCTATGGAGCTGATGAAGAATTCATTTTGGATGGTGATGGTACATCTGACGAAGATCAACTGGCTATTGCCCTCGCCTTGGCAGATGAGGATGAAGAAGATGAAGAAATTGATATCGATAGTATTCATAACTCCCCTACTGATAATAGCCCCAAGCAACCTGTAATGGCCTGACAATATATTGATTGACGTATTTTATTCGTATATCTCATTTCTTACTTTCCCACTTTTGCAAACATGGGGTTTTGAACAATGTCCGTTATTATTGAATTTTTTTTTAAGGCACACTGTCGGAATTCAATTTTCCAGGATCTGCTTGGCCTGTGACAGTGATCAGCCAATATCTGACTCTGACTTTTCTCTTTTCGCCTTCCTCTTCTTTATTCTTTCACAAATCGGTTTTTCTTACCATGACTTCCTCTCTATCTCTTGATGCTACTCAAGCTGACTACATTCGTAAAGTTCTTCAGTATGATAACCATACAAACAGGGATGCCATGGCTGAGTTTATGGCCAAAGACCCATTGTATATTCCCCGCTATAATATACCGCTCGCCACCGAACGCGAACTGGCCTTAAACCGTCTAGTCAAGCTAGCTAAGCATGGCTTCTGGTCTGTCTTTGACTTTGAGAAGAATCCCCTCAATGTTTTCGCAGGTACAGCTTATGCTTTGTCCCACTTTTGCGTTGTCTGTCATCCGCTTAAACATACAAATTATCGCAGTTCATGAAGTTGCTGGCATGTGTGAAGGTTCTTTGGCAACTAAGTTGACTGTTAACTTGAACTTGTATGGAGGGTACGTCAGGTTGCTTATTATTATATATATACCAATATCATGAACTTCAACCTTGGTTATGCTTGCTACAGAACTGTCATCAAATTGGGAACAGAACGTCACAGGCACTATCTACCGCTGTCTGACAATATGACAGGTATTGGTTGCTTCGCTCTGACTGAATTAGGGTATGGAAACAATGCAGTTGAAATGGAAACCACTGCTACATATGTAAGCATTCGTTGGAAGCATAGAGTCCGTGGTTAAAAAAAAAAAATCACTAAAATATCAGTGCAGGATAAAGCGAAACATGAGCTCGTGATCAATACGCCAACCACACTTGCACAAAAGCATTGGATCACCAATGGAAGTTTGCACGCAAAATTTGCCGTTGTTTTTGCACAACTATTCGTAGATGGTAAAAATGAAGGAGTACATGCTATTCTCACGCGCATTCGTGAAGAAGAGTAAGTTTCAAGTGAAATTGTTTAGGTCACAAGATCTTTTATTTTGACCCCACGTTTTACTTGCAGCATGACGCCTAGTGAAGGCGTACGCATTGAAGAAATGGGAGTAAAGTTTGGATGCAATGGTGTCGACAATGCCAAACTCTGGTTTAAAAATGTATGAATATCACATCAACTTGAAATTACCGTTTACCGCTCTTTGCTCATCAAATATAAATTAGGTGCGAGTTCCCGCGGAGAATTTGCTCAACAAGTATTCTGACATCGACACCAATGGAAAGTACCACTCGCAAATCGCTTCAAGAAGAGGGTAATTTATCTCACTGTGCCTTTCCTTAATCACACTATTCAATTTATTAAACCGGTTGTCGTCTGATAGGCGTTTTCTCAAAGTCGCAGACCAACTGCTGTCTGGCAGATTGGCCATCGCGTCTATGTGTCTAGGTGGTACAAAAAGTAAGTTCTTTAATTAAAGCATGCAGTCACAATGATGAAGTAACTTACTTTTATTTTACTAGCATGCTTGTCAATTGCTTTTCGCTATGCTTCAAGCCGACTTTCGGTTGGACCTACTGGAAAGAGGTATAGCAATCCTCTACATACATCTTGGGACGTGTTCCCATTTTTTCCTTTAGTTAACATTTGATATTTGATGTAACATAGTGATACACCAATTCTCAACTATCAACTTCAGCAACGTGCATTGATGCCTCTGGTAGCCAAAACTGTGGCATTGAACATTGGTCTGAACTATTGTAAGGTGAGATGGGCTAAGCAATCGGCGGCCGATGTCGATGAAGTCATCCGTCTTTGTTGTGTCATCAAGCCTCTTGTCACTTGGAACTTTGAGGATACTGCAACCACTTGCCGAGAACGCTGCGGTGGTCAAGGATACCTGTCTGTTAACAGACTTGGAAATTTCATCGGTAGGTCAAATATTTTCATGACGAATGCATTTCAATATCGTCTATTAATTGTTTCCCATTGTCAGGTTTCTCACATGCAGGTACGCACTTCTATACCATGTATGAAATCATACCTCACAAATTCTAACACCGCATACTATTGAACTTTAGGAATGACCGCCGAAGGTGATAACTGTGTTTTGATGGCTAAAGGTACGACTATTTTACTCTATGCGAAGTCATGACGCTTTGACCAAACGTTCTATTTTCATTTTAGTTTCGAAAGAGCTTTTGTCTGCATTGCAGTCCAAGAAAGCAACTCTACCAAATGTACCAGACGCCAGAAATGCAGCATCATGGTCGCTAGGCGATTCCGAAACTCTGCTGAAACTATTCCGCCTCAGAGAACAAGTTTTGGTCAAAGAAGTATGATTTACTTTTCATCTGGAACTTCAGTTGTCGGACGATACTAAGTAATCTTTTTACATTAGCTGTCTGCATCAATGCAACTCAAGATGGCAAAGGAAGGCCAGCCATTATTTGAAGTTTGGATGAAACAAGAGTCCGATACTATTCAAGCACTTGCCCGAGCACATGGTGAGCGCATCATCTTGGAACAATTCAAAGGAGTTGTGAATAGCGCAAGTGGCGAATCAGCAGCAGTCCTGGGAGCTCTATTCCAACTTTATGCATTGGCTACTATCGAGGGTCATCTCGCGTCATATCTTCTTTATGGTTTGATCAGCATCAAGACTGGCCAGACAGTTCCATCCATGGTCCGTGATCTGGTTCATAAATTGATCCCAGTGAGCCATCAAGTAGTGGACGCACTAGGTGTCGATCCCCGCTTGCTTTTCGCTCCTATCGCTGGCAACTGGGAAGCCTTCCATAAAGAAGATAATGGAGGAGAATGGACTACCACTTCGCTTCCCTCCAAGCTATAAGCTCTACCAGCATGCATGCTTAACTTCACGAATGGAAAAACTTTATGTACTTCTTATACCATCAGCTATTAGTCAACAAACAGCGCAAAATTTGTTAATAGCAGAAAATAAAAAGAAGAAAAAACAGGCATTGAATGAATGAACTGCAAGCTTTAACTGCAATAATAGGGAGAATATTTTATACAACCAAATGGAATGATCAAACTAGATTGGGAGAACACGAAAATGTATCCTCGCTGCAAAGAAGGAAATGAAGACTCATATAAGGTGGATAGATTGAGTGAGACGAGATAGCCTTAAATTAAAAGTTTTCCAAAGTCATCTGCTTAGCGACGTCTGTAGTCTCGACCATGACCAAGAATTCATCAAAGCTGATCTTGCCGTCCAGATCTTTATCGGCCTCCATGATAGTCTTATCAACGATCTGTTGTAGCTGATTATCTTTGAGATTGTTACCGACCATCATCTTGAGGACAAGGAACAGTTCTCCATTGGAGATAAAACCATCACGATCCATGTCGTACACTTTGAAAGCAACTGATAAAAGTACGATGTATAAGCCAACAGATTTTGCATGGGCACAAAAGACACACCTACTCACATTGTAACTTTTCTCGTTGGTTTCCCTTGGCGCTGAAAGCACTAAGACCCTTGATAAATTCCTTAAAGTCTACATCACCACCGCCATCTTCATCGAAAATGGCAATCATGCGAGACGCTAATGGATTGTTTGCGATCTGTGGGATTGAAAGGAATTCTTCACGATCTATAGAGCCATTGTTATCTTTATCAAGCTTCATAAAGCGTTTATACAGACGCTGGATCTCTTCGGCGGAGACTGTGGGGAATGAGCATGGGAGCAACAAGATTAGACTGGATCTATGCATAAACGCAGCATTTTGCGAAGCATCTTGTCATTGAACTGAGACTTACAATTTGAGGAGTTGACCATGTCCTCCAGCTGAGAGCCATTCTGTCCCATTCTAGAAATTCAACGTATTGCAAAGGAAAAAGAGTAAAAAACAGTTAAGGCGGAGAACAGCTACAAAAATGCAAGCGTGACGTCCAGTTCTGAAATTGGGATGAGAGGCAAGCTGTACTATGTTTTTTTTATTTTTCTATGGTACAAAAAAAAAATTGTCTGTATACAGCTTCAAGACTGGCACATATGGAGTGTCTTAATGGTGGAAGAGACGAAGGTTGGTGTGAGCGAAAACCATGTTGTGGGAATCAGCAGCGTCGATGACAACTTGATCCATGACGGATCCGTTAGGTGCAGCGACGAACTTGACACCGGATCGGCGAGCACGGTGGATGTTGTCACTGAAGGGGAAGAAGGCATCGGAAGAAACAACAACGTTGTCTTGCTTGGCCATCCATTCCTTGCGCTCAGCAGCAGTCAAAGGTTCGGGAATAGTGTTGAACATGCTCTCCCAAGCCTCACGTTCAGCTCCCTCACCGATTTGCTCAATAACATACAAGTCAATGGCGTTGGACTTGTCGGCACGCTTGACAGACTTCTTAAAGTCAAAGGCAAGAACCTTGGGGTGATGTCTCAACCACAAGTTATCGGCCTTATCACCAGCAAGACGAGTGCAGTGGATGCGAGATTGTTGACCAGCACCAAGACCAGCGATCATACCATTCTTAGCATAGCAAACAGAGTTGGATTGAGTGTACTTGAGAGCGATGGTGGCAACAATCAAATCGGTAAGAGCCTCCTTGGACATCTAATATATAACAAGAAAATGAGTACATCTCTCTTCGGCAATGAACAAAGCAAATGGGAGTGGTTAGAACACTTACGTTCTTATCCTTGGTGACCAAGTTGGAGAACAAAGATTCATCAATTTGAACATTGTTACGCTTCTGTTGCAAAGACAGACCATAAACTTGGCGAGTCTCCAATTCAGCAGGCTCATAGTTGGGGTCCATTTGGAGAACGCAGTACTTGCCACCCTTCTTCTTGCGAAGAATCTCAAGAGCAGCATCATCATAAGCGGGAGCAATGACACCATCAGAAACTTCACGAGAAATGATCTTGGCAGTGGCAACGTCAACCTTGTCAGACAAAGCGATCCAGTCACCGAAAGAAGACATACGATCAGCACCACGAGCACGAGCGTAAGCAGTGGCAAGTGGGGTGAGTTCCTTCAAGTCTTCAACTTGGAAAACTTGCTTCTCGACGTCAGTCAAAGGAGTAGCGACAGCAGCACCAGCAGGGGAGACGTGCTTGAAGGAAGCAGCAGCAGCAAGTCCAGTAGCTTGCTTGAGCTCCTTGACCAAAGGCCATGAGTTGAGGGCATCAAGAAGATTGATATAACCAGGGGATCCGCTGAGGACCTTGATGGGAAGTTCGCCTTCTTTGACGTAAACTTGAGCAGGCTTCTGGTGGGGGTTGGCACCATATCGGAGAGGCATCATAGCAACATCCTTGCTATATTGCTGACGGAAGTAGTTGGAAATAGCTTCGTCATAGTCGGAGGTGTGGTTGAAAGCCTAAAAGCATGCATGGGTTAGATTCGAGCGCCGATCAACAGTAAATAGTCAGTTTGATGCATGGTCTACTTACCTTCAAAGCGAGCACATTACGGGTATCCTGAGAGACTTCACCATTGGTAAGCTCAGAAATGACGGTAGCATAATCCTTGGGGTCTGAGATGATAGTAACGCGGCTATGGTTCTTGGCAGCAGCACGCAAGAGGGTAACACCACCAATATCGATCTCTTCAACAGCTTGAGGGATGGTAACACCTTCCTTGGCAACAGTCTCCTTGAAAGGATACAAGTTGCATACGACAATATCAATCTTGTCAATGTGCTGGTCGGCAAGATCCTTCTCATCGCTTTCAATGTTGCGAGCAAGAATGCCTGTTTTGCAATATTACCCGATCTGTCCCAGTACATTTCACAACATACATTGGTTTGGATCATATTAACTAACCTCCATGAACGGCAGGGTGCAATGTCTTGACACGTCCACCAAGCATTTCAGGAGCCTTGGTGATTTCTGACACATCACTATAGATATGGATACCAACACGTTAACATAGGTTGTGTGCATTTAGTACATAGATATTCGAGCAAAGGCCACCGTATATGGTTTTAATTCCGTCAGACCGTTAACTTACCCGATGGGAATGCCTGCTTCGCGGACAAGCTTAGCAGTGCCACCTGAACCAAGCAAGCGAACGTTCAAGTTATGAAGGTTCTTGGCAAAGTCAACAAGACCAGTCTTGTCGTAAACGGAGAGGATAGCTGTTGAAAGTAACTTAAGTACAAGGAAGTTGTGTATTAGCTATCGTCATTGAAAGCTTCTGCGTACCAATCTTCTGAGACATTTCAAGCGAAGGAGAGAGAAACTGCTTTGATCCCGAATTTGTTGACTCAACTGGGTTAACTTTTTGAAAAATTGTGACTGCTGTAAAATCAAGATGCGATGATCATGGGCTAGCTTGGGCTACTTGCGCAGTGAATCACATATCATCTTATTAATAAAACTATTTGGTCGCTAAATGTAGCTTTTAACTCATAGAAGCATGGAATATATCTACATAACATCTTCGTTTGCCATTGTGCAAAGACCTAGAGGGATGGTTACCGTAATCGCACAATAAGGGCAAAATTGGCGTTTACAAGCCAAGCAGGACATTGGTATAAAGGAAAAGTTTTTTTAGTACTTTTAATATTGTCTTGATGACACATTCGTCTTATTTCATCTTTTAGTTGATGAATTCAAGTATATGAAGAGTTACCATCGTCAGTAACAATACTATTGGAGTCTTCTTCCTTAGACTTGCAAGTTGTCACTTCATAATCACCTATTTCTGACATTTTTAAGCACATATCTATCCAAAGCTGCGATTGCCGTTGTTCCATGATTATTATGGCAAAAATCATATTTCTGACTTTCATGGGGAAGCTCAATGAAAAGGTACGATCGCATGCCATTGGCTGAAATTTTCCAGGTTTGCAGCTCTCACAAATTTCGCTTTGGCACTTTGGTGAATACTATTTGGCGCGCCTTAATTCATTATACAAATAATGGTAAGATTATATAGGTATAGTTGAAACCGGCCATTAGAAATCATTATATACTAAACATACGCTCAGTCGGTCCTCCTGGAAACATCTGTAGGGGACATCGTCATTGATCTACACATCAAGCAATGCCCAAGAACAACCTTGAATTTTTTGAAATTGTGCAAGATCAAATACTATAACTTTGCGCCATTTCATAATGTACAGAAGGATTTCATGGCACAGACGGGAGATCCTCTTGGAACTGGTGTAGGAGGAGAGTCCGTTTTCGGTTTGCTCAACGGACCAAGCAAAAAGTACTTTCCAGCAGAAATTCACCCAAAGTTAAAGCACAAAAAGCGTGGCACGGTGTCCATGGCTGTGGCAACCGATGCATCAGTTGCAGCTGGAGGTGTTAGTGGAAGTCAGTTCTTTATTACGCTCGCCGATGACCTCGACTATCTGGATGGTAAATACACCATATTCGGAGAAGTAGCTGAAGGATTTGATATTCTTGATAAAATCAACTCCACTTATTGTGATGAGAACGGCCGGCCTTATCGCGATATTCGAATTCGACATACTATCGTTCTGGATGACCCGTTTCCGGATCCAGAAGGTCTTCAAGTCCCTGACGAGTCACCTTTACCATCCAAAGAGCAGATGGAGTCAATGCGAATTGGGGAAGACGAAGATATTGAAGAGCATGGTGATGCTGAAGAACTCGAGAAGCGACGTAGAGAGCGCGAAGCGAAAGCACAGGCATTGACTTTGGAAATGGTTGGAGACCTTCCTTTCGCCGAAGTGAAACCTCCAGAAAACGTTCTCTTTGTTTGCAAACTGAACCCTGTCACTAGAGATGAGGATTTGGAAATGATTTTTTCTCGTTTTGGCCACATCAACAGCTGTGAAGTCATCAGAGATCGGAAATCAGGAGATTCTCTTGGGTATGCATTCATTGAGTTTGACAATAAGGAGGATTGTGAAGAGGTATGTGTGGCTATGGACTTTGTCTTGTATGCTCTATTGAAATTTTCCAGTTCACTAACAAACATTTATTTGCCTATGCTTCAGGCGTTCTTCAAGATGCAATCTGTGTTAATTGACGATCGTCGTATACATGTTGACTTTTCACAGTCTGTCTCTAAACTTCACACTGACTGGATCTCCAAACGGTTGAATAACCAGCCTGCCACAATCGGCGGTGTAGAAGGTCTCGAAAAACGCAAACGGTATCGCGAAGAAACCGCACATGAACGAGGAGACGACTATGACCTAGTATTTGAACCATCCTCCAAGCGATCAAAAGACCGGGACAGAGGTCGGGAAAAGGACCATGATAGAGAGAAGGATAGAAATAGAGACAGAGACAGAGGCAGTCATAGAGATCGCGGCAGGGATGATGACCGTTCTCATGGCCGAGAAAATGACAGGGACAAAGACAGAAGGCGTGATGGAGACCGACATCGAACCAGAGACAGCGACAGAAATCGGGACAGGGACAGCCATCATGGCAGAGACCGAGAAAGAGGCGATGATCGACGTAGGCATCGGTAAACAAACCCCCCATCTGTAAATTTTCAGCCACTACTGTACATGACCCGGTGTGTAATAAAGTGATGCGCTCAATGTATTTGTAGAAGCCGCGATGTCTGAACTTGTCAAAATGAAGTTTTGATGATTTTATTATCAAGATGTTGCAGAAATGACAGGTCATTGCATTGATGAAATATTAATAGGGACAGGTTTTGCAGGGGCATAGGCTGGAGGTGGTGTCATGATATACTCTGGCATTGTAGCGGCCAAAACACCAGGTTGTAGGCATGCTTGTCTTTCTGGCTCAGCTCGGTACGCTGGTAGTGACATGGCTTCTTCGACAGGGTACTGCTCCATATTCAGGCGAACAGAGTTGACAAGGATAGCATAAAACGCCTAATGCAATGCAATGAAAAAAAAAAATTAATGAACCAAAAATTATTGGAAGTGTTAATCATGATCATCATATTAACTTACATTTCCGCATATATTAACAAGCAATATAATCAGCCTTATCCACAGTAGAGCACTCCAGTGATCTTCGCATGTCTGGTGCTGAGCAGCGCTGTTTTGGTGCGCCCTATGCCGATGGCTTGCATTGCTTATACATGCATTGATAAAGATCTTTTTTCGCATACCGATTTCCAGCAGAGACGCAACATCGTCCACAAGAACGAGAACAATAATGAGGAAAGCGAGAGGCACAAAACAGTTGACGATGCGTTTGTGGTTCTAATACGGTGTAGGATAATCACAATAACCAATGTTCTTAGTCCCCAGCTATTTGTAAAAGAGCGAAAATTGAATTGTACAACTCACCGTGTAAAGACCTAGTAGACCAATGGCAGATATAACAATAGTAGCAAACCCTAACGACATATGTAGAAAGAAGGCTGTGGCTAAAAACGTGCCTGCTCCATTACCAGTTAACGCTATTATGTTGTTATATGCTCCCACGAATCCTCTGCACTATGGGCAAATGTTCAAGAGTGATGATTAGTGTTGTCCAAATCTATTTGCAATTTTATCAACCTAGACATACTAAGCACATGGAGGTCAATAGGATGGCGCCTGTCCTGATAGACATGCAATGGCAAAATTGAGTCAACCTTGGCAGTCTTGGAGCAGCATTGCAACACACTGGCATTGGATCACAATTTGGAAGTCGATCAACCGAAGCTTAAGAATACTTTCGATGTGAAACGTGTAAAAAGTGTAGCGCACTCAGATACTGTTGCTTTACCAGAGGTAGCAAAGACAGAAAAGGGGAAAAGAATCAGTGCATAAGCCCCTATGGCGAGTATTTAAAATTGTTAGTTCATTTTAGAAACAGCAAAATAATAAAGAGAAAAAATTCAATATAAGACAATGGAAAATTGCAAATGTTTTCTTTCCAGTTTTTATTGAGATTTATAGTGAGAGAGACTGCAAGAAGACACTCTTGACGAGCTATGCTGTGTTGCTTGCTATTGTCCTTGATCATGTGTCGGGAAGGCTGACTTAATATAACAAAATGTCCAAATCAATCACGCTATGACAATAGATCTCTGCCTGGTCATATCGTACTTTCGCCTACACTAAAGACGCAAATTGTAAGGATTAATCTACTTAAGGCAATTATACTTTCACATTTTTGCGACGTAACAACATTAAGCGTATGACAGGCAGTATTTCATCCAAGTACTCGTGCACGTACAAAAGGAATGTCTTTGGTGTTGATTTGCTTCATGGCATCACCTGTATTTCATATAATCTGTTGAAATACGGCTCCATCCATCTATTAGAGTTATATATATACTATGTGCAATCGTCCACATAGTTTACTTCTTATCAATGCAGCGAACGTACGAACTGATCTGCTCCTACACGATTCTGGCTAGGAATGAATGTACTACTATGGACTTTACTCCTATCCTTTTTTTGTTACTATTATGTAGCAACGAAGAAAATATCAACTTTTTGAACTGTGTAATATTGTAGTGGTCAATGTATTCTGAACTACTTTGGAAAATGTTGGGAAATAGTCTGGTGAAGTATGAAAGTTATACAAAGCATCAGACGACTGGTTCCTAGAGAAAGACTGAAAATTTCAGTAGCGAAACTCTTTGAAACTCTATTAACCATGAATATGACAAAATTTGAGAAAAAAGTGATGATATTTATCGGTCAGAGTCACTGACATAACTTGGTTATGTTTGCGAGACTGGAAGTGGCAAAATCATGATCTACAGCCGTATGACTGCTACTGCCAAAAATTCCTTCAAATTATTGAAATTTCTGTTGAAGTTACCGAATCACATAATACCGCTCATGACGTCCAGCGAAGAAAAAGATTCACAGCAGCCTACCCAGGAAATCCTGGCAATTATACACGAAGGCTCTCGAGCATTCTCGCTCCATGACTACGAAACTGCAACAGATAAGCTTGGTCAAGCTTGTGAACTTCTGTAAGTATATACAACACCACTTTCGGTTTTCAACGCGAAGCAGATCGCTAACCCTTTTGAAGCGATAATCAGTTTGGAGAACTAGCGCCACAATGTGCTGATGCTTACTTCATGTATGGAAAAGCTCTACTACAGAATGCGATACAGCAGAATTCAGTCCTTGGAAATGCTGCTGCTGAAGATAGCGCCGCTGCCGAAGACACGGAAACGCGTTAGTACAACTTTTTTTTAAACACGTCTTTGAGTAATGTTTCATATGCTTGCAGTCTAATCCTTCACTTCCTTGGCTTTAAACAGAAGATGTTGCTGTTTCCAATCCTCGATTTCATTTTGAAGGAGAACCTGATTTACGAGAAGTGGAAGCTGAAGACGACCATGAGGCTGATGACGAGGAAGGTCAAGACGAACAAGAAGAAGAAGGCGGCGAGAGTGATATGTTCAACGACGCCTGGGATGTACTAGATATTGCGCGCGTTATCTACGAAAAAGATTCTAATCAGGAGGCGCGACTGAAGCTTGCAGATGTATATTCATGCCTTGGCGACGTATCTTTAGAAACTGAGAAGTTTGACCAAGCTATACCTGACTTTCGGTCCGCTCTCAGTATCAAGCAAACCATTTTGGATGAAGACAACCGAGAGCTTGCCGAGCTTCACTATAAACTAGCACTGGCACTCGAATATTCAACTTCAGAACAACCCCAAGCTATTGAAGAAACACAAAATGCTGTAAAGGTTCTTCGTAACCGACTGTCTACTTTGAAAGAAAAGCAACTTGCCGAATCCGGAGATGTCAAAGGCAAAGGCAAAGAAAGTAGCGTGATTGTCGATTCAGGACGTACATCCGACATACAAAAGGAGATCGATGAAATACAGGAATTGATTCCCGACATGGAGGTCAAGATAGAAGAACTGAGGAATCCAAAGCAGCTAGAGGCCCAGGTGGATATGCTCAAGGAAATGCTCGGTCTGAAAGGTTCAACTGGTTTGCCTGCAGTACCTATACCTACCAATGTCAATGATCTCTCATCACTGGTGAAAAAGAGAAAAGCAGATAATCCTGCCACCGCATCTGAAAAGGTGGCCAAGCAACCCAAAACCGAGTAAAATAGATACTAAATAAAATGCAAGCGTCGCTACTGAAGGGGTTTGTTGTCGGCAACAATATGAAGTTATGCATATATCTTTCCATGTGGAAGAAGAGGATAGATAGATGAGAGCACGTTTGCCAGTCTCTAAATTGTAAGTAAAGGCCGTCTTTTCGCTATTGACCGAGCAAACGGTGATAAGGATGGCAAGCAGAAATCTCAGCTTCGATGGCCGATTCTGAAACACACAAGCTGCAGTGCCACGACATGGCAACATGAGTAGAGTTTGATACTTCCAATACAATTTATTGACAATGAGTGATATTGCACCATTTAACCTGAGATTATTCGTAGCTATAGGCAGGTATGTAAAAGAGTGTGAGATATAATGAACGAATGCGGTCATCACAATTCCGCTTTCGCGCGATAGCTCGTATTATTACACCATTTTGAGGTTTGGACTGTCAAAAGTTCTATTTTCCTGCTGCTTTAATGGTCTCACGGTTTTGTTCCCAGTTCTTGTATCGTCTTTTAACCAAGTTTATTTGAAATGGCGGAATCTGTTCTCAAGTTGTTGGGACTGAAATGGGAAGAAACTGTTGAATGCCGTTTGTCTGTTGGTAATGCTGTTGCTGAAGCAGAATACAAAACTGGTAACTTCAGTATCGCTATCGACGCACAAAATTTGATGGTAGTCGTTAAGAACAGCACAGGAAGAATCGTCTGGCAGTGTAAGCTTTACAGTCTATATGAAAATACCTAAACTCGGCCCGCTACTAAAGAAATTCGCGTCATTGACACTAATATAGCGATACATAATTATCCTTTTGTGCAAAGCACTCTCGGCCAAGACTATATTGGCGACGGTGAGGGAGGATCTTTCAAGATTGAAGAACATGACGAACGCTTTACAGTCTTACAAACTATTACCAGCGTAACGCATACGGATAAATCTGTCACCATCTACGGCGGCATCGGCCATAAGCTCGTTCCGCCAACACATACGGAATATACCTTCACCTTCACCGAACTAACTCCGAATCACCTTCAGTTTCAAGTCCGGGTGGGCAAGGAAGGCGTCCCGCTTCAAGCCAATAGTTACAGACGAGTTATACTTACCTACAGTAGCCACAAGGACGAAGATTTTTATGGCTTTGGTGAACAATTTTCGTTTGGAACTCTGAAGGGCCAGAAGGTTCCTATTCTTGTTCGGTAAGTGGGAGGTCAGAGGCTGAGAAAGACAAGCGATGAGTCTAAAACTTCAGGCTGTTGACAGAGAACAAGGTGTTGGTCGTGGAGCGCAACCGGTGGGTATGGTTTTATATTGAATGAATCGGCAGTATGGAAGTATTGACGTTTTTCTTCATATTTGACACAGATTACTGCTATCTTGAATGCTCGACCAGAAATTTTTGGTATGGTTTATTTCGCAAGGTACTTTAGACTCACAGCAACAAATTAACGTGTCTTTCTACATTAGGCCAATTTGCGGGTGGCGATAGCTTCACAACATATGCACCTATTCCTCAGTATATCACTACTGACAACCGCTGCGTATTCTTGGAAAATAACGAATATTCGTCCTTCGACCTTCGCAAGCCGGACCGAGTTGTGATCCGTGTCAACAGTCCTGTGGCTACTGGACGCATCGTAGACGGAGATAGCATGCTGGAACTTATTTCGAACTACACAGAATATTGTGGACGCATGCGTGCTCTCCCCGAATGGGCAGGAAAAGGTGCCATTGCAGGTATGCAAGGCGGTGAAGAAAAGGTCCGCGCTGTTTATGCACGACTCAAGGAGTACGATGTACCCGTGGCTGCCTTTTGGCTGCAAGATTGGTGCGGAAAGCGCATACAAAAAGTTGGAAATGTCGAATTTAAGCGCCTTTGGTGGAACTGGGAGAACGACAATGTCTTGTATCCTCACTGGGAGGAGCTGGTGACTGACCTCAAGGCTGAAAATGTTCGTACGCTTAATTATGTCAACACCTTCCTTGCCGATGTCCAAAGCAAACCATCTGCTAAGCGCAATTTGTACCAAGAAGCGAGTGAAAAAGGACTCCTCGTTAAGGATGCTAAGACTGGTGGAAATCTTATTATCAGTAGTGGTCCGGAATGGGAGGCTGGCCTTCTAGACATCACTAACCCTGAATGTAGAGAATGGTTCAAAGTACTCATGAAAGAATCTGTATTCCAGTATGGTGTATCAGGTACGTCTTTTCCATCTATCTGTATTACTTTCCCGATGTAAAGGATGAGGCTGTTGACCCGTATCAAAATAGGTATGATGACTGACTTCGGAGAATACACACCGTACGATTCTGCTGTTGCCAAGTTCCACTCTGGAGTGCCTGCTGAAGAGTTTCATAACCAGTATCCTCAAGAATGGGCGAAATTAGCATTTGAAGTTGTCCAAGAACTCGGGCTTGAAAATGAAGCTGTCATGTTCCATCGTTCAGCCTTCACGAAGTCTCCCGGTGAGTATAGGTGACAAATATGTGTGACATTCCTTGAGTATTCTCTTACATTCGAAATGTAGGATATATGAACTTGATGTGGGCTGGTGACCAGAACACTGCCTGGGATGAGCATGATGGGATTAGATCTGCTGTAAGTCTTTCAACCAAAACTTTCGATGGAGGTAAGACAGCAAAGCGTTAATCGATTGGTATCTAGGTAACTGGTATGCTCTCTGGCGGATTCTCTGGGTTGTCCATTACTCACAGTGACATTGGTGGCTATACCACTTTCGCTGGAGTCATTCCTGGCGTGACGATTAAGGTATAGTAACCGCTCTGTATGTGACTGAATCACTTTCTGCGTCTAATCTCTTATTACACTCCTCTAGAGAGAAAAAGAATTGCTTCTGAGATGGATGGAACTTTCTGCGTTCACTTGTGCATTCAGAACTCACGAAGGTATGCTACCAGAACTCACGTTTGATATTTTATACCTTATGCTAAAACCATTTGACCTTGTTTAGGAATCAACCCTGATGTAAATGCACAATTCTACCATGATGAGGGTTAGTATACCTTTGCAAGATAATGACATTTGCTGCTTACATACTAAAATTACCTTTTCAACAGATACCTATACTCATTTTGGCCACACGGCAAAGCTCTTTGCATCTATTTCACCTTATCGCCAACAACTTTTGGAAGAAGCACAGAATAAAGGCTATCCAGTCTTGCGACATCCTGTCTTACTCCATTCCAACGACAAGAAAGCTCGTTCTATGACGTTTCAACAGTATTACTTGGGTAACTCTTTATTGGTAGCGCCTGTTCTGTCGCCATCAACTACCTACGTTAAAGTCTACTTCCCGCAAGAAGAAGGAGTCACCTGGCGGCACATCTGGACCGGTAAATACTATCAAGCCAATGGTAGTAGAGTATCTGTGGATGCCCCCATTGGTCAACCTCCAGTCTTCGTCAAAGAACCTAGGGAAGACGATGGTTTGTTGAACGATCTCATGACTTATGCAACGAATTACTTTGAAAAAGTCTCCAAAATGAAAAAATAATCCGACAGGATTGGTTGCTACTATAGCAGTATCTATTTTTTCAAGGGCAATAAACAAAACAATTCGAGATATTGAGAAATATATGGGTTGCTCTACAAAGGATGTTCATGTATATAAGGGTCTAGCTGCAAAATGCGCCGGTAGTAATGCAGCAGCACGCAGGGGGGAGGGAAAATAAAAGGATTTGCAAGAAAACACTAGGAGAATGAAGTAATGTGGAAAGGTTTTTCATTTACAATTCATCATCGCCTTCAAACTTGTGTTGTTGGCGATACTTGATCAATTCAGCAATCGTGATCATCTTCAATCCGTGCTTTTTAGCGAATAAAGCACAATCGTCTCGTCGAGCTACATCACCTGACACATCATCTTCCTTGAGTAGCTCTCCAATAACGGCGACAGGTGCAAGTCCAGCCAATCGACAAAGGTCGACACCGGCTTCTGTGTGGCCAAATCGCTTCAAGGTGCCACCGGGAACTGCACGTAGCGGCAATATATGCCCTGGTCTGGAGAAGTCTTCAGGCTTGCTGCTGGCGTCCGCTAACTTTCTGACCGTCAGAGCTCGGTCATGTGCCGATATGCCAGTGGTTGTACCTAAATTACAATGAACAATAAGCACGTTTTCTCTGACATGTGAAGTATGAATCCGTGGGTAACACAAATTTGACTTTACATACCTTGGAGATAGTCCACGGAAATACTGTAAGCTGTTCTCATCAATTCAGTATTCTTTGGCACCATTAAAGGAAGATTCAATTGCTCCAATCGCTCAGCTGTGGTAGGGGCACAAATGTATCCGCTAAAACCGTTCCGAGAACATGTCAGCATTCTTGTTTCAAAATTCGACGTTTCTTCTTGGATTCAACCTTACCTAGAATAGCGAACGAGAAATGCCATATCTTCCGTGCTAGTCTTTTCCGCAGCAATTATCAAATCTCCTTCGTTCTCTCGGTCCTCGTCGTCCAGAACCAACACAAATTTGCCTTGAGCTAATGTATGATGCAAAGGGTGAGTACCCTACGCATGGAGTATCAAAGTCAAAAAGAGCTATACATACCAAAGTCTTCGAGAGCATCTTCTATAGAGTCAAACTTGATCTCTGCATCGTATCTTTGTTGCATAGTATTCAGAATTTCTGGTATGTGGGATTTAAATGCGTCCGGGGATGTTGCTTTGAAAATAATAACGACTGGTTGTGCGGCCCTCCTATTTATTTAATTTGAGCGCTTTGTCACGCAAACCAGTCAAGTTGGAGCTGACAAATTTTTGATGAAGCAGAAAAAAACAGAGTTGAGCACTCACACAGCACAAACAAATAGCCGAGATCGGCGCATCTAAAAATTTTTAAAACTTAAACTTCTTCTTCTGTTAACTCAACCTTGCTAGATCAATGTCTGGACAACTCCCTATAAAGGAGTCTCTATACGACCAGAATGATTCCAAATCCTCTACTATAATTGACCAGCCGGTTTTCGAGAAAACCGATTCAAATGACCAACCACTGCAGCCACCAGATGGAGGACGAGGCTGGCTAGTGGTGTTCGGCTCATTCTTGGTAAGCTGCTAAGCTGCATACACAGTTTTTTTTTATAAAGAAATAGAAAAGTTCGACCCTCCTTCATCTTTCTGGTATTCTCTACTCACACACTCGAAATCCTGTTGTTTCCAGGGTTTATTCTCGATGTAAGTTACGATTGTCGTCATCATTTGACATGAAAGAAACCTGTCCAACAACATAAAAATTTTGTTAGCTTTGGATACAATTACTCCTGGGGTATCTTCTTAAATTACTACAACAAGTACGTATATGTTGATCAACTGCCAAAACTATCATGGATCGGATCAATATGCGTATCTCTCTTCTTCTTCCTTGGACCAATCAACAAACATGTCATACGAACAATGGGATATAGAAATATGTTAATAGTTGGCACTATTGTCTGCCCCGTTGCTCTGATATTAGCCAGCTTTGCTACTCAAGTATGGCATGTTTTCCTGACACAAGGCGTCCTTTTTGGCCTTGGAGCGTCGTTCATTTGGTTTCCATGTATTGGAGCTAGTCAGCAATGGTTTTCAGAAAAGCGTGGATTGGCCATTGGCTTGGCTATGTCTGGATCAGGTATTGGAGGTTTGGTGGTATCCAACATTGCGCAAGCAGCAATATCAAGTGTTGGGTATAGATGGGCTCTTCGGATCATAGGTTTAATGGCATTTGTACTATTGGTCATTACCACCTTCACTGTCCGACCCCTCGGTCATATCAATCAAACTGGCGGAAAAGAAAAAATAATTGCGTGGTATTTGTTCAAGAACCCTCAATTTTGTGTCATCTTCCTTCACGGTTTAATCACCACCTTTGGCTATATGGTAAGCTATCGTCATCGGAAGGAATCAAATCTATGTTATATGAAGATGTCTTACCATTGTCCCATCCCGAAAAGACACCATTTTTTCTCCTTCCTAGTAAGCCTTCATTTTACATCCGGTAATGCGTATAACCATCCTGGCTAAACTACTTATAAATCATTACAGGTTATGCGACTTACCTTGGACTAGACCCATGGGTTGGTGCCAATCTTTCGGCCATTATGTCAGGAGTGAATGCTGTAGCGCGCATTTTCACTGGTTACATGGGAGACAAGATTGGAAGATTCAATTCACTCTTCATATGTACCATGCTGTGTGGAATAATGTGTTTGGCCATATGGATCCCAGCCAAGAATGAAGCTGGTGTTTGGGTATTTGCTATTTTGTACGGCTTCTTCGGTGGTGGCTATGTCGCTCTGTTCCCAACTGTGCAGCCCCAAGTGGTTGGACTTGAGAACATATCACCCGCCGTTGGCTTGCTATATGCCACCAATTTCTTTGGATATCTCTTTGGCACGCCGATTGCCAGTAGAATTTTGGCAGATACAGGCAATTATGCATACGCTGCTGCCTGGGCAGGATCAACTGTAATAGCTGGAGGTTTACTTGCTGGAGTATTGCGCGTTCAGCGAGCTGGGTGGAAGTTAGCTAAAGTTTAGAAGAAAAGTTTCGATGACCGTTTTTTTTTTTTTTTTCCATGACCTGGAAGTCGCGTGGAATCGCGACGGGCAATATAGACAAAAAAAAAAAAAGTTGAATAATACCACAACTTTCAATTTTTCGCTTTTGCTCTGGTCTCCTTATACAATGCTGTCTAGCCAACTATTAAATCGTCTAAAGCGGGAGCTTGGTAAGCTTTTGAATGCTCTTTCTTGCTCTCACTACACGATAACTCACTCCTGTATAGCAATCCTTGAACATGAACCTCCTCCAGGGATCGTATGCTACCCAATGGACGACGATTGCACCCATTTGGAAGCTCGTAAGCGATCTGTTAATTGCCTTTTTCGTTACTCTTTAACTTCTCATAACAAATCCTTTGGTATATAAAGACATAAATGGCCCTGCGGATAGTCCATTCGAGAAAGGAACGTTCAAGTTGGATATCCAAATTCCACAGCGATATCCCTTTGATCCGCCGCAAATGCGTTTCATAACACCAATTTACCATCCGAATATTGATGAAGCCGGTCGTATTTGTGCAGATATATTAAAGATGCCTCCAGCGGGTAACTGGGTGCCAGCATTGAACCTTTCAACTGTTTTATTGGCGTTATCAGGGCTGATGAGTGAACCTAATCCTGAAGACCCTTTGGAGATGGATATAGTGAGTATTACATCCATCGCAACAAATTGATATCCAAGTGACTTACATGAAATTTAAGGCTGCTGAATATAAGGAAAACATCGCTTTGTTTCGACAAAAAGCTCAGCAGATGACTCTGAAGTACGCAATAAAAGGATTAAATAGCACACCTGGTTCATCAAGTAGCCAGAAACCTATATTACAAGCAGCTGATGCAGAATCCTCCAGAATCCCACACACAGCAACGCCATCACTTCCTCATTTGATAAGTCAAGATACCATCTTGGAACCAACAATCCTTCCTATCCACCGTTCCAAGAAAATGGGAAAGCTGTCTTTGTCAAAACGGAAAACTGAGGATAATAGAGTTCCTACTTCTGAAAGGGACCCGAAAGAGACGAAGGGCAGTACGGTGAATACTAAAAATCAAATGAGCACACCCACTACGTCGAAATACTTCAACAATCCATCCAAAGCAGCAGCAACAACACCCTCCAGTAGCCATGAAGTAGTCAACACCCCCCTGAATAGCGATGGGGAAACTCTACAGCCAGTAACCACAAATAGCACAATACCCAACAATAATCAATCGGATAATCAGGCTACAGCCTTCGAACTGGACGAAGTTCACCAGGTCCCCAAATTATCTTCACAGCGCGATAGTGATGAATGCTCTCCAAAAACTCATCACATCGCACCAAGAAACGAGATAGTGCAGGATATTAACACTCTGAATCATATCCACCCCGAGGCTTTGAATCACTCTTCAGACGACGTAGGCAACGCAGGTAACTTGTACACTACACATTCACCAAATCCAATCTGTACCACCCCACAACCTCCTCCCACGGCAAACCCAAACGTTCCTGCCATAAAGGATGACACAAATAACGCCAGTATAAGCAATCGGATAGAGGCAGATACAAATACAATAATTCTGGATCCGCCAGTCTCCAGAAAGCGGGCATTGCTAAGCTTGGGCAAAAGCAAAAAGCTGAAAATGTTGAAAATGTAGAAATAATTGCTTTTGAGCTGTACATAAATTTTCATTGTCAATTGAATTGACCTTACAAATTCAATTTACGCTTATTTCCTTTCACGTGTGCCCTTGTTCTTTATCCTTTAACATGGCAGTTGACATCCCCAAACTCGAGACATTCGAACTCAAATTGCACTCTACCGGTGTTGCAGAGATTATATTCAACAGACCACAGCGTTACAATGCCTTGTCTCGTTTGGCGTATGCAGTATGTTAAACTACATTTCAATAAGGACAGTTATATCTCACGCTTACCCCACAATTGCAAATGTAGGAATGGCTTGCTGCTATAAGATGGGCTGCCCGTTGCGACGAAGCCAAGGTTACCATTATTACTGGTAATGGAAAGTATTATACCAGCGGCCAAGAGCTGACCATGCCTGAACCAGTTGCTGATACCAACGATTCCGATGATATGGTTGCCATTGCTAAGAAAGGCTCCGCCAATACTAAGTATGTTCTAAACTTCTATGTACAGTGGCAACCTACACCTTTACAATGTTACTTATATCCTTGATTTAGAGCGCTTATTGATGAGATGATTAACTTCCCCAAGTTACTCATTGCTGCTGTCAACGGTAAGTAAAACAGCCTGTACCTGAATGGGGGACCAGTTAAAAATTTTGGGGGTTCCACGTCTAGTTTTACCTTTATATTCTGTTCATGATTATGTACTTACTAAATTAAATCAAACATGTCTAGGTCCTGCTATCGGATTTGGCGTCACAACTTTAGCTCTTTGTGATGTTGTTTACTCTGTACCTCATGCTACTTTCAAGACACCCTTCATGCAGCTGGGATTCTGCGCCGAAGGATGTTCATCGCTATTGTTTCCTCGTATCATGGGCCCATCCCGAGCTAATGAAATGCTTGTGAGTGATTTAGAATTCTTCGTTCTTCTATATATCTGGCGATATACAATACTGAACAATATCTTCTTCTTTTATCTGAAAAGTTGATGAATCGCCAATTTACCGCCCAAGAATTGGAACAAACTGGTTTCATCGGTCGAATTTTGCCAGCAGAAGGCTTCCACGATCACGTTTTGAAGCTTGCAACCGATGCTGCCAAATTCTCATTGGAGGCATTGAAGACCACCAAGAAGCTTGTTCGAGATGCAGACAGGGAATCGCTGTTGAAGGTGAACGAGATTGAAATCCAGAGACTGGCTGAAAGAATGGCAAGCGATGATTGCATACAGAGACTCTTGGAATTTGTTGGTAAGTTTCATACTTTGTATACCTATATGACACTAGCATGAAATCTGATATTGGCGTTCAATCCAGAAAATTCTCAGAAGAAGAAGCAGCAGAAATTGAAAAGCGCTTCTAAATTGTAAATTATACATCTACTTTGTCGCGTAATAAAGTTATCATTTGTATTGTCTATTGTTCGGTACCTTAATCATTCACCTAAAGTAGCTTTCCTGCAAATGAAGGTAAGATAGCAGTAACTATGTCTTAGCCCAAAGGTTTAGGGACTCAGAAATGTTTCTGTCCATCCAGTTATAAAAACAGAATTGATGTAAAGTATAAAAGGGTACTGATTCAATGGACACTTTAGTCTCCGCACAACTTCTTGATCGTCTACTATGAAGTCTACCATTCTACTCATCATTGCATATATGCTAACATATACTAACGCTCAAGCTACCAGTACTTGCCTGGACGCAGCTGTGTAAGCAATTCATTGAGGGCTCTAGCGCTTTGTATTCGGATGTATGCACTAACCCATACATATTCCTTTCAAGGTTCAACTTGTGTATCAAGACACAACAATCAAATCTGAATGCCTGCGGCCCAGTTGGTACGATTCATTATATTAGATTGTACATGAGTGCACCCACATTTCCTTACTGACTTCTTATAATCTGGCGAAATAGACTATAATTGTCTATGCCAATGGCAGAAAGCAATTCTCACCTGCTACAATGTTTGTACTGATACAGCATCTGCTAACCAGGCTGCCATACAACAAGGAGTGGTTACCAGCATTTGTAGTGCAGCGTAAGTGTTCATCTTCAAAATAATTTTGTGTACGTGTTTTGCCATGGGCAGAGAGTTAATCAATCAATGCATCAGTTCCGTAGCAGCACCTCCGACCACCAACGTGACCCAAACAACTGCCAGTATGCCGAGTCAAACTATGTCTGTGGGCCTAACCAGCAGCAATCTTCCGTCAACTAGCTCGGGAAGCAATAGTACCAGTAGTGGTTCTGTAAAAGCCAATCCATCTGCAACCATACCATCGGCTCCTCCTGCTAATTCCAAGTCAGAAGGTGTTCGTGCTGTCTCCAGCGGATTTGCTGTCGTTCTCATTACATCATCTTTGCTTTACTTCATTCTGTGAGATTTAAGTCCTATTGAATTCTTCCATAGTATACAGTTGAGTGATTGGATGTTATCAAGCTGAAAGAAATCTAACCACTACTTCGCTACCAAATACTGATCGCGATATTTGCATGAATAAATCATAATTTGAAAATTATAAATTCTTTACAAAGTAGAAGCAGCTGGGTATATCCCTTTCACGTGCTCATGGTATAATTTTTGATGGCTGGCTTATGCCTGCGGTTATAGATACGTATCGTATATTATGTCACGATTTTGCAAAGACTGAGCTGAAATTCAAGCATTGCCATATGGGTTCAGACGATGTTTTCGCCTTAGACAACAAAAGGAACTATTGGTAGATTTCTTCTGTTTGTTTCTTTGTTTTCTTCAGCTAGTTCAGTATTTTTTCGTGCAAGTACTGATTGTTATTGTTAGAATTACGACAAATCGATTCAGAAAGGTGGTTGTCCGCATTTTATGCTCGACGACCATCGTCTACGGCCCGTCGTGACGTTTGTTGTACAAATATAGATTACGATAGGCAACATCTACCGTTGACAAGGTTGAGCCTGGATTGCAAGCTGGCATATAGGCTTTAGCGAAGCCTAAAGTTAAATTCAATGGTACCCATATACCAATAGAAAGCTGTGTACATTGCTGGTCAAAGAAGGTATTTGATGATATTCCCTTATTTGTGACAGACTGCCCAAAATCGATGCCTAAGGGGCGAGTGGTCACAAGGTATAAAAAAAATTATCAGTAAAGCTGTAGAGAGTGATGACAACTTTTACTTATGAGCACTGACTATGCATTGAGACCAAGCAGCGTCATGGATGGCCAAGTATCGGACTTCAAGCTCGGATCCCGCGCCGGACTTGACAAGGCTTAGAACTTTTATAATGGAAAACTTGGAAGCCGATAGCCTGGCCCTGTTTGGTGACGGAAAAAGATATTCTCAAGAAAGATATTATTATAACCTCGTCGCCAACACCCCCTTTCATCTGATCATCCAACAGCCGAACACAATGGTAATAAATAGATGTCGGACAACTAAAGTGATGCTCTGATTGTTGTGGCGAAATTCTTTCCAAAAATAACAGTTCGTCGTGCCGGTATTTCCGGTCAAGAGAAAAAAATATGTCCATCATTCAATTTCCTAGGTTATGAAAGAAATATGTGATCACGAAGAGAGTAACATGCTGCATATGTCGATCCTTGATATATGTAATAGAAAGGTTTCAAAAAATAGTCAGGGCAAGAGAGCCTTAACATTATGCTAGACAGTTGGGAAGGGTCCAGGCCAATGTAAGGAAAGGGGAGCGGACCGGATTAGCTATACGTCTTGGCAAGCTGCAATAACTTCGATGAAGAAGGTCATTATTATCAAAGCAGATTTTTTGGGTATTTTGGTATCTCAACTCAGCAAATGTTGAATATAAATGTCCAACCTTCTCCTTGAGCAACTGCCTTTTCTTCCCCTAACTACATATTTCCCTCGCATACCTCGTCGTTTCCTTTCGTTCAAAAATACGTTTTTGAAACGAAACATATATACAAAAAGTGGAAAGCGCCCTACAACCTTTCTATATTGTTAAATATGCGCGCATTCATGTTGTTGGCTACTGCCACGGCAGTTTTGATTCAGATGGCTGAAACGTCACTCGTCACGGTCCCTTTGCACAAACGCTCTTCGGACACCAGTTTCAAAAACACAGACCTTAATTATGATGATGGTTTGGTAAGATAATGTCACATCTTTCGACATGATCATAACATGAACATTTTGCCTAATGACAAGTTTAATTTATTAGCTTGTAGGAACAGCCTTGGTTGGTAAGTAATTTTTGCACTCCTCTCTGCCCCCCCCATGATATTTTTCCTTTGTTTATTGCTACGTAAACAGCCAAATCCCATCTTCGTGGTCATTGCCTCGTATGGCGTGCCTCACCTTGCACCACCCTCATGTAGATTGCTGATCATAGACTTTTTTGTATACTTCAGGTAACCCACCTCAACAATTCGAGATTTTGTTCGATACAGGCTCTGGCCTTACCTGGGTTCCATCATCGGAATGTACGAGCGGAAATTGTAAAAATCGCGAAAGCTATAAGGCGGATCAATCATCTACCTCTGTCAACACCGGTCAAATTTATAAATTATCTTATGGACATGGACAATGCATTGATACCAAGGTATACAAGGATACTGTGAGTATCGGCGGCTTTACGGTAATTGATCAGCAATTTGGAGCTGCAACTCGAGTATCCGGCTTTGACAGCCCATCTTTTTGTATGTATCATGTTCATCTATTTTCAACTGCCAAAAGAACGCGCTAATAACGCAGGTACAATATTTTGATTCTGACACTATCCCTTTTTTAGTGGGAGTTTTTGGCCTTGGTGACTTTTCATCAGATGGAGGATATTATCTTAATTCCACAGGAAAACAAAAAACTATTGGTTCCCAAGGTATGAACACTCTACCATTATAGGAAATTCCTTCCAACATGATGTAACAACTTTTCTATTTTACAGAAATCCGACGTCGACAAACAGCTCCCGGTAGCGCAAGCTATGCCTCAAATGCTTTTATGGCCAATAATGGATATACTTCACCACAGTTTGGGACGTACGTTACAAGCGCACCTACAGGCTTTGGTAAAAGATGGCACACCAAAGGTCACTTTGTATTCGGTGGAATCGACCATACTGTCTACAAAGGCAAAATTGCCTATTTCCCATTGGTCGATAGTTGCGAAGATCAATCCAGTCGATTCTGGAAAATCCCATTGACCTGTGTCAAGTTTGGTGATATCGACATCAAACTGCACCCAAACTCCAATGCGGCCATCAGTACCGGCACTAGTTTCCTTTCAGCTCCTATCAAACAGGCTGATAAGATTCATGATGCCATTGATGCCCAATATGACTCTAGTTCTAATGTGTATAAGATCGATTGCGACAAGATCGACGATCTTCCTGATCTTGTATTTACATTTAGCGGATACACTGTCAAGTTACCTTCTTCTGAATGGACAGCCCGCAAGGGCGATCAGTGTAATACACTTATTCGTCGTAGCTCAAATGACAAGAACTGGATTCTAGGAGGGGCATTTTCCAACAGCTTCTATACTATCTTTGACCTTGATGGTGAACGTGTTGGTCTTGCTATTCCCAAGGACCAGTGCAAAGCCAAGATCTATAAACATGGTCAATCATTAGAGGATTGAAATGCTGAATTCTGTCATGATAGGCAAATTATTGCATATACATCTTCTTTGCCGCTCTTTGGGAGACTGTGTACTTCTGTCCAGTCTTATACATAACCTGAACCTTCACCGTGATAACATTCCTTTCACTTTACCACACTGAACCGTACCGTACTGCCAATTTGTAAAATCAAAGCATCTTCACATTCATTCATCCTTTTTTTTTTCCTTTCATCATGCAAATCAATGACATTTGTGATTGTCACACAGTAATTACCCGATTTGCTTGTATCCATTGACATTATCAACGACCGGCTGAGATAGATACAGCCTTGGCTAACTCTCATGCCTCGTTTGTACGTTTTCATCTTGACAAGCAGATATAAACATTTTGCACAAATATGTAACGACAATTAATGAATGTTCTTTTGAAACATGTTTATTTTAAGAGTTGTAAAGCCAAACCAATACTTCCAAGCGGAGTAATATTGGTATTCTGCAGCTTGACAAAAAAACAAGACGTGTAGTCAGTAAACCACACGAGTGCTTTAACGGTAGCGACGGAGAGAGAGAGTGTTGCGTCTCTTCCAGTTGGCGCGACGACCAGATCCGATGGTCTTGTTGAATCCGTGACCCTTTCCGTGACCGCGGTTCTTCTTGCCAATGGCGGTAAGACCACGAGCTTCACGGTGCTTGTGAACAGGGTTGACGATCCAGTTGATGCGAGCATCACGACGGATGGCCTTGTGGTTGGGATCAACAAGGATAACCTCGAAGTACTTGTAGGTAGCATCTTGGTTAACCCAGTAGGAGTTCAAGACACGCAAGTTAGCGCACTTGCGACCAACACGCTCCTCAGCGGTGGCTTGAAGAGAGCGCTGGTACTTGAGGTGGTTGATACCCTGGTTGACGGGCTTACCGAAGGTGGCACCCTTGGGGGCGGTTCTCTTACGGTTACCACGACGGACGCGGATACGGTAGATAACATAGCCCTGCTTGGCCTTGTAGCCGAGACGACGAGCCTTGTCAGGGCGGGAGGGGCGGGAAGCACGGTGAATGACATTCAATTGTCTAGCGGTAAAAATCGAATTAGATATCGCCGATGAATATGTCATGTTCGCTATTTGAGCAAAAGATGCCTATAAATTTAATTTGCATACCTGTATTCCCAGCATCTAACGCGAAGCAAGAAACGGAAGACATCCGACTGCTTCTTCTTGTAAAGTTCTTCGAGATACTTGTAAGCTATGAAAATAGGCAAAAGTGTGGGTTAATGATCAAATTCTCGATACAAAAGGTCAAAAAGAAAGGTCGAACGTACCACCCATGTCAAGACCTATGAACCATAGTTTGAAGAGAGGAAGATAGGTTAATTCAACAATTCAATCAAAGTATTCTTCACGGTGTCAATCATTTCTCGACGATTGTGCTGCTGTGGTGATATGCAACGATCAAATCCGAAATTGGGTGCATGTAAAAATATTCATTTCTGATTAGGTCGAACATTTTGCGAAATTCAGGTCGATAACAAGTCGGCACATATCAATCCATCGATCGAGTATAGTCATCCATCCAATCAGTCTAGGCTGACTGCATCCATTCTCATGGATCCACACCCATCATCCACATAGTATCTACACCCATACGCACCTGCAGTTAAAGAGGGAGTTCATCGTTTCTCGCTGGACACTGACTAAAACGGCAATCGTCGCAGTCACGTGGTAATTTTTGACAACGAATTTTCATGGTCAGTTCTTTCAAGTCCGTTGCCTAAATGACATTTGATTGTCTGGAGTATAATAGAATAGCCTATTTGATAATCTATCTCATTGTGCTATCGTTAATTGTGTCTTTTTAATGAATGATATCCTATTATATGATTATTTTTACAGGTTAAAATATTAGTACTCTATGATACCCATTAAGGTGCTATGTTGCTCATTCAATACGTTGCTTCTTAGCCTGGACTTCATCATGGCTGATCTCAGCGACGTCAGTATTATCTGGTATTAGCTCTGGTAATAAATTAGTGATTGAATCTAACTAAAAAGTATCCGAACAATTACTCACCTTGTGCTCTTAACACACGATCAAACAGCTGGATGTGCTTATGTGGCAGAAATATGCGAAATCTTCGGAGCAGGTCCAGCCGATTCTCGCCAATAAATATATCGATGAGACCATCGATGAATGGTTCAATCCCAATCTCCTTCCGCTTAAACTGTCGTACGATTTGTTTATATTGCCGATGCTTATCATGACCAAGTGTTGCGATATCCTTCGAGTAAGCCTGTGCTTCTTCAAGTGTTGCTGTAACACTTCCCTTAGCATCAGAACCCGAGTGTTCACGCTGTGTTTTGGGAATTTGATTATCACGTAGTATGGAGTAATCATTTAACGCCATGATAGTCGTTCGCGGGTTATGATTTCGTATCGTGACAGGCCCGCTTCCTTCACTATCATCACCGCCAAGATTGATGGGTCTTCTTGCAAAAGTCGCTTCTCTGGTATGTGCTGAACTGGGTCTATCTAATCTTGTAGCATCAGATGTCGATGAGGGCTATTAAACATCATGGTTACCAATATGCATTCACAAAGATATATCAGTGCTTTCTATACTCACGCCATCGAGCTTCATATCTCTGAAAAATTTGGTCAATTTCGTCTGAACTTCTCCAAAGTTTTGATACACCTTGACGTAACCTCGAATCCACGCTGATAGCTGTGCAATAATTGATGGGTTCCCAAACCGTTCATCACATAAGAGAATAGCCCCATAATCATTTCGATGACGAATGACTCTTCCTATAGCTTGATTGACGGCACGAAGGGCTTGCTGCTGATACCATTCATTGCCTGAAATAGTCTTGATGGTTGGAAGAATTCAAACATTAGCGAAGAAATTCGATAGCTTCAGCTGATAATATCTCAATGTTAGGAATCAGAAATGTTACCTGAGACAGATCGGTACAAGTAGACCGAATATCATCTAGAAAATTCTTCTTTTGCACAATCTAAATGGTTCATAGATGTCAGCTTATAAAACAACGTAATAAGCCATCAGTGAATACAATATGGCAACTTACTTTTGGATCTTTGGAGTGAGCAAATGGTATACCTGTGACAACTACGGCTCGACCTCGGCCATCTGCAAAGTCTACGCCTTCAGAGACCTTACCGCGGCAAACAGCCATAAAGATAGCCCCATCGAAAGCTGGATCCTTGATTTTGCTGTAATATCCATTGATGGCTTGCGAAAATTCATATTTCGTTTTGGGCTCTACAAAGACCTGCTTTTGCTCATTAAGTCGATCCCAAACAGATTTGGTTTGCCCATTCTGCGTCTGAAAATTAGTACAAGCTGAAGTTGCATCAGGAAAAAGTAATGGACTTACAGCAGAACGCCATGTATGTATACAATCGGTCATGACAGCATACGACGGAAAGAAAACCAGAAGCCCTTCAGGTACCACTTTACTAAAGTTGACTATCGAGGAGAATGTAAGCACCATTGGACTACCATAAATTCTGTTAGAAATTGCATTTCCTTACCAATGGTGTTTCCCAGTTCATTTTTATAGGCAGGTTTCCTTCGTTGTTCGTATGTAGATGATAGGGTAGTTCCTGCCGGACCTTTTGGCAATACTGCGATAAATGCCTTCGGATGAAAACTTTTGTTAGCCATGGATCGTCTCTACTGCATTGATTGTAAAGTGATTATGTACCTGATTTTCATTGATAACGTGAGCATTTTCGAGCCGTACAGGAAACTTTCTGCAAGGTATATTATGTTGTTTAGACATCGAAATTCACACAAAAAAAAAGCTGTCTGCAGACACTTACAATAGTAGTTCAGAAGCAAATGAGGACAAAGGTGCGAGTGTTCCACTAGCTAAGATGACGCAGCGCACTTTGAGGTTGACGAGATCTGTCATCGCTAACCCTGGACTGAAGCACCAGTAATTGAGCTGCCTTTCCGATACGCCTGCCGCCGTTTTGATGTTTTGAATGTGAACTTTGTAAAATTTTGTATGCGCCATTGAAAGTGTATTTTCATTGTCAACGAGGTATTCTGTTCTAAATATCATCCTGAGTGCATTGCTAAGATTGCTCAATGAGAAGGTTGATACGGATGAATCTAAATTGTACATGATAAGTTGCTCATTGCATCAATTGAATAGCGGCATGTCAAGAACACATACCGAGTGATGTTAGTACTTGTACAGCACTATCGATTCCCTGCTGAAGATAACCGACGTTTGAGCCATCGATCTCCACCATGTTCAAGAGCTCGTATATAAAAATTCCCGGTTTGATGAGCTCCTCGTTGTAAGAAAGCTCAATTTTGTCGATTTTGATTCTGAGTTTGTCTAGCAAATCTGTACACATTGTGAGATTTAGTTGCGAGCTAAACCACTAAGCGAGATAGCTTACCTGCCAAGGCACCAAAACTCTGGCTCATTGATCCCTCATCATTAATATTTGGAGCTACAGCACTCTGACATGCTTTCATTTCTTGTACACACTTGCGCAATGTCGACATAGATAGTTCAAATGAGGTAGCCTCTCCACAGCAAGATTCCTATTCCATTATATCGTTATACGGGAACTTCCGATGAAATTAAAGAAGGTAGCTGACACCTACCAAGTTGTGAGCTTCATCAAAGATGACTATACTGTTGCTCAGATCAATGTTCATCGCTTTTCTGGCCGTAGAATCTATAATGTAGTTGTACGGTAAAAGAATTATATCTGCGTCTAATTGCGAATCCTTGGTAAGGTAGAACGGGCATGCTCTGTATTGACAATAAATATGAATATAGGATAACGGGAAGCGCAACAGGATCAGCTCCTCTTACTTGTGCTTTGTCCCGAACGATACAATGTCCTCAATATCCATGATTTCGCCTTCTCCTTGAAAAAAGCTCTTCGCATCTTTATCAAAGTGTTACATTAATTACAGTTTATATGAGAAATTCAAGATGGAATATTATTACCTTTTGTACCTGAATGGTAAGAGCAAGCTTTGCTGGCAACCTTGCGCCTACACATGGCTGTTCTTGTAGCATTAGAAGTTTCTAGCTTAACATCTTCTTGAACTATGATGTAAGTTAATTCGATAGTCAATAACCCGTTGATATATCTGGTTGCATTACTAATATACTTACTACATAGCTGTTCTCGTGAACCCAAAATACAGACTTTTGGTCTGTGAGAGAAATTCAGTCAGCTTCATTCTTTCTCCAAGGAGGCTGAATACACCCTATTTTCTTACTTGTAAATTGTATTCTTTAGTTCTTTGACTACTTGTGTCAGTTGTGAATGTGTTCGAGAAGCATAATATATTTTCGGGGCTCCAGCTTGCCAATTTTCTGCAGTAATTCAATTAGCCATATAACATACATGTGTTTTTTGACTAAGAACATCCCTGTACCTAATTCAGGATGACTAGAAATTGCATCTTCCATTTTTTTCTTCAGATTATCGTCTTGGTATACATTTTGTTCCTTCAAATTTTCCATTTGATGTCGAGTATCAAAGACTTGACGCCAAGCAAGCGCAGCACACAGAAGCGTCAGCGTTTTGCCCGTCCCTGTTGGAGACTTTTTCATACAAATGGATTTAGCTCACTTCGGCTCAAAAAAAAGTG
Source organism: Umbelopsis vinacea (assembly GCA_016758895.1). Lineage (NCBI taxonomy): Eukaryota > Fungi > Mucoromycota > Umbelopsidomycetes > Umbelopsidales > Umbelopsidaceae > Umbelopsis > Umbelopsis vinacea. Next base: position 857,844 of record JAEPRA010000003.1, on the reverse strand, counting down.
AAGAGAATGAAGAAGTGTGACTACCTCTAACAGTGCATTTGACCCTTCGTGCAATGCCTGTAGGACAGATTGCATAAAGGCTTTCTGAACCTATTAACAAGTCAATTGTCAGCATTTATCGACATTGGAGGACTTTTTTCCTCGCACATACATTGTAAGCTTCATGCGGAAAATGAACTGTTATGCCTCTCAAGTTGTATTCCGGCATGAGCTATGGTCTGAAACGCGCCCCTGCGCGTTACAAAACTTTCGTTTGAATAATCTGCCCACCAAACTGAACGCGACTCTCCAAGCATATTGGCAGTCACATCTTTATGTCTGCAAAATCCGGCGGCTTTGAAAAAAATTGGTTTTGACATTGAGTGACAATCAGATCAAAAATGAAGGCTCGGTATACAGACGTCGTGCAGCACCCAAGCCAGGAGCATATGGTGTTTAGCTACGGACAAGGTTATTATGTAGTAAAGACTAGGTATGTTTTTTAAGAAAAATGATTGTTAAAAGTGGTCCACTGCTAATTTCATGACTACAGCACTGGCGAGATCATTAAGCAAGTTCAGCCAAGCGAAGAGAACAAGTCTTCAGGACTTGAACATTTTCGCACGACCACATTTAGCAAGGATGGAAAGTATCTAGCAACGACAGGAGACGATAAAGAGATCAGGGTTTGGGATACCACGAACTGGGAACAACAAAGTGCGCGACCAGTCTTAAAGCGCATCAATGCCATGCAATTTACAAAGGACGGCAGTCAAGTTGTGGAAGCAGACAAGTTTGGAGATGTTTATGTGTAAGCTATATATATTATTTGATTTCTTGGATACTGAAGTCACACAATTAATAACTTATTTTACAACAGCTTTCCTACTGAGGTTAGCGAGACAACAGCAGCCGAGAAACAGGAAGCGATGAAGAAGAACAAGCCAATCGTTGGACATGTTTCTATGTTGACTGACATGACTCTCTCTGATGACGAGAAATACATTATTACAGCTGATCGTGACGAGCACGTCAGAGTCAGTAGATTTCCCAATGGATACAACATTGAGTCCTACTGTATGGGCCATACTGAGTAAGTCCACATACATGTCAAAACTTTGCGTTCGATACACTTGCTAATTGAAATGCAAATAGCGTCATCACCAATATCCAGCTTCTTCCTTGGGCACCAAACGTTTTGGCCACCGTTGGAGGAGACTGTACATTCAGACTTTGGGATTTTATGGTTGGCAAAGAGCTGCACTCTCTTCAATATAAATCGCATGTGGAGAAGTATGTTCCCGAAGGTGTGGATGCTAACTCAATGGACCCTATAGTCATGAAAATGGAATTGAGCACGAAAGACAAGATCGCAGTATTGTCATTTGCAAAGTAAGCTTTTGTGGAAGACAATATATATTATGAGTAAAGTGCTGGCACACTAACCTGGCCAACCTACTATTAGGGCACCCATCTTACTTGTACTTAAATGGGATGAGAGCACATCTAGCTTCGAATTTAACAGCATCGTGGAAACTTCGGCACCTGTCTTGAGCTTTGGTTTCGACATTGAGGGTAACATCTGGACTGCTCTGGATGACGAGACAAGAGTCGCTGTGTACTTGCGAAAGGATGGATCGGTAAGTGGAGCTCCTTGTTACTACCGATACAATCGAAGTAATGGATGTCTAGAGGGCTGCTTTCTAATATTACTTTTAGTTTGAGCCCACTGACGGCGCACGTACTAACAACATCAACACTGCCGAAACTCCTGAATGTAAGGCTATAATTGCTCTACTGTATATAATATTCACTTTGCTAACCCAAGGCTTCTTCTCCCATCAAGTGGCGTCCAAACCTGACTACTACACTGTTTTTAGTCTTCGAAAATACATTGAGTATGCAACCGACCTCTCTATCGATAGAGAGCAACGACCTTCACACATTTCACCAAAGAAGAAGAGAAAGATGGAAAGCAAATAGATTGGATGCAACACCGAAAATTGCAATTCTAGATACTGCGATAATAAAATTGATTAATATTGTTCGCCCACAACGACAGCTGCATAGCTGGCAGCCCAAGTTAGTTTGCTTTTTTTTTTTTTTTGCCATGAAAAACTCATTGCAGTTTACTATCAATTTATTGAAAAATGCTGTGAATGTCTCAGCATTTCTGCAAAAAAAGCTATGATGTTTGGTTCCATAGCTTAAAGGGGTATCGAAAATTGAAAATCGCGTTGACATCGATAAATTCATAGGTATGTTGCAGTAAATAATTGACCACCGTTCGTGTGAATGGCTTTTCGCACAGATGGTATAGCTTTCAAGTGTGAGATGAAAAATATAATAAATGAGACATCAATGAAGTTCGTTCCTAAATCAGTCGATCATTTCCAGTGTGCCGAATTTCATAATCTAGCTATGGATGATCGGAGGTCGTATCGCCTTTGTTACTTCTGCCGGTTCTGGCAATGGAGGACAGTGTGGGTATATTGATGGCAACGGCATCCTCTGAAGTGGCATGAGATCTGCCGCTATCTGACTGTAAATTGGCCAATCCGTTCAACATTGAGACTAGTTGACTTCCAGTCCTTCTATGCAAAGAAGTATTAGGCGTGCTGGTGGAATTTGTCAACCGAATAGGCTGGTCACTTTTAGTGATAGTATCTTCGTTCATGCGTTCGACAAGTTGAGATGTAAGCGAAATACCCGCAAATAACGAGCTTCGACGCTTATGCTGACCAGCTTTGTTTGAACGTTTTGAAGTACCCTGTATATTTTGATTGAACGCAGCTTGCCAGTCATCGAAATGCCATGGCATAGAGAGTGACTTTTGCAGTGTCTTACTAACCGATGGTTCTGGTTGCCGTTCCGGCTGAGTAGCATGTTCAGGAGCTTCGTATACATCATTGCCGTTCTCCCGCTCTGAAAAGCCATCTTCGGCAACACGTGAGAGAACAGGTTGAAACGATGGGAACGAAGTATGAATAGGTGAACTTGGCATAGGATAAATCTTGTTGGGATCAATCTCATCAGACGGATTGGAAATTTCGGTCTGAAATGCCCGCACGGCGGCGTCTTGGTTCAATAAATAGCTATCGAGGGAACTATCTGCTTGAATGGACAGTGACTCTGGTCGCTTTTGTCGACTAGAGGTAATAACTAAAACGCCAAAGAACTCGATAGCACACCCGACGACGAACCTAAAGTAAAGCCGAATTAAACGGTGAAGAGCATCGAATGAAGAAGATACGAAGGAAACTTACGAAAGCATCTGGCGAGGCTTTAGGTTATCAAAATCGTGATACAAAACTGCGCTACCTATGATAGCAGAGATTGTGAAAAGCACAAATTGTGTGGGAATAACCTCAGTGGAATCAAAGCGTTGAAGTGCTCGGTTCAAGTATTTGATTTGGATGATGGCCGTGAAAACTAATACAAAGACTAGCAGGTATGATACAGAGAAGCTATATCGGCGTGTTAATCAAACGGTATTGATGCAATTTGCAAGGATGAGCGGTACATACGTGAACATCTTGGTAAAAGACATGCTTAACAAAGAGGAGATACTCTTTGTGGCTAGTACAGTGTAGCCACCTAATAATTATTTAAAATTAAAAAAAATCACATTTCTGCCATAGTAATGTTGGGAGCAGCCATCAGCACTTACCATAAATTGCAACAAGACCAAGGTCAATTGTAATGCTCTGAGCACCATAACGAGGTGATAGTATGGTCAAAGCGATAATGGCCGCACCACTGATAGCGAAATAGACTATCGCACGTATTTGGGTCAAAGCTTCCACAATCAATTCCGGTGAGAGCTTTACACAATATTAATAATGATGATTATGACATTGACGACCATTATAAGGATACTTACCGCAACTTCTTCACTCTTGGAACTGAAGACTACGATGGACGCTCCAAACACGGCAAAAAGAACACCCACCAGACCTTGCAAGCGGAATTTTTCTCGCAAAATGAGCGGGGCCATAACGACATTCGATATCAAAGTGGTGGTTCCTAGAGGTGCAATGGTAGATGCAGGAGCAAATCCATATGCTAAGAGATAGCGGTGTTTACCAACATGGCAATAATTTGTTTGTGGTTTAACTTGAGACACTTACCAATGAAATTACCCAATTCGCCGAATATCATCAAGATAATGCCCAGCCACCATAATGGGTTGTGGAGATAATTGTTGGATTGAGTACGATTCGAAGAACTCGCTTTCATCGCTGCTTCAATAACCTGTGTTGGGTCTTGAAACCCTTCTTGGGCTAACGAGTCTTCAGAATTTCGAGGTGTCGGATATCCATCGTCTGGAAAGAAGACTTGCCCACTTGGGTCTTCCACAGAGTCATTTCCATCCAATGCTATAGCAGTATATTCATTCTGAATTTTGTTATGCTATTTAGATTAAAAAAGTGAGAATTTTGTACAGATTGTAAGGATGAAAGCACATTCCTTTGGTCTTACCGCAAGTTTCTGGACATTAAGAGCTACTGATATTAAAACCTGTTCAAATGACGAAGTTGTTAAAGCTTTTCAACATCACAGTGATAAACAATATTACAAGCAGGTCCTTACATTGCCAACGATGGAGATGACAACGCCAATCCAGCTATTAACCTCCAGGTTATCATCCATTAATGACGATCGCACGTTCTGGGTAAGACGGAAAAGAGGGAAAATTTGTTCCTGAGTTCCAAAGACCTGTTTCCCAAATTGTCAGACTTTTCGCATCATCCCTCATGAGTCAACTGCAACCTCGCCGAAGTCTGAAACCCATAGTGAACAACAGACTATGGAATAAGGCTCCTATTACAACAGCAGATGCCCTTGCAGGGGAGCTTGTCCAGATGCATGAGCAAGTATTGGATGAACGTGATCAATTGATGCAAGAGAAACTGGAGATGGAAGCCGAATGTCACAAGTTTGAAACACAAAACATGAGTGACCAGCACAAAATATCAGACTTGGAGCGACAAATCAAAGAACTGACGACGGGAAGCGATCAATTACGCTCTCAGGTCGCTGAACTTCGAGAGGAAAATGCTTCATTACAAAAAGTAGATGCAGCGCAGGCCGTTCGCCTCTCGTATTTGGATGAAGATGACTCTTATAACTTCATTGTGGACGCCTATAATCGAAAAAGCATTCATGAAGGAACCGGCAGCCAACATGATTATCATGAATACGAGCAAGCTGTACAAATGGCCGTTGCGCTATCTGCAAGAGAATCAGCTACTTACAAGCGAGAAATCCATAACCTTGCGCTTATTGTAGAACATCAAGATATACTAATACAAAAATTGGAGGAAAAGCTGGCGGCTCAACAACGTACAATTAAGCCGAAACGATCCAACTCCAGTAACTTACTACTACTAGAAGATATGGAAAGAGACTTACGTCGAGAGTCTATACAAGCTATTCATCAAAGGAAGCAATTACAAACATTACATGGTGGCCATGATCAAGATGTATATTCCTCACTTCAAGTACACACATCCCTAGCAAGCTCAACGGTCAATTCGACATCTACAGCTAAAGCAGACCATTCTACGGTCACGTCTCGAAGAACTTCGGCATCCTCTGCTCTTTCTGCCAGAAAGAGCCGCTCCATACCTCCTGCTACGCCACCTCCTCGTGAGCCGCTACCTCCACTACCACTTCGAGAATCATATACCTCTTCATCAGCAAGAACATCGTCATCTAGTGTACAATCTTTTAGTATTTCATCTCCTACAACATATTCGTCATCCGAATGGGAGAAATCAAGGAGCTCTTTAAACAACTATCAAGCCGATTTACATAATACAAGTAAGGAAGAAGGAGATACACATCCTGAAGTTACAAGGAGTAGGAGTGGCTTTTGGCGTGGCCTGCGAAGCAAAATGGCCAATAAGAATTAGAATCCTTTTCATTGTACAAAATCGTAAATTGCACTTGCTTTCCACTGTTCTTCTAGACATACCATTCCTTTTCATAGTTTCCTTGTATAATTCCATGTGGCATGTACCACACCCCACTATTACGTCCATTTGGTCGGATGCTTAACCCCAAGCAGCCGTTGTGCAGTAGTTTACAACCAAAAATCCTTCAGTTCCGAAACTCTGTTGAAGATAATAAAAATATCAGATTGCTTATTTCAATCATACATACTTTTAGTTGGTGAATATTGACGTCTGAATTGTACCTTGTATAGATTCGATATTATTTCATCTGGTGCTGGAGCGAATGCACTATTAATATAGAGGAACTGAAAATAATGTCGTTCGTGAGATTAACGTAGTCTACAGTAAACCGGGATCAAATTATATCGAACACTAACCAAAGCCTCAGAAGGAGCATAATTCAGTTCCTTTCGTAAAAACAGGTTGACTGCTTGAAATTTTTGAGATGCCGTTATCTTGAAAAGCTTTTGCTTCAAGATAGGAGCATTCCCAATGGCTCGGAATTGTACAATGACTACATTTGTTGAATTAGTAGCTGCGTACCCTTAGGTTGGAACAAGGCACAGGAACATGACAACACCTTTGGTAGCATCCTTCTCTTTCTTTGCGCTGATAATTTCTTTGAGTTCTTTTTTTTCAGTAACTGCTTCTGTTAAGGTGTTCGGTTCTGTGAGCGGCTCTCGTTGGCCACCGATATCACCAGCTTCCATGGTATATAAGTCTCTACCTCGTGCATTCAACTCAGCTGAACTCAGCCATGATTTTGAACAAGTCAGTGAAAGAGCCGTCACATGTCTACGTCATCTTTCACTGCTCTCACAGGTTGCGCGTCCTCAATTCACTCGCGCAAACCAGTTGACTGACGGACTCCCCATAACTCTTTACGCAACAGCTCTTAGAACGATGGCGAAGGAAGACGTTAAGACAACAGCTCCAGCAAAAGATCCCGAACTATCCGAAAAGGATCAAGCAAAAGATACCAAAGGTGCTAAGAACAAAAACGACAAGAAGGACAAGCCAGAAGATGAATTGGTACGATAGTCATTAGTTTTGAGATCATTCTGCCGCCACTGTCCATCAGATCTTACTTACACTTTATTACCGCAGTCCGAAGAAGATCTACAGCTGAAAAGTGAACTGGAGATGCTTGTGGAAAGACTCAAGGTTCAGTTACCGCTTTCAACTATATAGCCCAAACGCGACAATTTTTAGGTACTAACCAACGTTTGAATAACAGGAGGACAACACAGATCTTCACCGACCTGCATTGGATAGCTTATGTACTCTTATCCGGACATCAACAAGTTCCATGACTTCAGTACCAAAGCCCCTCAAGTTCTTGAGACCTCATTATCACTCATTAGAAGAAGTCCACGAATCCTGGCCTGAGTCAGATAACAAGGTATAAACTTTAGTCTCACCGTAGCTGCATCTCTATCTGATGAATTTCATGCTCATTCTATGCAAATATTTCTAGCATTTTTTGGCAGATATTCTCTCCGTTCTTGCAATGACTTATTCAGATGAGGGAAAGAACGAGTCCTTGAAATACAGATTGATAGGCACAAACGAGGAAGCCGGCTTATGGGGTCACGAATACGTTCGACATTTGTCAACTGAGATCGGTCAAGTTTATGCTCAACGTATTGAACAAGAGCAATCTACCGATGACCTCTTGAAGTTGGCCCTTGAAATTGTACCATTCTTCTTGAAACATAATGCTGAGGCGGATGCTGTTGATTTGCTTTTGGAACTAGAAGCCATTGACCAACTTCCCCAGTTCATTGACAAGGACACATACGCTCGAGTATGCTTATACATGGTCAGGTATGTAAACCGAATAGTGGGTTAGCGTATCGCGGTAATGCTTGTCTAACCATCACGCTGTGTGCCTACTGCTATAGCTGTGTCCCACTACTTGTTCCTCCGGATGATTCTGCCTTCTTGAGAACTGCCCATACCATATATAGAAAACTGGACAAGTTCCCTGAAGCTCTCACGCTAGCCATTAAGCTAGGTGACCGGGAAATGATTGATGACGACTTTGAATCATGCACTGATCCGTAAGTACTAGGCAATCATTGCGCGCTTACATTAGAAATGTGCTAACTTTGAAATTGCAGATTGTTGAAGAAGCAACTTGCGTTCTTATTGGCAAGACAGCAGATATATATTGAAGTTGAAGACGCTGGACTTGCTGATTGTTTGAACAACACACATCTTTCAGAACACTTCATTTCACTCGCCCGTGAGCTGGATGTTTTGGAACCTAAGACACCAGAAGATATCTATAAAAGTCATTTGGAAAATATCAGTAAGTGGTCGATCGATGTATGCTAATATTTCGGATTGACTATCGATGCTAACTCCTGAATCACCTCAAAGGAACAGGATATTCAAGCGGTAGTGTAGATTCTGCTCGCCAAAATCTTGCATCCACCTTTGTCAACGCTTTTGTCAACGGAGGATTTGGTAAAGACAAGCTTATGACCACAGAGGATGACAGTAACTCAAACGCTTCCTGGATTTACAAGAATAAGGATCATGGTACGTTAACAAGATCAAATGCAGTGTTGTCATGCTTTGCTTAGTTCTCAACTATGATGAAATCCATAGGAATGCTGAGCGCAACTGCTTCACTTGGCTTGATTCACCTTTGGGATGTTGAGAACGGTTTGACTGCTGTAGATAAATATTTGTACTCCAACGAAGATAATATCAAAGCTGGTGCACTACTCGCAATCGGAATGTTGAACTCTGGAGTGCGCGGCGATGGAGATTACGCTTACGCACTGCTCAAGGACGCCGTTGATGAAGGCAACGACACATGCCGTATTGCCTCCATCTTTGGGTAAGTCTTTTGTGGCGGCTATAGCGCATTATTCTTTGCTCCATACTCAATGCTAATTATCAATCATTTCAAACAGTATTGGTTTAGCCAATGCCGGCTCCGCTCGTGAAGACCTCGCCGAACACTTGTTACCCATCATTAGTGATACCTCATTGTCCATGGAGCTCTCCGCTATTGCAGCACTTGCTCTTGGTTTGATCTTCGTTGGCTCATACGAAAATGATGTTCCAAGCACAATCATCCAAACTATGATGGAGCGTGAAGACTCACAACTAAATGACCCTTGGGCGAGATACCTCAGTCTTGGCCTTGCATTGCTTTATCTTGGTACGTTTTGATAGCATATAGAGCGAATGAAGGCATTCGGATTTATGTGATGATTAAATTGTATTTCGCACCACTACAGGCAAGCAAGACGCAGCAGATGCAACAGTTGAGACTGTGAAGACTATTGAACATCCTATCGGCAAGCAGACTGAAGTATTGCTAGAAGTGTTGGCATATGCTGGTATGTAGCAACAAAATATATGGTACATCACGGACGTGTATCTAATTATTTTTCTATAAGGTACTGGTAATGTTCTCAAGGTTCAGACCATGCTTCACCATTGCAATGATCACATCAATAAGGAGAAAGAAGACGATTTGCATCAAGCATATGCCGTTCTTGGTGTCTCATTGATCGCAATGGGAGACGACATAGGCACTGAGATGTCCTTGCGAACGTTCAATCATCTGGTATGTTGTTATTATTACTCTATTTTATATAGCAAAGGATGGAATTAACGGGCTGTTGAATAGATGCACTATGGAGAACCCGTCATTCGCCGAGCGGTACCTCTTGCCCTCGGTCTTATGTGCACATCTAACCCACTACTCCCTGTTCTTGATACTTTGAGTAAATATTCACACGACAACGACTCTGATGTTGCTATCAGCGCCATATTCGCAATGGGTCTTGTCGGCGCTGGTACCAACAATGCACGACTGGCACAAATGCTCCGACAATTGGCCTCTTACTATCACAAAGAACCCAACAGTTTGTTCTTGGTCAGAATTGCTCAAGGCTTGCTGCACATGGGCAAGGGAACAATGACGATCAATCCATATCATACCGACCGACAGCTCATGTCACCGGCTGCTGTTGCTGGCCTTTTGACGAGCATCATCGCATTTACGGATGCAAAGACATGTATGTTGGGTTTATCGGACTACAATGAACCACAATGTTTAACTTGAAACTAACGAAGTATGAATTTCTAGTTATTCTGGGCAAGAATCACTGGTTGTTGTATTCTATTGCCACCGCCATGTATCCTCGATTCTTGATCACACTGGACGAAAATCTCGAACCGGTTGCTGCAACAGTTCGTGTTGGACAGGTAAGATAAGATTTAGCAGCTAATTGGAGAGCAACATATATTAAAACATATTGTATAATCACTACCATAGGCGGTCGATGTTGTTGGACAAGCTGGTCGTCCAAAAACTATCACTGGTTTCCAGACGCATTCAACACCTGTTTTGCTTGCTCACTCCGAGCGTGCTGAACTTGCCACAGAGAAATGTAAGTAGCAACAAAATTTTAGAGGAGATATGCAATCATTTATTTAACGCATATTTAAACCTTCATTAGATATCTCACTGGCTCATGTTCTGGAAGGCTTTGTCATTCTCAAGCGAAACCCAGACTACATGGAGGAGGATGAGTGATTCCATTAGCTTAGCATTTTTTTTTGTAGAACAACTTTTTTCTCCCATAAAAATCAAAACGTGACAGGCCAATCTTAATATAGTGCGAAGAACATCATCCCCGCTTTCTTCTTTTTCATCTACTCTCATCATGTTTGGCCGTAAGAAAAAGTCCACAAATCCCTTTGAAGAAGAGCCCAGTGCCCCTCCTCCGCCTTCTTCTCAATATCAGAACCAAGAGAAATCTAGTGCCTACACGCAGCGCTATCCTAGCTCCGCTTCGCAAACGCACTCTCCCCCGCCATCATATCGATCTAATTCACAAAGTGACCTTTCAAACCGAGAGCAGTTGTTTGGAGATGCTCCATCACGCTCTCGATTCCAAGCCAGAAACCAGTACAACTCGAGTGAATCTGTGCCAACTTCTGACCGCTATGGTGGTGGACGTAGCCGCTACAACGGCTCTAGTCAGTATGGTGCTGGCTATGATGACCAAGGTCAGCAAGATGCTTATGGCTCCAGCAAATGGGGTGAAGATGAGGCAGATCAAGAAGTTTCTGGTCTCAAGCAGCAGATCCGCAACGTCAAACAAGATACCCTAGCCAGTAGTCGTAACGCTGTGCAAAAAATCAGAGAGGCTGAAGAAGCCTCTGGTAACACTATGAATATGCTTGGCGAACAATCATGTAAGCTACTCTATCTTTATTTCGTAGTTGAAATGTGTTTCATTAGCCTATATCTCCCGGACTAACATAATTTCTTAGCACAAATTGCAAGTGTTGACAGAAATCTCGATCTCGCAAAGGCTCATTCTGACCGAGCATCTGCCAAGGCTAGCGAATTGAAGCAACTCAACCGCTCCATCTTCATTCCTGTCATCAAAAATCCATTTAACAGAGCCTCACGCGAACGTAAGGAACTTGAGGCTGTGCGCCAAGACCACTCTGAGCATATGCAGGAGAGAAACGCCATTCGTCAATATGAGTATGAGAGTAAGGAACGCATGGAAAGAAGTCAACGTGCCAGCGGCCGACAATCCGCCAACGCTGGATTCCGTGGTCGTTCTCAAAGCGATCGTCAACGCTATCAATTTGAGGCTGATGAAGAAGACGATGAAGTCGAAAATGAAATCGACTCAAACTTGGATTTCCTTAGCGATGCTGTCGGTCGGTTGAAGAATAATGCTCTCACCATGGGAGAGGAAGTAGAGGCTCAGAACAAGGTTCTTGATAAAGTCGGTCGCAAGGTTGACCCCCTTAGCGATCGTCTTACTATGACCACCCATCGCCTTAACAACACCAGATAAATCTGTTATCATATATAAACTGTTGTTTTGCTCGTTTTTTCCTTCTTTTTTTTTTTTTTATTATTTTCATTACTGTAATACGTGCATTCTTGACGTTTCATTGACAAATATAAAGCACTAGCAAATCTATCCAAATGTTTGACTGACTTTTCCACCTCGCTTGAGTCTACTGAGTCTCCATTCGTTGGGCTGTTCGTAGCGATTGAACAATGGCTATAATAGAAGATATTCGATGTTTAGCAATACATTCAAAAATAGGCTATGAACAGCCACCACATTTACCTCAATTTTCTCTTGTCGCTTGCGTTTACTGATCTTATTCGCATCAGCCACCTTGTAGAACGTTGGGGCTGCCTCTGTTAGCCATTTAGGCTCAATCGCAGTAACCTCGCGCATGTATTCCTTGGTAGTAAATACGATTTCATGGTATATGACCCTAAATAGAAACAATTAGGCAGCTGCATATGAACTCCTATTCAATATATTATTGACATACCATTCTGGATTTTGGTTGAATAGCGCGCTGGACGGATGAATATATACAGGGGTTCCTTCGAGGAGAGTCTTGTATCCTTCTTGAGGATCCTTCTTGGCAGCGTTGCGGAAATATCCACCTACCAAAGCACGACAGGCTTTCTTATAATTGCGACCGCAAGACACAATATCGTGCTTATAGCTGTAAATTTATATTAGCACTATCGTACGACATTGAGCCATGCAATCCGGGGAAAGATCCACTTACCGATCCATAATGCCCAACAACTGCTTACGAACATCTTGTGCACGTTTCATACTTCGGGCCTGAATAAAGTTCTCGAAACACCAAGGTGCAGAGAACTTGCTTGCCTTCCAGCCGTTGTAAACTGTGAGCAAGGTTAAATGATCACCTTCTGGTTGATGGAATTTTGCCTTTTTGGAGTCCGCGGCGGCTTGCTTTTCCTTTGGTCGATAAAATACGTTTTGTGCCGTCAACATGGCAACAATGGTCAGAATCTCTTCAGAGCAACCAAGGTCCACAGATTCGATCAACATTTTCGATAATGGTGGCTCGAGAGGGAATTCAGCCATTTTTCGTCCCAGTCTTGTCAATAGACCTTCGTCATCCAAAGCTTGCAACGCATATAACTGTTCCAAAGCAGTAATCAAGTTCGTTTCAGGTGGAGGATCCATAAAATCGAAGTTTAACAGATCATTGATACCCATCGCTTTCATGTTAAGAACCGTCATGGCCAAATTGAGCATTTGAATTTCAGGTATAGAGTTGGGTAACATTTCATTACGATAGGCCGCCTCTGTGTAAAGACGATAGCACTTTCCTGGGCCAGTGCGTCCGGCGCGCCCAGAACGTTGTCTAGCAGCAGCTTGGGAAATAGGTACGACGACAAGGGAGTCCATGCCAAGTTTAGCGTCCCACTTGTTTTGCTTGACAAAGCCAGGGTCTACGACGTAGTATATTCCATCAATGGTAATTGAAGTCTCAGCAATATTGGTAGCAATGACAACTTTACGGCTTCCAGGAGGAGTAGGTTCGAAAATACGAGATTGCATTTCACTAGGTAGGGCACTGTACACTGGTAAAATAATCAATTCCGGTACATCTGGACCAAGAGCCTTCATTCTTTCGTACAGAATCTCTGCTGCTGTGTCGATTTCTTCTTGTCCAGTGAGAAAGAGAAGAACGTCACCAGGGGGTTCAGAAAGATGAATTTGCATAACAGTAATAAGCGCGGCATCCATATAATCTGCTTCCGGTTCCTTGGTGTACAAAATTTCAACTGGATAGGTGCGACCAGGAATGGTGAAAATTGGACAGTTTTCAAAGTATGTAGCAAACTTGTCAGCGTCCAAAGTAGCAGATGTAATGATGAGCTTCAGATCCGGTCGCGCTTTTGTAGCCCCTATTAAACGAAACAATGTTAACGACTTGATGCTTGGAGATGATCGTTAAACCATCAACAGAGGAATTTACACTTACTCTTTAAAAGACCGAACAGCACATCAGTCGATATTGTTCTCTCGTGAGCTTCGTCCAAAATAATGACCGAGTACTGCGATACCTTTGGATCGATAAGGCACTCTCGAAGCAACATACCGTCCGTCATATATTTAATTCTAGTGTCAGGACTGGTGCAATCTTCGAAACGAATGGTGTAGCCAACTTCTTGTCCAACGCGACATCCGACTTCTTCTGCGACACGTTTGGCTACAGACATGGCAGCCACACGACGTGGTTGAGTGCATCCAATCTTACCACGATTGGCAAAGCCTTCTTCCGCTAGATACTGCGCCATTTGTGTGGTCTTACCTGAGCCAGTATCACCAACCACGACCAACATTTGATTCTAAAATGCTGTTGTTTAATAATAATGTTAAAAATCCGACGTCAATTTCAATAAGATAACATACCTCTGCGATAGCTTGAACTAAAGCATTCCTCAATTTGTAAATGGGTAGACTCTCTCTTTGCTCTTGTATACTGAGACTTGTGATTCTACCAAAGCTCGTAGCATTATTGAATGTTGCTTTCTTCCATTCGGATTGTGTATTCTTCGTACTCATGGCAGCACCACGCAAGTCTTGAGCAAATTGCCTACCACCTGGTTCAGGCATAGGATCTTGCCACGATTGATTCAAATCTGTTGGGACCGCATCTTGCTCCTCGTTTTGTTGCTGTTGTCGCAATTCTCGTCTTTCCTTCGTCAGAGCTGCACCTTCCATAGCGGCACGGTTCATTGAACCATCTGGTACTTTCACGACCTTGACTGGTGATAGCTGTAACGTCTTCTTGGTTTGTCCATGTAAAAACGGTGGCTCTTCTTCTCTGATCTCGACATCCATATCTTCCTCTGTCTCTACATCGTTAAGCATTCCATTCTCATCATCGAAGTTGGGATATTCAGAGGGATCAAGGACACCTGAAGCAATTAACTGTTTGATTTCCCATCGCTCTGGAGATGATAACCGCTTTCTTGACCGACCAGAATCGTCGTCTTCCACGATTCTAGCTCTTGTTGCAGAAGGTCGGTCGGGATTTCTGGTAATTTCTTCCTCATACTCTCCGGCACTCCTAACTTTGAGATGTGGAGAGAGGTCTTGCCCAGTCCTTTGGTCAACATCTCGAAGACTCAGACTGATTCTTGTTCCTGCCACTGACATGACCTTGACTTTGACTCTGTCACCACGTTGAACCACTTCTGAAGGGTCATTAATGCGCCCGCCAGATGCAAGCATACCAATATGAATGAGACCTTCTCGTCGTCCTTGAATTCCTTCAAGTTGTACAAATGCTCCAAATGGCTTGAGGTTGGTGATTTTACCGGTATAGATTTTATAGATTACTGGGTCTTCGTCCATCATTGGTCGCTTGAATTCTCTGTCTCTTCGATCGGGACTGCGGCCACGTCTGGGACTTCTTGACCTACGTCTTCTTGGACTTCTGGATCTGTCTCTGCTTCGTTCATCTGGGCTGCGCTCTCGCTTGCGGTCTGCGCCATTAGTGTCGGCAGCCTTTTGATGTAAGCCTTCTAGTTGAGACATCAAATCGTCAGCAACGGCCATATCCTCCTTTCGCTTATGCTCCCACTCTGGATCGTCAGCCATTGCAAGTCCAGGAAACCGTAATGCTTTCTCGTCCGCTGACATTATTGGTTCTTCCTGGGATTGAGTGCTTCCCTTTTTTGGCTTCATAGTGTTGATCACTCGGTTCAAACTTTCGACTAGTGATGCCGGAAAGTCTGCTCCTGAATCATTAAGTGATTTCTTGAAAGTTTCGAAAGATCCCTTGGCTTGATCGTGCAAGTGCAAAATGTATTCAGCTGCAGAAAAATGTCAATCAGCACGTTGTATCCCATGGTTTGCGTTCCTATTGATCAATTATACTTACCGACGCCTTTGTCATTCAACCCAACGTGATTGTTCAATTCGCTGACAATCTTGTTTACCAGGGAGAGCTTTTCTAGCTGCTGTAGGTCCTCCATGGTTGACCGATTAGCTACAATAAAAAGGTGAAATGGCGAAGTCCCTTCAAAAATCCAAGAATTAAGAGCTGATGTCGTCACGCCTGACAAATATTTATTAAGGTAACTAAAATAAATGTAGCCCCAAATTTCCAAATTCAAACTTTTTTCAATGATATCCGATGGTCTCCACTGTGATTTCGAATTTTACAAGCCAGAATAATATTTCGTTACTTCATACGACGGTTCAATCTACTTTGCCAAGAGCTACTGTGTCTAATTCAATTGCTTGGCGCTCATTGAACTCACAGAGAACTCATCGCATATTTAAGTTTCGAGAAATCTTCCATTCTTTAGGTTATCCATTTCCCTGTTTAATTACTCACACTACATGATGACATTGTTCTCCCTTTCAGCTATATTATTTTTTGCCTCTTACATTTTTGCTGATGGCTCCAGCAGTGCTACTGGAATGATGCCATCAGGACAACCATCTACGGCGATGGGTAGTGCTGGAGGTTCAGCTTCTGGCGGAGGTGGCGGCAATGGCAATAATGCAGCCTCCATGTTTTTGACTGGATCGTATACTGTTTCTAATGAAACTGTAAACAACTCTACTATGACTATTACTGCTACTTCCTCAAACATATCTGCCGTCTTGGTCACCAATAGCGGTCAATTAACGCTCTCTAATGCATTCATCTCGAAAAGTGGTAATACCACCCCGAGGACGACAGTAATTTTTACGGTTTGAACGCAGCTGTAGTCGCCCAAAATGGAAACTCTCTTACAATTTCAAACTCTTATATCTCTTCCGACTCTGATGGCTCCAATGCGATTTACTCCACTGGAACTGGGACTACCATTTATGCATACAATGTAACCGTTAACACAACAATGAATTCATCTCGTGGCCTTGATGCAACTCAAATGGGGTATATTTACGCCAAAAATGCTACAATAACAACTTATGGTGACCACTGTGGTGCCTTCGCGAACGATCGAGGCACAGGAGTTGTCTTCGTAGAGGGTGCTATTGCCAACACTTATGGGTCAGGATCACCTGTTGTTTACTCTACTGGAAATATAACTGCATCTGATGTCATTGGATGTGCCCATGGCTCATCTGCAATTGTAGTGGAAGGTGCTAACAACGTAACATTAACCAACTGCAACATTAGTGGTGAAGGTAACCAAGTACAATCGTATGGTGTCATGCTGTATCAAAGCACTTCTGGAGATGCTCTAGACGGAACCGCATTACTCAATATGACAGGAGGCAGCCTATATTACACCGGAAATTCAGGACCGTTATTCTATGTCACCAATACCGTTTCTGAGGCTTACCTTAGGAATGTAACTCTAAAATTTTCGACCGGTTCGTTGATTAAGGCATCTGATGATCAATGGGGAAGTTCTGGCTCAAATGGTGGCAAGTTGATATTCGTTTCCTTCAATCAATTTTTGACAGGAAACATATCATGCGGCAAATCAAGTAGTATCTCCATTTCATTGAATCAGTCATCCAGTATGACCGGAGCTATCAACTCGAATAATAATGCAAGCTATATACACTTTGCTCTGGATACTTCTAGCACTTGGAACGTCACTGGAACATCTTATATATCAAGCATGGCTATTGATGATACTTCCTTTTCCAATATATATGGTAATGGCCACAGTGTTTACTATCTTTCTAGTAACAATACTTGGCTGGGAGGCAAAACGTATTCTTTACAAAACGGAGGAAATTTGACTGCGTATTCAACAAATGATACTACAAGTAATGGCTCAGGAACCACATCATCTGCAACCAGCGTGAAAAGAATTTACTTCCTCTTTTCTTCACTAATATTTTCACCATTATCTTCAATTTGTATTAAATTGATCATATTTAATATTATGTAGCTGTTATTTATCTTGTTCAATTTTCTTAGGAATAAGCCTAAACCGATTATACACCATGTTCATTATGACAAGACGTTGACACATTTAGTACATACATATATATGTGAGAAAATAATTACACATCAGCATTTGGGCGGTTTTTTTCTTTGTTTAAAAGTATGGCAGTCGTATAATTCAACTATCGCTTCTGTTCTGGTTTGAAAATTATCCTTTTTCCTTTACTGTAAATTCTAATTTCCAATGACCAATTTTTAATGTAGTCAAACTTGATAATCAAAATGTCTTCCAAAAAAGAAAACGAAAAAAAAATGAAGTCGAAAATATGTGATTGAAAGGTGAGAATAACAAGAGAATAGCCGAATATGAAGAATGAAATTTTTTTTTTCAAACCTTTTAAATGATTCATACTTTGATTATAAAAATAAAATCGAGAGCCAAAAATGCAAAAAGAATGTTGCGTCGACAACAGGATTTGAACCTGTGCGGGCAGAGCCCATGTGATTTCTAGTCACACTCCTTAACCACTCGGACATATCGACCTTCTGATGAAACATGGACCACCAAAATATATTTATTCCCATAAAATAATTAGAAAAATACATTATTGCACTGGTTATGTGCTTTATGATAGATAAATGCAGGCTTTTAAGTGTTAAAATACTAACGTGTAGTATGCTTTTGAGTGGCCGCATCAGACCGGAGTGCTAAATATTACTAGAACGGCCGTTAGATATTACAAATTGACATCTTTATTCGTCGAATGAGATATAACCATAGTTTATCTTACAATAAATGGTAAGAAACATATCGTCATTGATGAAAATTAAAAAAATAGATGAAGGAGGTCAATGGTGTTCGTTAGGTCAAAGTTATGGCCTAGTGAGAGTGAATGAGTCTTATCCGGGCAGTCGGGGTTCCGAAAGCAGTGTGGCCATCAGCGTGAGACCGAAGTGGGCTGTACTACCTTGACGCCATACCAAAGATCTTGATCATGTCAATTAAATAATCCACCTGTCATTATATATTAATTTGTGTAGCTGAAAACCTTGGATTGAGCGTATACGTGTATAAAATTTTAGTACTCAAAATATTGAGTTGGCGTGCTTGTGGGACAAAACCTTTCTTCGATGTGAGAAGTAACGCAAAGCTAATGTCGCTGACATATCAGTAATAGTAAACCTTGTTAGTTTTTTTTTGTTAGCGTGCACGGTAAATGGGTCACATGCAGCTATTTACCTTATGGAGAAGCACTTACATTTGAATCTGTGATAGAAGACACTGTGCAGGACAGTTCCGACCTGTGTTCCCGTTTTGGAATGCAGATTTTCCTGTAATAGAGGATGTTATCTTTTTTCATTGGCTAAAGTAGTGAGAAAGTCTATTATTTGTGTGGGAATGACAATCACCTCTGATAAGAGACAAAGTTTGTTAAGCGGACTTTTTTTTGTGACGATAACAAGGTGTAAAAATCGTATATATGCTGGTTAAGAGAGAGCCGTTTTCTGCCAGTGAACACACTTTCTTTTTCCATGTCCAACAGCTCAAAAGAAACAGAAATGTATTATGCTGATAAAGAAGAAGTTGCCCACATAGAGGGGGTCAGTAATCAACCCACCGCTGATGATCCAAACCGGAGAGTCACAATCTCTACCGAGGAGAAAGTGCTTATTCGCAAGATTGATCGAAAAATCCTTCCTTGGCTATGTGCAGTTGGCTTCTTCCAGTTCTTGGACAAAACATCTCTAGCATATGCTTCTGTTCTGGGAATCATCGCTGATACTCATCTTGTCGGATCAGACTATGGTGCACTTGGTTCTATATTTTACGTTGGATATCTCGCAATGCAGGTAAAGCGGATTGCAAAATTAAAGAGAAGATGGGCATTCATGCCGATACTCATGCAAAGTAAAGCAAGAGATCATTAAACCTTTTTAACATGCAGATTCCAAACAGCTATATGATGCAGCGGTTACCTTTGGGAAAACTGGTTGGAGCCATTGTCTTCATATGGGGAGCTATTATAGCATTAACTTCGCTAGGAAAGAATTTCTCACAGCTGGCTGGACTTCGATTTCTGCTTGGTTTATTTGAAGCCTGCGTAAATCCAAATTTTATGCTCTTGACCAGCATGTTTTACCGTAAGCAAGAAGTTGCATCTAGGCTTGGTGCTTGGTGGCTGGTTAATGGACTATGCTCTTCTTTCGGCGGTCTTGTAAGTACTCAATTGTTAAATGCTACCAACATTGCGGCGTTTAAATGACCTGACCTCTTTCATCAGGTCGGATATGGTATTGGACACATGGAGGGAATTCAAGGACTGCATTCATGGCAATGGATTATGATTATCCTAGGATCTATTACCAGTCTTCTGGGTATCTTTGTCTTCTTGTTCTTGATTGATGACCCTAGATCGCCCAAACTTCATTTGACAGATGAACAAAAAGTCATAATGGAGGAACGCCTAAAGGATACTGGTATCAAGAAGTCAAATCAAATTGACTGGAATCAAGTCAGAGAAACCTTCCAAGATCCTAAGACCTATGCATGGTTCTCAATTTCCCTGCTGGTCAACATTTCCAACGGTGCTTTAACTACATTTTCAGGACTCATTACCGTAGGACTTGGATTTTCTGTACGTGACTTGATTTACCAATTTTTTTGGATGAAGATAGAAAATATGAATTAACGCTTTCCTCTTAATGTGTTTCTTAGGGTCTCAATGCAATCTTACTTGGTATTCCATCAGGATTCATGGACATAGCATTCATCGTTTTTGGAGGATGGATACACGGGCGTACTGGAGATTCCTTGTATACAGCTTCTGTATTCATATTTGTTACTATCGTCGGTCTTATCTTCTTAATTGTCTTGCCAACTGTCGCCAAATTAGCTGGTCTTTACTTGGTCTACGCATACGTTGCTGCATATATTTTGTTCCTTAGTTCAGTGGCTGCCAATACTAGCGGGTACACAAAGAAATTGCTCACTAACGCAGTGGTCCTGATTGGCTATACTATTGGCAACATTATTGGTCCCTTGATCATGACATCTAACCAAGCTCCTCTGTATGTCGGAGGTGTAGTTGGTTGTATAGCTGCAAATGCTGTTGCCATGGTAATATTTGTCGTAATACGGACATGGATGGCTCGCATGAACAAGAAGAAGGCTGCAAATCCGGTGCGAAAGGCCGAAGCTGGTGAAGATTTGACCGACTTGGAAGATCCCAATTTTGTATATAGACTCTGAGCCTATGTATCTCACCTACTGTCATAATGTGTATTATCTTGTACTATGTATTTAACTGTTATAAATGATATAAGAGGAATGTTGAAAACGTTAAACTCATTTGGTCTGACTTTGCGTACACAGCAAGTATAACGCGACTCCTTTTGTTGTGATTTCATTAAAATCTTCAAAGTGAAGAAGCACACTGGCATCGTCGATCGAAGTAGTAGCTAATAAAAGGGATGCGTTTTCAAGTAATATAACGTTACATACTGAAGTTGATGAAGCATATATTCCAGAAAGAGAAGGAGGGTTACAGTGATGTATGATCAACAGCTACTGCAAAAAAGGTATCTCCACATTGATTTGGTGAAAGTGGTTGTTTGGCAAATAAATAGGTTCTTTCAAATTTGTTTCTTACAGGGGAAGCTCTTATCGGAAGGGTATCGCTTTGACTTTTGATATTGTCTGCTTTGGCTTGACGTGGCCAGCCGAGTGGCGACGGATTGCCACTGTGGCTATTATGCCCGATTCCTTCTTTGCTTCGCCGCATTTTTAGTCGACGTCATCATATACAGTCTGATAAGTTGACAAGCTGTCGTAAACAAATTTTTGAGAGCGATGGCCGCCAACCCCTTGGTTCTGCATTGTTCCTACCAACTGACAAATAGAGGCCGAAACTCAATTGTACATCCGTCCAGTCACTTCAGGGGATCGTTTCATAGTGGAGCTCCTAGCGGTATGTACTGCTCAGTCTGACTTGAGCAGACGCTAACAATGTTAAATATACCATTTGAAGTGCATGTTATTACGCGACGGGATATGTAGTGGCCCACCAATGTGATCCTAGCGGTGACTACGGTAAAGTACCGGAGACTGAACACTTATATATGTGGCGGCGCTACTTTCGCCAAGAATCAAAAGCTATCCTAGAGCACTTCTCGTTATTGAAAGGGATGAACTATCGTACCAAGTGTGGGATTCTGGTTATTTGGTAACCAAAAAGTGGTTCACCACCGCAATCGCACTCCTTCAGTCTCACTACAGAAATTTACATCGAGCGCAGTAATATATTAATGCCGACTGCTTTAGGTTAAGCGTGAAAGCATACTTTCGGCGCTCCAAGTCCTATATGCTCGTCTACTCAGTTTGCTAGAATATTCGCTTTCAGTGATACCAAGTGTGGGACCAATGATGAGGTCAGGATCTCGCTATAAAGTCATACAACACGATTTCTAAGCATGCATGCCTCTGCTCCAATTTTACGCCATCCAAAATCTTCAATGAGGGTTACTTGGCTGATTTATTTGTATCCAAAGTTTGGATACTTCGAAGCTCATTGCCATTTGGGGCCATACGGAGCTTACCTTTGCATCTCGGCTAATACCTCCGAAAATAAACTTAGCACTTCTTAATATTCGACAGTCAATACTATGAGAGCCAGGGTTAACGAGTCAAATTTAGCGTCAGCCATGACGCCTTGGCATTAAATAGGTATTTAAAGCCTTCTATCGCTCCCTTTCTCTTGAGATTTTTTCACTAGTATCACTATCAACATGCTTAACGCAAACCAAGGCCCAACTCTTTCCATTACAGCCGTTGCCGGCATCAACTTGTTGAACAAGGACATGGTCGGCAAACAAGACCCTTACGCCCAGTTCTCCCTTGATCCACACAACCCCAAGGCTTTCCAAAAGACTTTCACACACAAAGATGCTGGAAAAAACGCAACATGGAATCAAAGCTTTGTACTCCCCCTCCATGGTGAACCTGATCTTTACGTGGAAGTATTTGATGAAGACCCTACCGCTGACGAGGTTATCGGATTTGCTGCTATTCCTATCAATCAAGTTGTTTACGCTCCTGGCGGTTCCTTCAATGGCGCATTCGACATTTATCAAATCAACGGCAAGGGAGCCGGCGAAATCCATCTCGTACTCACAGTGCAAGGTCTTCCTAATTCGCCTTCAAGCCCCGGTTCAGGTTTTGGATACCAGCAGCAGCAGCAACCAACGCGCGGACAGTCTTATATCAATGAAAATCATGCCAAGCGAATCAAGACTCTTCGTAATAAGGCGGTTGCTACCGATGTAGGAATCGCCACTCTTGGAGGAGCCCTCGCTGTCGGTGCTGGTCTATTGGGATCAAGATTCTTGGACAATCAACGTAAGGAAGAGGAGGCTCGCAAGCATGAAGCAGCGTCCATACACGAAGAACGCGAACGATATGAGCGTGAGAAGCACAACTTTGACGAGGAAAGAGCAAGATTTGAACGTCAACAATCTCAGAATTCAAATCAGCATGAGCATCAGCATGAGCATCAGCATGAGCATCAGCATGGAGAGAACTGCAACCACGATCATGGTCGTGAACATGAGAATCGTGGACACCATGAAAAGCATGGTCACCACGGTCGTGACTGGGACCCCGTTGGCACCTATGCCGCTGGTGATCGTGTTGAATACCATGGTCGAGCATACATCTGCTTGCAAGGGCATAGCTCTAACCCCACATGGATGCCTGATGCGGCCCATTCACTTTGGCAAACCGCTTAGGTAGTAGTAATTATACCTGATTATGATAGTCGTTGAAAATCGTCGCAAGAAATACCCTAAAATACTGATACAACACAGTAAACAATAAAGCCCTGCTGTGCAGTGATATGCCAGCACTTCAATTCTCCAATAAAACCATCATTGCTTCCTTTCAAAAAATCGTAGAAAGTGATTTTGACAGTTCTTGCGATGAACGCTTCATCATCCGAAATTGGCAGGCAGGAGCAAAAGCAACAGTTTGCAAAGGCGAAAGGAGAATATCCAATTCTCAAAAGCAGGGGCGGGCGTGCGACTTTCATATTTTTTGACTTTTCCCCTTGATTTTCAAGCGAGTGGAAAAATTGCAGACGCAGTTAAAAAGGTTCGCAAGACCATTGCATCCAGCCAAAAAGTGTTGTCCGAACCAGCGGCTTGTCAAAGTCCTTGTGTCCCGTTATTGAGTTTATGCTTTACTCCACATTCCAATCAGGAAATTCTTGCAATGCCTATCCATTCGATCGACGACCTTCAATGCTAGAAAACCGAGACGAATGAAGACTTTTTCATATCTAAAACATGTTCTTTACTGATAGTTACGCGAGTTAGAACTGTCAGTGGGTGTGTGCGCCTACTACAAGGCATACAAACTTATATCCATACTCAGCTTCCTGGTCTTCCGCCACGCCCGTCACACGGAAGAATAGGTTAGCCTTAGGATTCCATTGAGTGTTGTAAAAAATGGATTCCCAGGACATATGACAGCCGAACTCAATTGCCAAGAGCTTTTATGGAAACGTAACGAAAACAGCAGCTAAGGCTTTGAAATGTGAACAGTTAAGAGCAAAATGTCGATGTGAAAACTATCAGCAGTGGCTAAAATAATACCATTTGTAAATGTTTCAGATCACTATTACAGTGAAACTTCATACTACATGTATAGTGATATTAACGATTTGACATATGGCTACTTGATGGCGCTATATGTCTCAATGCATATATAAATTGGACAGATAACTCTGAACTAAGTCATGCTAGGTTCTCAGCAAACCCCTCAAGCTCATTGAGGATATTATCACAAATGTTTCTGGGATCTGAAACTTTTTATCTTTGAAAAGTCGTTCATTTCGACTGGCAATTAATGTGGTGCTGTAACGAGCCTCGATTTCAGTGTTAATTGAAAATTTCCCAGGAACACTTTGATGTAGGCTGTGGTTGATTGTAGAAGATATTATTGAACCTTCTCGGTCGTCCGATCACATAGGTGTACCTGGTGGGAGCCAAATACACTCCGCATCTAAAGCAAATGTTCCAAAAAGAGATGGCCGCGAGAAAAAATGGCGAAAGGGGGTAAATCATAGCTTCCGACCGCTCGCTTCATTCTCATAGAGCTCTGCTTTGGTCAAGGCAACATAAGGGATATTTTGGCCGAGGAAACTAAGGACGGGTTAGGAAGTTTGGTGATAGGTAACAACTTATTTGAATTCGCGCTCGGTACATGGCAGGGTCGGTTTTTTAAGATAAAGAAGAGTATCCTGTACATTAGAGTTACTATTTTCGTTTGTAAATCTTAGATAAGAGCATTAGATGGGTGTGGTCTTATAACAAATCATCTTTCGATCTTGTGTCCCTCTTACAGTGTATCTTCAAACGTGGTGACCACCTTCGGCGCCTCCCGACACTTCTTTCCGAAGAGGCGCAACTATGTAATTCAACTTCTTTGACTTGAAAAAAGGCATTACGTTTGTATTTGTAACCTCCAAACTCTGCCGAAGTTTAAGTTCATGCAAGCCAGTTCGCTTGCAGCCGGTGTCGTAAACCCTATCTCGGGGCACCAATCAGTATAAATCGTTTTGGATGCCGATTAGATAGCAAATGACCATCCTTCAAAAGTTGGTTACCGGATTAAGAAATAGATCGAAGAGTATAAAGCAACTGGACGTTTCTATTTCTCCATCTTTATATTTTTCCAAATGTCCACTCCTGACGTAGATCAGAAGGCTGAATCTAAACAAGTGGATGTTACGCATCTGGAGGCATTGCCAAATCCAGCAGATGCCCATAATCCTAACGCCAGAGTGATATTATCTGATGAAGAGAAAAAGCTTGTTCGAAAGATTGATGCAAAGATATTGCCGATCATGTGCGCAGTTGGATTTCTTCAATTTTTGGACAAGACATCTTTATCTTATGCGTCAGTTCTTGGAATCATCAAAGACACTAATTTGCAAGGATCTGAATATGCACTGCTGGGATCGCTGTTCTACATCGGTTATTTAACTATGCAGGTGCGTTAGTGATGGATACATTCCATGTCACATCTCCATTGATACTGATAACCAAGTTTTATATCAGCTCCCCAACAGTTACTTGATGCAGCGGTTTCCACTAGGCAGACTAGTTGGTACCATTGTGTTTTTATGGGGCATCGTTCTGGCATGCACTTCGCTTGGGAAAAATTTCTCGGAG
Source organism: Umbelopsis vinacea (assembly GCA_016758895.1). Lineage (NCBI taxonomy): Eukaryota > Fungi > Mucoromycota > Umbelopsidomycetes > Umbelopsidales > Umbelopsidaceae > Umbelopsis > Umbelopsis vinacea. Next base: position 831,967 of record JAEPRA010000003.1, on the reverse strand, counting down.
CTAGCTGGCCTACGCTTCTTACTCGGGTTTTTTGAAGCCTGTGTTAATCCCATCTTCATCATGCTTACCAATACCTTTTATCGAAAACAAGAGCAAGTGACCAGAATTGGTGCTTGGTGGCTTTTCAATGGCTTCGCGTCTTCCCTTGGTGGCCTTGTCGGCTATGGCATTGGCCAAATGGATGGGGTTAAATCTCTTTGGGCCTGGCAATGGTAAGTATCTTGATTCTATCCTTAATCCTTCAAAGTCGTCGTAGGCACTATATTAACGCTTTTGTGCTCATAGGATTATGATTATACTGGGTTCTATTACCTGTGTTGTTGGCATCGTTGTGTTCTTTGTTTTAATTGATGATCCTTACTCAGCAAGACTTCATCTTACTGAAGATGAAAAGCTCATCGTGGCAGATCGCTTGGTAGACAATGGTGTCTACCGAACACAAGAATTCAAAAAAGACCAGGTGATTGAAGCACTCAAGGATCAGAAAACTTGGATTTTCTTCTTCTGTGCTTTGCTCAACAACATGACCAATGGTGCTCTCACAACCTTTTCTACCTTGATCACCCAAGGATTTGGATTCTCGGTAAGTTTAATATCGCGACCTGCCAAGCAATATGATCTTGTCCCGCTAATGCATTGATTGAATTTCAGGGTCTCAATTCCATCCTTTTACAAATGCCCTCTGGTATCTGTGATGTTATCCTCATTCTTATTGCTGGCTGGATACATAGTCGTACCGGAGACCGATTATTCACTTGCGTTGGCCTGATGGTAATTGCTGAAGTAGGCTTGATCCTTTTAGTTGCTGTACCGAGTGTCGGAGGAAAACTCTGTGGACTATACCTTACTTATGGATATGCCGCTGCTTACGTGCTTGTGATCAGTTCTGTTGCCGCAAACACCAACGGATATACCAAAAAGTTGGTTACGAATGCAATGATGATCATAGGTTACACTGTTGGTAACATCATTGGGCCTGTGATCATGATTGATGGTCCAAAGTATGTTGGAGGCATGGTGGGCTGTATTTCAGCTAACTTCGTTATGATTCTCCTCATGATATACTTGCGTTTCTCGATGGCTCGTGATAACAAACGAAGAGCTGCCCTTGGCGGAGAAAAGTTGACTAGTGTCGATAATGACATTACAGATCGTCAAGATCCTAATTTTGTGTACAGGCTGTAGAGCTTTTCAATGATAGCCGTGAAGCTAGCAGATATATAATCTTATATGTGTAAATAAATGTAATATAAGCTGCTGTAGCTTGATAACGATGATAACGTCAATATCCACATTCTTATCTGAAGTGTCATGTGAAAACTCATGTACTCTGAGGGATCTATCGCAACGGTTGATTGAGCTATCTTGTGTTTATCATTAAGTAGGGATATACAACGCTGAAAGGATTATCTTTTGAGGAACATTGTGGAAGTATATCTGTCGAGTTGGCTCGTATATGTCAGCCGACAAGGGAATTTTTTAGCTAAACAGTACCAGGCCTTTTTGGCGCGCTACTTTAGACCTTTCTTGCCAGTAATGGTTGAAGAAAATACGCTTCAACAAATATGGCGCCTAACTAATGAACTAGCACAGCAGCAATCAGCAAATAAAGAAGCAATCAATGGCATCACTCAGCAAATGTCCGACGTAAAGGTAAGCAGAGCCAAAGTTTACGCATTCAGTCTTGACATGATGAGGGGTCGTACACCAACATCTTGAATTGTAGCAACGATCTTCTGCTTTACTTACATCAGGCGTCTTTAATCACAATGGGGAACTATGTGAGTAAGCTGATACTGCAAGAAAAGCTTGCAAATGATCTTGGCGGCTGAAATAGTATTATTTTTTAACTAACAATAACAACTACCTCACGACTTCAGATAACTATAATGATTTGCAACAACGCAATACAGATCCAACAGGCGCAAGTGAAAGTTCTCCTGAAAAGTTAGAGGAAACAGACGAAACGAGCGCTAAACAAGTCGAACTGAAGCGTCATTTGCGAACTACGATAAACAAGAATCAGCAATTAGAAGCAGAGTGTGCGCAATTAAAACGCTTGCTGAAAGATTATGAGACGGGCCTGGAGTCAGCTACAAGTAGTATGCGGTTACAAGTTGTAAGAATATTTGTCATTATAACTACTAACTACATGTGATCGCTGTGCTAACGTTGCTTGGATAGAATTCACACAATGATGCGGTGTTGCGATTACAGCGAGAATATGACAGCCTTTTGTCGGCTGAACGGGTAAGTTCTCAGAGGGTTGAAAAAGCTCACCATCGCTTAGTGTACACAGGCAACGTGAAATCTAATTGACCTTAACGGGGCTCACAGCAAACAACGTCGGCTCTGGTTTGGGAGAACAAGATGTTGCAGCTAAATATATCCAAGATTGCAAGGATGCTGCGAGAGTTATATTCTTTAGGTACAGAATCAGAACAGGAAACAATTATTCAACAATTGATGGTGGAGAACCAAGGACTTAGAGATATGCTCAACAAGGACATGAACGTGTTTAATTTAGGAATTGAGAATGATACTCTGCGAGAAAAATCATCTGACACTTTGGTTAGCCCAAAGTGAATGTTTGGCTAGACATTTATACCAGCTAGACATACTCTTACTTGTAATACTACACTACAAATTATTTGGCATCTCGCATTGTAAATTTCGTTAAGACAGTAGAGTTAATCTATTCCACAACCTATCATCATTTGTCTGGCATTTGCCCATGTAGCGTGGAAGTGTTACGAAATGTCATGGTTATAGTTCATAAAGAAGATGATGTCTTCTCAAACCTCACTGTCCTATATCCTTTGCATATGACTCATGACAACCGTATTCCATCTATATCCATCAGCTTCAAATTAGTCAGGAGTGTGTTATGTTTATGTAAAATTACAATGTATAGTAGTCTAGCTGAAGTTTCAAATGGCACTTTCATTCGACCTTTTCTAAATCGAATGGTTCTTTATGCACCAAGCACTTCGGTGACCACATCGTTAAATTCTTTATGGTTGTCCAAGTACATATGGTGTCCTCCTTCACTAATACGGTAGATCTTTGTATATACACTCATCTTTTTGCTAGCCTCTTCTGCAGACTTGTAATCCATCCAGTCCTTTTGGCCGTAAATAAACACTGTTGGCATCTTTAGTTCCGGAAGTCGGTGGATTAGGGGCTTGCGAGCATAAGCTCCAGGGGACAAAACGGAAGCCAATGCGTATTCTCCAGAGCCAGTGGATGATGTGATGTGGTATCTATACATTATATATTAGATGGTATCATTGAAACAATATAATTTGAAGATTATAACTTACAGATAATCGTACAAAGAATGTTGCTCATCAGTATTCAGGTGCGCAAATCGACGGCTTGTGTATTGATTCACCAGTCTGTTTAAGTGCAATGAGAGCGTCAATACGCTGTTAATCACAAGGGGGTTGCAGTCCATAATACTCACCTAGCGCCCAGTGGACCGCCGAGTCGCACCACACTCATAGGAGTTACATTTTTATCCCAGAGATAAGCTGCCCAACTTGGGATACGTCTAGGTGCGCCGTTGGGTGAATTCTGGAATTCGCGTTCCGTCACTTCGGCCTCCATAGCTTTTCCGAGCTGTTCAGCTTCTTTTGGTAGAGCCACTTCTGGCTTATCTTCTTCCACCTGTTCATAGGGACTGACAGGGAGACCAACAGGTGACACGAGAATGAGTTTTTCAACACGCTCAGGGTGCTTCAGTGCGTAGCAGGATGCCATATAACCTCCGAGTGAATGTCCCATCAAGGTCATTTTTTCGAGTTTCTGGGCTTTTCTCCAATCTTCCAAGCATTGTATAAAGTGAGATTCGGTCTGGAGTCATAATGAAGTTAGTCTTGGCAATAACGTCACCTCTCGCAAAAAATTATGCAATAGTCCGTACCTCTTCAACAACATCGTCCCAAGATTGATTTCTCTTCTTCAATATCTGCCACTTTGGACGTGAACTTCTACCCATACCCAACCAATCTGGATGTACGGAAGCTTGAAATGTCAGAGTAGTTGCTAGTTGTGTTGTACTCCATAATCAAACTTACCAATAGAGAAAACGCGATAGCCAGGGCTGGCTTGAGCAATACCGTTATAGTTCTTGTAAAAGAAACCAAGACCTGTGCAATTGCTACTTGGTTAACCTTTCGATTGGAATATAAGCATGCAAATACATCGACAAAGTACCTGCTCCATAACCATGGCACATCACAAGGGCTTTCTTATCATCGACAGGGCCGTCATTTGAGCCATGTTCGACTTCTCCACTACTGAGATTCTTATTATTGGCCTTTTCGACAATAAGAGTGTTGATGAAGCGATTTTGTCCACCAATGTCGACACGGTCCACTCTAGCAATAACATTCTTAGTGAGGTAGTGGTTCAGGAGTCGAGACTCTGCAATTTCAGATGTTTTGTCAGAGCGCTGCCACCAAGTGCGAAGAAAGTTCAAGTGCGAAGTGGGTGGAATCACTGCAGGCAGCGTTGGAGTGGTATCGTCTTTAATGTCTGTCATGTTCTATGATCTACAGGGTACTTTTTTTTTCTATCGAACTTTTATACTTTGACTCAAAATTAGCGGCCAAATTGTTGCCGAAATGGAAATTTATCCGTGGCCTGACGCGGCCCATGGCTTGCGTGGCCTGAGCTGGCGTGGCTGATTGGTGGTTCTATCCAAGAAGATCTCTCATAATTTCATGATATAAGAGCTTGTTCCACTCGTCAACAGGGCCTGTCATTTGAAAAAAAATTAGATAACTTTAGTCTTTCACATTTCTCTCCTCTCCTCTCCTCCCCTCTTTTCTATTGCTAACTTCACTTTACTCCCCCACCTTGTTCTCTCTATTTACCTGGAATACACATATGAAGACAGTCTTTATCTGGCTTAGAATGGACGTCTCCACGAAGCTCAGACAATCGGGATACATCCAAGTATTTGATCTTTGGGTTATTACGTTTCTCGATAGCAGTCTGAAGCATTGAACATCGGTTAATAATGCACCCGATAGCTTAATGCCCGCAAGCTCATCACATACCTTCCACATGTTGCTCATTTGTGGGAATAGATGCCATTGATGTTCCCAAGGTACGGTACCATTAGGTGGGTTAGGTTTTACCATGGGTTCGGTATACTGTGAACAATTGCCATGACCATATGGTGAGCTTCGAAAGTAAGTTGTGAGATGTTGGTATTGTTGGACGGTATCCAATATTTCATTCACAGTAAGCTCGTAAGCTTGCAACATGTCTTCGGTAGATTCTGCTTCACCAAATAACGTGGATTTGTGCCAATGAGCTGCCGTATTGACGACAAGATAACGGTATCGGGGAAGCAAATGCACCCTACAATGGAGTAACCATAAGTTTTGTTAGTGGCAATTTCCGTAATTTAAGTGATTCTGTCTGGGTTCATAAATGACTGACCATGGGACGTTATATCCTATACCGAGTAATGGGCCAGGCTCTTCTCCTTCCTGTTGAACTTTCCAAGTATCGAGACGTAGGAGATAGTCGCTTCGAATATACTCCACTGCTGTTTTATTTTGTAGGCCGAAGGTTTTTGCGTGATGCTTGGTGCTCTTAAGACGTTTTGCTGTATCGAAATGTTCGCCCAGCAGACATTTCAAGCTTTCAAATTGAAGTTCAGTTATGGAATCTCCTACAAACAGCATCGGATTGGCAAGAAGCTGGGATGAAAATAAGTGCGGGTGGAAGTTTAAAAGATGGCAATTTGGTTGCCACTTGTAATTCACCCTGGAGATCCGGATAATTGTGTGTGAAAATTAGTGGCGGATTACTGTAGTCACGATTTATCAAAAGACGTACATTTTTGCACTTCGAAGAAACTCTTTACCAGGTCGCAAATAGCATTTATGCTGGAAAGCCTCTTTGCATGTGTATTGACCAACTCGCAGGACATCCTCTACTGTAGCGTTGTAAGGATCAAGCAGTTGTGTAGCTACCCACTGACCGTCATTAAACATAGCTGGCGTACAAAGCTGGCTAGGATCAACAGCTTTGTTGTTTATAATGAGCGAAGACTCTTCGTCCTCTGGTCGGACATAATTAGTTATTGACGCTTGTAGATCCGAGACCCTTCCTGACCATATGATCCATGAAAAAACTGTGAGGGATGATAATAAGAATATAATATGCCGAGGAGTCAAAAATGACAAAAGCATAACGAAGAAGTGAAAGAAGCAAATTAGATCATAACAAGTGCACCTTAAAAATCTACTTGATGTTGGACAATAGATCAGTTTGGGGTCCGCTCATATGTTCCTGGAAACTCGAGAAGGGATCGACTTCACGCTGACTTACACACTGAATTATGCCTAACCTAATATTTATGTATTGCCAGCCATTTCATTTTCCGTGTTTCTCATCTTTGCTTTTTTTTGTAGACTACCTGGCGGCAAAATGGGATCTTTAACATCCCTTTTTTTGGGCCTGTGATGAAATTCTTGGGTCGTTTGCTGAGTTTTGAGTAGGAGAATTCACTGAACGTGTTGGCTGTGCCTTTTCGGGATAGTGATTCATTGATGACCGATGACAAGAACAGTAAAAAATTATATTTTTTGAAGTTCATAAATGGTGTACCGGAGCACGAATCAGAAGGCGTAGTTGCATTGCATTTCTGTGGAATGCTTATATCACGGCCTTGATCTACTGTTGACCATAGTGAGGGCCATATTTTAGACTCTTGGTGTTAGCTGCTTGACCTGATGCAATAGCCAGTATTTGGGTGGAAGCGCGTGACGGTGAAAAACTCAAATTTTCATCCACAGAAAAGAACGCGCGCGATCACGGTCGCCAAAAGATATGCAATATGGATGGCTCATTAGCGACTCATTTAAGACGTAGTGCTTTCGAAAAAGCTGTGTTCTCGGATGTATCCATCACGTTTGCTTATGGCGCGTTACCATTCTCGATGACTTATGACCTGCACAAGGTCATTCTCATGCAATCCCCCTTTTTTAACGATCTTTTGCTGGAACAAGGCTCGCAAAAGGAACGTCGCTTGCAGTTTACAATCGATTTGCAACGAGCACTGGCCTATAAAGGCTTTCTCCCCACACTTTTGGCTGGTCCTCCAAATCCAGAACGCCGTTTGGCCTATCGTATTCTCGGATCCCATATCGCGTTCAACCTTTGCTGGCTATACGAGACGGATAAGCAAGCTCTTTTGGACTCTTTGCAACCAGACGACATCATTCGAGTTCTGATCATTTCCATTTTATTTGACATCAATGACCTGACACAACAATGCCTACGTCTATACATGTCGAAACGTCTAGCTGTGAACACCATTGTTTCGGACCTTCACTTGATTGGCCAACTTCCTCATTCTTCCACTTACTACCATGAACTTCGAGACGCTGCTTTATTGATTTTGTTTCGCAATGGCGCTGAAAACGCAGAAAGTCTTTGCGAACTACCATTGGATTGGATGCAAGACATTTTGAGCGCTGAACTTTTGTTCGTCCAAGGCGAGTTTGAGAGGTACATGGTTCTGAAACGCGTACTGCAAACTTTGATAGACGAAGTCGAAAACACAATGCGGATGAACGACTCTGAAGCCATTGAACGAAATAAGCAACGACTTTCAAGCTTTGCTTCATCAGACAGCATCGATGTTGACCAGCCTGGAGCTGATATCACTGCAGAGGAAATCATGTCGCGAAAGAGGAAGAGGCAGAACGATGAAGGTCCACATGCCGAAACACGATTTTTGGTCACCAGACCCTCTCGATACAAGTTTGACTATTCCAGCAAATCCAGTTCGCTTAAAGGTTACGGCCACTTACCAGCCGGTTCGCCATACAGTGACAAGATCAACGCGCTTCGATCCCTATTGAATGACAGCATAATTTATAGCAACATGACCTTTTCGCAACTGAGTCTAGTTCGGGCAGATGGTCTTGTAGAAGAAGGCACCGTATTCCGCGCGCTTTGGCAGAGGGAAGCACTAGAACGGCTGGTATTCCCAACTGTTGATTTGAAAGCTGACAAATCTCATGATGACGGCAGCACGGAATTGATACCAGATCGACATGATGCTCTTAGTGAGTACTTTGATGTCGGTGCAAACAGCGGCCTCAATCAAACCAGTATTGCAAAGAAAAAGCGCATGCTGCTAGGAACTCCAAAGTTTCGATTTGGAACTAGCATTCAACTAATGTCGATGAGAAACAGCGAATGGAAAGAAGATATGGTGTTTTTGGGACAAAACGATGAAGAAGAGGCAGACGCTATTGAGAGAATGCTCAGTGATCCTAATGGTGATCTTGCAAGTTGCCAAGGCTACTCCAGCGATGATGAGAATGACCAAGAAAACGAACCTCTTCTAGGTGAGCACTGGCAAGGTAGAGACCCCGGCAGCATGGCGGCTAGTAAGCTATCATCAAAGCGAGTATTGGCTCAACTTGTGTCAGAAACATCCAATGATTATCCAAGCAAGTATGTGAAGGCTTTGCGCAATACGTTTTACTCAGCACCAAAAACAATCCTAGGTACTCGTTACCGTGTCAGAATGGAAGCTTTCGTATTATCCTTTGAAAACTTGCCAAAGAAATTGATTTGCAATTTCGAGTTACAAAGAAGCAAAGGAAAAATTGATTTTCGTCGTTACCAGATACGAAGGACTGCTAGGGAGTCCCTCGAAGCATTAGCCATCTCACAAAACGACTCTAGCTCTACTTTGTCGACAGTTCGAAGCAGATCCTCCTTTGCAACATTTTCTCCACAGCCCATGTCCAAACGGCAAGCGGCGCGACAACCAACACCATCTCGTATTCCGTACCCACAATCATCACCAACAAAGTATCATCAAGATCAGGCCAAACAAGAGAAGATCAAGTCTAGTCGACGTCGCGCATCATCCACGCCGCCCAAGCCTTCCATAGCCCTTTTGAAAGAATTGGAAGGAGCTGGAGGAAAGTGTACTAGTCAGATGAAAGACAGAAAAGTTACGTATTCCTTATACTGTCTCAATCGTCACATGGTTGCTGATGCGGAAGGTATTATCTCGGCACCTGTGGAGCGTGAGCACCGAGCGTTCATGCCTGTATCAAAATGTGAAATGTCGGAAGAAAGTGACGACCAATGGATGGCCACTGAAAGGGTGCCTGGAAAAAGCTACACCACCAACGTAATCCTAACTGACGGAATTGTTGAGACCTCCAACATCGATGTTATGGTCGTTATGGAGCTTTTTGATCTCAGTTTGGCGTAAACAACATATCCTCTCAAATTTTATTTTTTCTCTCTTTGACACTAGTATTGTTTTTATTGCTGTTTCTGTACAAATCTGTAATGAATAAATTTTATAAGAAAAAAAGATTGAACGAAAGAAAAGTATGGGCCATCAGACTATAGAATCTCAGAGCAGCTTGGGTTACTTCAATACTGTTTCTGTTGACTTGCAACGGGTGATCTGAGGATTCCAGCGTTACAAATGCCTACTGGATGAAGTGATTCATCGCAACACAGCTACTACATCAGCAGTGCGGTTACAAGAAAACTCGATACCAAATAGCGTGGCAGTGTACCGGTCTGGAAACAGAGTCAAACGTCTAGTCACAGACAGCATCAGATTTGGCTAATTGGTCATCATGTGGCGAGTTAAAACAAAAATTGGTAGAGCCGTCTTTGCGCACATTGAAATACTGTAGTTTGTCGGGCACGTAAATTACTTCCCTGGCCATGCCGGAAGAGTGTGCTTATCAAATGTCTATCCATTATCCAAGCTTCGTTATAAAGCATATTTAATCAAACGGAATGGAACAATTAAATAAGAATTGGAGGTATCATCATTTCTTACATGTATATTACAATATTACAAGGCAGCAGGGCTAGACTAAAACATATTAACTCCATCCGTTTCTCCATACATTTAGATTTTCTTCACTGTTATCTAGAAACGGACTAATTTCCTCGGCGTTCATGGAGCCGTTGCCGCTGGCGGTATCAAACGGATCAGGTGATGCGGCTCCACTTCCTGGATGGCGATTATTTCGGTTATCAAGCTGACTGTTTTCGACAACATCCATTTTTTGCACAAGCTGTGAAGATGTAGCTCTAGTTTGTGGGGCTACCGTGAGTGGTCGGCTGTCGCGAAGGCGCGGCGTACTCGGAGTATCTAACGACTTTCTTTTGGCTTCCGCTAGTGCTTTCATCTTGCTGGGCGACATTGTCTTATCTAATGAGCGTTGGTTTTTGCCTTGGTAGTTCAACACGTAATTTCCTCTTCCTCTTTCAACTATAACGTCAACACATCCATCTCGCTGTGCTAACACAGACTCCATACTGCTCCTATATTTGTTCATGTCGGAAATTGACGGGCGGAGGAGTGGGTTTGATTCAAGGTTGGATTGCCCAACAGCGCCATACGAACCTCCTCTTCGATATAATGGGGCAGTGAAATCAATCACCGGGAAATTATAGTCACCAAACAACATTTTGCGACTTGATGCGTAAAGTTTTTCAACTTCTTCATTAGGGTCAGGGTCTTCGAACTCTAACTCTTCTTGTTCTTCCCACATATGAGTTCCATCAGAATTAGGTGCACCTCGGACAGAGCTAGCAATGTAATGTGATGGAGGAGCTGGTTCAAGCCAATGCTTTTTGGCTGTGCTTGCGGAGTAGCGAAGACCAGCCATGATACGGGACGTTCTGCTGGATCCAATGTGTGGTACGCCTTCTGAGGGCTCGAAGGCTCGATAATTGAAGTTGTCTCCTCGTAGTGTATCTAAGGAGTCCATGATGACATCTTTTATACCAATTGAATCCCTCACTGCATACCGAAGGGGCATTCTTGCGGAGTGCACATTTGGTTCCAAATAATCCTCATAAGAGAAAGCAAAGCTATCAACGCTGTTAGCTAAGGTTCAAAGATAAGCTGCAGCTCCAAACAAATGATGACTAACCTATGCGCTATTGAGGCGGGTACCATTTCCAAACAAATCAACAGATCCTGAATAGCTACAGCGATATGTTCCGGACCATCTGCAATGTAATACGTGGTAAGTGTCGTCATTATTGTCCGTACAACACCTTAGGTACTAAAATTATGTTACCATCACGGATAGTTCCCGCTGCAACTAAGAGAGCAATGACAACGCTTTGCCAAAATGAAAAGAAGATGATGGCTTTGACGCAAAGGAATTTAGGCAGAGGGCTACATTCAGACATCAAAAATTATGTAACGTATTAGGCAAATGTCTTGGTCAAAGCTTGGCTAAAATTATTCCCTTACCGAAAGTCCTTCAAATCCTTCTTTGTGGCATAAAAGAACACTACCAAGCACCACAAGCTCAGACACACGCTGAGGTTGTAGAAGAATGTAAGGTAAAAGTATGCACTTGTCCAACTGATTTCTCCGTCATGATAATTGTCCGTAGCCTTCAGTATCATAGTTAGCACAGCCAAGAAAGGCTTGACATAAACAAACTGTAAGATACCACGCTTGACGAACAGGAATGTATAAGGATCGCCGACGTATATCTCGCGAGAATACAGAGTGCCCGGAAAGAAATTTTCAGAGGGAGGTCGTGAGTGTAGCATGATAATCAAAGCTCGTTCTCCTCCTAATCGGTTCAATAACAAGTTGAAGAAGGCATAGATGACAAATGCTTCATAGATATCTCGAAATGTATCAACATAGAATGCGAGATTGAGCGAAACGAGGGATATGATGGATGATATGCCGTAAATTGGAACCCTAATATAAGCAGCAGTGAACGTCAACTGGTTAGCGATAGCAACAAAGGATGGTTCAAGTCAGGTTGTTACAATCTTACATCCATAGAATGCGGATAACTTGTCTTTGTAGATTCTGTAGGAGATTTTGATAAGTGAGTGTGAAAGAACTAGTGTACATGAATTGATGAGCAAGACATACTGGCTTCCTGTAGTTTTTGAGGTGGGACCATATCGATACCAGAGATATTGTTGTGCCTATCAGTACAAAAGTACCGGCAAGGAAGATAGCTACACCTCCTAGCTTCTCTCCAGAACCGCCTTCTCCATATCCACCACCATCAACCATAGTGATTGAACGGTATAAAGACATTGCAGGACTAGGGGCTTGTAAGCATTCAGGAATCCTGGGCTGCTGTAATTTTTTAAAACCACAAATGATTGCGGTGTTCACGTGGCCACCGTCACTTTCGAGGATCTCTGACCTTATCACCAGGCTGCCACAGGCACATCGTCTTTGAAAGGAGTTCTTTTATGACACAGATTATTAAGTGGTCATGGAGCATCATATAATATTAAACAGAACACTTATTTAACAGACATAGAACGGCTTCTGCATAGCTTATTTTGTTAAATATGTGTTTGTCGCTGCATGAAAGGGTGAAAAGCTTGCTGACGTCTGCACTCCGCTCAATCCTCCACGGGATCTCAAATTGCGTGCGGTACTGACAAAAACTGCTACCCATCTTTCACCACCTGCCACAAATGCCAATTGACCCACGATTGAGTGCCAAGGAGGTCTTTGAGATCCACAAAGCCGCTGTTACTAGAGATTTCGTTGCCAAGCCACGTCTAGGTAAAGCGTCAGAATCATAGTTTGCTCCTTTGCAAGGGAGCAAAGATGACTTGAACACCTATTAACCTTCTTTGTTGCAATAGACTACAATACTGTGTCTGGCGTCAATGGTCCTTTAGTTATCTTGGACAACGTCAAGGCATGTATATTTGCAACTTCATGTAACCTTTAATGAGAAAGTAATTACTTTGTCAATCAAATTTCTTGTCTCAATGTTGGTTTATTCGCCACTTGATTCGTGAAACCCCCCTTGTTGATTATCGGAATGCAACCTATAATATTCTAGTACTTTGACTGACCTTTTCCCTCCTCTTACAGTACCCCAAGTTCTCTGAAATTGTTGAACTTACCCTGCCTGATGGTAGTAAGCGTGCTGGTCAAGTTCTTGAAGTTCAAGGAAAGAAGGCCGTTGTTCAGGTAAGTTTTTGTTATGATCTGTGATGCATCTCCCTTTTTGAATAATTTCGTTTAACAATCTTTGATATGAAGGTCTTTGAGGGTACCTCAGGCATTGATGCTAAGAAGACACGTGTTGAGTTCACTGGCAACACCCTAAACATTCCTGTTTCTGAAGACATGCTTGGTCGCGTGTTCAGTGGATCCGGAAAGCCTATTGATAAAGGACCCAAGGTTTTCGCTGATGACTATTTGGATGTTAATGGTACGATACAAACTTCCTGGCTACAGTCGATTCAGCACGTTACTAAATGATGTTCTTTTAGGTTCTCCCATCAACCCATTCTCTCGTATTTATCCTGAAGAGATGATTCAAACTGGTATCTCCCCTATTGATACCATGAACTCCATTGCTCGTGGACAGAAGATTCCTATTTTCTCCGCTGCTGGTTTGCCACATAACGAGGTATGTTCCATCATCCGCTTAGATAGATGGGCGATCTTAAGCGATACTGACATATACGTTTTCTATACTTAGATTGCCGCTCAAATCTGTCGTCAAGCTGGCTTGGTCCAAAAACTTGCCCCTACTAAGGACGTTCATGATGGTCACGAAGATAACTTCTCTATTGTTTTCGGTGCCATGGGTGTTAACATGGAGACAGCTAGATTTTTCAAGCAAGATTTTGAGGAGAACGGTTCCATGGAGCGTGTCACTCTCTTCCTCAACTTGGCCAACGATCCTACGTACGATTACTTTACAATTTATGTGTTCATCAGATATCTCATAAGGTGCTAACTTTCTTTGCTTTCCTCCTACTATTCTATAGTATCGAACGTATTATCACTCCTCGTTTGGCCCTTACTACTGCCGAATACTTTGCTTATCAGCTTGAGAAGCACGTCCTTGTCATTCTTACCGACATGTCTTCATATGCCGATGCCCTTCGTGAAGTTTCCGCTGCACGTGAAGAAGTTCCTGGTCGTCGAGGTTACCCCGGTTACATGTACACTGATTTGTCTACCATCTATGAGCGTGCTGGTCGTGTTGAAGGACGCAATGGTTCTATTACGCAAATTCCCATTCTTACCATGCCTAACGATGATATTACACATCCTATCCCTGATTTGACTGGTTACATTACCGAAGGCCAAATTTATGTCGATCGCCAACTTTATAACCGTCAGATCTACCCACCGATCAACGTTTTGCCATCCTTGTCCCGTCTTATGAAATCGGCTATCGGTGAAGGTATGACCAGAAAGGATCACGGTGATGTTTCCAATCAATTGGTAAGTACAACTTCATATGTATAAGCTGTTATGGTAGCAGCCAGTTCACTAAGCGTTACTCTCTTCGTTTGCAGTATGCCAAGTACGCTATTGGACGTGATGCTGCAGCCATGAAGGCTGTCGTCGGTGAGGAAGCATTGACACAAGAAGATAAACTGTCATTGGAGTTCTTGGAGAAGTTTGAGAGAACTTTCATCTCTCAAGGACCTTATGAGTCCAGAACCATCTACGAGTCTCTCGATCTCGCTTGGTCGTTACTTAGAATTTTCCCCAAGGAACTTCTTAACCGTATTCCACAAGATATCTTGGCCGAGTTTTACCAGCGCGAACGTAAGACTAAGCGCTCAAAGGGCGTCTTTGATACCTCTGAGGAAGGCGAGGAAGCTCAAGAATAGAGGGGTATTTCATAGTAGCAATTTGTCTCATTTTTTTTCCCTCTTTTTTTCCTTTCAAAAAAATTTGCGTTACAATTCCCAATTCACCTGTCCTATCTTCTTATCGTGAGAACCTTACTTCTTGAGAGATTATGTAAATGAAAATGGCCACAAATACGAAGGTGTTATGCGAAAAATGTTGGTGATATACATATGTATTGCGATGTAAGCTATAGTTGGAGGATTAAAAATACTGAGGCCATGAGAGCATGCTACGTGATAATGAACCTCGAGGATTAGAGACTCATAGATAAGTTAACAAGAGAGAGGGTAAAGGATGAATGGGGACATGTATTAAAGTACTTCAATGTCTTCATTTTGAGGATGGATGTCATGCGTCGAAGCGACATTTTCTGTTCCAAAGGGCCCCAACGATTCAGCGATGGTCGTATGTTGCTGTTCCTTCATCAACGATTCCTCAGCTGGAGTAACCTCATCTTCAGGCTGATCATCGATAATTAGACTCTCAGGTTCATTCATCAAGAAAGGGTTGGCATCTGCATCCTCTTCAAGCTCTTTAGTGACCGCTGGTTTATCTTTGACACTCACTTCACCAAGCTTGCGTGTGAGAGAAGACATTCGATCCGGTTTTGGAATTTTGGCTTCCGCTTGCCATTGCAACTTCTGGTCAAAGATCTTGGTTTGACCGCCTGATTGTTTTAATAGTAGTTTAGTATGGAATTCAATTGTTTCTAAACGACACGATACACGGACTTACCTCCAGGTCTATGGCGAATATTATCCTTTGAGCCAACTTTGCTTGTCACCTTACTAAAGTCCAGCCTATCAAATCACAACAAATTCACCGAAGGACTTGTTTAGTAGCGCAGAATTATACATCAAAGCTTGCGTGAGGGGGTTCAGATATTGCACATACTTTTGAGTGGGAATGACATTTTGGGAACCAAGTCTGGTTGGGTTTTTGGGACCGTCCATTTGATTAGATGCGGGACTTTTGCAGTCTTCGGCACCTGCCCTGGATACTTTGCGAACATTATCCAAACTGCCTACTCTTGATGTTACCTTACTATACGAATATCGAAACCCAAAAAAAAAATAACCTGAGATAATTATTTTCCGACAATAGAAGTATTTCTTTAATGTTTCTCTCACCTGAAGTCCAATTTGGTGTTGGTGATACGCCTTTTCGCGTCAGGCGGAGACATTCCATCCTTCATCTTAGCGGCAGCAGCAGCTTTGGCGGCAATAGCTTCAGCTTTGGTAGGGATTTTGGCCTGAGCATTCCACTTGGGCATCTCATTATGTATCTGTATATTCCCTATGGAAATACGGTAATCAAAAAATCGTTTGTGAGTTAAATGTGTTCGGACCAAACTTCGCCATTTTTTACAGTGTATATGCAGTTCTTGCATATTAGCTGCTCAGATAAAGTCGGGACCATTGAAAGATAATCTACCTCCTTGAGGCTTGTGTTTGATATTGTCTTTGCTTCCAACCCTACTCTTAACTTCGTACTTTGGGAGACGTTCAGAGAAGATCGTTTTGGTGCCTGCGGAAGTCATGGCAGTATTGGATGAGGTTGACGACGGTGTTGAAGCTCGTCTGGTATTCAATGATGAATCGGGACTCAGCGGAATTCGTCTACTGGATGAGATTGGCATTATGCAAAGATGTCAGCAAAGAAGAAAACCTGAACCTTAGAGTCGTGGTCAGGTTTACCGCTTTTATATTTCCGTCGATATAAGGCAAGGTGCCCAGGCCGTTTGGGTAGCTGCCTTCCTCAATTATGCCACAAGCAAAGAACTTTGCAGGTTCATCTTATATCAACGCACCATGAGTTTCCATTGCAACACAATATCCTTATGAATATCGTTTCATCTCTTTACACCCAATGTGAATGGCTAGACACCATACCTTTATACAGTCACCATTTTAGTGACGATAATACAATTTCTTTTTACCAAGTTGTACAAATGCAAATTATTTTCTCTCGTGTATCGTTTTCACAAATTGCGAACCTTCCTCGCCTCCCTCTCCCGCGCAAACTTCTCTTCCTGATGCTTCCTACTATATACAAGGGAACCTATAACCATCGCACCAACTGTGAGGCCTATCATTAAAAAGGTACAATAATTGAGTTAGGCTTGCTTCGAATGTTAAACGGGCTAACTCATACACTGACCTTGCGCAACCACTTTATGGTACCAAATATCCACATCACAAATTCATCATATTAAACGTCAGTATAGGAGCACAGTTGTCTGATATATAATTCCAGAGCCGCGTACCTCGCAAACGCATCATATTGTTGGCGTACTCCCTCCGGCCTTGTTTTATACCTACTGTCGCTGCAACCAGTGCAAAGCAAGTAAGCGCGACACCTGTTTGGCACAATGCTTATTAGTTCAACTTCCTTTTCTATTGTTACTTGGTCTCATAGCATATGTGTCAGGCTGACCTGCGGGTACGAAAGGTTCCTCTCTGAATTTCCTCTTCATTCTCTGTGCTCCAGTTTCCTCATCTAGAGCAAAGCGCATCTTCTCCATATCTTCTAAACGTTCTTCATAATATTTGTCGGGCATAAGTAAAGTGTTTATGTGAAAAGGGAGAAAGTTCCAGCTGGTCAACTTAGTGGCCAGCGGGATCTCAAGTCTTCGATGTAGCAGTCACTTTTCCCGAGATCTTGGATTTGCAGTGTGTGCCTTTTGTCCGCAAGCTCGCAATTTGATAGTGGCCCCCTTTAATCAGCTTGCAATGTCAGAACAGCCACCACCAGCCAAGAGAATGAAGCCTCGATCAGTATTCAAGAAACCTGGCGGAAGTTCTTGTCATAGTTGTCGATCAGCAAAAGGTATGAACATGACTACAAACCGACCCTCCGGGTTCACACGCCGTTTTTGACTCCTATCTAAAAACTTTGTATAGTTCGATGTCATGGTGGGTGCCCTTGTCCCCGGTGCAAACGAAGAAGCGAAGCATGTACATACGATAACGACAAATCGCCCAAAATTACATTTGACGGTATTCGTCAATATACCGCTCATCTACATACCAGCCTATCACAGAATCGGTATTATACCAAGATGATAAAGCCAGCATTGCATCGTTTTGATAGCCAGCTGGAAACACTGTCAATGAGTACTTCACCTCCAAGCAGCGTGGTACTAGATATACCTCCAGAATATCCTATTGGAATTGGTCGAGATCCAATCAAGCTCGGTTACCCACCATTGTCCTTACGAACATCCCTGATAGATTTGTATTTTCAGCATTGCTGGAATATCAGTGCAGTGGTTGTCCCCCAGTTGTTCAAGAAAAAACTAGCTCAACATGACCAGATTTCTCCTCCTCTAGGCCACAGCGACTGGATTGATTTTCAAGTATTACTGTTTATGATTTTTGCTCGGGCAGCAAGAACAACGGCAAATAGGGAGTTCTGTACAAGCCAGAACAGTTTTCTTGAACAAGGTGGCTGCTTTGCACAGGTCGCACACACATTAATGGCAAAATGTGAACATACACCTTCTATAAATCTTATACAAGCGTTATTGGAGATGTGCAGTTACGAACAAAATGGACCTAAGCGATTTCGAAACTTTATGTTTGCAGGCATGGCCGTCGGGTGTATGTATAAGCTGGGCTTGCACAAACAACCGGTCGACCCCAATCTCTCTCCTTTAGAGATAAAAGAAAGACAGGTCTTATTTTGGATGTGCAACATGAGAGATGTGGAGTCGTCACTGAATCTTCATACTCCATACAAGGTGGACCTCTCGCAGTGCTCGGTACCCATGATAGAAGTCACTGAAGAAGGCGTGGAAAAGAGAGCGTATGAATGGCTGCAGTCGATAAGTAAACTTATCATGATCGCGCGACAATTCTGGGAGATTCCCAAAAACGATGGTCAACTAAGAAAAATTAAGCTGAACGACGTTGTAGAATTAGAACGGCAAATGACGGCTTGGCTTCAAGAACTGCCTCCGAATTTACAATATCGTGGCGGGGCTAAGCGGTCTATAGATTGTATGCGATTGCATGTCAACTTTTTTTTCATCAAGCTCATAACGTATCAGATGCTCGCCGAGAAATTTCGAACCGACCCTGTCCTCATTGAAGATGACATTCTGTTCTTGTACGAACAATGTATACTCGCCGCCCACGGTATTTGCCAGTTGTATGTTGAAGGCGACAGAGAATGGCTTTTTTGGCACAACTTTCATTACATTGCAATACTTCACTGCGTTGATATGCATATGCGGGATGTCCGCATGGCCATACGAAGAGGCACTGATATTGAAGATGCGTTTTGTTGGCTAACCAAATCGACACATCTCCTCTGTGAAGCTCTCAATGAGCGACCACTAATGGATCATGATGAAGCAACATTAATTTTCAACGAAGTATTACAATTTTGGGGAGTAGCAGCTACACTCATCGACGAACCAACGGCTGATTTTATTGATACCAAGGAATTTCTCGATATTTGCTTTCCTGAAAAATCAGACCGCAAGTTCGTTGTCATCTCAGTAGAGCCGACGCAGCAAACAGGAGACAAAACAGAAGGCTCTAAAGGAAAGATAAATCCAACAGCTTCCACAGAATCAAACTACTTGCATATGACGAGACGATTTATGAAACTTTTACAAACAGAGGCTGCTCATATCATAAAAATGGACACTTAAAAGGTAGCTGGTGGCTTAGCCTGACTTCACCTTTTTAAAAAATTGTGGTCCTGTCTCGCGCCGCTTTACAATAAAAAGTTTCTTTTCAACTTACATGGCAGCAAAGATGGTCAGAAAGCTAATTGGTACACACAGCGGCCATTTCCACTGGTAAAAAAGACCCGTATTTAGGTCAATATGGTTAACGTTTACTAATGCCTACACGCTCTCTAACGTAGCGATGAGGCACTTGCCGTATATATGCTTCGCCAAACCGCCGCTTTTAAAGACGCCGGCCTTATTCGCTCTCGCGACCCAGCGAAGCTAGCTGAAGCTGATGTAGTTGTTGACGTCGGTGGTGTATACGACAGCGACGCTCATAAATATGACCATCATCAAAGAGGGTTCTTTGAAACCTTTGACGACAAGCACAAGACAAAACTCAGCTCGGCTGGACTCGTCTACAAGTAAGTGTACTCATCTTACCTAACCTGCAAGCCTACTATCTTTCATCGGTTGACTAAATTTATAATAATTAGGCACTTTGGTCGCAACGTTATTGCCTCTCTTCTTGATGTTGACGAGCAGGATCCCAAAATCGATGTTTTATTCCCCAAGATTTACGATGTATGTTTTTCTCAATAACTGTCATATTTTAACTTTTGATTTGCTTTGAACAATCTCTAAACTTTAACAAATGAATATACAGGACTTCATCGAAGCTTTGGACGGAAATGACAATGGAATCGCACAATATCCCACCGACATCACACCAGCCTACAGAGAATCAACAAGCTTACCATCTCGAGTTGGAGCTTTCAATCCCTGGTGGAATCAGAGCGTAACCGAAGCTGATGTTGATGCTCGATTCGAACAAGCTTCACAATTGGCTGGATCAGAACTGCGCGATAAACTGTTGTACACCGCAAATGCTTGGCTTCCTGCTCGCGAGTTGGTCAAATCAGCTTTCCAAAAACGATCCGAAATTCACCCCTCTGGTCGAGTCATTGCCCTAGAACGTTCTTGCCCATGGAAGGAGCATTTGCTTGACTTGGAGCGTGAAAATGGCCTCAACGGTGAAACCAACATTCTCTATGTTTTGTATCCTGATGAATCCAACAACTGGAGAATCCAATGCGTTCCTGTCAAGCCTGAAGGTTTCGAGAACAGAAAGTCCTTACCCGAGGTGTAAGTAAATGAAACTAAAGAGAGAAATAACGGCTATTTCGGTATATTGACGTTCTCCTTTTATTTTCAATAGATGGCGTGGTTATCGTGATGCCGCTTTGAGTGAAATCAGCCGCATCCCTGACTGTATCTTTGTTCATGCTGGTGGATTTATCGGAGGTCAGCAAGCTTGATATTTTTATATGGAGATTTTTGAATATTAGTACTGACGCATCTCATTCACAGGAAACAAGACCCGACACGGTGCTACAGAAATGGCCCGCCTCGCTTTAGAGATGTAAAAAGCTTATTCTTCAATACAAAGGTTCTACGCATTCAATCATTTCATAATAATGGAACAATAAACTCAAATAAGAAAATAGAGGGCAACCGAGAGTATTGCTGAAAATTTATATTCTGGGCGGACTCCACGTTCCTCGGTACACGTTCTACACTTCCTAGCAGTAAAATGAGACGAGACATCGTAAAAGGCGTTCTCATAGACCTTAGCGGGACGCTCCATATTGACAAAAAGGAGATTCCCGGTGCCGTAAACGCTATTCGCAAGCTTCGAGAAAGTGGGCTTCCCTTTCGGTACGAGTCTCGCCCGTTACATTCAGTCTGTAGATGTCGCCAGCATGCTCATTCTCCCATCACACAGTTTCGCAACCAACACCACTAAAGAATCTCCACAGCGATTACGAAGCAAATTGGATGCACTCGGATTCGAAGTGCAAGACCATGAAGTAAGCTGGACTATGT
The DNA here is from genome assembly GCA_016758895.1 of Umbelopsis vinacea. Taxonomy (NCBI): domain Eukaryota; kingdom Fungi; phylum Mucoromycota; class Umbelopsidomycetes; order Umbelopsidales; family Umbelopsidaceae; genus Umbelopsis; species Umbelopsis vinacea. The sequence goes on along the minus strand of JAEPRA010000003.1, from coordinate 810,707 downwards.
GCTTATTGCCCTGATTTGTGCTTAGCTGATCATAAGTCTATACCTACATCTCTGTATCGTCAGATATTCACATCGTTGTCCGCCTGTCGTGATCTCGTTGTATCAAAAAACCTGAGACCCATGCTACTTATGGAAAACGCGGCTTTGGAGGCCTTCGAAGGTGTCGATTGTTCTTCTCCAAATGCCGTGGTTGTCGGACTTGCTCCCTCGAAATTTGATTATGCTACTGTACGTCCAATTTTCTTTGATTGGCGTAATTTGATCTCATTTAAGCTCAAATCTATCCCTCCATCAGTTGAATACTGCGTTCAGACTCATCATGGATACTGGAGCTCCTTTGATTGCAGTACACAAGGCCAGATATTTCGCAGATAAAGATGAAGAGTTGTCTATGGGTCCAGGAGGATTTGTTCAAGGTAACGTCCATACGTACGCAACTAATCAATGGAAAATGTGATCATTTACTTTTTCACACATTTCTATTTATTCAGCTCTTGAATATGCTACTGGTACATCAGCCACCGTGGTTGGAAAGCCAACTAAGAGCTTCTTCGAACTCGCTGTAGCAGAACTGTAAGTGTGGTTTATCTCTGTTAAAGTACCAGTGTATGAACTTAGTCTGACATACTAAGATACAACAGCGGAATGTCAACCATGCCACAAAATGTAGCTATGATTGGTGACGATGTATCGGCAGATTTAGGAGAAGGTGCCATAGAAATGGGATTCTATAGATATCTCGGTAAGCATGACCCAGCTCATTAATCGGCATTAACGAACCTCACCTCACATCTATCGTACAGTAAAAACAGGTAAATATAAGGAAGGAGACGACGATAAATTGATCTCCTCTGATAAATCGGCTGAAGGAAAGAGTAAAGTGTTTGATAGTATTGTAGAGGCTATTGATCATGTTTTACAATAAAATGCTTGATATGTATAAATGCAACAATATGTTATATGCAAAAGCGCTAAAGAGGATATGCTGACGGGTACAGAATGAGGGCCATATTTACACTCAATTCAATTATGCTCCATATCGTTCATTGTAAATATCAATGGATCATCGTCATCATGAGTCACCATAAAGTGACCTAATTGTTCCGCATAGTGGCCGCTGATGGCACCTCTTGCATTTCCTCTAAATGCAGGTGCAGCCTGGTTTTGTGTCTGTTGCCGTGAGGCCTGCCGAGGCTGCTTAAAAGGGTATCTGTCTACAAGTGGGGGAGACACTTGCATCCGCCGCGTCCGATTAGATGAATCTGAAAGCACATTTGGTCCTTCATCAGCTACTGAAGACTTTGATTGAATGTTAGCAAATGATGCTCTTTTTGCTTCGGTTTGCGTTCGGGTTGGCGTAGGCAATTTGACATCTGTAGCAAAGTTATGGCTTGCTCCAGAGCCACTCAGAGATTGCTCTCTACTTTGAATTGAAGACATGGAGGAGATGGACGCAGTAAGGTTATTCTCTGTAGTGCTTTGAGTAGTGGATAACGGTCGACTGGAGGTATTACTGGAAGATAACGATTCAGACAAAGACATGTGTGAGCTCTTCATATACTGGAATCGAGACAAAGCAGCCTGTGAATTTTGAAAATGGCTTAGTGTGATAGCAACAACATAATAGGTGATGCAGTAAATAATGACCTTTGATTTTCCTAAAGATCCACTTTCAGAGCATGCGTCCTGATCTCCATCTTCATAACCACTCGGTGACCTAAGTGAAGATCTCCTGAACATTTTCAAATCATGCTTCTTATCTACAATTCCCATGAATTGGCTCAGATCGTCATCATCCGAATACATCGTTGCCGAGTTCTATATGAGTAGTCAGGACGGGTTGTAATAGTGGTTTGAGCCCTGTACGCACATAGAATCAACTTACATTAGGATTTGACTCAATACTTAAGAGACTAATCCTAGATTCCCTTTTACCCGAAAGGCTACTATTATCGTCATCTTCACGATTACCAGTTTTGTTGTTGTAGTACCTCTCAAAGCTAGAAGAGAACGTTTTATGAACTGTAGGATCCGCTGCATGATAGGGATCTACGTTGAGTTAGAAAGGTATTCGTTATAGATAATGACAAGGTAATGTTGCGTTACCCATTGATTTCTTCTGAGGTGATCCTGTACCGTATGATGATGATAAAGACTTGGACTTGAAAGGCGAGACAATGGGAGTAGATGGTCGTCTGTAGCTTACGCTGGTAGTTGTCGAGCTCTCCTCGTATGAGAATGATGATGAGATGGAGCTGGTAGGAGATGAGGAATATCTTTGCGAATTGATAGAAGGCACAAAAGACTATACAAGGTCTTAGAGCGGGGATCTCTTCTGAGGTACGAGATGAACAATAAAGGGTGTATATATGCTTACTGGCAGAGGCCAATCAGGCTCGTCGGTCTTCACATATCCTCTTCGAGCTTGTTTTGAAACTTGCCAATCTTCTATTGCGGTTTCAAGCGTGGCTATATCTCTAACCACGGGCTTGGCATAAAATGAACATTCTTTTCTATGTCGAACGCACAAATTCAGCGCCCTGAATACAGTATGTGAGAATGGGATGCAATGTGAATTCGGAAAGTAACCCGCATCTGAGACTATTCGCTTACCCTATTGGTGTTAGAATATCAGCAAACTCAAAGTACTCTGATTCACTACTAGCCAAATTGGTCAAAGGAGTATCTATCATTGAAGATAAGCAATGTTAGTGTCCAGCTTGGATACGAATTTGTGAGTATAACGAGGCTCACCGTATGAAATTTCATCAAATCGTTGTACATTATTTTTACGCAGACGATAACCAAGCGTAAGTCCGCTGTCTGATCCCTTTAAACGATCACGCAGTTGATATGTTGGTAGTAAGCGAACAAACGAGTGGAGAGATCGGAAAAAGATGATTGATTTTTTGTACAAGTTTGGCAAATCGACAGTATCAGAAGTCAAGGTACTTCTGCAAAAAAAAAAAAAAGAAGATTGCCTTAGCACATGCCAGTCAAGAGTTCTCTCCAAGTTCTGGGAAGACTAATACTTCAACTGTAGTATCCAAGATTCGAGTAGCACACTATGTATTTTTCCTCCATGCGTACCTATGGTGTTGACTGGTCGATGGATCCCTCTGTTGTTTACAAACATTAATGTCATATCATCTGCCATTTTTGAAGTGTCCAGAAAGATATCAATAATCATAGGGTATGGCGTACGGTCAGCTACTTTGGCAATTTGGTGCCTCCAGTATTTGAGTTCATCTTTTAAGCCATCAATATCTGTGGTTATGATATTAAACTGCAGCTTGTGGTGTGAGAAAATAATAGATACATGTAAAGTGGTGATAGCCATCATGCGAGTATATCTGACTTACCCAGCCATTTGCCCTTTTGCGCACAGTATCCTTGTCGGTTACAGAATATGGAGAGGATGAATATTTTTGAGAACAGTGTTTGATCACAGACTTTTCAAGACTTATTCTACTTTGAATCACAATCTGTGCGACCTTGGAATAAAAATTCTAAAACCAGCAAAGGTTGATGTGTGGGCATAAAAAGGATAGCAGAGACAGACGGGTATGAGGGCTACCTGCACGATATGATCTTGCTTCCTATCATTTCTGCTGGTATGGGTTGACGTTGACTGTGTAGATGTATGCGTATGAAGTTTCTCTTTGGTACTCTGAGGTGTTGCGAAATACGATGTATGGGGAACATAAGGCGGCGTAGTACATGCCTGTGCTTCCTGTTGTCGATGTGTATTATCGTTATTGTTAGTACGTCTTTGGCGATAGAAAGTTGGATTATTCGAGGGAGAAGTCTGGCAGTCTTTTGAGTACATTGAGGTGGGGTATTGTACCGATTTATGATTATTCAAGGCGAAGTTTGGGTTGCGCTATATTTTTTGCCAAGTGTCCATACAATAGAAACTCCTACTCGACACAACAAGAGGATAGAAATCCATGCAACTGACCTCGAAGAGGATCAGAAAAGATGTGAGGGTAAGAGAAGGAAAATTGGTGGTGACCAGGTACAGTATATGTGGGGTATTGAGAGTGGGAGGGTCTAAATGAAGATAGAGAAAAGGAAAAAGAGGATTTATGCCAGAGAACGAAAAAGAAAGCAAAATAGATAACGAAATTTGGGGAGGCCTTGGTCGGAATCACACCGTGTTAGGATGAGACAGTTGTGACTTTTCACGTAAAAGTCTGTGCCCCAACCTCTCCGTTCTATTAATGTAGCGGCCAGGGGCCTGACGTGGATGTTCGAGAAAATAAGTGGTTCGTTCTTTTTTATGATATGATTATAGAAAGTGATGGACTACGCAAAGATTACAGTATACAACGCCATATTGACTGGCCAATACGCAGTACACATGAAAGCCAGAAGCCATACATCCACTACCTCATAATCGGTTAAGAGAACAGTCACAGCGTTGACCACATGCGATCTAGACAAAGTAGCAACCAAATATAAAGTCACTACCGGGCTAAGGACAGTAAGCATGATAGCCTGCAGGAGTCTGAGAGACATTTTGGCAGTGGGCTGAATCAAGCTATAAGGTATCACAACAATAAGTCCCATGACTGCTCCTAAACTAAAGTTAATGAGCGATATCGAGGCAACAATCAGTGCCGTTAATGCGAGACATAGTGACTTGAGCACTCTCCAGTTCTCCATGACTTGTACTTCCGATTGCTTGGATGGAATCAATGAAATTGCCATAAGAATGGCGGTAGCTGCAATACCACACGATACCGATAATTTGACTATGGTCACCTGCTATAAGAATTGCACAATATCCGCTGTTACATATCAGGAGACACCTTTTTTTTCTTTCTTGATTTCCTGGTCTTTGCCTTACCTCCGTATTTGAGGCCATAATGGCACCACCAAAGTCAAAAGCTGGTCGCACAATATAGAATATCAAAAGACCAGCCGCGTGTGTAGTGACTAGTACCGAAAAGCATGATCCAAGGTTTTTCTTGCTGGTGGAGTATGCAAGACCGACGCCAGTGTCCTGCTTTAGGCTATCGTCGCGTGCAGGACTGTACCACAGAACTAAAGAGTAAAGTGAAATCAAAGTCAAGGAAAATCATCTGCAATAACGAAAGCTTAAACACTCGAGGCTATCATGTGGTCATTTCACCTACAACTGCATGTTAAAAGGATATTTGAAGAACCAGACAGCAAGCAAATAGAATCACTGGAGGCATGTACATGCCAATAGACACATATCGCTCTGCATTGGTCAAAAAGTAAAAGAAAAACGACTGATGCAGGTGCTCCAGCAAGTTATTCAAACTTCTGAATGTAGACTCCACAAGGCTGTAAATGGGAGTCAGCAACTGATCTTGTTCGACGGTAAGATTGGTCGGGACCCTTAATTGTGACGAACTTACATTCCCATGCGGTGAAAGTCAAATGGTTGGTGCATGCCTGTGGCAGTAATTCCATGAATCGTGATAGCATCTATTTTATATCTGTACAATTGCAATCAATAAGGATATGGCTACATCTTAATGGACGGTATCAGGAATAAAGAAAGGATACCTCAAAGCAAGACCAGCATCACTAGATGGATGTCCCAAAGCTTGGAATCGAATGGTATCAGTGAGGTGTTTGAGAGATGCCAAATATGACTCAACGGGAGTTTGCGGACGGTTGATGGCATCATTATCGTGGAGAGTAAAAGGCACTTGGGCTGTGTATTTCGCTACTGTCATCACCGTATTGATAAGATCAAGGTTAGGCAACTGGCCGTTTGCTCCCTCTTAAAAAGCGGCAAGTACATTAACATATATAGCAGTGCATGAGTTTCATTTCATATCCATACAACTGACCGAAATAGACTGCCAACGATTCATATTCCCGAGTTCCAGGAAAATCCATATTGATGGCAGCTTGAATAGCTCCAGACCGAGGCATGATATCAGAAGAGTAACTCACTGGGGATTTCATTGAGTTTGTGTCATGGGTAGATGTGCAAACATATACAACAATGTGACAAACTTACTGCCAAAATTCACTCCGTGATAGGCATTCAGCCATGCTTGCATTCCTCTAACGCTTTCGTCAGTAATCAAAATGATTATATCTTTGGACCAGTACGTGTTTCCTTCATGTCTACTAGTCAATAACATGCCACAAGTAATTTCACCAAATAGTTACTTTACTTACGCTTAAACAGCTTGGCAAGTGATAATACTGAAGCTATGCCATTCACATTATCTTGAGAAAACATTGGTTAAACTAAGCGAGAACATTGAAAAGAAGGTAAAAGAAATGAACCTACATTCACCAGTTCTAGATACCCAAGGAGCACTTAATAATAAGGCTTCTGTGCCATCGCTTCTAGGAGCATGGTAGATTCCAAAAGCATTCACACCCTATTGCACATATGGATCAATTAGAATAATGGTGTAGCGACAATTCAATCATATTCTGTCATTCCAACCTCAGCTTCATTGAAGGATTCGTCCTTGGTAGTATAATGTTGAATTGCTGCGTGGAAACCAGCCTGTCGCAGTTCCTTGAATATAAATTCTGCTCGACTGAAAACGAACAAAACTTTTAAGTAAGCAATGAAAATTCCAGTCAAGAGCTCATTCCTCACTCACCTTTCCCTGCTCTTCTCTACTACTTCTAATATTCGATCTCTAAATTCATTTGCGATATTAACATCGTTCTGGCTGTAGTAAACGTTCACCTGATGGGTAGCTGAGTTAAAAGACACTGATGTTGACAGGCGTGCAGAGTATTCATACATACTTGTGCGGGTAGCAGGGCGTTTTCCGACACATATGTTCCCTTGTTGTATCCATTATAAGGAAGCAATAGAAGCCATATGACGCCTATAAAATATAGTAATATGCTGATAGCATTGAATGATTAGCATCCAGTCAATTCAATTAAGGTGAAAGATGTCCAATAAACCTTATTAAAGGTATGTAGCGTTTGAGAAGACCAATCAACTTTCTTCTCTGCTCTACTCTTTGCTTAAGTGGTTTGCGTCCGCGAGCAAATTTCTCCTTGAGCCGAAGCAATAACATGTCGAACTGGTAACACGTCTGGTGCCTGCGTATAAAATTCAAAAATCGCAATGCTGTTCAATGAAATGAAAAATTCAAACGCCGATATTGCGGGTGAATTCAGAGTAGGGTAAGTAACATCTTTTTTTGAATCTTTTTTCTACAGTAATGATACAAGGTAGAAGGTCTTCATAGGAGTAATAAATACATGGCTGCTGTAATAATAGGAAGATCTTTGAAAGCTGGAATTTTTATCTAGTTTCTATAGTTTTTGCTATTTTTTTCCATTCCAGAAAGCAAAGGAATCATTGAAAGATGGCTGATCGTTCTTCTCTTCGTTTTCACCCACTGGGTTGCTACTACCAACTTTTTTTGCGGAGTGTGGCGACTTGGGCTTAACAAAATCGTCATCAGCCGTCCATGAAGAACCTGACGGCTGGATCGGTACCCAAGAGTCTTCAAATGTAGAAGACTGATCCATCAATCCTGGAATCGCACAATAGGTTTTTAAAAAACGTGATCAGTAACTCTTGTTATACCAAGCAAAAGTATTACCTTCAGATGAATCCAAAAACAAACCAGATTCTTCCAAAGAATTGGCCTCAAACGGATTCTGTTTGTCTGGAAATGATGCATTTGCTTGTGGAATATCTGGGAAGTGGCATCAGTTATGTGTGAACAACGCATTGACTCAGTGTGCTTGATTTATCCCAATAATTACCCTTTCCATCTTCCCACCATTTATTATCGTCCGAGCTTGGCATGGGCACTATAACGGTGCAAATCATCAGTATACTCCACTAGTAAACGTGAAGAATGCATGTTGTAACTTACAGCTTTCGTCATCCGAGTCATTATCGTCGTCGTCGTCGTCATCAATATCAACTAATGGATCCACAACTGTGGCTGGAGGAGGAGGTGGGGGTGGTCTGTTATAAATTGGCCGTGGAGTCAAAGGCAAAGGCGGCTTATTATTACTAGCCGACTTCACTTCAACTTGGGTCACAACACCGGATTGCAGCTTTTCTTTGTACAGCTCGTTCTTCATTTTTGCCTCCGCCGCATGATCCAAAGTTGTAATCTATCACAAGCAACGTTTAAATGAACCATCCTCAAACGGACTTTTGCCTACCAGAGAAAATGCACTTACTTCTGCTTCAAATATAGCTAAAACTGGACGGTGATCAGAGGTATATAGCTCAGCTCTTGCGTACTGCAGCAATTGTAGCCTTGGGCCCTTGAATAAGATACGATCCGTCCAAGCTGGCACTCTCTGCTTCTCACTACCAGAAAGTTAAATACGATGCTGTCCCACAGTGACTCCGGTCAATAATGCAAGAAAATTACCTTGTATCATATATATCCGTTCCCAAATCATATTTGTAAGTTGGTTGGAACGTTATGGTGCCTTCTCGATAACCAGGAAACGTTTTGTTTTCTGATATTTGTTGTAGTAGCTATCGATAACAAGTAAGCATATATTTGACGGCTTGTGACAAACTAGCATTATCATATATTTACCTGATCAGCATCAGCGAGTGTCTGAAGGTCATCATGGTCTATGCAAGATCGCACCTTATTGTGTGACAGTTGTTAGGAACACTGCAATATAAGAAATGAAATCAAGAAAGCTACCTACTTCCTCATTACTCATTGAAATTCTGTAATTAAGGTCACTGACCCAAACAATATTGCTAAAGGAAAAAATATAAGAGAGATTGAATTGACGGTTTCAAAGCAATTACATATAAACATACTCATGACTCTCAATTCCCCTGCCTTTTGGGAACATCAGCCCTTGGTCGATAGTGAGGAAGTCTGCGTTTCGTTCCTCAATATTAGAGTGTCCTATACAATTTCCAATGAATATAATTACTCTCTATGTCACTGAAAACATGATCTATTTCCCAAATAATTACCTGAGGCAAGATGCGCGCATACAAAACAAAAACTGGTATCGCAATAATCCAAACGAATGGCTACAGCTCCTTTGTTTCCTGCCATTCCCATGAGTCCCGTCTACAAAGGAAGTGGCGTTTAATGGCATTTACAGAGAGGATTCATTTCCACTTTGATACCTACTTTTTTAACTACACTTTCAACATTTCGAATATTGTGCACAATGTCTTGCTTAACGTACAGCAGCAAAGCAGCTCCCACAAGTTGATTGGAACGAAGTGCTATGTACGGGGATTTCTTACTTCTCTTATTTAGAGTGATTTCCAACTGCCGTTCCCACGCTTTTCTGTAACTCTTGCATCAGCAACAGTGTCGTTATTGTTTGACAACCCTGTGATGGCGTACTTACCGTTTCTCTATGTCAGTAGACATAACCTATTGCAAGGATCCTTCAGTGACCAGAACACAAACATACAAAGACCCAAAGTCTGAACATACCTGTTGTGGTGATAGCTTGACGATTTCTTGAAATCCAATACAAAAGATGTCTGGCTCTTCATGACCAACTGGAAAAAATATGATGAGGATAGGAAAGCGGCTGAATTTACACATTGTCATATAACTCACGATCTAAATGTTGCAGGATCCAAGCATCGAGTGACTCTCCCTGGTAAGATTGACCATTGAGGTTATACGTTCCAGCAAAAATTGTGATTTTCTGAACCGAAGAGTATTCTTGTAGCCTGGAAAATGTGACAATGTTAGTGCTAGTTGACTTAGCTCGTGCGTAAATTGCGATTTAAAATGTACCTCTTTAACATGATTTCTGACACTGAATCTTGTATAGGATCATAGATGGCAATCTCTTTTTGACCAGTTAACTTTCCCTAACACATAGCATTAATTTTTGTATCTGTGATGATTGAAATAGAAGACTGTTCACTTACTAGCAGTTGGTCGATGACTTCTTGCTTGGCTTTATCTTGGAAATTGTTGATGTAGAACCGATTTACAGACTTGGTTGCATCCCCCAACACACTCATAAATGTGACCTTGCCTGTTCTTGTAAAGGCGGATTTCAAGGCACCAGTTCCCGCATAGAGCTTGGACAAGTTATCTCCATTCTCCGCCCATAAATGAGAATGGCGACTGAGAATACCGTCATATCCTTGACCATAGCCTTTATCAGATCGCGGACGATTGACGAGATAGCTGGTCAACGCCAAACGGGACAATTCATTCTGCACCAAGTTCGTACGATCTAAGCAATCGAGGCAGTTTGTGCGGAATACTCCTCGCTGTTTGGATCCAATACGATTATCATTGGAGTCCATGACAAAGACACCATATTCACTGAAGTCACTTTGAATGCGCTGCATCAGTTTAGAGACGTTTTCGTAACTTCCTCCTTTGCATTCATTGTGTAGATCGAAGTCGGTCATGACAACTGCTCCCGGTGGTGTCGGTAAATTTTGGACGGCCGTATCGTAAGCATTGCTTAGCAACTGCTCTCCAGAATTATCTTTATGGCTAAGAAGATTCAATATGTGAACATTGTCATAGCGGACCAACAGCTCTTGAAAGTGGCGATTTACAGCAGGTTGTGTAGCGGTTGAACTTCGAGCTATTTGTATCTTGTGATTGATCAATTGCACACCTTGTTGTTCCCAAAAGACTGCATTGACATTTTATAAATAATTGCAAACATAAAAAAGATTTCCACACAATAATGATGTTGTTTACAAACCTGGTACACTTCCGCGAATTTGGGTAAACGACAAACATGTACGGTCGGAATATAATATTGTTTCCGTCTGTTACAATACATGCCTAGGTGAGTGACATGGTATACAAATAACTAATGACATGTTTCCATTTAATATTTACCTCTACGAAGTTCGCAACATGGCCATGGTCATCAATTCCACGGGTATTGAATCTAGTGCCTGCTCTCTGACAGCTCAGTTTTGATATGACAGAGAGTTCAAACTTCTCCCCGCCGATTTCAACCTCTTCCATCCCCACGGATCCTTGTATAGCAAAAACCTATAGTATTTACCAATGAGCCGCCCGAAGATCATGCCGAGCTGTATTCTCAATTTGAAGTCACTTACCAAGAATCCTCCTCTATCCAATTTTTGCTGTTTCTCTTTGTCTAACTTTGAGCGGAATTCCATGAGCCCGCTTATGAGAAACTGATTCCACATAAAGTGTTCGTCGAAAGAGTGTACTCCGAATGACGCAGTGGAGGTTCTTTCGAAGCAAAAGTAAATACATGATGGTGGCGGCAGACATTTAATATACCACAAGACAGCTCACCTTGCTTGAACAGTACGAGTAAGGTCAAAATCTGGCGTGAAATAGAACGATCCATTTGAGAATAGCTTTTGTAGTTGTGCGCAAGGATGTTGGATCACATTGTTCTGCGTATCATCGTCTGCATCCCATGTGTCTTTGTTGTAAGTTGTATCAAGATCATCGTATTGCGAGTTTACCAATGAGTAGAAGTTCACAGTTTGGATCTTGTAAACGTCTTCACCTGGTCGCACTCGACCAACTGGCACACAGTCTGTGACCACAGCTAAGAAACATTCTATACACACAAAATGATTGATTATTGCTGGGTAGCGTATGTTTTCATATAAGAGCAACAAATACCATTTTGAACATTTATCAAACCGAGGCAGCCATAAACTGGGCGAGAATTTACAATAGAGTACTTGGAAGCGTCGAATTCAGAAGATCCGATTAGCTTTACGTTGCATTTTGGCGGTTCGAACGAGTTGTTCTGAGCATTGACCTGTTCAAAAATGAGGACTCCAGAAGGTGTCTCTTCAAGAACGGTAGGACGTAATGCCAGCGATCTGGGTTTGTCACTGACGAACAAGTGCGTCTGCATCTACAATCGCGGCTATAACAGCTTCGGGGAGGGTTTATGCGTGGCGGAGGAAATAAGGAAGCGGTATTTTATGAACCGGAGAAGGAAAAAATAAGCGGCTCCACTCACATCACCTTTTGTCCCACTTTGTTCACCGCACCAAGAAGTTCCCTCTCAAAAAATCTAGCTGTAATTATTCTCGGCGACCCCGATCTTTACAGTCAAAGTCACTTGCATTCACTCAAAAACTAATGCATACCTTGTTCAGCTTTTTCATTTGGTACACTTACAGATCGTCCGTTTAAAATGGCAACCTCGAACCGTACGTCAATCACACAGCACTTAGAATACTTTGTCAGTGGTTTGACACAAGCCTTCGCTTGGCCACGAACATTTATTCTTCTCTATGCGTAAGCTTATCTACATGGATAAAGATAGATCGCGTAACATGTCTGAGAAGTGTTTGACGATATATCCACCCTCTAGATCATCAACATTACGTAGAGTTGCTATCGAAGCTTTCGTTTTGAATGGTATCGTGTTTTTAGGATCTGTCCTATTCCTAGAAACCTTCTACAATCATCCACATAACCATTTTTTGGGATGTCCATATCGAGTGAGTTATTATACTGCAGCTTTAATCGAATTTCACATCAACCGAGGTATTTACAAGTGACATTATCATCATTACTATTAGATACTCGGCGGATATCCCGTATATTTTGTTTGCATAGCTTTGAACGGACGTTTCAATAAGCGCATTGCAGACCATACGTACCAGATTCAGCTCAATCAAGGTACCGGTAAATCCCATGACACAAATGCGGCCCAGTCAGCCGCCCAAACTCAAGCTACATCGTCATCACCGGTACAAAATGTTGCTTATGCCATCTATCAAATGCTATTTTATGGATCCTGCGCCGTCTTCATAACTCTGTTGCAAATGATTCCTCACATTGGAACAACGATTTCCTTCATTGTGTCTTGCTGGTTCATATCCTACTATTGCTTTGAGTAAGTCTCTAGCCTCGAACAAAATACATGTTCATGCTCAGTGAATTAATGTGCCTTTATAACAGATTCAAATGGGTGAACTTGGGCTTGACAATGGATCAGAGGATGTCCTCGTTGGAGCGACACTGGGCTTTCTTCTTGGGTTTCGGTATTCCACTTACGACATTGACATTCTTCTTGTCTAGTCTTCGTGCTGCCGCCGTCTATGCTATTTTCTTCCCCAGTGTAAGTACTTTATGAGTTCGATGCATGACTCAATATCCTCGCGTTATATAATAACAAACTTGCTTAGTTCGTCATTATGGCTACCACTGCGGTTGTGCAGCCACCTCTCAGCGCGCGTCCCCATTCAATTCCCTCTGGTGGTTCTAACGGATTGAAAGATCTCGAACTTCCCGATAGATTGCCCATTTTTACCGGTGTAAAGAAGTTGAACGAGCTACTTATTTCCCTTATTCGAAGCTTTGGCGGCGTCAGAGGAGATTCACTATTGTTGGACAAGAAAAAGGAAGCATTTGGAAAACTTGTATGATGAACTACTTACCTTGTGTTGTACCAATGTGTCATTGTGTTTATTTGACTGTGTTCCAATATTAAAGACCTTTTTATAACAAATTTGTGTGAGTGTTTTCCTCAAAGAATTTACTTATGGTGTCCATACTTGCTCAAACAGCAGGGAGTCAACCACGAGCTTACCGCCATAGTCAGGCTTTCACTTTATCCCATGATGCCCGATCGAGCATGAGTACGTACAGTTTGTTTTTTTTAAAAATTGCATTTTCTTTCTTTTTTAAGATAAAAACTTATTCAATACAAGAATGCCTCCATCTATACCAATGATTCATATTATTCTACAGGGGATTATTCTATTTCTTCTTGCCTTCCTTCTTCTTGATAGTTTCATCAGCAATGAAGATACCCTTTTGATTGTATGGTTCTGGCTTTCTCCATCTCTGAATTTTCGCTGCCAATTCCTTAACTTGTTGAAGATCGCTTCCTTGCAAAATAAGTCTATTGGGTTGCGGAATGGTGCATGTAACGCCTTCAGGTAACGCCATCTCGACTGGATGAGAGTAGCCGAGCTTCAATGAGAGCTTGCGGTTGTTGTTTTCGAGGGTGGCTCTGTATCCGACACCGACCAGTCTTATAGGTACTTTGTAACCTTCTGTCACTCCAACAATGAGGTTGTTAATCAATGCTCGGGTTGTTCCCCACATTGATCGTTGTTCCTTGATATCTGGGTCGGCAACGCTCACTGACACTTCACTGTCTTCACCTTCTGCTTGACCAGTCTTGATATTCAAATTTACAAATGGTTTGATGGGTAGACTGTGCTTGCCGAGAGGACCACTGACATGGAGTGTTGTGTTGTTGAGTTCTGATGGAATGCGAGGGTTTGTAATGGGTGTGGTGTCATGGTCGACGCTGACTTCTTTTGGGAATGTAAGAACTTTTCGGCCAATGTGGGAAAGGGAAGCAGAAGTGGAGCTAAAGTTTTTCTTCGCTACTATGGTAACTATTGATTTATGGGCGGTGAGCCTTGAGAGTACACTCGGTCGCAACGACATTGATGCAAATCAATCAAAAGGTAAATTCTGAAATATCCAGTGCTGTGGAAGGCCATTCAAAGGAACAACACAAAATTTTGTGACTTGCATTTTTCACTGGCTTGGTGAAAGTTCCAGCTCAAGTTCAACAGTATATGAGATGAAATAGACTACTTAGTCAGTAGTGACCGGTATAATATCCTCCATTATAGGAACGGTTCATCTCTCACCCGTACCCAGTGTAAAAAATGAAATTAATCTATCTAAGATATGGCAGTCAGAAGGGAAAACGCGTCTGTCTGGTGCTAGACTGGCTTGTGCTGGACTTCTTTAGCGATACCAAGCTAATATTACATGGAGTACACGACCGTTCTTATCTGGACGATTGATTCAGTTATTTTCCCGTCAATAATCTTAGAGGTCGCTGTGTGAGGAGCCGAATCACAATTTTTCACTAGAGTTCAGCAAAAAGCACCTCTTGGTTTTCAAATTTTGTGCCTAATGAGAAAAATTGTGGCTTGTGGACGCGCTCTTCTTCGCCTTGTTACTGAACAAAATGAATGAATATGGTAATTTGAGCGAGACACGCTGGCACTGGATAGTAGTAGTCTTCTGAATGCATGATACTGAATAATTTTACAGAGGAACAGCGTCTAAAAAATATCGAACGCAATAGACAGCTTTTACAACAGCTTGACATATTGCGAGCGAAGGATGATACCTTTGACATTCCATCCACCATCACCACACTTCCCAAACGCAGGTCAGTAACTATGGAAACATCAATATACGTATCAGTATTTTACCTTTATTAAATGCATGTTTAATTAGGATCGTCGAGAACGCACAGCGAGCCGTAGGTAAGACGTGGAAATAGACCCTGTTCACAGGGACATAAAATTTTATGCTGACTATAAATGTAAATCATAAGGCAAGCCGAAAAAGATAAAAGCTGAATTGCCACCAGCAAGAAAATCAACTCGACTTCGCGGGTTGCCGGCACCGGACATGCAAGTTGAAGTTGATAAGGAAAATCATATAGAGATTACGCAACAAGAGGAATCGGTAGGAGTACAGACATAAGATGAACCATTACGCTGAATATATCTCAACTTTTGCGCCATTCTCTAGGTTGATGACGACCTTTGGGATGGTAAACTACTGACGGCGGATGAATATTTCAATGAAGATGTCAAGAAGAACGCAATACGCACGGACGGCCACTTTCGCGGTAATTACGGTGGTAATATTCAATTCCAGTTTTTCGTGCATTCTGTAACACGTTGTATACAGGCTGGTTGAGCGAAGAGCTTATGAAAAAACATGGGTTCGAGGGCAATGCTGCCGACTGCTGGGAAAAGAACGGAGGTGGCAAATTTTCTTACAAAGACCCACTGGGCACTGGCAAGAAATCCACCGGCAGGTCGCAAAGAACAAGTGCAAAGGTAGGCTTCACAATATACCTTATTGTTTTGGATATACCTTTTAATGCTGGTTACAGGCGGTTGCGCATATGATGTGGAAAAAAAATCCAAACATGTATTTCTACCGACATAATGAGCCAGGAATTGTAAGTAGTGTTTGTGCAGGAGAGCAAGCTAATTCAGGAATTGATTATGATGACTTTCAGGAACAATGGACTGGTGACTGGACTGAGGATGAAAAATCTATATTTCTTAATGTAAGCCGACAGCCAGAAGTGGTTTCACCTATTTCCTACTAACGTTGAATTTAGCTTGCGAAAGAGCATGGATGTGGAGATAAGGTTAGCATTCAATATTATGACGCGATAATGCGATACAGAAGATACGACCATTTGTATTAACCTGCCATTCCTATACCATAGTGGGGCATATTTGCAAGTTATATTTCGCACCGGTAAGTACAGATACCAGATGCTGCATGATACTATCACAAGCTGTACAACAGAATTAATAGCAATCGCTTTCTTGTGAATTAGCGTCGGCTATCAGTGTAGCAGTATGTCACACTTCACCATTCGTATCAGAGGGAAGATGCAGATTTGTTCTTGACATGTTCTCCTACTAGATTTTTACAGGAGTGAAATTATACCCAGTGGATTGATATTTGACGATAATTATCAGGTAAGCTAAGAATGACGGACATACAGCTTTTGGGCCAAGGCTGCTAACATGCACTTCTCAATATTATAGTTTACACCATCCGGAAGACCAGTATATGTTGGAGCTCATCGATCAAATAAAAGCGAATAGGCCAAGAGCGCCCCGAACACCATAGTATAATACTTCGACTTTGTAACATAATCGAGCAGTAGTTTTTAATAAAGCCAACATTAGCTGTTGCGGCAACCGTCATAGCTTGTGATGCAAGATCTTCCACGAAATCGTCTAAAGTCACCGGATGCTTCTGTATTGTTTACAGTTATGAGTGTTAACCCATTTCAATGCAACAAACTTAAGCAACCCCTGAAAGAGCAAACAATCTTGTCAAAATCTTGTAGGATAGCAAAATATGTGCAGACTTTCTGTAAAAAACGCTGAAATGGGAAAATTTGGAGCGTTACTGTGGTGCACAATGTTCAAGAATAACTCGATCGCCTTCAAAAGCCAATGTACCCATGTGCTACCGCATCACTAAGGAGTGATGGTGTTAGCATGGAGAATTGCCACCACCAAGAGGTAACTCATACTTTCAGAGTCGGCAATCTGGCCAGAATAGGCTAACCACGCTTTCTTAGCGTACCATCTGACGATTATCGTGAGTAGATCTTCTTCAGGGTAGGTTGGAAAATGGGAAGACAGTTGCTAACTTCTTCAAAGAGTAAGGAAAGGAATACACAAGGTTGCCCAAAAAAACAAACCGACCCTAATCGTTATCGTGTTATCGTGCTGTTCATCAGGGATTGAGCACTATAAACAACCTGAGCGTTCACGTCATTGGTAATATTTGATACCAGTACAATGAGTAAGCCGTCATTAAATCGACTGGTAGTACGATGGATGTGTATGCGAGGGGTTGGTAAACCTAAGAATTTTGTCACATTTGCCAGTGTTCCAATACTGGCAGGTAAAATCATTTGACAATAACACAGCACGAGAGGGGTTGAATGAAGGAGGAGGCTTCAAGCTGAGGTTTATTTGATCTGTCGATCCACATCCCAGCATGGGAATTCAACATTCTGGAGAAATCTCCTTCACAGTGTAAATTGATATTTCTTGGTAACGACTCTTTTTCGTAGCATGTGGTGTAGATTCCATCTATGGTCAACTCCTTACGCTACGCCTGTCTATCCTTCTTTCGAATGAGATTTCGGAATACTGTCATCCCTATGCAAATTACCATCTATGGACATTGAAAAGTCTAATCCATGGCCGATATAGAGATATCGAACTCTCCTCAATGCCATGAAGATCTGTCTTTGAATTCCCATACTCTCATTTGATTTTTACACTGGCAAAGCAATCGTCGCTATGATACATTACAAAGCCCTAAATTGGAATATTCTTTGATTGACTGCAGGGATTGTGAATACACGAAATAGTTTAGTGGTGTCCCTAAGTCTCCTAGCATAGCCCCCGCGCTCAAAGTGTAGTCACCGATTTATGATATCGGCGGAAGTTCTTGACAAGAAGGTGATGCAAAAGTAGATGGATCAGGAGACACAAAATAAAAATGTGTGATGGTTGCACAGTTCACGAGTGTCCACGCGGTAAAATGGCGATCGTTCGTAATTGACAAACAAAGCCCATACATGAATACAGTGGCATTTGGTGACAGCCACAGGTGAGATGAAAGAGCTTGTAAAAGTTACCGTGGGATGGACATCATGATCCGATCCGTTTGGTAGTAAAATCACGCCAGTCAAGTAAATATATTTGTAGCTCGAGCACAACCAGGGTTTGACAACAGGTTCCTGATAATATTCTCTTCTCTTTTCTTTTCTTTTTTGTTTTCTTTTTTATCTCGTTTTCCTCATTCATCTAGCCGCTTACTTTGTTTCTTCTTCTTACAACTAACGTACCCATCCCCCACGTTTCCACATCTGAATTGTTTCCTTTTTTTACGAAAGAAAAATTGGATGGATATTAAAGACTTATTATGTACAAAGCCGCAGCGCACCGACACCGACAAGCGAACTAGTGTGTATGCCAGTCCAGATACCCCGACCGGTTCTCCAAGGCACGCCGATCCCGCAAGTGATATCAGTTCGTCGGAAAGTCTATCTCCGCCGACAAGAGTGCGAAACAGACAATATATTCAAACTAGAGTTCCTTGGCGACCTGAGGAGGATCATCTGTTGCGACAAGGCTACGAACAAGGCCTATCATGGGCCTTGATATCTGCCAGGTATTTACCTCATCGATCAAGAGGTTGTTGTTGGGGACGTTTTAAGACGTTACAGACAAGCGAAATACACCAGAGAGAATGGCATGATAAAGAAGATCAGTTGCTGTGTATAGCAATGAAGAAGCATGCCAAGCTGTTCAAGCAGGCTTGGAAAGCTGTAGCTATCGATGTTAGTGAACATCGATCATGGCGCGAATGCAGACAGAGAGCTTATAAAATCAACATGCATGACCAAAAATTCGTATAAAGTGTAGGATTGGATAGCCCCATGAACGCTTGCGTAACCATTACGACTTTCCTCGCTACTGTAATACTATTAACTTTTTCAATTCTCAATACTTTTATTAAAGAGCTATCGTGATAATATATGCAGTAGCGTCATTGCTGCTCAATGCCATCGAAATGCCACAAACAAATGTAGTCAGGAGCCAATCCCTTTTGCGCATATTCTCAACCATTTAGATGTATTTATGTTGTCTTCTCTAATTTTTCAAGTTGCTGGGGTATAGTTTTCAACACATATGTACTTTGCATTTAGTTGTCTTCTTTGGAGGCCTTGGGACTAGTATTTCCAGCGTATCTCGTCGTGCCTATCAATATTTGGGGGGAATTGATGGTTAATATAGCAATATCATGCAAACATCATTTGTCATTTGACATTTGACATACCAATTTTTTTGAAGTTTGTCCTAGTAGCAGCAAAGTACATAGAGAAAGCCCTAGACTGGCCTCCATCCATAGTAGCTGTTCGTAGCTGAGAATACGCTGCTGTGGGATTGATTATAGCATAGTTTGCTAATAGGACTCCCTTCCAGCCTCCTTGTACCTTATCCAATACTCGATCCAGCTTTTGGTCCCATTCTTGCTTTACCTAATTATAAATGATGATGGTCATTACAAAGCATTGTTGTCCAATTTCAAAAGTTTGATACATACAAATTCGGGGTCTTTGATATACTCTCCTAGTTCTGGAGTCATGGGAAGTTGCTGAATGCCATGGATGTACTCCAGATAACGTCCGAAGTAAGTTGTCTAAGATCACCAAATTAGAGCCATAGATAGTCAATAACAGTTTCAAGGCTCTTTGACACTTACATAATCAGCTTTTTGTTCGAAATATATGCCTACAACCTTGTTCTTGACAATGCCACTGGGCATAATCTTGTTATCATCTTTGAGCCAAAAGTAATCGTATGCTGTGCGCTTTGACAGGGCTAGTTGCAAATTTGCTAAATTTACCAAATTCTCGTTTTTGTTGGCTAGACCCCAGAGTTTGACTCCCCAGAGAAAGTTGATTGACTACATAAACGCAAAAGGTAACAATTAGATATTGGTTTCCACTTTGACGTTATAATGGTGCTTGAATGATTTACCTCTGGAACAGATTCCTGATCTCTACCATCCAGTGCGCCGTTAATCTTTATACCGCCTGCCCAACTGTGCCCCGCAAACCAATCCCACGTTCTGAAAAGAGGGTATTTTGTATCTTCGGCTGACGGGTTATTAGCGTCCCTAATGAGAGTTTCTGTCCATCTTGTAAGTTCTTTTGAATTCCAGCCAGGATCAAGATGGCGTATAATAGCAGCTGAAAAGCGTTGATAAAGTTAGTATGTTTGACTATATACAATGTCATTCCGGTTCTATTCTGGTCATCGATCGTTTTTTGCCTACCTGCAACCACGAAGTATCCTTGATGGTAATGATGATCATTATAATAGGAGTGACCGAAGGCGGCATTTGGATCACCAGTACCACCTTCTTTTACCGGCAGTCCACTCCGAGCCACGATACCGCGGTACAATGTGTCGTATAAAAATGGATCTCGCTGCTTGTTATTTAGATAAGGAAGAAATGCTGACTTGAGTTTCTGAAGAGATTTCTTGGCCAATTCAGGTTGCTTTAGTTTTGTTTCGGGAGAATTGAGCATCAATGAAATAAGTGCAAATTTTTGCAATGCTTTGCCCGAGAAATAATTGTCTGCCAAAAGAGTTTCGCTATCATAGTCAACGCTGATCTCTTTTTCTACGCTGTCTATAATATCATCGATCGTACTTTTTTCCGGTTCTGCTTTTTTTGATAGCCAAGTTACCTCGCTGAGCTCTGTTTCAGTCAAAAACCACTTGTTGCCAATGACACCTGTCATGAGCCCTTTGGCAGATGAAGCAAGCTGAAATTTGGTGATCTTGATACCGTTACGGTCCATAGTGTCTATATGATGTGGATATGCATACTGAAGAACCCCTTTTCCATCATCATTTTCTAGTTTCCATTCTATGGAATACGAGGAACGCTGCCTATGAAAAGCATGCATTGGTCACTATTACTCGCCTATTTCCATTTGAGCACAAAATGAAGATAATTTACCCGTTCGACTCGGCGCTCAGTTTTGCTCCAATTGGCCAGACTTCGACTCTGTCATCCAAAAGATCCTCAAATGCTTCGTCGTCTAAAACTTTTGCTATCCTAATTATTCCGTTGTATGTCTTGTGGGCCACCAAATTTCGATCATCAGTTTGTTTTAGCACAAGGTCTTCATCTCCTAGAGCGTAGATGAGAAAGTATGATGTTGGGTTATCATTAAATTTGAGCTTGAATTTGCGCCCTTGATATGTATTGTTGCTTTTTTTGTCGGCCGTTATTTCAATAATAGCATTTTGGCTGAAGAATTGTGGTGTCAAATCGACATAATTAGCAGTGACGTACGCCATTCCTCTCACGATGGGGAAGTCAATGTATTGCTGATCATTCCCTGAAGTCTGCAACCTCAGGGTTGCGGAAAATAAGTCCCAGCTCATTAGGTTTGGCTCCACGGAGGAACTATTATCCCATTCAGATGCTGTAAATCGTAGATCGACGTTTTGAGGATTGATGAAATATCCTTCTTCAGTTTTTGGAACATTGTTTTGGGCTGCGTACTCCCCGTAAATTTTCTTAGAAGGCTGCCGTATGCTTAGCCCAGGATTTCCTCCATAGTTATCGAGCATCCGCAAAATATACGGATCTGATGTAGTAGGTGCGATGTTATCTACACTGGGATAGAATAGGTTGCTTATCCACGAGTTGGTCGGTATTATGCCATCGAAAGATTCATTTGCATAAGGACTGGAGTATGGGTGTTCAATTTTTCTGAAAGAATCCGGAGCGGATTCACTGGATATCTTGTTCAATATGTTGGTAGTCTGCTTTCTATCATCGCCTTTTGGAGTTTGACTCCTATCAGCAAGTTTTCTCCAAAATCTATCAACTGTATAGCGTTTATGGTTTGCATTCATGTCGATAGATGGTGAGGAAGCATTCGAGAGCGAAAATTCCACAAAAATTGCAGCTGATAGCAGCAAATAATGTGACTTCATGTATCTATTCAAGCAGATTTACTAAATGCAAAGGATACATTGTTGAAGTCTTAAGATTATAAAGGACCTGTCAACTCTTGATTGCTTGACTTCATGACATAATTAAGTTAATAAACTTTATTGACTATTGGTTATAATCAGAAGTATTAAGCTCTATGTTGTAACGCATTGCTTTGATCGACAACCCACTATAACCATCGTAGTCGTCAATCGAATTGTTGAATATTACTTCAAATTGGATTTGCATGGAATCATATTTATCTTCAATGTGGCAATCTGTGAGAGCTATAGATTTGATGCCTGGCTGGACGAAGAAGAAGGCATTCTCGAGCGCTGCCTCACTGCATGTGCGTGTGTACAGTGCGACCATTATTGAGTTTTTGAAACCGTTTTTGCATAATCGGTGCCTTTCCTGAAAATTATAGTATGAAAGGCGTTCAGCCAAGCAAACAAAAATGCGCAATATGCCCAGGGAACTCCAATCACCAGTGAACTTTTTGGAAATGTAAAGATTTCAGTAACGTGTTAATGGCTTCGGCCAAAATGACAAGTTTGTCTCATAAAGGGAAGTGTTGTTCCTTCGCTGCATAGCTTCCTCCGTGTGAAAAACTAGCAGAGTCTGCGTTTGTCCGCTAGTATTTTGCTGCTCAGCAGTCGGACAAGTTGCTTTACGGCAAAACTAACATGACCATTTATGGAAATTTTCTGCGAAAGCAGTACGTTCAAAAACCCCTTGTTAGAGCCTCGACATTCTGGCAACTTACTCTACATGCCTCATCTCTGCTGCAACCGCAACGGCCAATCGTCTGCCGGTCCTACTGGATTTGTTTCCTCTAGCGCTGTAAATCATTATGCTCCTCATTTGGTGATCGAGCCTGTCCACTTAGGTAAGCCAGTATAACCAGTTACTCGCATTTGAAACGCTGACGCGTTACCGGCATGACGCTAAGCTTTCCATGAAAACCTATAGACATATCCGTCCATTTCAAGGACTTATCGTCCAAATCCGTTCAAGTTAAAGTTACCCATACCTTCCGTAGCAGCAATAGCTCGAGCATTGCCCCATTGAAGGAGCGTTCCCAAATAGTATTGAACGGTGTTGCCTTTGAGAATCTTCAAGTTCAAGGTAAAGGTGTTTCGCACTCTTATGACGGTAAAGAGATCAAGCTTTATTGGGATTCTCCTTTCGAGTCTCAGAGCGAGCGGACTGTAACTCTCGAATACGGCGTGGATCACCCGGTATCTGGGTTGCTCTTTGACCGGAGGGACTGGTTGCCTGGAACTACCGATGAATGGGCTATTACAGATCATGAAACTGAAAAGTAAGCGAAGACGGACTGTATTATACGCAAGATCTATAAGCAATAACAATCCGTCCCCCTTCTCCGTAGAGCGCGATACTGGCTTGCAACTGTCGATTTTCCCACAGTGCGTACCACTCTTACATGGCACATCACTGCTCCCGAGAGATTCACGTCAATGGCCAATGGAGCCTTCGTTGGAGAAGATATGAAAGATGGTTTTAAGACAACTCACTGGAAGTTGGACCATCGATGGTAAGAAGACTATTGGATCACCCCTGCCTGTACTTTTGCAGCAAATCTAACTCGATTATCTCTATAGCCCATCTTACCTTACATGTTTCGCAGTCGGTGATCTTATTGAGGTCGATGATGGCGAAGTGGACGGGAAACCCATAAAGGTATTGGGCGAATTTAATTTTTTAAAGCAATCGTGAGACATTTGACTTATCTTTAATATGGACATAACATAGTATTTTGCGGCCAAAAGTCGTAAGGAAGACGATGTCAGAAGAGGGTTCAATGAGACTCCATCCATGATCAAGTGGCTCCAAAAGAAAGTTGGTTGTCCCTGTATGTATCCGTTTTTCCCACCTACCACTGTTAACACTTGCATGATATGAATGACTCATCTTCTTTCTCTATGGACTTCCATAGTTCCATGGCCAAAGTATTATCAGATCGCTCTGCCCTCTATTCTTGGAGCTATGGAGAACATCTCGCTGGTAATGACAACTGTACTTAGCTTGCCTCTTCAAATTTTAATTCTGACTAACACGATATATAGGTCACATGGGTTGACACCTTCGCTATTGATGAAACGAACGCACTGGAAAGAAAACAATTAACTGATTGTGTCAACATCCACGAAATGGGTATGCATTTTAACAATGGTCGCTTTCATATGATTATTCGTGTTTTCTGACTTGATGGGTTTAGCGCACACTTATTTTGGTGACTTGTTGGTCATTCGTCATTTTGAACATGCCTGGCTCAAGGTACTGAATTGGAAGGTTTAAACGAAGATTGCAAGAAAATACTGATACCATCTCGTTTTTCAATTTATAGGAAAGTTGGGCAACATACATTGAGTCCTGTAAGTTTGCATTGATAAATTTGGTAATACCAATCGTTGAAATTCCTAATCTCTATCTCTACAGGTTGGCTGCAAGATCACCACTCCGAAGATGTCTTCCGTAACGAAATGATTGAAAATGCATATAGCTATTTTGACGAATGCGATCGCTATATGGTAAGGCTTACGAAATGACTGATCTTATTGTATGCTCGTCGCTAACAAAAAGTAACACGTGTGATAGCGACCAATCGTTACCCGCAAATACGACTCATCCTGGGACATTTTTGATATGCATACTTATCCTGGAGGTGCCTGGCGTATTCATATGTTGAGATGTCTTTTAGGAGAGGATGCCTTTTGGACTGGTGTGAAAGAGTATGTCAACAAATTTGCGCAAAAGACTGTACAGACAAGCGATTTTCAAGCTGCGCTCGAAGAAGCATCCGGTTTGAATCTAACGAGGTTCTTTGACGAATGGATCTATTCAAAGGGTTATCCCAAGATTAAAGCTGATTATAGCTTTGACAAGCAAGCAAACTTGGTGAAAATTTCGTTGTCTCAGACACAGGTTGACAAGAAGAACGGCGTTCCATTATTTGCCCTTCCGTTGGAAATTGAAGTAGCCGATGAGAAAGGCAATGTTTTCTCCACCGTCGCTGAATTTGACAGAGAAAACAAGATCGTTGCTTTCATTCCTCTTCCTAAAGATGTTAGCCCCCATGTTCTACGCATCGATCCCGATGGAAAAGTGCTATTCACTCTCGAATTGAATGCGGACGAAGATATTCTTGAGAACACTGCGAAGAGTGCAAAGGATATCATGAGCAGAATACATGCCTACTATGAACTTGTCAAAACTGGCACGCGCGCTTCTTTGAAGACTGTGCGAAGACTAATTAAGGAAGAGCCTTTCTACTCTGTTCGAATTCACGGTAAGAGTCAAGTTTTCATTCATTCCTTCGCACAAACCTTGATTTTTATTGATACATTCATATGCAGTTTCCGATGCACTTTCCAAGCTCAAGACTCCATTTGCCCTGGAGATCCTTGCTGAATTATTCGCTGATGAACAAGATCCCAAGGCCATGTACTCTGTCTTCGATAACTGTTTTATAGCCGACAAGAACATTCGCGAAGCAGCTCTGAAAGTACTAAAGCGTGATAATTTGCCGTACCGGTATGTCACTTTTATATGTAATGCTTATCCATGATCTTGTGATGTTAATGATGTATTGTCAGAGCGCATGCTTCTGCTTTAGCTGTGTTGGGATATCAGCACAATGAGCAAGATTTACCTTACTTACTAGAAGTTGCAAAGGATGAGTCTAAAATTGGACAATTCGGCTTGATTCGAGCTGGTGCATTAAAAGGTAATTGAATGAGTCTGATCATGCTTAATATATATATCCTTTAAAAATGATCTGACATCAGCGATCTTACAGCACTGGGATATCACCGTAGCGAAGAGAGTTTCAAATACCTTATCTCTCGTGCTGATATCGGTCTCGAGAATCCTCGTTCAAGACAAGCTTTGGTCAAAGCGATTAAGGAGTCTGCCCAATGGCAAGAGGATCGCTACAAGCGAATGGCAATTGATAAGCTAGGTAAAGCAACCCCACCGTAACTGCAATGTAAGTGGCATCATACTGACATACATTACTCTTGGTATAGTGGAGCTGCTGAGGGACGATAATGCATACGTTCGTAAACAATCCGTGGCAGAGTTGGTCAACCTGAAAGCGAAGAACTCGTACGATGATATTGACGCCTCCCGCGCACTCATCGCCAAAGACGACTACCCTTGGCTGGACCGCAAGCTTAAATCACTGCAGGAGTCGTCCTCAGGTGGCGAGAAAGTGGGTCATGAAACCATTGAGAAGCTAGAGGAGCGTATAAAGAAGCTAGAAAGTAAATTGCTTGACATT
This sequence comes from Umbelopsis vinacea, assembly GCA_016758895.1. Lineage (NCBI taxonomy): Eukaryota > Fungi > Mucoromycota > Umbelopsidomycetes > Umbelopsidales > Umbelopsidaceae > Umbelopsis > Umbelopsis vinacea. The sequence continues at coordinate 784,364 of JAEPRA010000003.1, read as the reverse complement.
GCCGCTAAAGAAGAAGCTGCGAAGGCCAAAAAGCAAGATTAACGCGCAAGGTATCCTTGTACAGTAGCTCAGTTACTCAATGCTTCCAGCGTTATACCAAATAAAGCCAATTGTGCACAACACAAATTTTATCCGAACATCAGCTATCTCACAGCGTCTAACCATCATATCAACCAGTTTACCTCAATTGTGTTTTGTCCGATTGGACATATACGCCGGTTACATGTTCAAATTATAAATAAGATATGTACTACACTATTCTATACATCTAGTAGTGAGTTGTAATGCTCACCAAGTGAGTAAAGGTGCTTGTGATATCTAAGAAAAAGAAAACATGGGAGGAAGGAAAAAGTCAGGGTGTTGAAGGACAATAGAGCTCACCATTCCAAATAAGTTACTTACGCAAGCTTGATGGGGGGATTGGAAGGAAACTCGTCATCGGAAATCTTCAGTACAGGCGATCCCATCTGAATAATATGGAAAGGTACCTTTCGAGTTTTGGAAAGTGCCAAAATCTAGATGCAATATCTTGGTTAACTGCCTTTATCAACCATTCATTCGTATATTACGGTTGACTTACCTCTAGTTGACCTCCCCAAACTGCAGTATTTTCAAGTTCATCACAGTATTGATTTAAATCATCTACGAGTTGTCAAAGTCAAATCAATTAATCCTGCTCTTCATGCCATGTCCATTAGCAACTATTAACTTACCATTGGTATACATGCCCCCATCATCTTTGTACAAGAACGGAATGAAATCGTCAGGATGACCTCGAATGTAGTCAGCTGCTTCTTTTCGAAGTTCTTTATAGTTTGCCTAAACGCTGGGTAAGTCGACTTGTATCTCGTGGCTGAGCCCTATCTACAGTTACTTACCTTGACCTTATATCTTGCTGCAAGTTGATCAGAAACGGCATTGTATAAACTAAAGATAAAACCACGGATGGGTAAGAAGGTGTCTTTTTAAAAGCATTTGGTTATGATATGCACATACCAGTGTCCATCAGCAGCCACCTTTTCGTAAATATTTTTTTCATATGAAAATGGTGAGATGTATACCAATCAACGACAAAGTCAAAAGAAACCAAAGTGAACATACCTCGGATACTCGCAAGCGCATGGGAACAAGGAGCTCGTTTATAGCTTCGCTTTCAAGTTGACCTCGATCGACCTGACCTTCAGCTTCCTTGTCCGCTTCTTCGCGCATTTTTTGAATCTGGGCTTCCTTCCTTTCCTTTCTCTGCTTTTGCCTATTAGGTTTCTTTCGACCTTGGCTGTCGCTGGGGTTAGGCGTTGCGGTAGGCGCTGCGAGACCCTCTTCTATTGTGAGCTCGTTCAGACGGTCCAACGATATTCCGTCATCGAGCTGAACGTATTCACAATTAGTATGGGGTATTATCCATGAGCATACGTATAAACCTTTCTTCACCAACCTCGTCTTCTTGCTCTGGCTCTACGTTGGCAGGATCACCTGCCACACGTTGGTGTTGCCTTAGCTCCTCCTCATGTCTTTTGTTCATTTCGCTTTCCATTACAGCGATTTGAGTCAAAACTTCTTTCTTCTTCTTCTTTTCACCTTTTGTCGCAGTTTTCTTTAGTGCAGTCGTTTCCGCGTTAAGCTGTCTGATCTCCTTTCGGTGGCGTGTCAGCATTTCGTCAAGCGTTTCACCTAGAGGCACAGCCTCTACTTCAGTACTAGCCCCAATGGTATCCTCTTCAGGGTTTCCTAAAGCGTTTGCAACTGCCTCACGAAGCTCGTCGTCGTTGCTCATGTCCACTGTAATTTGAAAAGTGACTGGATCGAATCAACAAGTGCCCAGCCATGACCGTCTCTTTTGACGTATCATGTGACAGCGCCGTCCCACCTTTTTTTTCTCCTAATAGGCCCATCATATAACACTACTTCTAACGATCAATGGTTCAAGGTATATAGTAAATCTATATTCTATTTTGCATATTGAATACTCGTTTTAATTAGGTTTATATAATATATAAGTGATCAGTACACTAGTTGTATATCATTGATCGAGCAACTCGTCTTCTCCGTCCCATATCTTGATATGGCAGAGTTCTACTCTTACTCCAGAATTGTTCAATAAATCGATCCACACCTATGAAGAAGCAATGAATTTGGGCTATACTTATGATCACTCATCATTGATATCTTTATATACCATACCTTCTGTGTTTCCGAAAGGATGTCACCTGGACCTTTGACTTTCAAAATTGGATCATGAGTTCCCTGTCAAAAAGTGACCTATGCAAAAGCCATCATCCCTTACCTTCAATAAACAAGCATTCCTTCTTTTCGTAATTCCAGCAGCTATATTTTTATTTTCGCTTAGATACTGTATAGAAACACTTTCATTCTTGCAATTACCACCTACCATAGATCCGGCATACCACCAGTTCGATGATCATACTCCTCCGCAAAAACCTTGCAAATTTGGGATAAAGCATTTGCTCCAATACACTAAAGAGTAAATGTTTAGTACAAATTTCGGGGCTTTCGTTTAAGTTTACTTTAACATACTTCAGTTATCTGTAGAAGGTCATCCAACTCATAATCCCATGTGACACCGATGCACCACGTTTTCGCCTTGCTTTCGCGATCATAAACTGTTTTCAATATCTCTAGACCTTTTCCGTTGGATATCTCTCGCAATCTGGTATAAATCTCATAGGATCTGCCTATTGTTGCGAGATTGTCAACACATGATATGCTGTTGTGCAAGCAATAATAAAAAGCAGATTCAGACTAACCAATAAAGAAGGCATCAGTTGGCAAATCTAATGGTGCGGTTTGGAAGGGCGTTTCCAGAACATCAGGAAAGGGAGTAAATAAAATATCCCAGAATAATAGCCCAAACTAGTAAGCGAGTAGTCAATAAGGTAGTCAGTTTGGTCGTCAACTTCAACGCATAATCCCTGAGAAGACTCACTATTGTTTTTATGATGCCGTTTTCAGAATGGAAACTAACAGAGGATAGATTGTTATAACATACGAAGCTTTGATGAAGGTTATTGATTGACACATACCCCTTGTATCCATTCTTATTGTAGTAGCCAAGAGCCAGCTCCTCGACTGAACATTCTCCTCCATCATTATTCCGGAACACAGACTTTACTCCAACCACGGCATCAGATAAGCGTTCCCCTGTATGGCATTGTTAGATGAGCAAAACCCTATCATAAATTGATATGCAGTACCTACCGTATATAATTCTTTCTGTAGCAGTGGTAAGTCTGTTGTAGAAAAAATCGTGTTGTTCTCTCTTTGGTACATTTAACATGCTTTCCAATCGCATGATTCTTCGCTGCAACGACGACATATATACTACATCATAGTCAGAAACATTGCAAGCAGCAAGTTTCACTTCTCATATAACAATGTATTTACCTAGATGGACTTTAGGATCTCGAATAGCTTTGGTGCAGGTTTCCAAAGCGGCTTTAAGATGTATTCGACGATTTCCACTGCGAAGATGGTTCATTTGCACCAAGGCAAGTCTATCAAACCAAGCTCCTCTTTTTCCGAGGCGATATACGTTTTGATCAAGCAGAGTCTTTAAAATAAGCACCTCTTTCTCATATTCATGTAATCGACCTAATACTTCAGCGCCATCCTCAATCATATGAGTGTAAACCCAGCCTGTTGAGAGAGATAATCAAATAACCATTTCCAATAAGTCTCAAACAAGAAGTTTTACGTACCAGCTTCAAACCGCTTCCGGAAATAGAGACGCGCTCTGTCCCAATCATCGTCCGAGGTTACTTTGACCTCCTGTTTCTTGATGATGACCTTCCAATTTTCCAAGATACTCTCACATTGTAACCAAGCTATGGTCAGCACTTCAACTTCCTTGCATCGCCATTGTTCAGCACTCTGGGCTCTCTCGTTTCTACGATTTGAATAGAGATCCTCGATCATATCTTTAAATCCTTGGTATACTTTCACAGCTTCATAGTACTCCAGCAGGTCATCTCGATGTGGCCAAAAGTTGTTTGATCTACAAACAATATAGGATGGAAAAGTTCTCCGAGAAGTACGAACTAGAATTGCTGCTGTCATTGCACTAACATTCGATTGATTGCTTGCTCGGTAATATACGAATTGAATTTTCTCAAACAATGTTCGTACAGTTTCTTCCAGTATGATGCAAGGCCCTTGATCGTCAAGAAGATGATTAGAGCCTGTTTCAGACGTTGTGAGGATGGGCCAACTTTGTCACATACCAATCAAAGCCTTTACATCCGATACCAAGAGCTGTACCCTTTCTTGTGCTTCCTTTTCAGCAAAACCATCGTCCTTCGTTTTTTGTTCAAATCCCAATAGTCTTTGAGAGTTGTCCTTGAGTGGACTCGGGCGTTGCTTTCCGTTAGCAAAATCGAGGATATAATTGATGAGGCTACAACGCTTAGAACAGAGATATAAAGTTCATTAAGATCAATTTATCAATAATGGAGGACTGTGAAACACACCTACGTTTTGTGCTGAGCCTCTCGGTATTGGGATTCGTGAATTTTGTATAAGGGCTTTAAGCTCATCCACGAGTAGTATATTGAGCAAGTGCGCAAGGTCGACGAGCTCGGTTTCATCGCGCGCAAACTTTATTTGCGGACTGCATAGAATGCTCCTGGCATTATTGATATCCGCAATATTACGAGAATAATCTGTTTTACGCAGTCGTATCCACTTGTGTTTCCGCAAAAAGATACGCACAAATAGATGTTTTGCCTCGATATGTAGGACGCGATGTTTCTCAGCGATTTGGAGCTCTTCTTCGGTGAAGAGATACTTCTCATTCTCTAGCACAGTGTGCATGATTTTATCAAATTCATCAGTGTACATCGAGGTGGCAAAAAATGGCTGGATTTCATCAGGGGATATAGCGTCGACGACTGACGAACCTGGAACAGAGCTATTGGACTGACTTTCCAAGTAATCGATCGGATTTGACTTCACAAGCGTTTCTAGTAACAGAAGGTCGCTTTCTCTATCATCTGGAATAACTTCAAGAGTGCGCGTTGTGCTGTCCGTGGCATTATGATCCTCACCTTCGATTGGCGATGCACAAGCACTGGTCTCCTCAGGGAATTGCCGCTTTTGAAAGAATGACTCTAGCGTGCGTTGACTGTTTTCCGATATAGCCTTTTTCTTCTTATTCCCTTTTTCCTGGAGAACAGGTTGAGAATTGCGCTTTCTCATGGTTCTTTCAAATTAATGAAGAGAGCCAGAGCGAGAATGGCTGGAGCAGGTCTCAGGGCTGACACAAAATTTCAAATATAAATTTTTGGCTGGTCCAGAAATTGAACACTTTCATGTACCCGGACTCAACATTTACTACAATGTCCACCACACTATCAGTACTTTCTCTAAATTGCTGGTAGGTAATAGTTCCAAATTTGGAAGAGCTACATACTTTTGTACTGACGTTATTGTAGGGGCTTGTTCATGGTCTCAAAGGAAAGAGAATTCCGGTTACATGCGATTGCCGACTACATAGCTTCTACCAATTACGATGTAGTAGCTCTTCAGGAACTCTGGATGTGGGATGACTTTGAATATATTAAAACAGTAGCGGCCAACAAGTACCCAAACATAGAAATTTTCTACAGGTAGGAAGCAGAACTTAAGCCATATACCTGGAGTGAGCAAGCCTACCAAAACTAATACCGAAATAGTGGAGCACTGGGCAGTGGTCTCGCAATCCTGTCGAAATTTCCAATCATAGAGCAGTCATACTTTCGCTACGCTCTATCTGGACGACCTCTGAAGGTCTTTCATGGAGACTTTTATGTCGGCAAAGGATGTGGGTCTGTTTGTATAGACCATCCGGAAGCTGGCCTGATCGACATTTATACAACACATGTAAGCTTGCCATTTTCTAGTGGCCATCCCTATATAGGAAATTGTCACGACTGACCCTCTATTTGAATGACTAGTTGCACGCAGGATATGGACGGCGTAAGGAATATGAAGGGCATCGAATTACGGAAGCCTGGGAACTTACCAAGCTATTCAGGTCTTCGGCAGCGTCTGGTCGACATGTTATTGCTGTAAGGCTTTCTCTACCATGATAAAACCATACAGAGTGAATATATGTTGTTAATCTTTATAATCTATGAATTAGCTGGGGGATTTCAACGCTATTCCATCCAGCTATCCGTATCGATTGATAACGGAGCATGGAAAAATGAGCGACTCATGGCAAGAAGTGAACGGGCCAAATATACCTTCAAGTCCTGAAATTGAGCAACTAACTCCAGAAGCTGCCATCCAAGTTCTTGGTGTTACATGCGACTCTCCTCTAAACTCTTGGTCCAAGCACTTTTTGAAGAAATCTGCCCATAAGAAATATGGGGACCGCTTGGATTATATTTTTTATGAACGCACTCCTAAACTGCAATGTGTCCAATCAAAGGTTGTCTTGACGGAAACCATTCCAGGTACTGAAAAGAGCTATTCGGACCATTTTGGTGTCTGCTCGACATTCAAAATATCAACCAAGGTTGCACACGAAGTAGTGAGCAATAATTCGCAATACACAAACCTGACGAGAGACACTCTGGATGGTATTCTTGCAACTCTTAAAAGCGACCAATACCATTCCAAGCGAACCGCAAAATTTCTTTTGCGACTACTTGCGATCACTCTAATTGCCATCATAGTTCTTTTTGCGATCATCATCGCCTTGCCGACTAGTCTCAGAATGAATGACCATGGTGATATTGCGATCATTCTCGTCACAATTTTTGGGCAGATACTGCTGATCGCCTCAGCACTCATTGCACCTGTCGCTCTCATCGTAGGATTCGTTTTCGGCCACACCGAGCAGAGAGCTTTGTTACAATTTATAAAGGAACTGGAAACCCTTTTCAGGGTCATCAAGGTCAACCATCCTTCAGATAACGATTTGATCAACATGACCGACGACGACGACTCATCTACAAATCTAGCAAAGCGTACAAATAGTACTTAAATAGAGGACATCCTCTCTCATTCATTCCGCTCAGTTGGCCATATAGATATTAGTTTTTGTATTTGTATTATTTAGATGATCTAGCATTGAAACCAAGAATGATAATTAAGCAATTCGATCACATCAAAGTACATCATCTCCTAGCAATTGGCGCATCTTATCGCGCAATGCTTCAGCGCACGCTACCTTGCGTTGCAAAAGCTCATCCAAATCACCCAAGTACTGCTCAAATTCTTCGAGTATTTTCTCGTTGTTTGCAACTGCTTCATCGTCTGCATAGTGTTGCGTGCTGGAGAGTCCAAGTGAGAAGGTTGCCAAAAGTTTTGTTTCCTTCTTACTACATTCTGTGATTTCTCGAATTTGAGCTCGGTGAAGTTTGACAAAGTCTAGCATCTGATCATTGTTTGGACGCTCCGATGGTGGTGGTGGACTGCGATGCGAATATGGCCAGCTCGGCTTGGTCGATGAGTCGGCGTTAGTTGTCAATGACAGGTCATTAAGTACTTGATCAGTTGGAGAAGACAATCTGCGCAAATAATGCTGTCGACGCTGTGGTGTGCCCATGCTTTGTGTTTGTATGCGTTGAGAGGTAGGTGTTGCTAATAGTTCGTTTTTGGTGCCTTCCTGAGGAAAATCTTCATCGAAGATGTTTTCTTGCCCGTCAGCCTGTAGTACCTGTTCCTCTTCCGTGTCAGCCTTATCTTGCACAGGCGAATTCCCGTCTGTAGCTTCAGTTGATCCTGTCGTTTGTTCGGCCATGACTTGGAAATCGTCCTGCAGATCATCCTCCATGAAAGAGCCTCCTCCGTCTTGTTCACCTTTCAACTCTTTCACCCTGACATAAATTGTCAATAAAAAGTCGATAAAGCTCACAATACTCTAAGAAATGCGACTGAAATATTACCTATCAGCATAACGCAGCGTATTCAGAGTGTGTTCACTGTTTGATCCATTTGGTGATATAGTGGCAATCATACAAGTTCTTGAATTCCCAACAAAAGAGTCTCTAAGCACTTGAGTAAGTTTGCTACCACGGAATGGGGTGTGTCTAGAGTCCTGGTCCAATGCACGAATACACTCTTTCAGAGCAAGAAGACTCTTGTTGATCTCTGCTCCTTCCATTCTATGACAACGCAATTCTTTTAGCACTCGTCTACTGACAATTCACCAATTAACTCGTGTCTTTGTGTAGCTTTACCTAGTCTTTGTGTTGGCATCTCCTCGATCTGCACCGCGTTCACTGCCCGCAAGGTCAATAAAGCTCAATTTGCCAGCAATCACAGAGCTATTCTTTTTTGGCTTCAGCAAAATTTGCAGTACCGCATGAGACCGAGATGAGTTATTGTTAGCTCCAGTTTTGCCTTTCAAAAAACAAACATTGTTAGATCATGACTGATTTCCTTCGTGTCATTACATCGGTCCTTACCTGTAGTCCTAGCTTGACTGCCATGATCAAAAACTTTGAACAAACGATCAACGTCGGCAATGGCAAATTCCTTCAACCCGGATATGACCACATTATTATTTCCATCGTCACGAGGGATTAGTCGTTTGCGATCGTTTAACAAATCATATAGATGTCCTTGATATATCTCATAAAAGCCGACCCAAGCGGACAAGTGTGCGTATTCTTCCCGTGCAAGCATCGCAAAAATATCTTGAGCTGCTTGAACGTATAATCCTCTTCCTTGGTCCAACATAGTGTACGTTTTTCCCGAGCCGGTTTGGCCACTATGACACAAAGTACAGGTTCAAAAATCACAATCCAGTAAAATAATCCTAAATTTCAGATTTTGAACTTACTATGCAAAACAGGTTGCCTTGCCGCCGGTAAATATATACTGTACAAGAGGTTTTGCTGTTCGTTGATATATCTAAAACACCCATCAATGGCTGTAATATATTTCAATTCAGGATAAACGTTGACAAATACCTGCGCGTTGGTGATACTGCTATCAAAAACTTCATCAAACGTAAAAGAGTGCTGCTCTGTAAATCGAGTCAGATCCAGCTTGACTCTGAAATTGATATTAATAAGTACATATACATATAATTAACGCTTTGTAAAATCCTTTGTAGCTTACTTTGGCGCGTTGACGTTGATACTACGAGCACCGGCAACAGGCGTAATATCCCTCTCGCCGGCCGCAACTTCCCGCCGACTAAGAGGCCTTTTTCGTACGCACACCCGTATCCGTTGATTTAAGTCACTTGACCCAGATGTTGCTAATGATGCTTGCGACTTATTTACGTTTCCGTTAGTTTTAGAGTAGTTTCCTGATCGACTGGATGTCGTCGGGATGCCATAAGTATCTAGAATAGGCGCTGCCACTGTCTTTTTCAATTCCTCTTCATCATCTGAGCTATTCTCAAGTTGAAATAGCTTGTCCTTTGTAGGGCTGAAGGAAACAGACTTTGAGGCTTGTTGGATTTGAACGGTCGTTCGTGCAACACGTGGAGGAGTTTTGACTTTGTTTGGTGATTTGTGAGATATAGGTGAATGTCTGGCTGGAGAGAGTATCTTTCTGGGGCTACCAGATTTGGGTATAAACGACAATCGACGTGAAGGAGGCGTCTTGATGGGACTTCGTGTGAGGTTTTCGCCACCTAAAGTGAGTCGTCGTGCTTGCTTTTCAGGAGGGGTGAAAGCATTGAGTCGGGCTATTGAAGATGACCGCTTCTGAGGGAGAGGAGATTTTTCATTGCTTGCTGGTCTAATCCCTTCTTTTTTGAGCGTCTGGGCCAGAGCAACGAACTTTCTCTTATCGTCCGCACTTTTTATGCCATAGTTTGCGTAGTCTTGTACAGAGAGCTGATAGGAAACCATTTTAGATATTGCCGGTTTTTTGCAGTTTCGAAATCCTTTGTTATGCCTACCTCTATAAAACTCTCCAATTGCGTAATGCCTTCGGTGGAAAAACTGTTATAAAGACTGTTAGCTGGGAAAACTCGCCACCGATGCAAAGTAGGGCATGCTCACTTTGGATAAAACTAGAAGTAGGTTTGAAATCAGTACTACAGCGAGGGGCATCCTAACAGTCAGCAAGTAATGTCCTTACCTCGTCTAGTCCATGTCTGCTTAACGTGTCCAAGAAATGCTGGGCGCTCATCGATGTAGAAAATTGTGAACCACGCGTTCTGACCGCGCCGTGTCTCGCGCGAAATTTTGCGAGCCCTGATGGCTGTGACTCGCACCTTTCTCTTCCCGCTTCAACATAAAGTAAAGGTAACATAGCCTTTTAAAAATTAAATACATCGACGTCCAACTTTGACTGATGCTGATTTACGCAAAAATATCGTTTTTTGGCACAAATAGTAACAACTGACAAAAAGGGTTTCATAGATTGCCAAAAAAAATATAAAAATGAAGCTACCAGGGGTCGAACCTGGAATCTCTTGATTCGTAGTCAAGCGCCTTGTCCATTGGGCCATAGCTCCTTATTTTCTTGTGTAACCACACATTACTTTTATATTGCACTGCATTTTAGATATATACCAATTGTATCATAATCTCAACGTTAAAATGCTAGCCTTAACACCATTTTCAGCTTTAAAAAGGATTGATTATATTTATTTTTCTATGTTGATGATTAAAAAAATTATAAGTTGGAGGATGGGCTACACATGCCAGACTAAGCTCAAACAACTTGGTTCCAAAAAGATATTTCAAACCAAAATGAGAGCGTAGGCGCTATGTACTGTGTCGACTGAGTAAAGCGATTCCTCAGATATAAGGAAAGATAGGAAATTTGATACGGAATCATATAGACGAACGCAGTTTAGCCGAAGCCTTTTTGCATTCGTATATTCTCTGCATGCTCAGGCCGATGGAAAAATTATATCCAGGCCATAGGGAATTTTTCAGCGCAACTTCAAAATTATCTCAATTGAAGCCGTTTTTACAAGACTGGGTATTACTGCTTGCTTAAAATTTTCCTAAATTATATAGCTCTCTCTTAAGCGTTTCCCCCTTCTCTTTCGTTCTTGTTTTATTTTCCGGAGCATCAGTTGACTAATGTACTTGTTCGCCAACCTAACGACGTGCATAGTAGCGTTGTTATTATGCGCAACACATGTCAATGCCGCACACATTCGTGAATATTTCTGGACAGTCAGGAACAGTACCATGTCTCCCGACGGCGTGAGCCGAACTCTACTGACGGTCAACGGTCAATTCCCTGGACCGAAGGTCGAAGCTAACCATGGTGATGTAATCAGAGTCCATGTTACAAACTTGTTGGATGAACCAACCAGCATTCATTGGCATGGGATTACTCAGAGGAATACGCCGTATGAAGATGGCGTAGTAGGAGTTACCAATTGCCCTATCCCAGCTGGCCGTAGATATGTTTATGAATTCAACACAACGGGAAGCTGGGGAACATTTTGGTGGTAAGATAATTTTCCACTTGTATTTTAATTTTCATTTCTTGCTCATGAATTTTATATAGGCATTCACACAGCGGTGCGCAATATACAGATGGTAAGGAACCAGGAATGGTTCGAAGGGGTGGCACAAAGGAGACTCTATTGACTTTTCACAACCTAAAAATACTTTGCGTAGGATTGTATGGACCGCTAGTTATTCATAACCCCGAAGCTGAGCCTTATATCAACGACTACGATGAAGAGCGTGTACTTATGCTATCTGACTAGTGAGTAAATTTAAATATCTGGTCTCTTCAATCTGATTATTCACGATCTTGATATTTTGCTATTGCTAAATAGTTACCATGTGGAATCACCTACAATGCTAAGAGAGTTGCGCAAGTTGGGTGCACTAGAGGTAAAGACCAGCAATTGTCTAATACCTGAATATGATGAAGCTTGCTAATTGAGAAGTTACTTGTTGTAGTCTTTTCCAGACAATGTCATAATTAACGGCAAAAACAACGTGAATTGCGACTTGCTTGATGTACCAGAGGGAAGAACATGCGAGTCGAACGGAACCAATATTGAGTCGCTCAATTTCGAGCCTGGAAAGCGTTATCGACTTAGATTATTGAATACAGGGTAAGCAACGCTATTCCCTTTCGGAGTTTCTGGTTTTTTAAAATCCTTATGAGTTACTTACCAACGGCCATGATCATATTTATGGTTACCGAGATAGAACTTTTGCCAACACGATATTTTCCATTGACAACCATACTCTAACTATAATAGAGGTAACAGGAATCTTACATAATGAACCATACTTCCACCAAGGTCTCTAATACTTGTTTCACAGGCCGACGGAACCGACCTTAAAAAATACACAGTAGATCGAATTACACTGCATGTGGGTCAACGATACTCTGTTATTGTCGAGGCGAACCAAACTCCACAAAATTATTATATGCGAGCAGAACTGGATAGGCAATGCTTTTATACACCGGGTGTTGTTTTGGTTCCCGAACTACCGAAAGCAATTGGTACAGTCCGATACGTAAATGGAACGGACACTTACATGAAATCAAAGCATCACCTCGAGGATACTGATCGCCACTGTCAAGATATGGACCCAAGCGCCCTTGAAAATTACTATCCACAGGCTGCCCCATCGTACTCACAGTCGATCACCCTATCCATGAGATTTGGTAAAAACAAAGAAAACGTGCTTCGAGGTAAGCAGACATTTTTGCCTTATAAAGTGTTTTCCTCAAATAATAACACCAACATATTCCTAGGATTTCTCAACAATGTCACTTTCAACAACCATCCCAATTCACCTACCTTACTAAATATGTGGAGTGTCCAGGATAGTCTATCAGGCGATAATCTAATATACCACATCGAAGAACCTCAGTATATCCAGCTCGTCATACAAGGTAAAGTAAATTTTTGGATATCCTTGCGCTGCAAGTACATTGTCTCACACGTTAACCTGCCTGGATGAACAGGAACACCTACTGGTAATGAGCACCCATTCCACTTGGTAAGCAAACTTTTTACTAGCTCTTTATTTTAAAAAAGCATTGGAGATTTTCAACATCATCACCTTACTACCTAATAGCACGGCCAGGAGTTCTACCTCATGGGAACAGGAACCGGCACTTACAATTATACCAAACACGAATACCTTTTGAACTACGTGAATCCCGTTCGGCGCGACGTAGCTACTATCCCTCCACGAGGTTGGGCAATCATAAGGTCAGTTATCTATCCATCGTTGTAGTGATGTGTAAAAAAAATTCAAATTCACGATGCCGTTCTCGCAGATTTTATGCTCACCCTGGAGTGTGGTTTTTCCACTGTCACATGGATGTACGTGATACTATCGAATGATCGAACACTCATGCTAAACACTAACCTTGATTCAAATAGTGGCACTTGGAAGCTGGATTAGCAGTTCAATTCGTGGTTATGCCTCAAGCTATTCAAAACCTCACAATTCCTGACAAGGTACTAGATCAATGTACTAGTATTGATTATGCATATACCAAAAGAGCGTATCTGGCTGGTCAAGATCCTATGCATAATGTATATATTGAGGAATTGAAGAAAGACAAGCCATCGCAGGGCTGGGACGATAACGTTTGGAAGGAAGAGCATAAGTTGATGGCAGACGTGTCTTTCCGTCGTACCAAGCTGTTGCGCGTTGGTGACCATCGAGACCCAGTCACAAACACCGTCGAAATGAAAGGATAGACAAAAGGGGTCATTACCTTGACGATTTCGAATTAAGGTTGTCATGAATGTACATTCAGGAAAAGAATAAACACTCGCGAACCATCCCGTTCAAACGGCAGGATTCGGTAGGCAAAATTATTTACCTCACGAATGTTTTTTTTGCAGTGTTTCAGGTGATGGCCAATCCTGGTGAATTAGTTGTTAGTAATTGGTGCGTTTTGAGGTACACAAAGCCTTCAGTACCACGTGTGATCATCATGGCTCAACCTCTTTTCCATGACCTATTGATTTTTAATCCGTTTGTCCGTTCGTGTGTACAGACTTTATTTTTCTGGGGCATGATACTCGCTGGCTGCATTATGTCATTTAAAGACCCAGATATGAAACATGGTTTCAAAACTAATTTTGTTAAGAAAAAACCAAAACTTCTTTATAATAAGCGAGTGTTCTGTCTTTAAAGTTACTCCACGTGTCTTGCGAGTAAATGAAAGCTTGAAGGATCGTTTGTCGAATTGACAGTCATTGCATTCGGAACAACGTGTGTAGGGACTATGCCGTTTTAGGTGGACCAGGGTTATTTTTTTCGCTTCTGAGTTGCTCAGTCAGCCATGCGATTTGGTGCTGGTTCCGCTCTGCCCGAAGATCGTTTTTCCAAAGGTGCTTTAGCAAGCTTGTAGGTTGGAACGACGTAGCGGACGGATGAATTTTCACCAATTGGAAACAGATTGAGATTGAAACATAGCCTATATCTTCATGCTGGGGTCAGGCAGTGCTTGAGACACTGGTCCCAAAAGTCGTCAAACCCTTATTTTGCTGAGCACGGAATCGCCTATAATATTTTTTTTTTTTTTTTTTTACTCTCTTCTTTTTAAAACCTCTTGAGCGTTTGTGACATTCAAGCCCTTTCCATCTACCTTGTCATTACCTACTATTCTACCCTGACGTCCTCTTACTCTGGTCCTATTGAAACTATGGTGCATGCTATTCACCTTGCGCCATCTTCAGAATTTAAAATCAACTTGGAGACAGATAAACTCATATTGCACGGTAATGTCGATGAGTCAAGTGGTGTCATCCTTCGCGGCTCAGTCACTATGGATTGTGCCGAAGCGACCAAGGTCAAGACTGTATCTCTTAAATTTATCGGCAAAATGAAAGTGGCATGGACCGAAGGCGTAGGTTCACATCAACGCTTCCATAAAGACGAACGAACGATCTATGAACACGAGTGGAGCTTCTTGCCACCTAGAAAGAAAGTTTATCACTTGGGTGCTGGTCAGTACAAATGGTAAGTAATCGGCTGTTATGGGAGTGATCCAGTTAATCACAAGGGCTAACTGGTTGGAACAGGGACTTTGAGCTTCCGCTTCCCGGTGATCTCCCAGAAACCATTGAAGGGTCCGAGCATGGACAGGTATATTATAAGCTCAAGGCACTAGCTGAAAGACCAACATTCTCTATGAACTTTGTCGACAAAAGACCCGTCCAAGTTAGGCGGTATATGCTCCCTTCAGCCTTGGAACTTTCTCAATCGCTACTTATTGCAAACGAGTGGGCGGGAAAAATGTCGTACGAAATATCAGTCCCATGCAAGGTGTACAGTGGAGGTGATGTCATTCCCATCACATTTGACCTCACACCTATCGCTGCAGAACTGAAGGCTCGCTATGTGACCTGTACGCTTAAGGAATATTGCACTTATACTGCTGGAGAGCACGTCAAATCAGATAGCCGCATTGTAAAATTTTTGCGTGACGACGAATTTCCTTGTTCCGGAGATCGATGGACCAAGATTGAACTCTTGCGAGTTCCTCATATAGGCACTAATATGCAAACTGATGCAGAAACCGAAATGATTAAAATCAAGCACAAGCTCAAGTTTACTGTCTCGTTAATTAATTTAGACGGCCATATTTCAGGTACATTACTATGGAAGAGCGTGTAAAACGATCACACACACTTTTGCTAACAATTCAATCTTTAGAGCTAAGAGCTGCAGTTCCAATCGTCATCTCATCCGTATCACACGCTGAAGAAGTAAATGCGCTTCCTGCATATGAGGATGCTTGGAAATCTATGCCGTATGACCCTGAAGTACTACGCCAATTAATCGCCTCGGGAGGCATGCCTCGATCGTTGGGTGTGGCAGTTCCAAATGCTGCAGCAAGCAGTGCGCATCAGCATCCCAACAGTGACGAGGATGATGAAGCAAGTAATGATGATAGGTTGCCATGGGACATTAGTGGTATCGACCTTTCTCGCGTACCATCTTATACAACCGCTGTTCGATCCAATCGATTATACAGCTTTTCTGGATCGCTACCTACATATGAATCCATTAGTGTCCCGGGAGTCGCTCGTTAAACATCTCTATTTTGCACTTTCTTACTTCTTTAGAAATCACACTCACTACTGCTTTTTATATTCATACACTGAGGCTACTATTATTTCTTTGCGTAGCCAATACCCTTGCATCCCTCTCTCTCGTTGATAGTTGTATATACATTTTTCACTGTCGCTTCATTAGCATTTACACCTCCTTTTCTCTCATATGATTTTTCCAACACCACTAGCAATACAGCTTAATTCGTCATCACCACAATTTTTTGTTGTTTTTTTTTGGTGTAAAAGCTACATCGGCTCATGCTGGTGGCACTGACCCACATGTGTTTCGCGGAATTTACTATTTCGGTGGCAGTTTTTCGATATCCGAAACAGAGAATAATACACAGGGATCTCGGCTTTCTAAATCACCATTACCACAAGCAAAGACAACTCTCTCATTTTCATGCCATGTTGAACGCTTTAAAGCGTTTGAGGATCCGCATTGCCACAGCCTTCTATCGATATGGAAAAAACTCTACAGAGTATACTGTGATCAATATCCTCGTTTCCAGCTTGATAGTGCTGTTCTTGACAGTACCAGCTGCGTCATGGTACTCGAAACATCGCGCTGCAGAATACTATCGACTAGAGCAATCCGCCATGAACACAAATTTCTGGGATAGCCCTTATCATATATCAGCTATGCAAGATACAAATTTGCCTTATGTTGCACCTGTTCTCGGCATTCAGCAGATTCATTTTGTTACTACCGATGGTCAGATCACAAAACGACTATTAAAACAAATTTTAGAATTTGATAACAAACTTATGGATACAACAGCTGTAACATCGCATGGCAAAAAAGTCTCTATGGTAGATATTTGTTATCAAATGCAAGGTCGATGCGTTGTCCACTCAGCCCTCGATATTTGGAATGACAGCCTTGATGAACTCAAGCAAGATATCGATATCACCGGAACAATTTTAAACCATGTCAAGAAGACATCTGCACGATCTGGTTTATCACTACATCCAGCAACATTGTTCGGTAATGCTACTTTGGATGTACTTGGTCAGCCTATATCTGCAGACTCTGTGCTAGTCACTTTCCTCTTGCGAGAAGGGCCACTTCGACAAAAATATCGAGAGGAATGGAACTCAATCTGGGACGCCGTTACTGCCGATCTGGCCATACCTGTGATCGAGACTTTCAATGCTAAACCATCGACACCTTTTTACAAAAAGTGCGATATTGAGATGGAGCAGTTTCAATACAAGGTATGACCCTTTCAACATGTAACTCTACGATTGGAAAAAAAAAAGAGTTGTTGTCCATCTATCTGCGACATCATTAATAATCATTTTTCTAAACATAGTATAATTCTGAGTCGATTCCTTTGGACTCTGAAATCTGGATTCTGCTGATTACGTACGGTATCATATTTACGATCGTCGCCGTGGCGTTTGGCAATGTCCAGCTTGTGAAGTCCAAATACGGCCTGGCCTTGGCTGCTGTTTTTGAAACAGTCGCTTGTTTGTCAGCCACTCTAGGCATATTTACACTGGCTGGCTTGAGCTTTGCCCATGTACCATTTTATATAATACCATTGGTCATCATTATTGCTACCATTGAAAATGTCTTCGTCGTCACCAACGCTATGCTGCACTCAGGGTGCGATATGCCCATCAAGGAAAAGGTTGGACGAGGTAAGTACACTAGGACGTCTTGTTTAGTATTTGTATCTCCATTATATAGAACAGCACCTGACCGCGAACGCTTTGAATACCAGGTCTAGAAGCCCTTGGTTTTGCCATTACGGCCACCTTATTAGCTGAGCTCTCCATTTTGGTCGTTGGTTCCCATACGGGTCTACAAGCCGTAAAGGAATTTTGCCAATTTACTGCTATTGCACTTGTGATCGACTACATACTGCAATTAACATTTTTCGTTTCTGTCCTATCTGTGGATATTCGAAGAGTAGAGGTTAGTACACGTTCCTTTTTTCTTTCATCTTTTTTTCTAAGGTGTGTCATTTTGTTACACACGATACTTATACCTGTTATCCTTCATCCCTTAGTTGACAGATCTTGACGACAGAAATTTATCCAAACGGGTTCATTTGATAAACGAAACAGATGATCTAACAAGCGATGGGAAAGATTCGAATGAGTATTGTCCCATGGAAGAAACACCAGGAGAACGACCCAATTGTGCTGCATGCAAAGGCTTAAAAACTCATCGCGCCGTCACCGCTCTAGTGGTATGATTAATTTGTTCTCTTCAAAAATCAGATGTTAAATGATCTCCACTTCATCGTTATTTACCTTATGTCCTTGATACACAGATCTGCTCATCCATCCTGCTACTATCGGTCTTCTCTCCTCAAACGCCATACCGCGACCAAAGCGCTATTTCCTTAGAACGATACGTACATATGGACTCCATTTCAACCAATTTTTGGAACGTCATCAATCCATCGTACGGTGTTCGATTTATCGAGGTTAGAAGTCCGATACTGGTGGCTCTTGATGCTAGCGAGGAGACATTTGAGCACTTGCAGCGTATCAACGACGTGTTTGAATTCGAATCTGCCTCTAAACGTGCTCATGAAGCAGAGATTAAGAACCAATCTAGCATTCAACGCTTCGGTTTCCAGCTGATTCGTCGCTTCGTTACCATCATTGTCTCTATCAATATCCCGTCAGTTTTAATTCTTGTGACATTGGTCGGCATTGTCCTATGGATGCTTCCTCCATATCGAGAAGGATTCTTGGAGCCTATGTTTCAAACATTTTTAGCCCGCTATGGCAAGTACTTAGTGCTGGCATATATATCCCCCAAGATACCATGGGCTCCCCTACAAAGAGCCCTGAAAGCTTCCACAGCTGCTGAATACGATGAGGATGGAAATCACCGAGGTGCTATTTCACTACAACAAAACGTTTCTAATCGAAAAAAGACACCCCTTGGCGATGTTCGTATTGTAACACTTTCTGGACACCATGCTGGCGACATAAAGTCCATCGAATGTACCTCTTCACATGGCACCATTGTTTCCGTCGGTCTTGAAGGCGAAGTTGTTTTATGGGACGGCGTACGAGGAAAATGGGTCGCCCGACTGGACAGAGTGCAACGTAGACGCGACGTTAAAACCTTCAATGCTGATGTTAACCCGGACTACGCCTTTGGCAACTCAAACACTGGCACTCGCTTCAGCACTGGGTCCGTTCGCAAAGTTGCCATATTGTCACCCATCCAATGCATCAAAATTGATCATTCTAATCAGTGGATCGCAAGCGGACACAAAAATGGCGTTATTCGCATGTGGAATATATCATCCAGCGCTTGGATCCGAGAATTTGTGCCAACCAACACCACAAAGCTGAACGGTCATGTCCAAATTGGGAATGAAAAAGAGAATCATCAAGAAAGTAATGGCAAAGTCAAATCTCTACCACATCATAACGGTGTAGTTACTCTCAATTTCATATCGGCATTCAACCCATCAGAGTCCTCAGCATGGGATAGTCCTAAAGTCACAAGAAAGCATCTCGCTGGCAAAAACCAACCCCCTGTAGTGGCACCAACGTATTTGATTGCCGCTTATGAAGATGGACATGTTAGAGAATGGGATCTGGAAAGTGGAGAATGTGTCAATGCCGTACAAAACGATGCAAAGAGTAGCATCACTCAACTTCTTGTGACCGAAGTCAAGCCTCGATCAACCCATGAACGACAAAGGATTTTTGCTGTTTCAAAGGATGGTAACGTAACATGCTATGGCAGACGTAGCAACAACGTGGACGATATTGTTGCCAAACCTTATTGGAGACATCTATATACGATCAAGGAACAGAATAGCGAAATGGTGTCATCCATCTCAGCAGAAACCTCCGTTGATGGCACTGGTATCATTGTTATTGGCACAGAAAAGGGATCCGTCCAGGTGTGGAACATTGCAAATGGACGCCAACTCTGCGCGTTAGCGGAAGGGCAAAGTACTTCACGCCGTGACGGCAAATCTGGTGTGTCGGTTCGAATGCCTAGACGACAAGAAAGTGATATGCCCCACCTGCGGTCATCACCTTCCAATGAACACAACGAAAGCACATTCTTGAGCCATCAAAGCAACCACCAAAGTGCGATACAACACATTGCTATTTCGAGACATTGCCGGTCAGACCAATTCATATCCAAGGGTGGTAAAATCGATCGATGCCATCGCAATGAATTTTTGATCGCATCATGCGCAGCGGACGGTATTGTCAACATTTGGAGGATCGATTGTTCCAAAGGAGCTGCAGGCGATCGATGCGAACAGTGTGGTATAGGAGGCAATCCACTCGTCTATAACCATAAGAAATCATCCTCCTCTTTTTATAAATCTTCTGACTTCAGCGATACCTCTCACCTACAAACCAATGAAGGCAACCGAGAGCCAATTACCAGCCTTTCAGAACCGTCGTTAACATCGGGCAATAGCTCTACCACCACCAACAATGATCAAGAGAATGGCTTTGACATATCTGATGATCATACACCGGCGAATATGGTTGACATAGAGCAATTGGCCATGCGTTTGGATGACATGCGCGTGAGCAAACGATACCTCGGTCGAGTGTGCCAACCTGGTGGTCATGGAGTCACATGGCTCAAAAGCACCATATTAGCGGGTGTACGACGAACTGGTAGCAGTGATCGCCATGGCAGCTCAGCTTCATTAGGTTGGGAAATGTGGATGGCTCCTATGCGCAAATACGAACCTCATCGACGACAGCGGCAAAGCGATTCATTTGGCAGCTCATCCTCGTTTTATGATGTTAGTAGCAAATACGATGTTCCGGTCGTGACTGTCAACCTGAACAACGACACTGAAGAGCATGCTGGAAATGAACCGGAAAATCTAGGCTTTGTGAGTCGATTGTTGTACACTCTGTTCTTTAACAATGGAAATAGTCGTCCCACCCGTCGTCGACATCCATCTGCCACAAAAACATGGAGAAAGAGTGCCATCAATGCTGCTAGACTCCAGCGAGTTCGTCGTAAGCGTCGAGACTCTTCCATGGCATCATCCAGGACTGAATCTGACGCCTTGCTGGAGGAAGAAATGCACACCAAGGAGCTTTTACCATTTACCAATATTACCTGCCTCAAATCACTGGATGGCGATGGTTTAGCGTTTGATTTTGGAAATTTTGTTAAGGTGGTTTGGTTGGATGAACAACCTCTCATGTTCACAATGAATGATATAGAACCCGCTTTTGAGAATGAATCTTCCTCCCATCAAAGCCTTCGATCTCGCCACATTAATACCTCCAATTCGAAACAGAATCATTTTTCAGAGCTTGGATCAGCCAAGGATCATATTAACAATATTGAAGATCGTGAACCTCTTTATCTCCCTCGCCGGTCGTCATCCTTTACTGAACTTTCTTCAAGAACAAGGTTACCTTGCGGCTTACAAGGAGACGCTCCATGCCGAACAGCCTCTTGTGACACCGATTGCTCCTACAAGCTCAAATCCCATTTTCCAAGCGTTGTCAACACCATTGTCTCCAAGAAATATAACTAGGGTGGAATCCGTTGGAATTTTTTTTAGTTTTCATGTACATTTTGTTCCTTAGCACTGAGCCAGGCGCTTTCTGCTACGTAATTCTTTCAAACAACTCGACTATAGTTAACAGTGTAGGATATTTTCACAACTTTTTCCATTCACAAAGTCATCACCTTCCCGTCTTCTAGCTATTAAATCTTCCTGAGCGTGTTCACAATTAAATGATGAAATATGCCTCCATTCGTTGTAAACATATTGTTTGTATAAATGCCGTTCAATCTAGTGGTGGCTATGGTTTTATATATTTGTGTTCATGAAACCGCATTGCACGTTTGATGGGACGTGGTCTTACTATGACAATGCTGATGTTGATTGATACCTTTAGCGCAGTCGACAACGTGCAACCATTATAGCTTAGGTATGCATCATTTTCGGCGATGGGCTAATCCGGCGACAGTCTAAATTCGGAGTTTGGTCCGGTTCAATAACTTCGAAGTACTTAACCTTTATGTATTGATCTCAGCTCATATCAATCTGCGGTATAACACGTTTTTCCATCCGCCAACCATGTGCTATGTACTTTACCTTTTACGCGCGTTGCATCTCAGCTGACAGGATCTTGTACGATACTAGCGTCCATTGACCTGTATGACGCGATACGCTAGGAATAAATGAAGTTTAGGATGAAATGACGCTGTAGAGCCCCCAAAAGTGTATCAGATTCCTTTTGTTTGTCACAGTTTTGGTACGGGGTACCTTGCACATGCGTGGTATGGAAGCCTTGTACTCCTATCATAATTTTTGTTGGCCACCCTCTGTAGGGGCATCACAAGGTCATTGGTACTGCTCTTTGAAAGGTGTATCCAGACTAACAAGCTATTAAGCGTGTCATGTTACTAATCCCATTTTGCGGATGTGGCTTAAATGTAGCCTTTCAAGGCACAACAGCAATAAGCGATGAAGGCATCAACAAAATGCAATGCTGGCTATTAAAAAAAACATACACTCTCCTGTACTTTTCATGAAAGGCATTTCATTCTAATAAAAAAAAAAAGTTTTTTTAGGTGTGTGCCATAAACAAAAAAAAACGCGGAACATTCGCTTTTCCGGCCATTCTGCGCCTCCGCTACGGCCTTTGTCTTGGCATTTTCAGAGTATTAGCAAACTACAGGACGGTATGAATCCTGCTTGAAATGCGGATCATCGGCCGTCACACCGGCGTGCACAAAATACTAGAGGGACTCTATTGAACGGCCACGCTAATAAAAATAGACTACCATGACAATAGAGGAAAAATATTGTGACGAAGAGCGCCAGCTGAAATGAGCGCACCTATTTTTTAAATTTAGCACTTTAATGGGATTTTCTCTTTTTGAAACACTTTGCTCTTCCTTCCTTGCCTTTTATTTTTTATTCAACGCCATATTTTTGGTCGACAGCTCCTCTACGATCTTTGTACAATAGTCGAAAATGTCTTATAGAGATGAATACATGCAATATCGGTCCTCACAAGAACGCCCCCGACCAGGACCACCTGAACCACCGTCACACTCTGACTCTGCATATCGACCAAGACCAAACAGCCCTTATATGAACGAAAGACCTCATTCAGGGTACTATGATCGATCTCAGACACCGGCTACTATGTCGTCTCGTATGCCGCTAGCTGAATCATCGCCTCCATACCAAACATCCACATCTCCTCATGGTACGATATCGATACGATCGTTTTACGTCATAAACATCTTTAAGGCATATACTGATTTTTTTTTCCCTTTCTTTGGTTTCGCATTGCAGGAACTTATGTGGATGAATCAGCCCCGTATATGGCGCAAGAGAAACCATACAAGAAACCCAGTCTTGTTCAGAGGAACCGATGCTGTCGATTCCTGTGCTGTGCCTGTTGTCTTCCAGTCTGGGCACGGTGGATCCTATGGATCCTTATTGTTGGCATCATCATTGTCGTGGTTGTGTTCGCCATTATCTTCAGCCAGTTTAAGACACCCACCTTCGACTTTAATGGTATCACAGATAGTCCATCCGGCTTATCCCAATTTTCAGTCAACGGCACACGGTGGAACATCAATGTCGGTTTGAAGATTGGTATCAATAATCCCAACATTGAGAGCGCTACTCTGTCCAATATGAATGCCACCGTAAGTTGGATTTGGTTTGAATTGAAAGCCTTTTTTGATGGCTTCTTTGATGTAGCTAACGTTGTTTTCCTTATTAGGCCTATTATCCGACCAGTCCAGACGTCGCGGTAGGAGGTGGTTTCCTTGCCAACCAATTTGTCCCATCCAATGCCATCACCAACTTCACATTCCCATTCTCCATTCAATATGACCCTACCACCGATACCAACAATGCCATGCTGACCGATATTGCCACCAAATGTGGTCTTTTGGGTGGCTCAAAGCAGCCTTTGACTATCAATTATAAGATTAATCTAGCTGTGAAGGTGTTGTTCATCACTGTACACCCAACTGTATCTTCCTCAGCAAACTTCGACTGTCCTATCACGGTAAGTGGTTTGCCATCCTCATTGTGTGTGTGTAAGTTGCGATATGATACTGATCAATGCGGGTTTTTTCACTTAGAACGGTCAATTGCCTGAGCTTCCATCTGGAGTCCTCAGCAGTTTCATTCCATCCGATACCGCCTCAGCTACGACCACCGCAGATGCCAGTCAAAGCACTGATGGAACTGATTCAGGCAATGGAGGTGGAGATGGCAGCGGCGACGGAAACTAATAGATGTGTGTGTGTATGTGTATGTTGTACTTTTCCCATATTTGTATATAAAACCATGCTATACCTCTCTCTTCTCTAACCCTGCATACTCTGCATGGTTTTATATTATATTTAAATGACAACACTCCTCTCACGGGGGATCTTATCCACCCCGCGCCAAATACATTACAAAAATAAAGGAGAAAATAAAAAAAAAAACCAAAAAAAATGGCGGTTTCGATCACTCAATAGCAAAGTTTAAATGCAACAGGAACCAAACATATACAGTGGGACTCCCATTTTTTTAAATTGTGGATGAAAGAGAAGGTAGCGCTTACTACGTCTATACTGTCCCTTGCAGAGAGAGTCCTTTTTCCTGTCATAAAAGAAATGCGCATGATTGTTCCGCGCCATTGACGTCCAGGTAAGCATTGTGGGAAGGCAAGCACGCGCAGGATAGGTCGATGTTTGCCCTTACATTTACAAAGGTAGGCATATACATATAATAATGATGGTGCTGTTAGATGGACTCGTAAATATTCAATATCGGAACTGATTACATATGATATACGAAATAAATCAGTATTAAAAAAAAAAAAAAGCACAGTGAATATATCAGAAAAATGTCGACATTAACTTTGTCACTGTTTGACTTTTTATAAAACTTTGTTATAAATCTCATCAAATTAACCTAATATATGGCAAACTTGTTACAATGTCATTAGCTATTTAGATACAATGTTCACCTTATGGCATTTTTTAAAAAAACAAAAATTATATAAAAAAAGGAACATTTGTAAAGAAGGAAGAGTTTTTTAGATTGTGCTTCTATTTCCTTCGCTTAAGTAGGCTTGAAATATTTTATATTTTTAATGTGAAAGGAATTCAGAGTGAGAAGCGCGACAGCTTTCTGTGTACATTGGTGTATGATCAATTGACTAATAAATCCATCGCCACTTTCGTCGCCACTTTCGATGGCCCTTCAAGTTTCAAACTAAATAATATGATCAATTGTACTATAATCTTGAAAAGATACTGAGCTTGGCTAACGAGAACTTCAAATAATCAATACGATTGGATGTGTTCGTGTGAGTGTTTCCTTGGTATACAATGGGGATAGTGGTTCATCGGCCACAGCGAGCAAGTCACATCACGTGAAATCTGACTCAGAGAATGTTCTGATTATCTGGAGGCCGTTAATTTGATTTGATTGGAAACTGAGAACAACGGGCTCACAAAAAAAATATCGACGACCCTTTTCTTTATTCCACAACAATGCACTACAGATCGACCAGAGGCCAAGCCAAAAATTACACCTTCGAGGAGGCTGTCATGGCTGGACTCTCTCCCGATGGTGGACTTTTCATCCCTCACACCATTCCTACACTTCCTGCCAACTGGAAGTCAGACTGGGCTAACAAGTCTTTCCAAGAGCTCGCTTTAGCTATTTTGTCCCTGTACATTGATGAGACTGAAATTCCACAAGCTGATCTCAAGTCGCTTATTGACAAGTCATACTCGACTTTCCGCGCCGACGAGGTCACTCCCTTGTTCAAGATTCGCGATGGATTCTACATTTTGGAACTGTTCCACGGTCCCACATTTGCTTTCAAGGATGTTGCTTTGCAATTTGTTGGTAACCTGTTTGAGTACTTTTTGGAGCGAAGAAACAAGAAGGAGACCTCTGGAAAGGTGCACAGACTTACTGTTGTAGGAGCTACTTCTGGTGATACCGGAAGGTAAGTTTTTTTTTTGGTGTGGTTTACAATCTGTGGGAGAAGCAGGCGATTAAATCTACCTTGCCTTGGTGATCTAGTGCTGCCATCTACGGTCTGCGCAACAAGAAGAATGTGTCTGTGTTCATCTTGCACCCACGTGGTCGTGTTAGCCCTATTCAAGAGGCTCAAATGACAACGGTGCTTGATCCTAATGTCCACAATTTGGCAGTTGAAGGCACTTTTGACGATTGCCAAGATATTGTCAAGACTTTGTTCGGAAACACTGAATTCAACAACCGTCACCATCTTGGTGCTGTCAACTCCATTAACTGGGCCCGTATTTTGGCACAGACCACCTACTACGTCTACTCCTACTTTAACCTTCTCAACACCCTCAACATCAAAGCTGCATCACCTGAAGCTGAGCAAGTTAATGTTCACTACTCTGTTCCCACTGGTAACTTTGGTGATATCCTTGCCGGTTACTATGCTCGCCGTATGGGACTTCCCAGCAGCAAGCTCATTGTCGCCACCAACTCCAACGACATTTTGACTCGATTCTTCGAGACCTCTGCCTACGCAAAGCAAAGTGGTCCTGACGGATCCGTCAAGGCTACCTTGTCGCCTGCTATGGACATTTTGCTGTCCTCCAACTTTGAACGTTTGTTGTGGTATTTGGCTCGCGAAACTGAGCGGGATGATGGTGAGACCATGACTGGTGAAGAGACTCAACTTGATGAGCGTTTGGCCGACCATGCTGGACAATGTGTTGCTGGATGGATGAAGGCTCTCAAGGAAACTGGAAGCTTTACTATCAACAAGGAGGTTGTTCATAAGGCTCGTGTTATTTTCGACTCTGCCCGAGTCAGCGACGAAGATACCCTGAACACTATTACTGCATATCACCGACCGACTGAGTCTGAACAGGTTCCTTATATCCTTGACCCTCACACTGCTGTTGGTGTTAAGGCTGCTGAAGAAGTCTCTGCTCGACACAACTTCTCCTTGTACCCCAAAGGAAAGGATATCATTGTCTCATTAGCCACCGCCCATCCTGCCAAGTTCTCCGAGTCTGTCGAAAACGCTCTTAAGAACTCTCCTGGCTTTGATTTCAACAAGGATGTTCTTCCCACCGAATTCCATGGTCTTTTGGACAAGGAAAAGAGAATCGTTGTTGTTGATAAGGCTGAGCCCGAGCTTGTAATGGCTGCCATAGAAAAGGAATTGAAGGCCGAAGGTATTGAATTTTAGACTAAACGAGCATAGAGCAACTCCACCCCCATCCTATTCGTACCAAAAACTGCACTCATCTGAAAGATAAAAATAAAAAACATGTACATGTCGTTTACTCCTGCACATCCTTACCGCTGCGGCTTGTGATAAACTTGTTGCTGCTGATGGCCCAACGACCTAAACCTGGTCAACAGATGACCTGAGGAAAGCATACATGACGCTAAACATAGAATAGGAAGACGCTGTGTGACTGGATTTTGCAGAAGCTTTTTTGTACAAGTGCAAAGAGCGAAGGAACAGCATTGTAGAATAAGTTTGAAAGTGGAACATCCCAAATTCTCATTCTCAATATCCCAGAACGTTTTCAATCTTCACCAGTTTGAAGAACAAATGGCGTTTGTGTTATCCTTTTAGTCAATTATACAGACATTTGAGTTCTTGTGTTCAAGAATATGGGCGTTGTTAGATAAGGGTGATACCAGAAGCGAAATCGATATGCCGCAAACAGTGGTACGATAGATAATGTCCTCTCAGGGTTCTTATCGTGTCGGTCGGTCGGGTGGAGGAGACTAACATGATATGCCATGATATTTCGTCTTATCAGTACAGCCGTATCCTCCGTTTTCTTCCAATGTGGGCCGTTGAAAACAACGAGACGGCAGGCAGTCAGTCAATGCATGTTGCGTGTAACTCACTGAGAGCTGCACTAATTGCATCCGTTTCTGGATGTGGGAGCGGCCAGTTGATAACGTAAATGGGTAGAACCCTGCATGTAGTAGGTTACAACGGTGACCTGCTGTGGTTTTTTTTTTTTTTTAGAGTTTGATATGGAAATCAGGGTCCAAGAGTACCAAAAAGCAACTTTTGCGGTGGCCGAAAAGCCATTGACTTTCAGCCTTATTCTTTCTCATGTTGTGACCCTATTTGCTTACGGTATCTCAAGGGTCCCTCAGACGCCACTTTGCCGTTTATCGACCAACCGTGTGGAACCCCCAAATTGGCAACCAGCAATGTGCGCCAGACCCTGAAAGATGTTCTCTTCCCACCGGCGCATTTTCTCTCTCGGAGAGTGGGCCCTGATACCTTACCAACCACATGTCCGTATACCGATATCGCCGCTCCATTTGATGATTACGAAAATTATGGAGAAACCTTGACACATTCAGGGCCTCCGCCTGCATATCCTTTGAGAAAAGTAATCCGAGCATCCAACCCTGTTTATTCCTCACAATGGTTGAAAGTTCTGTTCAACAAGGACTTTGTGCACGGAAAAAGGCCGACAAGAAGGTAACACGGTGGACAAAAATCAAGGGTCCTTCTATGAAGAGACAAAATACCATGTATCTAACCAATTTCTTGATGAGCACCAAATATTCTTTCGTCAAATTACTTTACTATCAAGCTACCCGCAGCTCCAGGCGGGGCTGGTTTCCCCATGTTGTTGCCAAATCAAGCAAACCTTTCGCGCACCAACCGCAAGGAGTCGGAGACCACCTGAGTCCTAACTAAATTTTTATCAGACACTTCAACAGGCGCATAGGCGATTGAAAATAAATCACTGTGCGGGTGGACCAGCAGCTGAGCGTTCCGAGGTTCAATTTTACCCCAGTGTGTAGAAGAATTTTTATCCATACTGGAGTCTCTCCTTCTCATAAGCAGAGCTTTGAATTTTTTTATATAATATGTAAAAAGCCGATAAGCCATGTTCTCTGTCAGGAAGGACCCTTTCGCCAAGAGCGTTTTGATTCGTGTAAGTAGGCCAGGTGGCGTCGTCATCTCATTAATTTTTTTCACATCGTCCCTTATTTTGGTTTTTTGAGCGGAGCTTGCCCCTCTATGTACTGTCCACGAGACTTTGAAAGTGTAAAAATACTATCGTCCTTTCTTGACAAAATCATCTGCTCGAGCTACATTGGCTGACAAATTCTCAGACTGCCCAAGTTCTCTTGAACACCTCTTTTTCAATAAAGACTCACATTCTGAATAGTTGATTTATTAACAAGTTTATTTGATGCATTTTTATTGATAAATGTGTAATGCCCACCCAGAAATAGCGGTGATCATCAAAGGTCCGCTGTTGTGGCACATTGCAACTTCGCACGACCAACAAAATTCTAGTTCCTCTTGTCCAATCCAAATGCAAATTTTTTTTTCTACCTAACTTTTTTGAAAAACATATAAAAGCATCCAGACATCGGTCAGGGTTCAAAGTTCTTCGTCTATCCTTTTTCCATTCTTTACTTTCACAATGGGTTTGCGCTATTCTGACCCTTACGTCCAGGTCATCCTGGTCGGATTCATTTGCTTCTGCTGTCCCGGTATGTTCAACGCCGTCAACGGTATGGGAGGTGCTGGTCAAGCCGATCCCAAGACTGCCGATGATGCCAACACTGCTCTTTCCGTTACCTTCACTCTCTGCTCCCTTATCGGTGCTCCCGTCTACAACATTTTCGGTGCCCGTGTCATCATCCCCGCTGCTCTTACCTATGTCCTTTATATCGGTTCTTACCTTACCCCTAACTCTGGTTTCACTATTGCCACTGGTGCTCTTCTCGGTATTGGTGCTGGTTTCTTGTGGACCGCTCAAGCTGGTATCATGATGTCCTACCCCACTGAAGCTGAGAAGGGTAAGTTCTTCGCTACCTTCTGGATGATCTTCAACTTGGGTGCCACTATGGGTGCTGCCATCTCTCTTGGTCGTGAATGGTCTTCTGGTTCCGCCCAGGCTGTCTCCCAGAGCACCTACATTGGTTTCATGGTCATCATGGCCATTGGTGCTTTCCTCGCCATTGCTCTTCTTCCTCCCGGCAAGGTCATCCGTGCCGATGGTACTCCCGTCTCTCTCCACAGATTCTCCAACTGGAAGCGTGAAGCTCTTGAAGTTCTCTTGTTGTTCAAGGACTGGAAGATGTTGGTCTTGATTCCTTTGTTCGCTGGTTCCAACTGGTTCTATACCTACCAATTCTCTGCCTACAACGGTGGTGGTTACTTCAACCTTCGTACCCGTGCCTTCAACAACTTGTTCTACTGGATGTTCCAAATTTTCGGAGCTGGTCTCTTTGGTTTCTTCCTTGATTGGAAGGTTCTTGGTGCTCGTAAGCGTCGTGCTTTCATTGGTAACACCGTCACTTTGGTCTTCATGTCTGCTCTCTGGATCGGATGTATCTTCGTCCAACAAAAGTACACTCGTGAATCCGTTGTTGCTCTTAAGGCTGACCCCACTCTCCAAATGGATGTCTTGTCCCCTGGATATGCCGGTCTCGTTATTGAATATGCTCTTTTCGGTGCTGGTGATGCCATCTACCAAGGTTTCATCTACTGGCTTTTGGGAACAATGACCAACGATACTGAACGTGCTGCCCGTTATGGTGGTTTCTACAAGACCATCCAGAACGCTGCCAACGCTATTGCTGGTCAAGTTGATGCTATCCGTACCCCTTACATGACTGAGTTGGCTATTGCCTTCGCTATCAACGGTGTTGGTCTTTTGCTCGCTTATGCTGTCTGCTTCACCGTTCCCGATGTCACCGAAGAAGTTGTCGACAACTTGCAAGGTGTTGAGGGCGAGACCAAGTTGGTCGGAGGAGCTCTTGAGAACGAAGCTGCCTATACCCAGCCCACCGACCATGAAGACGTCGAGAAGGGTGACTACTAAGCAAGCGTCTTAAGGAATACTACTCAAAATCAAAACTTTTATGTTAATCCTTACTCATTTTAACCACACCAACCAACCTAATTCCACTTTTGATCACCTACTTTTCGTTATTCCAACGAAGAAAAACAACCTACCTACCCTGGGCCCTTCTTAAACTTGATATTTCCTTATTTCCATTGTTTCGTAGATATTTTGCATATATTTTCTAATTTGCTTATCCTGTGATAAGGAGAAGGCATAGTAGTTGAACTACCGAATAAACTTCATAAGCACAGAATATCTTGAACTACAAGCATTGCGCGTATCTGGTTTAAAAGAGAATGAAAATGCATTCATCATGGGATGGTTAGAAAGAATTGATTATGGTTAACTTCCCCATGCCTTCTCATACTAACCTTGATGACCCCCTCTTGCATACCTTCCACAACTTGACGATATTGAATGCCCTTGGGTCACCTTGTTGAATGCCTTTGGAAAAATGTCCCAGAGGACAGGGCACGTCATGTTTGGCCATGGATTCTTCACCCCGTTAGGACTAGAACAAGGGTCTAGCGGCCACGTTGATGATCCAGTTCTAGAAGTCCAAGAACCCGGTATATGCATAAGAGTTTGTTCTTAGCACCGCAGTTTCTTGACTGGTCTGATCATTCGGTTCTTGAAAACTTAACAATGGAGATGATCTACATCGTTGAGTCAGTTCCAGTTCAGATCTGACATGTTGATCGGAGTCACTTTGTATGCATTGGTAGAAAAAGATATCTTGGTGCAATAAAGCCAAAAAAGTTTAATGAGACCTGCCGTCAAGGGTAGTATTTATACATTTTCAGTTATCTTCTTCCTAATGTTCTAAAAACTCGTAGCCACATTGCCTGATCTTCTCATGGTCCTTTATCACGGATGGTTGCGACACAAGAAGCTGCCAGTAGACAGGTGGGAATTTTCTATATTTCGTTGCTTTTTTGGTGTGTGTGCGTGTATCACCTTGCCAGATTGTACATAAACCCTATTGAAAACGCCAAACAAGGGAATTGGAGGTGAGGACCCTTGTCCTTTACGTATGCACGGCTGAAGATACGAGCAATACCCACGGTGACATTCGAGCCACTTCTCCATTTTCCGATAATTAGTGTATCCTGACCCAGTATTGGCGTAAGACAGATGCAGGGCTTTTGGGAATACAATAAAGCCCATAGCAACAAAAACGGGTTGCTCACAAGATACGACCCTGAATCTCGACCCTGAACACAAGACTTTAATGTGGTGAACAGGCGCCGCGCAGTATTTGGTTTAGAATAGGGCGGGCGAGGTGAGAGATAAGGCCTAGCTGAGCGATCTCTAAATTTAGGTAGATCAAGTGCACGATAGGGAAAGGAAGAAGGGAAGTGCGCTATTATGCTATATGTTGTGCTATGTTGTTACCAAGTCAGTGACTTGACTTGGCATAACCTGTGGAAGGTGCGCCGTGCAATGAGCTGTGTGATGAGTTTGGCTCACATGCATTAAGAACCTGTGTGATTTTTCCCTTTTTTCTTTTTTTTTTTTTTTTGAGGACAAGTGCTTTTTCTCAATTTAGTGCTGCTAAGATCCAGAATGTGTGTCTTGTAGGGTTTGCCAGTGAAAAACTACCATCAGCAAAGGGAAAGATGAAAGGCATGACTTTTCATTTTTGGGAGTTCTTTATCAGGGTCCCCTTATTGAAAAAGATAGTATCAAATACGAAGACTGATATCCGAGCTGTTACAAGTGTTACAGATCCCTGTACGTTCCGTTGACTTTGTGAACAAAAATAATTCACACTCTGTTGGTAATACAAGTGAAAAGCAAAACCCTGAAGATGAGATAGGCTCTATTTTTCCCACTGACCTTGTTCGCACTGTTATCAAACCCTCAAGTGGACCCCTCATCCTCGAGCACGCCTCCCATCCAGGGTTTTTTGGTGGCAAAAATCGTTGGAACCAAGATCACACGGTGTACACAAGGATTATTATGGAAGGGAGGCGTCACTTGAGGAGTGACCAATCAAAACAAGTGAGATGCCACTGGATGAGGAAGGACCCTTTTTGGTAGAAGGCCACTTGGGAAAAAAAAAGTTAGGGAGAGAGGCCTAAGAACATGAGCTTGGATGAACGAAAATTCTGCGCAGTAAAGTCAAAGAAGAGAGCGAAAATCACAAAGGTACAAGACGCGGTGTTTCAACTCTACAGACATCGAACCCTTGATAGACCCTTTCTTTTAATG
Organism: Umbelopsis vinacea; assembly: GCA_016758895.1. Lineage (NCBI taxonomy): Eukaryota > Fungi > Mucoromycota > Umbelopsidomycetes > Umbelopsidales > Umbelopsidaceae > Umbelopsis > Umbelopsis vinacea. The sequence continues at coordinate 751,314 of JAEPRA010000003.1, read as the reverse complement.
AGGGCGTTGGATTTTGTCTGACCAAAAGGTCTTCTTCCACCGCCACAATACCATACAGCGATTAATGGGCGTTCGTACTTCGTACTCTTTGTAAGACCCCAACTCAATCCAAAAGGACCCTGGCGACACAAAATCATAAACACCCACATCACACACACGCTTTTTTTTTCTTTTTTTTTTTTTTTGCTTTCTCATGATAGTTGTGTTCCTAGCGGGCCATTTTCATATAAATACCCAATCGTTCTCTCTTTCCTTTTCATTAGTCTAACTCTCAGCTACTCCAGTCTTTTACTTTCATTTCTAAAGAGCCATGGTTTTGGGAATTCGCTATTCTGACCCTTACGTCCAGGTCATCCTGGTCGGATTCATTTGCTTCTGCTGTCCCGGTATGTTCAACGCCGTCAACGGTATGGGAGGTGCTGGTCAAGCCGATCCCAAGACTGCCGATGATGCCAACACTGCCCTTTCCGTTACCTTCACTCTCTGCTCCCTTATCGGTGCTCCCGTCTACAACATTTTCGGTGCCCGTGTCATCATCCCCGCTGCTCTTACCTATGTCCTTTATATCGGTTCTTACCTTACCCCTAACTCTGGTTTCACTATTGCCACTGGTGCTCTTCTCGGTATTGGTGCTGGTTTCTTGTGGACCGCTCAAGCTGGTATCATGATGTCCTACCCCACTGAAGCTGAGAAGGGTAAGTTCTTCGGTACCTTCTGGATGATCTTCAACTTGGGTGCCACTATGGGTGCTGCTATCTCTCTTGGTCGTGAATGGTCTTCTGGTTCCGCCCAGGCTGTTTCCCAGAGCACCTACATTGGTTTCATGGTCATCATGGCTATTGGTGCTTTCCTCGCCATTGCTCTTCTTCCTCCCGGCAAGGTCATCCGTGCCGATGGTACTCCCGTCTCTCTTCACAGATTCTCCAACTGGAAGCGTGAAGCTCTTGAAGTTCTTTTGTTGTTCAAGGACTGGAAGATGTTGGTCTTGATTCCTTTGTTCGCTGGTTCCAACTGGTTCTATACCTACCAATTCTCTGCCTACAACGGTGGTGGTTACTTCAACCTTCGTACCCGTGCCTTCAACAACTTGTTCTACTGGATGTTCCAAATTTTCGGAGCTGGTCTCTTTGGTTTCTTGCTTGACTGGAAGGTTCTTGGTAACCGTAAGCGTCGTGCTTTCATTGGTAACACCATCACCTTGGTCATCATGTCTGCTCTCTGGATCGGATGTATCTTCGTCCAACAAAAGTACACTCGTGAATCCGTTGTTGCTCTTAAGGCTGACCCCACTCTCCAAATGGATGTCTTGTCCCCTGGATATGCCGGTCTCGTTATTGAATATGCTCTTTTCGGTGCTGGTGATGCCATCTACCAAGGTTTCATCTACTGGCTTTTGGGAACAATGACCAACGATACTGAACGTGCTGCCCGTTATGGTGGTTTCTACAAGACCATCCAGAACGCTGCCAACGCTATTGCTGGTCAAGTTGATGCTATCCGTACCCCTTACATGACTGAGTTGGCTGTTTCCTTCGCTATCAACGGTGTTGGTCTTTTGCTCGCTTTTGCTGTCTGCTTCGCCATTCCCGATGTCACCGAAGAAGTTGTCGACAACTTGCAAGGTGTTGAGGGTGAGACCAAGTTGGTTGGTGGTCACTACGAAGGTGTCGAAGGTGTCGAGAGACCTGAAGCTTATGAGAAGCAATCTGTTGGTGATGAGAAGGTCTAAATTTCCTTCCACTAAACATTTCAACGCTGGACGGATTTTTTTTACAAAACACAAAATTTCTTTCATCAACCACGCTTTCCCATAGTAACCCCTCTCTCTATCGTATGCTACCACTTTATTCCTGCTCTGCCTTATAATTAAATAATAGTCTTGTTAGCTAAAAGGATGCTATGCTTCTATGGTAAACTTTTTTGTTACGAACTAATTCCAATAAACCTTCTCCTCCCGAGATTAATTTACCTCTATGCATTCGTTGTGGAACCTCTTTGGGTTTGGTGGAGTCGGCAAATTTTGAAATAGTGTGGGTTACTTTGGGAGATAAGCTGGTGTTTAGCTGAGTTGCTCCCTTTTTTTTTTTTTTTGGGTCGGGCCTACTACTTCTGGCTGAGATTTCAACTAGCAGCGGGTATAGGATCACCGTGGGCCGCGGATTCTTTTCCTAAATGGTATGCATGTCTTTACTAACGGAGTACCATTGGAAACTTAAAGGCAAGCAGCACGAGCTGTAAAAGCACGTACGGCGGCATCCGACATGATTTTTTTTTTTTTTTTTTCCAATTTTTTTATTTTGTATTTTTTCCTATTAACAGCGTTGGGCCGTTTCTAAAGGGCCATGGTTGAAAAAAAATTGCCTAGACTTTGCTGTCGGTTAAGGTATGACAAGTGAGATGAGGCTTAGATACGTTTAATGATCTGCACTACATCTTCGTCGTCCAAAACGTGTTCCTTGCCAACCTTTTGAGGGTTGTGCTTGACAGAGTTACCCCATACCAGAGCGCTAAAAGAATGGGAAAACTCATGATCAGTACAAATGATTTTCCCGTTTTACACCTGTCAATGTGCTTACCTCTTGAAGTTGGCCAAAATGGCTTTGTGAATACAGTTACAAAAGTCTTCAACCGTGCAGGCGTCGCGCTTCAGAACCACTGGTTGTTCATAATCGGGCAACCTGCCCTTGGGTTTTGTGTAAATGCGGACCAAATCCAGTTTCTAGCAACGAACAGACACATGTCAATGAAAATAATTCTCCACCTAATGTTTTTATAAGAATTTGTCTGAGGGTCGATACTCACGGACCACATGGTTTCCAGAAGCTCATCAAAGTTCCATCCATGTTGCGATGATATAGGAACAGCGTTAGGAATTTTGTAAATCAGATCAAGTTCTTGGATGGAGATGGAATCGATCTTGTTAAGAACGTAGACGGCGGGGATGTATATTCTGTACATAGGACGGACGTACATGGTGAGTCAACTGCGAGACACATTGTCCTACCATAAAGCGCGAGTAGACTTACCTGTTACCCTGTTAGAATGTGATGCAGACACGAAAATCAAGATGTGGGAAGTAAAATTGTTATTTTTTTTGGGTCAGAAAAACTCTTTTTCCATCAACCTTTGATCTGTCACATGTAAAGAACAACCATACCTCAATAACGTCAATGAATTCATCAATAGTACAGTCTTCCTTAATGTTGACATCGGCGTTGTGGATGCGGTATTCGCTGAGAACAGCCTTGATTTCATCAGCATCAAAGTTAGTCAAGGGAACAGTGTTGGTGACAGTGATACCACCCTTCTCCTTCTTCTTGAAGGCAATATTCGGTGGCTTCTTGTTAAGTCGAATACCAAAGCCTTCCATTTCCTTTTCGATGATACCCTTGTCGGTAAGAGGCTTGAGAACATCCAACACGATGAAGATCAAAGAGCAGGTACGAGCAACGGCAATGACCTGGCGACCACGACCTTTACCATCCTTTGCACCTTCGATAATACCTGGTAAATCCAGAATCTGAAGCTTAGCACCTTTGTATTGTACAATACCGGGCACGGTTGTCAATGTTGTGAATTCGTATGCGCCGACTTCAGAGTGTGTTCCTGTGAGCTTGGACATGAGGGTTGATTTACCGACCGACGGGAAACCTGTCAAGAAGTTAGGGGTCCACACATTGAAAAAAACCAAAAAAAAAAAACCAACTCGCTCCAATATGTACGTACCAACGAAACCAATACGAGCAACACCAGTCTTTGCAACGTCGAAACCGACTAATAAGGAACATCAGTCGAAGTGATCTCGGCATGGTGAGAGATCCTAAAAAAACAATTGCTTACCACCGCCACCACCACCACCACTGCTTGGAGTCAACAGCTCACGACGAAGCTTTGCAAGTTTGGCTTTGAGCAAACCTAAATGGTTAGAGGTTGCTTTGTTCTTTTGCGTTCTGGCCATTTCGGCCTAAAGTCGACAGAATGCATCACGTCAATAAGGCAATGTTGATTGGGTTCAATGCAATCGTTAGTCGAAATATTACCTCGATTTCCTGGAAAGAACAAAATGGTTAGCACGAGAACGTGAGCATTGCGTCAGAAAATAGTATGAGCTTTTGTAACGTACCTCGATCCTTTTGAGCACAGACATGATGGATTGTCTCTACAATGTTTTACAGAAAGTGCACTCGAGGAAAAAAAAGTTGATCACCATACACAAACAAGCTAAATGGCCGTGACTGCTAATTTCATCATAATTTCACACTTTGATATTGAAAAAGAATTGGATGGGTGGTGTTCTAAAAAGCATAGTGTACATAGCACGAAAGACAAATGATTTAAATTGAATGCTGAGAAGAAAAAATCGTAGGGAGGAGGAGCTGATGTGATAAGACTCGTCTCATAGAAGAAAAAGATTGTGTTATAGATGCAAAAATTGTGTTGGGGGGTTTTACTGTCCTTCTTTGTTAGATTGCTTGGACTTGCTGCTGCCTGAATTATTAGAAGAGTGACTGTCTCTTGCACTGGAGTGGGATGGCTGCTTCAAGTTTTTGTCTGCGAGATCTTGTGTGCTAGCAGATCTTCCAAGGGGAATATTATCGTCCTCATCCTCTTCGTCGTCTTCATCGTCGGCTAGGCCACCAAATCGACTGCCCGCTACACTGCCCGGACCACCAGGATAGCCGCCATACACACTTCCGCCGTATTGAGATCCACGCATATTGGCGTACGGGTTCATCATAGCCATACGAGGGTCGAGCATCATAGGATTCATACCCATGGCCATTGGATTCATCATGGGATTCATCATGCCCATATTCGACATCATGGACATTCTGGGATCCATCATACCCATACCGGACATCATTGACATTCTTGGGTCCATCATAGGCATACCCATGCCCATCATATTCATGGCCATTGGATTCATCATATTCTGTGTAAAAAAGCGCAAATGTCAGAGGAGGGCGGTCATATACATCAGGTTTATATTGCTTCACTTACGGCTTGCATAAACTGCTGTTGCTGACGTTGTTCCATCATACGGCGTTGCTGTTCTCGATCCATCATTCTTTCTCGATCTAACTCGGCCTGCATCATGTTAATGCGTTCCTTAGCCTTGTTTCCATCCTTCTTTTCTTGCTCACGTTGCGTAATCAGTCCGAGCAGGCCAGTGCGAGGCTCCGGTGGTTTGGTAGGGACATTGATCAATGGTTGACCAGTGGCTTTAGCGAACTCGGTTTGCTCTCTTGCATTCATTTGCTCCTGATGATACGTGTCTAACAAGCTGTTTTGTCGAACAAAATTGTCCCCAAGCATGGGTATCGTCGGCCCTTCAACACCTTGCATGTTACTGTACATAGATCGATTGTCATCGTCTGGAAAGAATCCTGGAGGGTACATCGGCATGCGTCCACTGTAATAGCCGCTAGCCTGGCTCTGCATGTCATCGTTTCCATAGTACATATCTTGTTGTTGTTGCATCATGGATTGCTGATCCCACATCTGACGTTGCTGAGGATGCTCATATTCAGATCCGCCGTACATAGAGGGTGGTGAACGATCTTTCATTTTGCCCGTTTGCATTGAGGGGGATGTCGCCATGGGTAGAACTGATGCTCTCTGATAAGCGAATGTTGGATTGGGCCCAACAGCCACGGGTGCATCGTCTGATTCTTGATACGATACATCGCTGACCATATCATTGCCATGGTCAGGTTCTGAGCCGCTCACACTGCTTGCAGGAGGCTGTCTTTTGGGCATGCGTCGATTGGAAGAAGATGCCTCGCTGCTGCCCTTTGAACTGCCACCACTTTCCAATACTCTAGCAGTTGCATTCAAGACAGCTTGTCGGGTCATTTGTTCTCCCATATCAAAGGTGGGCGCAGTTGGGGAGTTGATGTGCATATTAGCCATCGCAGCAGCAATGGGAGTCACACCAGGAGGAGGAATAGAGTGGGATTCCGTTTGGACTGCTTCAACGCCATGCTTGGGCACCTCTGGTTGACTGCCGGGCTGCTGTGGGTCGACATCCTCAATGTCAAAGGGCGGCTCGGTTAATGGATACTCCATTTCGGGTCTGGAGAGTTCATCATTGATAACTTTGAGGCTTGAAGCCGACTTGGAAGGCTTTTGGTGGGATGGGGAAGAGTCGGCATTGTCTGAAGCATGCGCAGGAAGTGAAAGCGAAAATGGCTCACCAAACCCAGCCATGTTTAGAAATTGGCTTTCTGTAGGACTATGAGAGGATACTGAGCGTGATCCGACTGAGGGTTGATGATCCGATGGTGCAGTCTTTCTGAAGATAGTATCATCATCACTCTCTTCTTCTTCCTCTTCGTCGTCTTTGCCATTTTCACTCTCATCGCTGGAGTCCGCCACATACCGCGTCCCATTCTTGCCAGCCTTCAAACCATTGCGCGCTCCCAGGATAGGTGACGGAGTATGTGGGGGTGGTGCTACAGAGAATGTACTGGATCGGACTGGAGTGGTTGACTGGGTCATGACAGGTGGAGCAGGCAAGGGTGAACGTTCCGAATTATTCTGTCCTGACCACGATGAATAGTCTTGCGGTGCAGACACATTGGATATCAAGGGCATACTATTGGTACGACCAGCCAAATGTGGAGGCGGTAGTGGCATGCGGTTTTGATGCTCGAGTTTGGAACGTAACACTCCAGCATATGCAATCTTACTGTCCAACAAAGTCTCATTCTGTATATTAATGTGTTCGATCTCGCCCACTTCTAGGAATAATCTTGGTTGATGCCCAAATACGGGTTCAGCAAAATTGAGTGCGTTGGTATTGCTTGCATCGGAAAGGAGTCGCTCTGGTCTGCCGTACAACTTGAAAGCATCAAAAATTCCAATGAGCCATTGTACCATTTCCTTGCTGCTTGCAGTCATTAATAGCGCAAAGGCATTTGCATTTCCTTTCTGCTGGTCATTGGTATTGGACGAATACATGCTACCTTCCACTTTGAGCATCGTGCCCATGTTGATCAGCTTTGGATTTTCTGGATATACAGCATATGCACATAGGACATTGACAATGGTGATGACGGGAATCTTGGATTTCTTGGTCTCGTAAAACATGAGCTGACCGCGAGAAGCAATGGATTTCTTGCCAAAAAGACGTTTTTCATCACGCTTGTCCGTCACTACGGCCCAGTACCGTTGCCATTCAGTTGCACCGCCAAATCTTGCCTGTATCCATCCCTCAAACTTGCTGTTCTGCTTTTCAAATAGATCAGCCCAAGTGTGACGTGCAAGGAAGGTGCGCGTATAGATTTCGTGAAGCTTTGTCATTTCGTAGCAAGCGAGTCGAATGGCACAGACCCAACGATTCATGACATGTGGGTTAGGAGCTTGCAAGAAATAACGATTGGCCCCGGCAGAGCTCAAAAAGAACACATTTTCTCTGGGCGGATTGTCGTATTGGTATGTTCCGACTATGTCGACGATGGAATCAGCGACATTGATGTAAGTAGGTAGGATAGGCTCTTCTTTGGTGATTTCAGTTTCCCCAGTTTCTTCGTTTTGTACAACATGACTTGCATCCCAAAATGTCAAAACCGATCCGCAAAGCTCGACATATAACTTGGACCATTGTCGATCATGCACAGGCTTGCCATCGACCGTCAGATCATTCATCTTGTGAAGGTAGCCTTCGAAATAAACTTTTTGATTGAAAGCGTCATATAGTCGCAATGTAGAGTGCATGTCGGCGGGAGCATTTCCTATATTTGGAGGCTGTTGTGGAGCAGGTTTAACAAACACATGCGGTCGGGTAGAGGTAATGGGCGCTAGGTTGCGAACTGACAATGGTCTTGATTCTCTATGACTCATATGGGCAGAAGCATCGTTCTTTGGTGGTAATGTTGGACGCAGCGGTTGATCGTCGTCTGAATCATCACCATCGTTCATATCCGCCAAGTTGGACATGGATGGGTTTAAGCCATAACGTTCGGCGTACAAAATTCGAGAATCACGAGATGAGTTGGATGCAGGTGAAGGTATGGGTCCAGGTCTACGAGGAACTTGTGTATCTATGCCAAGTGTCTTCATTGTCGGTGACATGTCGGACATCTTGCCATTGTACCCACTAGATCTAGATGCAGTCGGACGAGGGCTGAACTCGCTCATTTCTATACAGCTGGTGCCTGAAAACACCCACCAAATAAAAAAAAAGAGAGAGAGAGAGGGAAAAGGATCAGAATCAAGTGAAGAGTAATGCAAGATTTGTTTTTTGGATGCTAGCTTTGAGTTTTCGTTTAACCGTTGTTTAAACTTCTTAGGTCGGCAACGCTTCAGTCGTTGTTTTCGTATTCGTAATGACAACGTGTTTCCTGATCTGCGCACTCAGCACATAACGTTGTCGCAGTTATGCAATTTCAAACACCATTTCAAGTCCCCTGACATACTTGGTCCATGACATTACCTTTTGGTTGTTAACAGAAAGCGGCACTGTGGCGCAAAGGTTGGTCTTTGGTAGAGGGTCCAAAAATGAAGAAATGATGAAAATCCCAACTTTGGCGCAACTATTGACTGCCTTTTGTAGCGCTGGGATTGCAAGGGCTTTCAAGTTAGCCAATCGTATCAAAGACAATTAATAGCGCTGGGTATTAATACATGCAAACACTGGCTGGACGAGTTTTCCCTGCGTGCCATGTTTCTTTATCGCTTTCACTTTTATTGAATGGTATTACCATTGTCCAGCATAAAGGTCACTAAACAACACTGCTCAAATGGCTTCGCTACATTTGATTCCTATCAAGAAATCCATATGCCATTGGCAAAACTGATTGTTGTTGTGTCAGGAGTACAGGACGAAACTTGTCTCTGAACACTGGCCATTGAATTTTGCACCATCGTGCTCTAATTTCGAAATATAGAATATCACATGGTCAAGCCATAAATAATGAACTCGTGGCATATCTAACTTGCTGTGGTGGTATATCATGTGGAGACAGCACCCCAATTTTTCAATACTGGATTGATAAGGGTTACATTGGCGTTGTTCGGCTTACGTTTATATGTACCATCAGAGCGAGATACTGAAACGCAGAAACATAAACAAATTTTGCAAATGAGATTTGAGACGTAAATTGGAAGCTATATACACTGGTGAAAATGGGAAATGACACAGTTTGGTATAAGCAGGTATGATATTTATTTCACTGCCTTTGTGCCAAAAGCTCGTACCTGTTGCCCTCGGCCCACAGCGCTGGTACTGCTTTGTGACAGCGTAATTAAAGAAGATTGAAATTTTGGCAAAAAAAATTGGTGGCCCAAACTCCACCCCGTAAACGATCGCATACGATGGCCAGTAGACAGAAGAGAAAGGCAGCTGCAGTTGTCGAGGAATTACCGGCGAGTCAGAATGTTATTGCACAATTCAAGTCTGTGGACGGTGAAAGTACCGGCCCACCACTTAACTTGCCCGTCAATGCCACACCGGATCAGCTTGAAATGCTGTTGAATCAGCTCATGAACACTGTATGTAGCCGTGCCCACTCGCTACATTGCTTGTTTGACGAGATAATTAATGATATTCAATTTTCAGTCAGATGATCCTCAACCTTATTCGTTCTATATTGAAGAGACTGAAATCACAAAGAATTTGTGGTCGGATATGAAAACGAAATCAACGGAAGAAAGCATCACCATTGTCTATCAACCACAAGCTGTCTTCAAAGTTCGAGCAGTTACCCGGTGTAGCTCAACATTGTCAGGTAATTTAGAAGATTTCGAGGATTGTAGGTAGTTATGACCCATTAACGTCTTTTTTTTGTTGGTAGGTCACACCGAGGCCATCCTCTCTGTTGCCTTCAGTCCTGATGGTACTCAATTAGCTACCGGATCAGGTATGTTTCATTGGCATTGAAGTGACTTTTTTACGTCCTGTGAATAATTTTTTGAACATTCTCATAGGTGATACCACTGTCAGAATCTGGGATTTGAATACGGAAACTCCACAACATACTTTGAAAGGTACGAGTAACATCACACATCCAACGCATGGGATACTTGCTTGACGACCGAACGGAGACCGTTTATTGATTTGTTATTCTTCTGTCGTATAGGTCACAAAGGATGGGTTCTTTACATTGCTTGGGCTCCTGATGGCAAAACATTGGCATCTGGCAGTATGGACAATACAGTTCGTCTTTGGGATCCAAAAAGTGGAAAGGCATTAGGAGACGGGTTGAAGGGCCACACGAAATGGATTACATGTCTTGCATGGGAGCCATATCACCTGTAAGTTATCATTCTAGCTGTACGTATAAATAAGCGTTATGAGCGAAAAAACTAAATTATCAACTTCTTCAATAGTAACCCAAAGGCTAATCGATTGGCAAGTTCATCCAAGGATCATACCGTTCGTGTTTGGGATACATCGATGAGACGTATGATCATGAGCATCTCACAGCATACCGCAGCCGTCACTTGCGTGAAATGGGGTGGTGAAGGTTTGATCTATACTGCCTCTCAAGATAAGACCATTAAGGTCTGGAACTCTTCGGTAGGTTTTTTGAATTTACTGATTCGATGTAGAAGATCTGTTGGCTGACACATTGATAATCATTTTAAGGGTGTGCTTGTCAAAACTCTCCAAGGACATGGTCACTGGGTAAGGATCCGTAGAATAATCGATACGCCTTATTTTATAAAAACATTTATGCTAATTCTACTTTCAGGTCAACACTTTGGCACTAAGCACAGACTTTGTTCTCCGTACTGGTCCATACGATCACACCGGAAAGCGATTCAAGACGGAAGAAGAAGGTAGGACAGGAGTAACAGTTTGTGGCATGTCAGCGATGGCTTGAAAAAAGCTAATCAATGCTTGAATTATTATTATAGGTATGAAAATGGCTCTGGAACGCTATCAGGCTGCCAAGGGAAAGCAACCTGAACGGTTGGTATCAGGATCAGATGATTTCACAATGTTCTTCTGGGAACCCGAGGCGAACAAAAAGCCGTTGGCCCGTTTGACCGGTCATCAAAAGTTAGTCAATCACGTTAGCTTTTCACCTGACGGCCGACTTATTGCCAGCGCTTCATTCGATAACTCTGTCAAATTATGGGACGGTCAAAGTGGAAAATTCATCGCGTCATTGAGAGGCCATGTTGGCCCAGTATACCAGGTCTGCTGGTCTAGCGACAGTCGTATGCTTATCAGCAGCAGCAAGGACACTACACTCAAGATTTGGGATCTTAAAACCCAAAAAATCAAGTTAGACCTTCCTGGTCATTTGGACGAGGTAAGATATACATTCAATTGCGACATAATGCAAAAGACGAACAAGTCGTTGTTAACATTATATTATCCACAGGTGTTCAGTGTGGATTGGAGTCCAGGAGGTGACAAGGTCGCTAGTGGCGGCAAGGATAGACAATTGAAAGTATGGCGACACTAATGTCAATGATGGTGGTTTTTGAAGTAGCATATCTTAGATTTACGTACATTCGTTATTGTACATATACAAAAATAAAAATATGAGCATAGATATCGAGTATCGATTCGACACACCATGTGTGCTTTCTGCAAGATTCCTTAACTGTTCATCCAGCAGTGAGTCAAGCCGGAAGACATCCAGTGAGTCAACGGCGGAAGGTCGGAATTTTGTAGTACCGGTGTCGGTGCTTTGCGTAAAAGGGTACACACACGTTGCCTAGGAGTCTGTTTGTCGTTCCACATCACCGAAATGAGCCAAGATCCTATAGCCCCACATAGTGCAGGCATTTCTGCCTACATGAGCGTCCATTCTGGTAAGTTCTTTTAGTTCACATTATCCACCATCGACCCATTAGCCATTCATCTAATATCTGTGTTAGCTACGAATCTCGCATACGTAAAGTATTTCGCTCACCAAGACACTGCTGTATCAGCAACTTTCAAGAGCATCAACGCCAGAGGATTCACCGTTGAATATCAATTGCCTGATGGAACTACGAAGGATGCCTTCATCGACTTCAAAACACCTTTAACAAAGAGAGAGGAAATCCGTCCAGTTTTGGAAGGTATGGCCAAGGAGGCCGAAGAAGCTCTCGGCTTGGTAAGTGAAATGAAACTCATCCACCACTTTCTTTCAATTGCGGCCAGTTCGTTGACGTTCTCTCTGACAGCCAAGCTCGCTTTCCGGACCACCACCGATAGCTGCTATTGCCAAGTCCGTTTACGCTACAGCTACCGATTCGTACACTCCACCCTCTTCTGAGGTTCCGCTTGATACATTCTACCCATGTAATCCTGGTTTGGCGGTTGCAATCGTTGCTGGAATGGGAGCCGTATACTATTTCTCAGTGTCTACCCCAGAAGACATAAAGACATTGCCACTTCCCGTACAATACTTCCACAAAATCTACCCACACCACTGGTATCCTATAATTTGGAAGGCAGCATCCGGTATTCATGTTGCTGAAGGAGTAGTTGCATTGGGAATTTGTCTCAGACGTGGCTGGTATAGCCCAGTCAATGTCGCCAAGTGGACCATCAGCACTGTTCTTTTTGGATTTGGCTCCATGAAGAAACTTATGAAGCATGGTCGTGAAGTTCGTCATGGTATTAAAAAAGACTAAAGTTATCATTTATTTTTAGGACGATAGTACACATATCTGTCATAAAAGGGATTGCCTATACACATAAAAATATATTTAATATTGAGATTATTCACATGGCCAATGCAGAGCAAGAGTGGTATGAAACATTGTGGAGGTGAGGTGGGAAAATGTCGTAACTGATGGTTGCCGGTGTTAACGCGAACGTAGATTGAAGAGTGCTATATGCGTGATCATGATTAAACTGACTCGATGGTAAACTGTGGAGAGGCGTTACCACTGTCTCCAATCAGGACCACGATGTAGCTATGGCGAGTTCTGATTTTTTGCGGGATTTGCACTTCTTGTGAACCGGCATTAAGCTTGAAACCAGACGCCAATTCCCAATCTGAATATGATAGAGGGATGAATGAAAATCGTTCCTTGTCTTGTTTCAAAGGCCTAATATTTCTCATCACTTACACAAATGCTCATTGAATCGGTCATTATTTATCAAGTATCCCAGGTAGAGTGAGGCACTGTAGGGAAAGTGATTAATATGAGCATGAGCGTATTTATTTTGTTCAAGCATCATTGTTGCCAGCAAGGACATACGTTTCATCGTCTGGGATAGGCGCACCAGCAGAGTGTATATCCCTATGAAACCAAGTTATGTAGTAAGATCAACAAGCGATTCATTGAATTGTTTCCAACATAGAATGAAGTAGGCTACCAGGTTACGGTGTAATTTTTTCCAGTTTGCCACACGGAGCTACGATCTGGTGAGGTCACTTTGGGTGTGTACACTAAGGCTGATACAGCACAGAAGATAAAAGTTAAGGCGACGAAGAGCGTTTTCATGATGGTTAAGCCTGCTACTGTTTGCCTGGTGGAGTATCAGCCTTTTATACGTTTTGTCGTCTTTCCCAAAATAGAGCGAGGAATGTTTCGCATCACCCCACCAAACAGAAAACCATGTCCATGGCAGACTACGCTCTACCATAGATCGGGGAATGACGCCAGTATTTCCTATTCGTATAAAACTGATTGTGTGCTTCAGATCAGCTGCGCCCATATTCACTAGTGAACCTTTCTATCGAACGTATCATCATGGTAAAGTAACTACAATACAAAACGTTCTAACTTGTCATACCCATTCGGCCAAGTTATGGTAAGGTTCGATACCATTTGAATGAAAATGTTTCAATAGAAGTTTCCTTATTTGCAATTACAAACAGCTTTACAACTTGACCATTCATGATGAGAAGTTCCTGCTACTTGCCAACTGTCTGCAGTATAAAATTGAAATTTTCAGGGCTTAATGCGCCCGTTCGTTTCCCTCCCTCATGCCAAAAAATTTCGGCTCCCTCAGTGAGGTACCTTTGTGGCCATGTGTACCCTTACGGTTTGCGCGGACAAGTCGGCTCTACAGAGGTACCCTTTGTAAAGAGTACTGTTGCGGTTGCCCGTTTTCCCATGACAAAGATTATAAATCTACTCAGCATACATCTATTTTGGTTTTCCTTTTTCACTTTTGCGCGATTTCTTCTCCTACCTCCCCGCCGCTCTCCATCGTTTGACTTTACCTATATATTTTTCAACCCCTTCGCAAGTAATTTGTCTGAAGTCGTCACTGCAGAACGGCCCTTTTATCAACACCTATAGTCATTTACAACCCCTTTATCTCCCTTTTTTGTTTATTTCCATCTCATTTAAAAAAAGTTTTAGTGCACGGAGTCTTCACCCTCACTCAGTACTTGTCAACCACTTTCCTTCTACCTATCATTGCCACCGTCTGTATTCTATTGATCTCTCTTAGCCTGCTCCATCATGTTCAAGTTATCACGGCAAGCACGTATAATCATACTGCTGATCATCAATACTCTTTTTTTTTTGGCCGAGATCATTATTGGTTACCGTGTAAGCTCGTTAGCTCTGGTAAGTAAACATGTAAACGTTGTAGGGCTTTTTGTTGGAAGGTGATCTGACAAGCTAGCCAACAGATAGCCGACTCTTTCCATATGCTGAACGATATGATCAGTTTGATTATTGCTCTATGGGCTGTCAAGGTAAGAACGCCGTTACATCATGTGCCTCTGACGAGGTCACGCTGACACTTTTTCTTAAATTTTCTTCTCCACCTAAAGGTTGCGGCAAGGACAGAATTCGAATCTAAATATTCGTATGGCTGGCAGCGAGCTGAGGTCCTTGGAGCCCTCATCAACGGTGTATTCTTGCTTGCTCTTTGTTTTACTCTTCTGATCGATTGCATTGAGCGGTTTATCAGCCCACAAGTCGTAACCGAGCCGGTATTGGTGTTGATTACAGGCAGCATAGGTCTTGCAGCGAATCTGTTCGGTTTGGTGCTTTTCCATGGTAAGTGCTGTGACGGTAGATTCAGCACTATTCATATACATGTACTTATTCAACGATGATCTATGTTTTAGAACATGGTCATTCTCATGGACACAGCCACTCGCACTCCACTAACGATAACGATAACGATAACGTGAGTGCCTTGGACATCGCACCAGTCAATATTGCAAGAGACGACAGCCACGCCACTTTGTCAAATGACACAAAAGGCGGTGTTAGAGAGGCAAACCGGTTACCCAGTAACCCAAGAGTCGACGATGTGAATAGGCTGAGAGATAACATCGATAGAAATACAATGCATCCTTCGGTTGCTAGAGACTTGATTGTACAACATGCCAGACAATATTCGTCCCAGGATGCAGCTCACGACCATAGTTCTTCATCCGACGCTGAGCACCACCATCATGAAGAGCGTGAATCTGAGCACTCCCATCAAAATCTTAATATGCGAGGTGTAAGTTAATAACGACAGGCAAAGGTGGTTTCTCTGTTGATCTCACTAAACCTATTGTCTTCCATAGGTCTTTCTCCATGTTATGGGTGATGCCTTGGGAAATATCGGTGTGGTTATAAGTGCTCTGATTATCTGGTTGACTCCATATAGTTGGAGATTCTATTTTGATCCATTGATAAGTTTGATTATCACAATCATTATTTTCTCTTCGGCCTTGCCGCTGGTACGAAGCACTTCTTTCATTTTACTTCAAGGCGTGCCCAATACGATTGCAATTGAAGATGTTCGACGAGAGCTTTACAAGGTAAACAATGTGATATAGACTGATGACTGCGTGGGGGCCTTAGTGACCAACATGAGCCAATTTGATAGACCGCCGATGTCCTCTCAGTGCATGAACTTCATATATGGCAACTCTCAGACACCAAAACGATTGCATCCCTCCATGTACTGCTGTCGTCAACCTCCAACTACATGAATGTCGCTCAGCGCGTGAGAAAACTCATGCACAAGCACGGCATTCATTCCATCACCATACAGCCAGAGTTCGTTGACCCTGACTCGTCTGGCGATATCATCACACATGCACCAGTTCCTACGACGAATACACCACCATCCCAACCAAAGACTTCATGGTGGGCCAATATTTTACCTTGGTCAAAGAAGAAAAGTACGGACGAGGAGAAACAAGTAGAAAATAGTCCCGTAAGTTTTTTCAAAAAGGTTGAAACAATGTCCTGATAGGGACACTAACCTTCCTTTGTATCTGACAGGGATTTCAGGTTAGCCGATGCCTGCTACGATGTTCAGAAGACGAAAGCTGTGCTGCAAAAACATGTTGTCCTTCTCCAACGCCTTTAACTTCTACCTCCCACGTTTCATTACAGCATAATTGACCCGTCAATCTTCGTTTTTGGCAGATTCATAATGAATTTTCAACATAGACTCTTTCATATTTCTTTTCAATCATACCCTGTGTTTGTGTTTACAGACCAAGATAAATGGCGTACTGAAACAGACTTCAGTTAACCAGAGTAAAGGTTAGATTGTTGGGTGAGCAATTCCTTAACTCTTTTACCACTCAAAATTTAAGACGAATAAAAGACCAAAGATTTTTTTTTTCACTAAAATTGATTTCACTGTTTATTGACGATATTGCTGATGATAGTCCACTATGGACACCCACTTATATAAACTGCTATAGGCAGATAAATAGTTTGGGGATTTTTTTTTGGGTGGGTTTGGGGGTCATGATGCTCTGAAAGGCAAATTGAAAAGCGAAATGGAACTGGGACTTTTTATGTGTTTGATGGTTGAGATCAAACTGCCCAGAAATTCCAAATCGTTTCAACCGCATTTGTTGAGATGCAGTCAAAGCATAGAAAGTGTAATTACCATAAACCAGAGGCCTTATTGTTGAATGCAAGGCATGGATTGAGCAAAAAAAGATACTCTTGACCTGAAGTTGGTGTTGCTGTTTTCGGCCTTGAAGGCCACGATGTTGAATCGCACGATAAACCTAGAGAGATTAAATGGAGGATGTTTCATAGTGGCAAAGGGGAGGGGTAGGGTTACGAATGCAGGAGGGGGGTTGGAACAGAGAAAAAAATAAAGAAAGCCCAGTTCGTTGAGAACCAGGAGCGGCAAACACTACTGTTGAAAAGTGTAGCCTGTTTTACGATTATTTTTTTTCAATCGAGCTGTTGAATCTCTTACCTACATCGCACACACAACTTGTTGAAAGGGTGGCGACATTATTTTTCAATAGAGAGGCTTTAAGCACTGTCCTGTTCACGGAAGTGCTTGGCAACCTCAACCATGTTGATCAAGGCAGCCTCAACCTCGGGCCAGCCACGGGACTTGAGACCACAGTCAGGGTTAGCCCAAAGCAGGTGCTTGGGCAAGTACTTGAGCATATCAGCGAAGCGAGTCTTCATTTCCTCAACGGAGGGAACACGAGGAGAGTGGATGTCATAGAGACCAGGTCCAATCTCGTTGGTGTATTGCTTACGCTCGAAGATCTTGAGAAGCTTCTCATCAGACTTGGAGTTCTCAATAGTGATAACATCAGCATCAAGAGCCTGGATAGCATCAAAGATATCGTTGAAGTCAGAGTAGCACATGTGGGTGTGGATTTGAGTCTCATCACGAACACCAGCAGTGGACAAACGGAAGCAGCCAACAGACCAGTCAAGGTATGCATCCCAGTCTTGACGACGAAGGGGAAGACCTTCACGAATAGCAGGCTCATCGACTTGAATGCAGGGAATACCAGCAGTTTCCAAATCGACAACTTCATCACGAAGAGCAAGGGCAATTTGGGTGCAGAGATCCTTGGCAGGGATGTCGTTACGAATGAAAGACCACTTCATCATGGTGACGGGACCAGTCAACATACCCTTCATAGGCTTCTTGGTAAGGGACTGAGCGTAAACGATCTCGTCAATGGTCATAGGGCAACGGCGAGAGACATCACCATAGATGACAGGGGGCTTGACGCAACGAGAACCGTAGGAAACGACCCAACCGTTCTCAGTGAAACCGTAACCGTGGAGGAGATGACCAAAGTGCTCAACCATATCGTTACGTTCGGGTTCACCATGGACAAGGACATCAAGGCCAACCTTCTCTTGGAACTCGACAACTCGCTTCATCTCCTCCTTGATGAAAATATCGTAGTCAGCTTGGGAAAGTTCACCCTTGGTGTACTTTTGACGAGCAACACGGATATCCTTGGTCTGAGGGAAGGAACCAATGGTGGTAGTGGGGTAGAGGGGAAGGTTAAGCTTCTTAACCTGAGCCTCACGACGGTGGGGGAAAGCGTTGGCGCGCTTGTAGTCCTGAGCAGGGACAGCGGCAACACGTTCACGGACAGCAGGGTTGGTGGTTTGCTTGGAGGTACGACGGCTCTCAAGGTCAGCAGCGTTGGCGTTCAACTCAGCTTGGACGGAAGCGCGACCACCATTCAAAGCCTTGGCGATGGTGGCAACTTCAGCGCACTTCTCGACGGAGTAAGACAACCAGCTGAAGAGCTCAGGGTTCTCAGACTTAATCTTCTTCTCGAAAGCAGTAGAGTAAGGAGAGTGAGCCAATGAGCAAGAAGGAGCAACGAGGACACGTTCGGAACCAAGGACAGCAACAGCCTTCTCAGCAAGATCCAAAGACTTGTTCAAGTCGTTCTTCCAGATGTTACGACCATCAACAAGACCAAGAGACAAAATTTGCTTGTCGTTCAACAAGGGCAAGACAGCCTCAAGTTGCTCAGGGTTACGAGCAAGATCCAAATGGATACCATCAACGAGATCCTTGACAATGAAAACATTGTTATCAATGCGACCAAAGTAGGTGGTCAACAAAGTCTTCAATTGAGTGGCACCAGAAAGAGTCTTGTAAGCCTTCTCGAAAGCAAGCTTGACGCTGGACTCGAGATCCAAAACCAAGATAGGTTCGTCAACTTGAATCCAATCAGCACCAGCAGCTTCCAATTGCTTGAAAAGCTCAACGTAAGCAGGGAGGACCTTGGGGAGCAAATCAAGGGTGTTGAATTCCTCGACACCCTTGGCGGGCTTACCCAAGTGCAAGAAGGAGACAGGTCCAACAACAACAGGGCGGGTGTTGATACCAAGGGCCTTGGCGCGCTTGAATTGCTCAACAACACGAGCAGTCTTGAGCTCGAACTTTTGGGTAGGCTCAAACTCAGGAACGATGAAATGGTAGTTGGTATCGAACCACTTCTTCATCTCCATAGCGGGGACATCGACCTTCTCGGAGGTGGCAGTAGCAGACTTCTGGAGACCACGAGCCATAGCAAAGTATTGCTCAAGGGGGTTCTGGATGTGTTGGTAACGCTGGGGAGCGATACCAAAGTTGCAGGCAGTATCAAGCATACGATCGTAGAAGGTGAAATCACCAGAGGGGATCTGCGCAATGCCTTGCTCCTGTTGAACCTTCCAGTGAGTCTCTTGCAATTGGTGAGCACCAGAGAGAAGATCAGCTTCAGAAATCTTGCCAGACCAGAAGGATTCTACGAGCTTCTTGAGTTCACGCTTAGCGCCGACGTAGGGGAAACCGAGGTTAGTAGCAGAGACCATGTTTGTTTGATATGTAATTTGTATTCTTGAAGAAAAGGAATAATAACAGAAAAAAAATTAGATGTTGAAAAGAAGTATTTTATAATCAACATCTGCCAATCAAAAGTCTGCTGAATGATGAGTGCAAGGCTGAAATTGAAAATTGGCGTTTTATAGTACTTCGTTATGCGCGGTGCCAACGCTTGAAAGCCCGCTGCCCCCAACACTAAATGTGTCTTAACACCCACATTGCCATTTTTTTCATAGTATTCAGAGGTTGCTAGCTTAATAACAATTAAAATTAATTAAGACTGGGGGAAGGGAACAAGGGTGAGGAGCATAAGGGAAAGGAAGCCATCGACTGAGAAGTTAGACAAAGGAAATAATAGGAGAAAGAAAGAAAAAAAAATTATTGTTACAGCTCAAGAAGCAATTGGAAGGCAGAGCAGAAGAGAGAACACAGTCGAATTATTTTTCAATGTATCTTCAGCTAGTATCTACGTTTAAATATCGTTCTACTCTATCAATCATCTTCAAAGAATGGATCAATATCGTTTCCTTCCTTATCTGATGGAGCTAGTTCACCCATCTCGGCAATGAGATTATTACTGTAGACGTTGTTTTCAGCTTTATCCGCTTCTCCGGCGTCTCCTTCAACTTGAATGTCAGACGTGCGTTTGTCTGTAGCCGGCTTAGTGTTTGTGTCTATATCCTGGACCTCATCATCATGTTCATGGTCTGCAGATGCGTCAAACATAACATCGGGCTCTTCAGGCTCTTGATCCAGCTTAGTGGCCATCGATTGTTCGTCGGAAATGATAAAAGCATCCGGTGTACTGTCGCCAGGAATCGGTGGTGATGGAACAACTGTAGATGCCGTAAATTTGTTGCCTGGGGATCGAGTTGTGGTTGAGTCAGTGTACCCGGATCTATTGAATGCTCCAAATACACCGCTGGCTTTACGAATAGAACTATCGTCGGGGGCCGCAGATCTGACGAATGACATTAGTCCACGTCGGATGCCTCCAGGACTCAAGGGCTCAGTCTCTGTATCCTTTCCTGCGCTATCATGTAATGCAACCGGTGCTTCCAGTCGACGTTTTTCATGTTCGGCATTGGCTTCGTTGGTTTCAGATGTAAATATGGTGTCATAGTGAGTAAGGAGATCCTTTACAAGTTGCACAGCGTGTCGATCGTTGGCGGTAGTATAGGTTGCATGGCGAGGCCATAGTAGCAAGGAACCAAAGGAATGGGCAAGTCTAGCGACAGCTTCAGTTTGCTCGTCTTCAGGAGCATCGCCACTACCTTCCTTACCAGCGGCTTGTATTTTCCTATTTAATTGACGAACGAACATCAGTCAGGATGTATATCCGTCATAAGATCCATCCATAACTTACTTGTGAAAGTAGCCTATCAATGCCTTCAATGTATCGTAATGAGCCATGGGCATGGTGGCTAACAGTTTGGCAACTGATTGCAGACGAACGGTGGCTTCGTTGTCTTCAGCTAAGAAGTGACTTGGTCAATATATGTAGTACAAAAATGGCAGCCGTTTCGCAATACTTACCACCGCTGTACATCGCTTTGATACCTTCATACAGCTCACTCGGGATCACAGACTCTGGAAGTTCTCTGAGATACAACCTCAAAGTGCCTGCTAGCATCACTCCATCATAAGCGCTCATGGTATCATCGGTAAATTGTCTACTTGGCAAGTTGAGTTCACTTCGTACACCATGAACGCTATCCAATGCGACAGGCGTAGTCCACACCACCGTCTCGTCTGCAATAAAAGGTTTGAGGTTATACAATTGTTACAGGACATCCCCTTTTTTTGGAAGATGTATCTACCTTGCAACGATAAACCGTTGGTTTCTGCAAGACAAGCATTGGAAAGGTTAGAGAACAAGAATTTACATATTCACCATCCGAGCTGTAAATACTTGCTTTCTCCCAATGTTGACAAGAACACTTGGATTATACGTGGTATGCCAGCATCAGTGTTTTTACTGATATCCACCAATGAGACGCCGAAAGATTGGTCTAAATTGATCATATTTAGTTTACCTGCAGCCTAAGAATAGCAGCGTCTTGTTTTACCTCACCTATCGAATGACCGTGATAGAAATTATCATAGAGTACAGATTTTGGTGCAAATCCGGACACAAAGTACTGTTGGATGATGTACTGGATATCTTGCTCTGGTTTGAGAGTTTCCTGATACAATAGCATCTGATCATAAATAGCCTTTGCTGTTGGGAGCGTGTTGGACATAATAGCTCCGAATTCGATGAACGCTGTCAAGACTAATATGAACAAGAATTCACTCCGCTTTCATTGCACCTAGCCTATCTTACCTCGCTTGATGGTTGAGATTCGATTTAGCTCAAGCTGCTCCATATCCGAAAAGTGTGCAAACTGCATTCTTAAAACTTTAGACGATTGAAAAAAAAAAATGCAAATCTTTATACCCTTGCCACTTACCAGCATCTCCTCCAGTTGAAGACGAATATGGTCCAATTTTCGAATGGCTTTGAGATACGCTTCGTCCGCCAGCGAAGCTTCACGGCGAGCCACTTTATGAGGTTCCTCTCCAGCAACCATTGGGGTTGATTGGACAGGCACAGCAGTACTGGCGATAGAACTTCCAAACTTT
The DNA here is from genome assembly GCA_016758895.1 of Umbelopsis vinacea. Lineage (NCBI taxonomy): Eukaryota > Fungi > Mucoromycota > Umbelopsidomycetes > Umbelopsidales > Umbelopsidaceae > Umbelopsis > Umbelopsis vinacea. Next base: position 729,218 of record JAEPRA010000003.1, on the reverse strand, counting down.
CCAAAGATGCCAGACACGCCTTCGAGAGCTGATGTTGCGATACCATTTGGACTGGTATCAGGAGCACCAGCAGTTGTCTTCCATTGATACACATGATGCGACGATGGAACAAATTTTTCACCAAGCTGACCGATCAGCTTCAAAATATGATAAGAGGTGATGAGCTGCTGTCCAATGAGGTCGGCAGTTGCTGGTGAATCTTTGCATTTGGGGATGTTCTGTTGTAGCCAGCGAGCAATGTTTTCGCCCGTTGAAGTATTTTGATAGGTTCCAAAAATGGCTACCTTATGCTCAGTCACAGGAATCTCTTGTCGTATTTTGCTGATAAGAGCTTCAAACTCATCCGCTGAATATACCTGACCAGCTAGAGTATACGTCGAACTATGAGTCGTTGTGGCCGTTGTATTTGCTTCACCGGACGCTTGTTCCTCTTGTTGGACATCTTTCTCCGAAACCGGTTGGCTCTCCGTGGATTCCTCCTTTTCACTCTCCAATTCTTCTGTCTTGGGCGATAGTACAGTGGGTTTTGCTGCTGCTTCGCTCGCTGAGTTAAGTGCAAGCTCTTCCGCACGGTCAGCTTCGCGACACTTTCGTACATAATATGTTTTAAGTCGTTCAACATCCTTCACCCCATTGTCGAGTTGCTTGAATTTCATATCGATGTTCCGTTTTGCACTTGCCACATCAGCCTTGTAATCGTCGCTTACTTTGATCAGTGGTTTCAGAACGACTTCGTGGATATTGAGTGCAAGCTCCATGTGCTGAGAACCAAGGAGCTCACTGGCGGCGCGTAAACTATCAAAGCCTTTCCTGAGAGTCCCTCCTTCGTCTCGTAGGAATCCCTTGGCCTTACTTCGCTGCTGTCCTTGGTCGAGAAGTTTAACTGCATAGCTTTCCTCTACTGAGACTCGGTCTCGTAGAAAGCTGATAATCTCATCGTTTTCGATCCTGCTTTGTGAGAGTTTTTCATGTAGAACACGAAGACCAGCTTGATAGTCCGGAACGGGTAAGCTTGTAAACTTTTGGCCCCAGAAGGACGACTCGAAATGAAGTTGCTGGGACATTCCAGACAGTAGCGAGCCAAGCAGTAGAGTGAACGGTCGCTTGTATCAAGTTGTTTTTTAAAGGTCAGCGGTTTGTGACCGGAAAAGTCGACTGAACATGTGCTGGCCGTAGTCCAACCAATAATGCTAGTGATTAAAGCTTGTCTGATTCAAATGGCACTTGGAAATATAATTGCGTGTATGTTATCTCTATATTCCCCAATCTCAGTAGTATCGCAAAGCAGTGTGCGTAAAATGCAGATAACTGCCACCGATGTTGCCGAATGCAGATCAATGAGTAGCTCTAATGGTCCCATTTTCTCCACATTATGTGAATGAGCTGAATTATTTAGAATTGTGTCTGCCTCACATTAACATTATCAAAGTGAGAATCCACAATTTATTTTATTTTTGGTGAAAATGTCAACTGCTACTGTTATTTTTTGCTAGGCTGAAACATTTGTACTCGAGGAGAACGCGCAACTTCATAATGCTTCATCAGGGTATATTAGCCAATTTGAACGACCGTTGAGTACAAAACAACTTTCATGTTTATAGGACAAAGTTTCAATTAGCGAGACGCAATATGTGTGGCATGAGGGCTATTCCCCTTTTTAGATCAAGCGTTCGCACCCACTTGCAGAGCTACCATCCACACGAATAGAAGAAAGCAAAGATTATGTAACCTTTGCGAGCTAGGTGCGCACGTGGCGCTGTAATGTCCATGGCCACTCACGAGGCAGAAGGGAAATCACAGAGAGAGAGGGTTAAACTAGGTTGATAAGCGATTACATCACTAGTCGCATTATATTTTAAAACATTATCGGCATGTATGTAACGCTATGAATCAGGGTGCGATTTTTCAAAAAAGTTTTTAAAAATGTTATGTACCGTCATGTCAAAGTAAAGGTTAGTAACTTTATCTTCTCATCTTCCATATCGGCTGTATGTTCTTACAATCCCTCAACCAGTTCTCCACCCCCTGCAGTCAGGACCGAACTATTCTGAATTGTTCCAAGGGATCAATGGGTATATCCAAGAGGTAACAATTGACTGAGTATCACCTTATTATATGGGGCGGTCGGCAACGGGTTGTCCGATTTGACAAAAATGGAGGAAGCGGTTGGAGCCAACAAACAACAATGCCATGGGGATGGTCGGTGCACCATTATAGGTAAAGTTTACCGTATGGGGCTGTTGATCTTGAAGAAATACATTGTCGATCATATCATAGTGGAATTTACTAAAGGAACTGACGGCAGAAAGGATATATTTTACTGTCATTGCGGTGACGCTGGAAGCTGCGTGGTTCCGCCGTTAAAATTGCCCAAGGTAGCGCAAGCTATTCGTCATTGCTCCAATTTACAATGACTATACGGGACGAAAGGGTTTTTATCCTGACCTTCTAAATATCGTTCCCGAAGCAGATCCTAACGGACCACAGCGTAGAACATGCCATGCGGTTACGCTTGTACTCAGGTTCACGTCACCCTAGCGTCCGCGACGCACTCACAGAAGGGACCGAGCAAGGAGTTTACGTCGTACTGATACAAAGGTCCCAGTGTTAGCGGCGATAAGCTTACCAATCCAGACGCCTTATCCTTGCTCTGACGGACAAGATCGACGGATACCATCACCTCGTGTCTGAAATAACGTCACCTACTGAAGCATTTCGCGTTGCGTGCTTCAGCTGAGTTAAAGAGGTGCTTCAAATAATTGAACCATTGATTTGGAGGGCTTCCCTGTAGGATGCTGATCGTAATGATTATTTAATTAAATACTTTGAGAAGAAAAATCAGAAACATACTTCATTCACTGGCGGAACGAATGTGGGCACTTCTTTTTGCCAATGATGAATGGCTTTATAATAAAGATTTTAGTTGTGAAAATTCAACAAGTGTTTCGACGGCATTAAATCTTGATTTTCTCTCAGCGAAGGGACGGAACAAACCAGACTCGGAGGGAGCGGACAGCTGCTAGGCCCCACCCACATATGGAAGTCAACACCCCTGGACTGTTCTCAACAACAAGATCTTCGCATGGCTTACTATATATGGCAGTAGGATGCTCGATTGTAGCCTGTGAAACGGACTTTCCCAAGCAAAAAGGTGCAGCACTTTGACTTCATGGAATCGACGGTGAGAAGGCACTGTCGTGTACAACGCTAGGAATAGAGATGAAGGAAGAGCGCTCGTTTTTAAGTTGTCCGCCTAACTTAGTGAAACCTGAACCAGCAAGATTGGTCCGAGGCCTATGACAACGAAATGCTCGGTAGAGCGGATCGTGGCACAATCCTGACGACACGCGGACTGGGCTATCGACATGCGTTCGCTGAAAAGAGTATGAGAGCTTCTCCACAAGTCAAGGGAGCAAGCTAATAGAATCAGCCAAACAGACCAAAAAAGAAAACCAAGGCATACCACTCTTCTTTTTCTTTTTTCTTTTTTGTTGTCTCAACGCTTCTCCTTTCTCCTTCTTCTACTACTCGCAACTACAACAAAAGTTAAACTTTTGCATTTCTCCCTCTAAAACCTTTTTCTCTCCTCTAAAGATAACCATGCCATCTGCGGTTTCTTTAAGAGGTGGCAAAATGCTTCAAAAGTTGATTAACAAGAGAATGAATTCCGACGACGAAGATATTTTTTTCTCATCCTCCATTTCGATCACATCCTCCAACCGTCGACCTGGCGCTCCACCTTCACTACTAAAGAACGCCCGATCAACGCCAAATTTTTCAAAAGCCTCCATGGAGCAAACAATACCAATGCCACCCCGTGGCCGCTCTAGACCAAACAGCGCTGAATCGGATGATATTACTGACAGGTACTACCCATCCTTGTCGCATTCCGCAACTTCCGAGTCTTCTTCCGGCAGTAGCGCAGACTTTAATAAACGACCCCGAAGCGTTGAAGAGGTTGTACAGTGGATGGATGATCGTGTTCTACAATATCCACCCATGAGACCAAGTACTAGCGAAAGTGTCTCCAGGGACATCCGGGTCACGCCGAAACGCTGGAACACCGTAACCTATAGAGCTCGATTCGATGATCCATATGCTTTGAAAGATAGTCTGCAAGAGCAAGATCGACTCATCGCTCAACACTATCTATTAAGAACCGCATTCAAAGGGTACATAGTCACTCGTTATTGCCTCTTTCCAGGCTCGCAGTCAAATAGTAGGGTATTAACATGTTATTTCAACAGTGATTTTTCTGCTCCAATACGACAAGTCCTTGAAAAAGGTGTTGTTGTCCTTGATGTTGGGTAAGTTCTATCTCGTTACTCACACGGAATGAAGGTTTCTTTCTCCATTAACACATTCTTTCTATTCTTCTTCCGATCGCGCTTACTATATTGTATCAGTTGTGGCCCAGGTAAGCACTACTATCCCATGAAATAAAATATTGTAAAATGACAGATGATGGTACTAAACAACAGCATTTTTTTTCTCTCTCTCTCTCGTGGATCCATTTTGTTTGTCATGCAGGAACCTGGACTATGGTAAGTTTTTTTTTTACATTCAGTTTTTAATACACGACGGAATATGACCACCTCACTAATAAGAAACCGCCCTTAGGAAATGAGCACGCTATTCCCGCGTTCCACCTTTATCGGCATTGACATTCATGAAAACTACCCAAAACAAGTCAAGCCGAAAAACTGCCATTTCCGTAAATGCAACGCTGTGGGCGATCAACTTCCGTTTCCCGACAACAGCATTGGGTTTGTTTTTCAACGAGACTTAAACTGGGGCCTACAAGCGTCTGATTGGACTAGGCTTATTAAAGAGTACCACCGTGTACTTAAGCCTGGTGGTTGGATCGAGCTTGTAGAACCCGATATTGAGACCCAACAAAGCTCTGTCAAAGAGCGAGCATTGTATGACAAAAGTGAGTTCCCGTGTTGTTTTGAGCCATCATTTTGCCCACCGCGGTATTAACATCTTTTTGTTTACCACCAGTCATTCACGTTCTGTCATGCCGTAGCCAAGACCCTTTCGTCTCTAGAAGATTGTCGTCGATCTTAGCCACAAGTGGATTCCGAAGAGTGGAAAGTCGATTCCAGTCACTACCGCTAGGGTGGAGTGGTGATATTGGTGACGCTTATGCGCATTGCTATCAACAACAATTGCAAGCTCTCAAAGGTCTGATAGGCTCTTCAACTGTAGGAGACGCAATTCCATCTATCCTTGCAGAATGGAAAGAGTTCCATGCCTATATCAACTGGCATTCTGCTGTGGCTCAAAAACCCTGGACGACTCGCAGAGAAGATGCTACCTACGCCTTCCTGTAGACACCCCTTATTCCCCCCTCACCTGATCGAACCGTTAAAGAAGAAAGAAACCCCACCACATCTCATAAGGAGGATATTCCGATATTGTTTCGACTCCATACCCTGCTAAGAAGAAAAACGATCCTCAACCTATGTCTCCCTTAGCTCAGCTGCCTGTAGTAGTTATACTAATTTGCTCAACACTCATTGCTTGCAAACCGAGTTTGAGCATGTTTATCCAAACCAAACTCTCATTCCTATTCCTTAATCTTTTTGTCACTACCCTATTATATATCCATATGTACCATTCATTTTACCCGATGCCTTTCTTGTCGTAGAACCTTCATTTGTAACAACAACGATGCATTCAACAACCGTTAAGCTGGTAGTAAAGCTCACCATGTAAAACCATTGAACCCAACGCTTCATAATGCAATCAGTTGCTCCCCATGTGAATGCTAACTCTTACTCCTACGAAAGGCGCTATTTGACCGACATCGAGGGTTGCACGCTTAAGGAGATCGATCTCTATGCCACACTTTCTAAGGAAACAGCATCACTGTAAACAACAGAATCTCCGTGGAAAATTCTATTTCGTCATACATTCGAAAGAACATCAAAGGTGGTACATAAAAACGGATCGATGACAAAGAAAACGGGGAAGAAGAACAGGAGGTATGTCAGATGTATAAGTATTGTTACAAGGTTGGATATAGAGCTAAAACAAGAACATTCACGTATATAAGGTGTATAAATGTAATACAAAGTAGAAAAGAGTATCATACATGGTAAGCAGAGTAAAGATATAAAAATAATAATGAGGCTACTCTTCGCCGACAGACTTGGAATCAGCCTTTATAGGCCGATATAAGAAATGGTTATCGTCACTTTGGCTCGTCAAGAGGATAGTGGGGTCATTTTTACCGGATCCCACCATGCCATGAATGCCATTCACCTCGATAGACGAAGGTTTCGAGAAGTCCTTGGTTGACAATCCATCATCCACCATGTCGGATTCTTCTTGCGCTTCAAAAGCATCGAGCATGGTCTCGTCGTCACCCCCATCATAAATGTCTTCCTCGCTACTGTAGTCCATGGGTGTACCAACCACCTCCATGTCGTAGTCTTCTTCATTCATGACAATGAGCGTTTCCTCATCCGGTGTACCGGAGGTCTTGCTTTCAGATATGGAATCCGATGACTCTTCCGCCGTCGTAAGGGTGACCTGATGTTGTTGTTCAATTTTTTCCATTTCTCTCTTTCTCGCTTGCTCCTCCTGCAACTTTTCAATATTCACGAAATCTAGTATATAAGATCGAACATCTTGGTCCTCATCCAGAGCAAGGCGGAACAGTAGTCTATGCAATGGGTTTCCAAGGTGATCGACACTATGTAAAGGTTGCGAATCCAAATTACCGGCGTCTTCCCTATGCCCATCTGAAGAAAAAAAAAAGTGTGTCAGAGGCATGATCCAATAAACTGGTGTGCCTCCTTTCGCCCCTTTGTACGTACCTGTCATGCATAGAGCCCTGACCGTCCGTGATGCTGCTATACGAACATTGACAACAGGATCACTAGCGAGGGGTTCCAGCCGAGGTAAGAAAAAAGCAGAGAAATCAGACACTGAGATACCAGAAGCGATCATTGCTGAGCATGTATGAGCAAATCTATAAAAGGTTTTTGGTGTGAGTTCAAGAGTAGTTCGATTGAAACAAGTACGCAAAAAAATATATAAATAAAAAATAGCTTACACTATTCGTCCACGATAACCTTCCCATCGTGCGAAACCGTCTATCCTCTCCATGACATGGCTCAGAAGTACCAAGTTATGCTCGCGCCGATTTTCAAGCATTTCGATCATGGCCTCTTTCTTCTCCTCGTCATCTGTATCTGGCACTTCCTCCTGCTCATCTGTGTCCACAGCTTGCTTGACGATTTTCAGAATGACAGGAAACTGTGATTGACGATAATTAGACACCATTAACACGTATTTTAAATAGATAAGAGGAAAGAGTGTACTCACGCATTTGGTTCCCGTCTCTCGAACGCTGGCGAATTCGTCTTGACAGGCTCGCAGAGCCAAGGGTAGAATGTACTCTACTACCAATTCGGGTTCCACCAGCTCGGCAATAAGTGGTAATTGGTCAGCCAGGATATCCCGTAATCGCCAGTTGCTAAAAACACCATCCCATACTTCAGTGAGAATAGGGATATATTCCGACCGAGACGCTGGGGCCAAAGTAGCAAGAAAATCGCCCATGTGTTCTAAAACACCTTGCTTGACTTCATCAAGATCCATTAAATACAAAGCAAATATTTGAATTAAATCTCGCTCGGCTCGTTCTGCTCCAATGGTCTTGGCCACCTCATGCAGTGAATGAGCGAGCGACCGTCGGACCTTGATCTGGTAATCCTTGGTTAGCGTCAAATAAGTTTCCTTAAGATGAGAATCCCATTTGCTTCGGCCAGCTGCTATAACAACCGCTGGAAAATTGAAAGCGCAGATATATGTCCGATCTGCTTCCATTTTGTAAACTTGGATACCACCTTCTGTTGTACCAACGGATAAAAAGAAATCCAATAGAACATCAGGCACCTACACGAGTGGATGAGTTTCCGAACGAACGAATCATCATTTTGCAACCGATAGACTATACTTACATCACCGGGTGATCTAGTTGTTTCCCAATCTGCTGGTAAGAACTTGGCTATCAATTCGCCCGTAATCTCCCACAATGCATTCCGAACATTCCTAGAAACATCATTTTTGTACGTATCAAGGGCTTCGGTAGCCAGCTGTCGCTTCAGGTCTTCGGGTAAGACACCGCAAATCATGGGCAACGATAGAGCACAGGACCTTCTAACATGCCAAATACTGTCCTTGGAAAATGTTATGTACATTGGAATCTAGAGTGACAATGTAATTAGCATTTACTGCTTCGCCAATTGTGGTAATTCGCCATTTTGGTTAAACTGGATATAGAAAAAACTAACCAGTTTGTCAATGACGGTCTGTGCGTCTATCACAGATGCCAGGCTACCCAGAGCAGACGCTGCCTCTTTGCGAACATAGAACACCTGATCGGTAGCCAACTTTTCGACAATCGGAAGACAGCTTTCAGAACAACAGTCTTGCCCCAGAATAGGCGCTAATCCACAAATGAGCTACAATTGTAATCAATTATTGGTTAGCGAACCTTTGGACGTCAAATAGCGGCTCATGTCAATCAGCTTACCGAGAGGCACATCATCTTCCCTAAATTCATGTCACTTTCATCAACACTCGCTGAATTTTCGGCACTCGTATCAGATGTTTGACCGGATGGTCGTATTCCATTCGCGATGTTGAATAATTTCATTATAACGCCTTCGAAGATTTCTGTTCGTAAGAGTTCTTTTGCGACGTGTGAAGTAAGGATGGTTGAAGGTTCTTCTTGAGAAGTCGAGATGTACGATAGATGTGACGCTATATTTACAATGCACTGCTGACCATAAGCAGCAAGGTTGGAATTACGGTCCAGTAAAAAGTCTAGAAATATCAGGGAAAATGACTGAGGTGGTATGCTATCTACCGGTCGATAGTCATCGGTTGATGATGATAGAAAGGAGGATGTAGCGGCTGAAGATGAGCTTCGCTGTCGTGGTACGCTGCTGGGAATAGGTGTGGCAGCCGCCTGTTCCAAATCTGATGGTTGCTGTTGCGCCTCTCCAACCTCTTGTTCCGTTGCAACCATATTGTCCGTCGGAAAACTTCCATTCATGGAAGAGGATGCCTCTTCTTGAGCTCTAGTATCAGCTTCCTCCTCAAATGATGTGCCGTCTTCCTTCACAAAGGAATCCAAGCTCAGCTTTGAAAGTCCGTGAATGCTGTTTTTACAATCATCAGCTATGGTGTGCGGTTCAACTTGAGGAGGACAGGACTAAAAGAAGGATTCGTCAGTGGTGCGATAAAACCTTCAGATTCTCACACTTATAGCTAAGCATACCTCATAAAGATACAAGACGATACGGTCTAATTCTAGTGCCAAGGTCTCTCGAACTCCATCATCTACGACGAGTTAACATTTAGCTCTCAATTACGCAATACTGCCTAAAACGTATCAAAATTTAAAAGGTACCTGAATCCGACGCCAGAGCACTCAATAAAGGCAATATGTATTCTACGAGATCCGATATATCGATATTACCAATGACGGAGGTGAGTTCCTTTATAGCGAGTACTCTTAAGAACAAGAGTTAGCAAAAAGACATTGGATCAAATGACTAAGCATTGATGTATTCATACCTATGCATAGCAACATCGCTTTTGCCAAATGAGTACAATCTTTCAAGCGGGGTCAATGTCTCGGTGTGACGAAGTTCGTCAATGGACAGTGTTTCCGATAAGGGCTCTACTTTGAGAAAGTGGATGAATAAACGGATAACAGCATAACCCATAAGATGTGGCTGGATCCGGGATTCATTATTTATGTTTCTTGCAACATTGGTGTTTGTTGTTGACATCGCATATTTAGACACAGTTGCTACGATCTTCATCTCACTCCACCAACCATGGTGAAGGGCATGCGTTTCCCAATTTCAACGTTACACATTTCAACATACCTTCCGCCATCGCCTGCAGCAATTCTTCCGAACTCATTTCAAGTTCTACGCTGGATCCTTTGGTAGCAAATTCAACCTCTTCGGTGGTGACAAAAGGTTCATCTTCGATATTGGTATGTTGAGGTGAAAGCTCGATGATAGTAATGGACTCTGCGGGCTCAAAACTGCCGGTAGTGTCGGGATTGACAGCTGCAACTGGAGGTGCTTCCAAGTGATGCAACTGAATGGCAGTACTTTGATCTGGCTCTTTGAGCTCTGACTCCCCGGAGAATTGAAATCCAAGATCTATACGTCGGAAATGAACAAATGGAATGTCAAGGTCAAGTTTGAGGTTTTTTTTTTATGGTTGTAAAATCAGATAGTAGACGCTGGGATCGCTGTTGGGATTCGAGGCGAAATGTAGCACCGTTATACGATGAACTCCAGTGCCCATAGGAATATGAAGATTTTACATACCAGCCATGAGAGGAAAGAACAAGCAAGCACTCTACGCCATTCTGTCCCAGCAGTCAATGTGCACACTCCCCACCTTCACCGTGCTCCGATGAACACGTGACTATAGCATTGAACTGGCTAAAGGTGCTGTTACTCGCACCTCCATTCGACTTTATTATACATGGTTTGGAGTAAATGGAGGAGGTAAAGAGGTGTCAGTAACTCTCTGGAGATATGAAATAGAATTGCGTGCCATATCAACAAGCAATTCAATGAAGGTGGCGGTGATGAAAAATGGAGAATAGGTAGCAAAAAAAACGATTTCTCGCCATCGATTGAGATAAAGAGAAAATTTTTGAGCCTTGTAAAATAATTGCTCATACTGAGTTCCTTCCATACGATGCTTTGCGTATATTTTGTATAGCTTAACCAGACATGCAAGTGGATAGACGAGAATGCATTCAACCAATACGCCAGGTATATATGAACCGAACCCCGAACCTCCGCCAGCTTTCAGAGCGTCTAATGCCAGCGTTGCCACTTGCAGAGCCACCAAATTATCAAGCTGGTCGCGCAAGCTCAAAAAGGTAGATAAAAATGAGGCAATTAGGAGGGAACTTAGAAGAACAGTGGTTAAAAACAAATAGACGAATAATAATATGCCTATGACCTGTGGCTCGTATAGCAAAGTATCCCCAATCTCCGGTGCGCTAAGAGGTGCCAAGAGTAAAAAAGTGTGTTCATCATACAAAGATAGCAAAAAAAACATTGGCACTTACAATAAGGCGCCCAATGCTAGCAACTGTAATATTTCCCATGCAGTCTTGTCGGTGTTGATAGCGGCCACCGCCACCCAAAAACCGATTAGGACGATAGCACCCATTGCCAGTACCCAGGAGGCTTCCACCAGACACCTGCAGAGCTGTATCTCAATGCGACTGACAGCATCGAATGGGCGGGCATACAACATGAGTCGAACTAGCATGATCGGACTAATGACGGCTAAACATACGTAGGATACGTGTAACTGTCGGTAAGCGCTGGGCAGAGACCTTGTAGTGAGACCTAAAATTCTCCATATGAAGGATACCAAGATCACATAAGCGGATAAGGTTCCCAGACACGCTTTGATGGACACAACGCTTTTACGAGGATGTGATAAGAACTAAAGAGGAGAATTCAGCCTATTGAAAATAGGTGACTGTCAACCAAAATGAGAGACTCACATTCAGAGTCTCTAGAATAAGATCACTCAAGGCAAAAACATAAAAGACATATTCGTAGGTATGTGGCGGAAATACGGTATAATTCTGGTTAGCAACTGTAGCCAGGTAAAGAGAGACGTAAATAGCTCCAGTCATAAATTGCAACAGGGCCTGATATCTTTAACAAGGGCTGGTTCAGCATATGGTTTACCGAATATGACCTTTTTGACAAAAAAAAAACTCACTTTGGAGAACGCCATTTTCCGAAATAAACCATCGTGAGCCGTGTGACCTTGTTGGCGGCCGTCAGATCTGTCATTATGGGGTGGCCATCCTTCCAAATTTCCTATTGTACCTCATCATCAGACCAACGTTAACTATAAATTAATATGGCAAGATACTTACATCGATGCCGTCTTGAACGGGTTTACACAAGAGAATAGTCATCGCTGGCAATTGCAAGATGATATCTAGCGCTGTTTCAAATCCATCGCGACACCAAAAAAAAAAGATCATCAGTGGAAGGTATAAAAAATAAAACGAGGGCCTGCCAGGAAGTACGAGAAAGGTCTTTAAAAGTACCTGATCCCTGAGCTTCCCATTCGTGTAATAGAATTTGGCGTATTCTGATATGATATCGATCGTGTTGATCTTGCAATAACATATCCAGTACCTTGATGGCCCATGATTCAAGCATTTTGTGCTTATCGAGGGGTTGAAGAAGTAGGGATTTGACTACCACATAAAAAGCCGCGTCCCCTCCGTGAGCCACCAAGTCGGAAAGCCCTGGGTGGTCGGTGGTAGAATTAGCAAGTTCGTCTATTCTTTGATTGAGTTCTTTGACGGTGACAATGGGATAGCGAATGTGTAGATGTGGGTCCTGTTGCTCATTCTGTGGCTGCTGTAGCAATGGTGTGTGCTCATTGACTGTGCTCATGCTGTTTGTCTGTGCGAAAAATAGCGGGAACAATATCGGAGCACAAAAGCAGGCGATTCACAGAAGCTTACTGGTTGTGACACCCCATCTCGAGTGAAAAGGAGCGTGATGAGGTCAAAAATGGTGTCGACTTCCAAAATCAGACCGTATGGGTGCTGTGATACTTACACAAAAAAAAACACAACCAGTAATAAAAGATAAAGCAGAACTCTCAAAGACGAAATGCAATTCCCCGGTTGAATCTCGACAAAAAACCTTTCATCTTTCTCCCTTTCATTCTTTTTGGCATTAGTCTTTTGAGGTTTACCTCCTCCTTCCATTTCTTTTCCACACTATTATGGCACCCAACGTCCAGACAATAGCCGATTTAACAACAAGGACGAGAGTCACAACGGGTGATGTTCCACCTCCATTGGTAGGAGCAACCACTACCGTCATTGGCAACCAAATGTTTGTATTTGCTGGCCGTTTGGTGACGACAAGACGAATGACCAATGATATGTACATTTTGAACCTTGAAACATTGGAATGGACAAGATTTATCCCACCTCCAGGAGCTGAGCGACCCCCTAGGCCGAGATATTTTCATTCAGCCAATGCTTATGATGACCAATTGGTGATATTTGGAGGCATGGGGTATTCAAGATCTTCCGAAGATGGCCTATGTGCTTTAGACGATGTGTGCGTCTTCAATGTAGCAAAGATGGAGTGGCGCTTTGGTAGCATTGCACCAACATTGTACAACGCTAGAGCTCGCTACGCACATCTGTCTAGCGTATCAGGAAACTTACTCGTGATCGTTGGAGGACAAGATATGAACAATCAATACATCCCAGAGATCAACGTCTTCAACATCGAGAAGTGGGAATGGATTCAGGTCCGACCTTTATCAAAGCAATGTGGCGCGTACCGTTCCGTTTGCGTGAGCGCTGAGTTACCTGCTGGAATATTAGAAGGCGACGCAGCAGCGGCTGGAGAGTATGGATTTGAAGATGTCACCACTCCAACCTCTGGAAAGAGACAAGATTCATTGAAAAATGGTACCGACTCCAACGCAAATTACCGCATGTCGTATACACCAGCCGCTTCTACCGTAGCAAAGGACTCTCACTCTCCCATCTTTTTATACTCCAACTACAACTTCACTGATGTAAAACGAGAATTACAAATGTTCGCACCACCCATCAAACAATCACAGTTCCAGCTCAAAGATCGCTCCAATGAGATGTCAGGCTCAACGCTTCCACCAGGTCTTCGATTTCCTTCTGGCCATATGCTAGGTTACCACATGATATTGGCAGGAACGTATTTAACACCTCAGCACCAAGTCTTTCAGCTATGGTCACTCAACATTTCAAATTTGATATGGACAAAAATGGAGACTGGTGCTTCATTATCCACTGGATCATGGAATCGAGGTGTTCTGCATGAAGCTGCTAACCAATTCCTTGTGTTTGGTAACCGAGACCGCTCCCTATTAGACGACTACAATCATCGCCAAACCAATTTCGAACACGTCGTTGTCATCAATACCGAGTGCTTTGGCATATATCAACCCCCCAAACCTTCATTTGCTCCCGTCGCTCAGGAAATGGGTTTGAGCATGCTCAACGATACTGGCATGGCGGACTTTGAGATTTTGACAAGAGATGGCGTGACTATTCCCGTGAATTCCATGATACTAGCGCAGAGATGGCCATACTTCAAAAAGATATTAGAGTCAAGCAAGGAAGATCTCGAGATTGACGAAAAAGAAGCTCCCGAGTCTCCCAGTTCCCAAGTTGCTACCAGAAAGGTTTCTCTGTCACCAAGCCGAAGGACCATGTTGCTGCCAGAACCGTACTCCATTGTGTTTGCGCTTTTGCAGTTCTTTTACGCTGATAACCTGCTAACGGCGCAACAGCACCAACCGAACGTTTTGGCTCAATTGCTCATTCTCTCGGATATGTATATCATCCCCCGACTAAAGAAACTCGCTTCCCACGCTCTACATCAAATGTTGACGCTGTCTACTGCCAGTTTGATATACGAAACAGCTGCCCTCTCCAATGAGCATCCTTTGCAAGTACGCGCACTGAAAGTCATGATCAATGCTAAAAAGGCCATGGCCCTTCAAGCTGCGGCCAGTCAATCATCCAGCCCCACCACTCCCAAACCCAACAACTTGAATCTCTCTTCGTTGTCTCTCAGCATGCCACGATCCGCTACACCCATGATAAACACTGGTTTGAACACCCCCAATACACCATCTTACAAACAACCATCAGAGGCCGGTTCGTCCTTCTTTGACTTTCCTAACGTCGCTCAAACACCAGTTACGCCTGTATCTTCACCTCCACCTCAGCCTGGTAGTTTCTTTACCTTATCATCGTCAAAACCAAAAACTCCACCTGCTGCGTCTAAAAAGGCCGCAACCACCACGAAAGAAAAGGACTCGGATTCAGTAAGCGTAGGCACAAAGAAAGGAAAAGTCATGACCGCCGCTGAAAGAAGGAAAGCTCAAGAAAAGCTCCTGAATAACTATGGCCCTGTTAACATGTCCTTTGGTTTTTAAAACCCCATACCTTGGTGCCGAAAAGCTCGAGTTAGCCTCTGTGTCTGGAACATTGTGGTCGCCTTGCTTTTTCACCATTCCCTATTTCAGAACTCTCTCTGTCCCTTCCTTCTCTTCTTATCTACATACCAATTTTACACAGCATATTGAGCTTCAATTAAAAAAAAAAATTACAATTGACCTTTACAACATATGATGTAAGACTGACCTGTCTCCATTTATACAATGCATGCGGTGGTTTATTCCTTGAAATTTCACAACTTTGCTATCTAGAGCGACGGTGGTGGTCTATGAGACCTACTGCAATTAGGCTCAACCTAAAGCTCGACTTGGATATGGTCGGTCAACGTTGAACGAGATCTTATTTGGTCACAGCATCACCTTGGTACCATATCTTTACCATCACGTTGTGCCGCCATCCGTACCCATTCATACTTTAATTGAAATTCAACTATTAAGAAATAAAAAATGTATATTATACAGCATTTGCATGTATGTGAATACGATAAACTACTCATTTGGATGAAAGATCTTAAGGATATGTATGTAAATTTCAACAGCGAGATAAACCATATTACATTGGTCGAGACTCAACAACGAGATAGTATGGTATATCTTTTCTCTTTCCCTCCTTTCGTTGTTGCTTCCGGGCTCGTCTCTCTTCTTTTTTCACATCACGTCGCTCTCGTTTCTCTTCTCTTTTCAAATTTCGTTGTTCCCGTTTTTCCTCTCTTTTCCAATCACGTCGCTCTTTCTTTATTGCCTTACGATCACCCATGTTTTGCTGCTGTTGGTACTGTGACGGAAAGTGTCGAAGAGATTCTTCGTCAGACGACGACGATGACGACGATGAATCTGAGGAGCTGCATGAAGAATTGTCCTTTAACACTTCTGGTGCTTGAAGACCGCTTAGTGGCCTGTCCCCATGCATGAGCGTGACATTTACGCCACGAAGGTGAAAGTAATAGCAGTTCCAGATATCCACTAGACTTCCAACTTGATTGGCTTTACCGCTCTTCATTCGGCGTTGTATGGCCCGGCTGATAAGAATTCCAGAAGCGCCAGCACCCAAGGCCATAGGCAAAAAATGCGATTTCACTTTTTCTCCAGATTCTAAGCGACCTGAGATACTCAAGTCCTCAAGAAATCGGATCCATTCCAGCTCTTGTACGTCGTGTCCATGTAGAACATGTCCTGGATACATAAGAGGGAACCCGGAATCAAGATGACTACCTGTGCAAGGTATTTTGATAGCAGCAAAGTGTAAAGGACGCTGGAAAAACTGTGGTGGTCGTGAAAGACATGGAGGTGGGGGGTCAAGAGGTTTGCGGTTAGACTTCGATTTACCACCCATGAATCCTGCGCTCGATGTCTCATAAGGTCTACCGACTTGTGGTGATCCACCGTATTGCTGTGGAGGAGGAGTGTATTGACCAGGAGGGGCACTGTATTGTTGTGGAGGAGGAGTGTATTGGCCACTAGGGTCGTTGTATTGTTGCGGAGGAGCGTAATAGTTGGGCCGCGGTTGTCCATATCCTCGAGAAGCTTCATAAGGAGGAGCATCGTTGTTATGGTATGAATCCGATTTCATGGCAGGAGCGGTGGCTGAATCCGAGTATGAGCTGGACGATGCGTTGTATGCGGGGGGCGGGGGTATGCTTTCATAGCCATGGTCAGAGACATGACTGCCCAAAGGATGATTTTTTTCCGACATAAGAACGAGTGTAAATTTCGAAGAAACCAAAACCCGCTGAATTTATATTCATTACATGGGGTTTGAAAAAAACAAGTCAGTGCTTGGCGTTTCGCTTGTGCGCAGCAGACCACGCTTCCTTAAGCAATAAATACAAATATGAAAGAAATATGTGCCGTACAATATAATGTAATGTATACCATGACGCAACGAAATGATAGCATTTTAATGTTCCAAGCTTTTGAAACTCTTTCTACCCCCTTCACTCCAATCGGACGAAAAGCGCGATTTGTAGGCAAGAAGTAAGTTGAGTAAAGTAGAGGTTATTGGTTCTGTTGAGCTCACTCAGTTCGGGACATCTTTTACGCTAACTCAACTGGCCAAGCAATCAGGGACACTATGGAATAAGGGTTTTCAAGGCCGCATTAGAATCTGAGACATATTGAGCTCTTCTTTAAAAATGACGAATGATGGACCACCAAACCAAAAAAAATCTGCCCAGGTCCGAAATCTTTTAAAGGTTCGCCCAAAGTGGGCAAAATAATTACTTGGCAGCGTGTTCATTGTATTTTTTTCATCTCCGTAAGTGCTGCGCAAACGGTGGAAACGCCTTTATGATAGAAACGTAACAGAGACGAAGGAGATCACCAATATCTTTCTTAGCGAAAGCAATCGTACTGAAATCGTAGCTTCATATTATTTTCCATCATTTGCCCAACAAAAAATACTTTCATTCCGGCTGCAAAAATAATAAACACATAACCTCATTGTAGATCCATATTAGTCGTTATGCTTTAGGAACCTCGGTCACCCCATCATGGAATTCAAGCTTGGGTGTTAACAGGTATAACAGGGTTGCATGAAATACCGAAGTGGTTCCAGTGGTAAGGGCGGAGTACGAAATGACTCCGTGAAAACCTATGTCTATCGTGCTGGCTCGCGCTGGCAGGAATATGAATACAGAGCTTACTTTGCAAGACGGTAGCAAATGCAGCTATAGCTATAAGTTTCATTATAATTCTACGTGTATGTATGCCTATTGAAATTGCTATATATACACCAATAATGTCGCTTCAATAACAAGGCCAATGCCATATTCTGGAGAATCTCATATGCTAAACCTCATTCACTGACATCGATCACATGATAAAGCTTAAAACTTTCAACCAACGTTATTACTTTTCCTATGCTGGACCAGCCAAAAAAAATGTAAGCTACGTGTGTGTATGTAAATGTAACTCTACAAAAGATACAATGCGGAAAAAATAAATGACATGTACAAATGCTGGCAAAAGCGCAAGCGATGAGAAAATATACAGTAGAAAATCGAAGTAAAAAAATTAGCATACACAAGTGGTGACAAACTGGTCAAGCAACTTATGGTCATCCTCCTTAATCATCATGAAGCCAGTTGACATCAGTGATGCCGGATTCCTTCGCTTCCTTGAGTATGTCATACACTAGAGATCGTAGTGTGGTAGGGACGGATGGTGGAGGCAGCAGTGACGACAATGCATTTGGATTGTATGCGTCTGATACAACGGAAGTCGATGGTCGTCGATCTCTTGCAAATACGCTAGGTCGTGGTACACTGTACTCTGCAATCTGCGAATTTATCCATAAACTGTCTTCATGGTCTACAAGATTGGCGGTTTGCGTCCAAGGCTCTTGGTTAGTAGTCGTTTTGGTGAATACGGATTGCTGATCTCTACTTCCGTCACCGTTGGTCATATTCAAGCAGGCATTGGTCAAGCGCTCGATTCCGCATCTCAAGCATCGTCTAGCATCCAGCTTTTGAAGCTTCGGGCAGTTGGTGACCCAACTCCAGATCACCTTAGCCGTAACCCAATCACATGCTTGCATATTGACATGCCGTAATGCCGGACACTGGGTACCGATGGCTCGAATGGCTTGGTCCAGCTCGATCCTCACATGTGTAAGTCCAGGTTGCAATGCAAACGTTTGTATAGACGAAACATATTCTCCAGTCTCCAAAATCAAAGAATCACAAAATAATGCAGTATTGGACAGATCTAAGAATGTCAAATTCGGACAACAACTGGCAACTTGCAAGAAAGACGATGTTGATAACGTAATAGTTGGGGTGATTTTGGAGTTGGAGATATTGGTAGTTTCGACATTAGCCCATCGATCTGCCATGTTTTCTAATGCATCGATCAGATCACCGCCATCTGATGGATTAGTATTTGCAGTGTCGGTGTTTTCTACATGAGATTGTAAAGTTAGTACCAAGGAACTCTAGAGGATGATCTAGGTGGTGGGCATTGCGCGATTATAATTTGTTTGTAAAAAGAAAAAACTTTACCTGGAAATTCATATGATGATGATAAATTGATGGAACGAACAAATTCGCCAAATGCATATTGCTGATTCGGCCGCATTAAAGTCAGCAAAAAAGTTGCCCATCGGTAAGTGCTGTGGATCTTTGGGTGTCGGAATAGTAGAGGAGTTGCGCAGTTCATCCAATGCCGACTTACGAGTGTAGCATTGTATAGAGAACCTTGCTCGTCAGCATCAAGTAAATGATTCAATATCTCAAACATGAGTTCTGAGGGGAGCGCAATATACTTTTGCTGAACAACTCTAACGTTGGATTTGCAAACTGGTTGCTTCGACGGGTCAGTCGGGATGAGAAGATCTAAACTCGGAAGGGTATGGCGGTCTCTATTTGCTTTTATTGCCCATGCATGATATTCTGAGCGAGACATTGTGTAGATTGTCTCTTTTGAAGTTGTCATGAAGGAAAACTTGCGTTGAGTGGGGAGATGAAATTGAGGCTTATGAAACAAGAGAATTGAAAGAATGGAGAAACGAAGAGACCAACCCAACTCAACCCAAGAAAACCCGAAACACGTCACGCCCAAAATGTGGCCTCAGCCAAGA
This sequence comes from Umbelopsis vinacea, assembly GCA_016758895.1. NCBI lineage: Eukaryota > Fungi > Mucoromycota > Umbelopsidomycetes > Umbelopsidales > Umbelopsidaceae > Umbelopsis > Umbelopsis vinacea. The sequence continues at coordinate 709,573 of JAEPRA010000003.1, read as the reverse complement.
CAAAGCGAGCGTGCAAACGAGTACAACCTTTCCTCTGGATTAGAAGCAGCCAATGTTGTCACCATCCAAGCAGCATTCACCTGCTTATACATCTGCTGACAACGGTCAGTTCGACAATCCTTTTGCTCAATCTTCATCCGACGCTATTCTGAGCAATGATGGTTACATTGAACCTGACTTGGACCTGAGCGGCCAATCAACCACCCGTCCCAGCTACCCACCTACCTCATCTGCACCACCTACTAGCCAACCTAATCCCTTTGCTCAACCCACCGGCAGAATTGGAACCACCTATCAACCGCAAGCTGCGACTACTACTTCGGGCTATACTGGAGAAGACACTTTGGATGAGCCCGTCTCGGTCACCATTGTAAGTACAGAACATTGCCTTTCTATCAAAAATGCACCGCCGTCCCGCTGACAACTTCTGCCTATGGTCGTTTTCCGACAATAGATGCGCGATCTTCGACAAGTGGCCCTAAAGCTAAGACAAGTTTTATATCCTCAAGGAAACAAAAATGTTCTCCGAGACTGTAAGCTATTTTCCCCAACCTGGACAATTTCGGTCTCGAATTTACTGATTTATTTTACCTTTACGCTATAGGGGATCTGTGGGGTCCATTGATCTTGTGTTTGGCATTGGCAATTACTCTTAGTGCAGAAGCTCCCGCCGATCAAGCTGTAGCCATCTTCACAGGTGTATTTGTTATTGTCTGGATTGGTGCTGCAGTTGTGACACTGAATGCCAAAGTCCTTGGCGGCGCTGTGTAAGTGCCTTTTTTAAATTAACCCTTGGGCTGCGACATGATCTCTCATCTTGGTTCTCCTTTTAGGTCATTCTTCCAGAGCGTGTGCGTTATTGGTTACTGTCTGTTTCCTTTGGTCCTTGTGTCCTTCATTACTATCTTTGTCAAGACCGTTTGGGTTCGACTTCCGCTGGCTGCTATCACCTTTGCTTGGTCCACTTACGGTACGTATGAGTGATTGAGGAATGATGTTATGGAATGCCTTTTTTTTTGTAAACTCACGCAATCGCTATAGCATCGGTCGGCTTCTTGTCTGAGTCTGAGATTCACCTGAGCAATCGCAGGGCGCTTGCGGTAAGTGATACTTTTTGCTACTACAAGTATGGATGCTTGGCGTACTAAACTCTACTCGATCCTAGGTATACCCACTCTGCTTGTTTTATTTGGTGATAGCGTGGTTAATTTTAATTTCTTAAGACGGTGAGCCAATTGTAAGATACAGAATAAAAGAACAGACATATAAGAAAAAGTTAAAAATTTGAGGAAGTGTCGAGATTAGTAAAGGGAGCTAACTATCAGGGTGGAGTCTTCTAAATGCCATTAAATTTGGGTTGCAACGTTGATGGTAGCTTTTCAGGCAGTTCACCACCATTCTTCACTACCGTAACAAGGTGCATTGCCAGCGCGAATTGATACATATCCATGGCACCATCGTTGTCGTAATCAGATAATCGCCAAATGTCGGCGAGAACACTCGTATCCAAGCCAGTGTTCATCAAAACTGGCTTAATCTTTGATCCACTCACTATCCCATTATTGGGTTCGAGACCTTGAAACACTGATTTGTATTTGCTAGCGTCCACTGAGTCAGCATGCCAATAGGATGGAGGCAATTCATTGTTGGCCATGGCACTTTCAGCATCGAATTCTTGGAATGGATTACGTTCTGACGGAGCCAATTCTGGCTGTGCAGTATGTGGGAACATTGACATAACTTTTGGCAAATCTTTTGATAATGCCTAGGATGATCGTGGGTAAGTAGGGAATGGTGTAGCAATAGGGTCACGACAATACTACAATAGTTACCTGTTCTGCCATATTAATGACTTCTTCACGGTACGGCCGGAATTTGTCAAAGTCATAGTGAACAAGGCTCTGCCTGAAACGAGCTGCATTGGGGAAATCACCAGGCGCCAGGTGATAGGTTTGCTGTATTTTAATGAACTCGCTTTCTAAATTGGCAAGCAGCGCTTCTTGTTTTTTCTTCTTGCCAAAAAGCGATGGCATTTCCTTCTTGAGATGACTTATAATGAGAGCGTGTATCTAATTTTCAATAAGAGTGAGTAAGAGTGAATTCACTGATGCGTCGATCTCTGCTTTCATTGATCTCACCTTGGCAATTCTAGCTCTCTTAACGATATCATTCACTTTACGGATAGCAGCATTTCGTCGAAGATTTCTCAAATCCTTCAGCAAATCCTTTTGCTCAGCTTCTATCAGATCCCGGCACTCTTCAAAGCAATTTGCTGGCTTTTCGACCCAGAAACTAGTCAAGTATACCCGCAGCACCTCAGGCGTTTGGATGACTTTGCCGAGTGACCACATCATGGCACCATATCTGAAGGACGCAACGCTTTAGACAAAATCATGGCAACGTATATATTCGGGAAACCATAATCTACTTACACTCGCATCAGCTGTTGTTGGCTAACCATGTCGCTTTTGTTCAGAACAACGCGTACCTTTTCTTCATGTCCTTTCAAGGTATTAATGGCCATCCTGAATTCGTTTGAAATATCCAGTTTGTGAGAGTCGAACATGAGGAGAATTAAATCAGCACGGTTGGCGAACCACTCGACGACTTCAGTGAAATCGTATCCCCGATCTACTCGCTGTTTATCACCCGCCAAGATACCCGGTGTGTCGATGATGGTCATATTTTCTAAAACCGGGCAGGTTGTTTGAGACACCTAAAACCCAGGTGTTCGGGTAAATTAGAATTTCCATTTTCTTACTAGAAGGGAGCCAAACCATTTGTATATAAAGTTACCTGGAATCTAGACAAAAATGCTTGGCCAAACCGATCGAGACCCCTTTTTGGACAAAACAGAAAGAAAGGTTGGTTGGTTGATGAATTAGACAATGCACCCAGACAGAAACACGTACCTGAACGGAAGCTCAGAATTAACAGCCGCCGCGTTACCGGGAATGATGCGATCTTGGTTTCCGTGCATCACAGCAACAAAACGATCCGTCGTAGGCTCCACGCCAATGTGCTCGCCGGGATACTGCTTGCCGATAACACTACGAATGAATGAGGTCTTACCCTATAATTATGAACTGATTGTTAGCATTGTGGATACCGGGGTTGAGTATGATGCCAAGAATTTTTTATGTCAAAGTCTTACAGTCGAGTATTGGCCAAGAAGCAAAACGATCGGTTTGGCTCCTATATCTGATCCTGTCAGCGGTGCCGAATGGAAACCTAAATAAGGTACGAGGATTATTATGTTAGGAAAAGCAGGAATATACGAAGAATAGCGAATGAGGCCGAGTTTTCCAAGTCTACGAGGTGGAGCCGGGGATATTACGTGCCTTCAAAGTTATAAGTGGTTTCCAGGGGTCGAATCTTGCGATTGTAAATGGTTTGTAGACGCTCAATGACGGGAGCATACTCATCAGTACTCAAGCTCGCGGTGCTTGCTCGGGGGGGTATGCTCGGTCTAGGCGTACTAGGCTTTGAGATGGACATTTATGTTGGAGGGCAAATGAAGCAAACAAGAGAGTGCGATAGTGGCCTTGGCTTTTTATCCCGCCTTGGATTGTCTGTGGCACACAAAAAAGTAAAATATAGAAAGAAAAAAAAAAAAGGTGCTGAAAGTCCGTTTAGTCACTGAGCGGCTTGATGGAAGCTAGGATACTAGGATGCTGTGATGAAAAAGAAATGCAAGCTGCGTCAGCATAGAATTAGAACAACCACCACTGGATATCAAATATATATTGAAAATGGGATTCATTTGCACAAAGAAATAAAAAGCACAGGCTTTTTGTTACGCTCTCCCTTACATTCAAGGGATAGCTTTTAGACCACGACATTAAGGCGCCGTCAACTGCGCAAACCACCGCTTGCGCAGCAAAAAAAGGGCATTCAGGCAAAGATATCTTCAGTTTTTAATTTTTTTATTAGGTAAGAGAAAATGGCAGAGTGGGAAAGGAAAGAATGTACATCATCAAAAGAGCAGCGTCAACGCGGGTTTAAGCCATTAAGAAAAAAGGGAAATAATTGCTTTGCAGCATTGGTCGTTTAAGTATCGACCTATTTACAAGTTGTTATGTCAAAAACCAACTTTTTTTTGCGGAAGTATCAAAAATTGCATAAGTTCCCATGGGGAACGATTAGTGTCCTTGGTGATATAGATATGTGGCCATACGCATATAGAATTCAACGGGATCAAAGTCTTTGGACTTTTCTGGGGTAGGGGGTGTAGCCTTGAGCTTACTGGTAACTCGTGGGTACCAATCTGGAGATGCCTTCAGTTCCCAATGATCGGCAGGCACGGTTTCAACATATTTTCCCCATCTAGCGCTGGTGAGGCTGACCAAGCCATCATTGTCTCCTTCCTTCTCTTTAATGACTTGCCATGGAAAGCCCAGCGTTGACCAGATGGGAAGTGGCTTGGAAGCTCCATAAGAATAGTATTCAACGGTGGGATCGTCAGGCGTATTAGGGTTGAAATGATTTTTACAGTAATCAGTGGTAAGGTTTGAGTAGGCTGGTGTGTCGAGGGACTGAATGACCTTGGACACAACTGGATCAATCAACGTCGTGGGTATCTTGGCAAGTGCGGCCAAGGAGATGTTATTCACAAAGGGAAGAGAAAATCCCTCTGAATTCTTTTCATAGACAGTTTGAACATTTTCTTTTCCTTGCTCTACCTCACAGCTGGCAGTGCCAGGATCAATTCCGCCTCGCGCTGCCTGCTTAGCTTCCTGAGCAGCTTCGGCCACAGCAGACATCACACCAACACCAAGGTGATCGCGGCACCAATCCATAAAAGGCGATCCTCTGTGTGGGGTTGATACCGTTGTCAGTGACTTCACTCTATATGACCTATCTTTGATATGCGAAATCAAGTATCGACAGTCCAAACCACCCTGTAGGAACGCAGAAAAAAAAATGTGTTCAGTTTCTATGACAATAGACTCCGCGCATAATTACATCATTACGCTTGGCAGCTTCTTCGAACAATCAACTTACCATCGAATGAGCCAAAAAATTGATATCCTTGTCTTTGGCAGTTGCTGTCAGAATGGTATGTAATTCCTGGGCTCGAGTACTAATACCGGCAGTTCTTGGCACTCTTGTCACAATGACCTTGGCACCTAGTTTAGCCAAAGCGTCGTCGATACCAGACCAGTAATGAATTTGCAAGGACGGGATGGCATCAGGACCAATTTTGTCGTAGCCATACAATCCGTGACACAGAACGATGGGAGCACGAGGCGCAATATAGCCTGGGGTCACGGGCATGTCAAGGCCGTTGCATGAAGTGGGAATGTCCAAATCTTGTTGGTCTGACACTTGATGAGATGTGGATTGAACAATTTTGGAAGTAAAGAACGCAGCTGTGGTTCTAGATAATGTCACTCGGCCGTCCTTGGTAGTGAACCTAGGATATAATATATGTTCTCGATGTTGAGGGGCATATGTGACCAGCTTTTCCTGGATCCGGTCATAGAGGGTAGCAGAGGACGCGGTGAGCGACCCAATTGACTGCCTCAGTTGCGAATAAAGGATTGATGTTGAAATTGCAACCATGGCAGTCTTGTGAAAAGGGAGTTATAAGTTATATTGGTTGTGAGTTAGAAGAAGATGTGAGAAGAAACGTGCGTTGCCTGTATTGATTTGAACGGAGGCCAAGCATTAATACAGCAAATTCAATCGCCGCACCACTTTTTTCGTCACATGGATTGGGGCCACCCAAATGCTGGGCAGGCGTTTGTGGTAGCATCCTGATTGGTTACAGTTATCCCACGCAAAATCCGGTCGTTACCCGCCGCACATCAGCTGACACGTTTCCTTGGTCGTGCAGTATTGAAGCCCAAGTCCTAGAGTCATGGGATCCCATCACCTGCCAGTGCACAACATGAAGTGAAGCTTTTAGCAGTGAAAAATTATAATAGGATAATGTACATTGATAAGCCTTAACATAACCATTGCTCCCTCGGCTCCTTATAAGCAGAGCTGCTTCAAGTCCAACATAGTCATCCATTCACTCATAGGTCATCCATTGCAGCAGTCATCCATTGAAGCAGTATTCAATTGGAGCAGTATTCAACAACGTAGCGTATCATCAGATGCTATACATAGCAGACATAAAGCTGGATGCTCATTGTCTCTTGCTTGCCCTTTTCTAACTCTTTCCTCTCATCCTCCTAACAACTTCCTTGTTGAAATCCTTGTACTCAGATGCTGCTGCGATGAAATTTTAGCCGTTTGATTTTTTTTGTTATCTGATCTTTTTTATACAATCAGCTACTTGAAAAAATTTAAAATATCTATTCCGATCCGCTTCGCTATTTTACAACATATTGTCTCATTTTTCTAAGTTTTCTTTACTCCTTCTTCTTCTGCAAAGACAAGGCCGCCATGCCGGACCCTCACGCTACTGAGCGCACCCCTTTACTATCGCATTCCTCACAGCAATACAATGTTCAATATGACCTCAACTACTCAAATGAACCCATCACTCATGTTATACCCAATCAGTCTGGCACCCCTACTTACATTTCAACCCAACAATCCAAACAATGCTGCAGTGGTCGCGAAAACTGTTCCTTGGCTTGCCAAACTAGCTCCGCTTCTACCAATAGTTGTTGTCGTTCTGGTGACAACTTTACAGTCAATGTGCCCAATGACCAAAACGAGTGTTGTGGTCTAGGTCTAGGGTGTAGTATCAAAGGTGACGTAAAGACATGCTGTCGAGCAAGCTCCAGCAAAGCTGAAATCGAACGAAATGAATCTACTTGCGATGGCCTCTCTAGTCAACCATGGCAAAATAAGGCAGTAGCTTTACTATGTGCTCTTCTACTAGCAGGTAAAGAATTTTTTTATTATTAATTTTGGGTAGATGGTTTCTGGTACATTTCTAACCAACTGAACGCTCGTTCCTCAGTCGGAAGTCATTTCGCTGCACATACCTTGGGCGCAATGAAAAATATTATCAAAGAGGTAACACCTAACGTGCCATTGGTTCTTTGACGTAGCTTTTTTGAATATTGACCATCGCGTGGTGTAGGAATTCGGGATCTCCAATTCTCAATATGGTGTGATTCAATCAAGCGTATCTATTGTGAATACTATTTTGCCAGTGCTAGGTGGATTATTCATCGATGCTTTCGGAACGGCTACTGGTTCCTTTGTTACCACCCTTTTAATCACTTCTGGCAATGTCCTCGTCGCCTATTCAACCCACAACCGAAGTCTTATGACCATGATTCTTGGACGAGTCTTGTACGGTATCGGTAGTGGAACTGTCGTCATTGTCCAAGAGACTATCTTGAGCCATTGGTTTAGTGGTCGCAGCCTTGCTGGCGTGGTCTCCCTCATGCTGACCACGAGTCGACTGGTAAAATTTCTCCGCTTATGACCGGTTTCCCGTGCTGCAGCTGATTAACCGATATATTGCACCATTAGGCATCATTTGCTGCTCAAGCGAGTATGATTCCTATCGCTGAATGGACGGGATGGTATGGATATGCACTTTGGGTAAGTGTCTTGTCGGCCTTTGCCTAAAAGAAGGGGGGTGATGACATAATGGAAGCATATGACTAAACTCCAGACAAGTTCTCGGCCGCCTTATGCTTTTTCTCGATGCTGGTGAATATGATTTATATCATGCTGCTCAGGCATCTGGAGAAGAAGAATGTTACAGACAAAGCGTGCGCCAAGTTCCACATCGATAACATCAAACAGAAGAAGGACTTTAGCTGGAACAAATTGTTGCATCTACCTCACTCGTACTGGTTGATTGCCGTTATGGAATTCCTACTTGGTGGTGGATGGGGCTGTTTCCTCCATATCAACAGGTATTTTCATTTTCTTAAGTCGCTTCAGGTCATTCCGTCGCCTTCTAAACATCAACCCACTTTTTTTTAATTTCCCAGCGAATTCGTCAAGTTCCGCTTTGGTTACAATAACTACGACTCTGCTCGCATTGCCAGCACCGCCCAGATAGCCCCTATTATTGTCATGCCATTCCTGGGACTATTCATTAATCGAAATGGCAAGAGAACATGGATGAGTAAGTTTACTATAGGCTTCAAGTGCATGAATCTGTGCCTAGACTGATGTCAAATCTTTTTAGTGATTGCAAGCGGGGCATCGATGTTGTTGTCTATGGTGCTCTTAGGTTATACAATGCTTCCTCCTGTCATTGGCATGCTCATATTTAGTCTTTCCTTGGCTCTCGGACCAGTAGCCCTTGTTTCATCTGTACCAGTTATCTTACCCCTGTGTTTGGTTGGTACTGGCATGGGCATTATCAAATCTGGAACAAACATTGGCGCTACTATATTTGATATCGTAGTTGGCCGGCTACAAGATTCTGATCCACAAAAGGGTTATGACAGCGTACTGATCTTCTTCATGGGCATCTCTGTTGCTGCTGTGATCGCTGGTATTGTGCTCGCCATCATTGATCGCGTATTCTACTCTGGTATTCTCGACGCCAATGCTCGCCAATCCAAATTACTTGTCGGTCGCGACAGCCGTGGAGAACTGAAAGTCCCAAGAGTGGAAGAGAAAGTCGTTTTGAATTGGGTTTACGGCTCTATCTTTGTCGCACTCGCTGTGGCCAGTTGGGTTCTGTTCTTTATCTTCGTGCTAAAATGATCGATCCCCTAGAAAATGTACTCGCGTCACAACGTCTGTATGATATATATATACATATTTTCTTTTTTGCCTTTGATTGACCATGTATTCCCGGATCGGCTACCTTGTATATTTCTTTCCATTTTCCTTTTACGGATTTGATCTTTAGTTGCTTTAAAAGAACCCCACCACCCCCTATATCCCGCTTTAGCTTTCGCGATACTACTATTAAAACGTCCTTCCAAGATCAAAAAGACTCAGATCCATCGAATTTTTTAGTATTTTCATGCGGTAATTTTCCACAGGGTTTAGAGGACACAGAAAGAAAGAAGAACAATTCGTACAAATAAGGTAAAGAAAAGTTAAAAGAAAATATAGAAAAAGTAAGAAGCTACGGGAAGATTGGACCTATGAAAAAGTAGGTGATCATCCCATGGTTAGTTTGATATGAGATAGAATGATCAGATGCAAAAAAGAGGTGACATGAGAGCGATGAAAGAAAGAGCACAATGGAAGGAAGTTTCTTTTTCTTCTTTTTCTTTAAAACAAAAGAAAAAAAAAGAAAAAAGAGTGTGGTTAAATGGAAGCAAATAGCACAAAACAAAGTATGAGGTGTTTTAGAATAGAGGAGAACAACTGCAAATCAGCACAGCGATCAGCGGTATTGGACCCTGGAAAAAATTCTGTATGGTTGTTGCCTTGCTCCTTCTCACCTAATTACTTTCTCTTGCGATCCTTATCATCGTCTTGTGCTTGCTGATCAACACCGCCAGACCAATAATTTCCAGGTGCGCCTTGTTGCTGCTGTTGCATATAATGCTGTGCTGGCTGTGAGGCATTTCCATAAAACGGTGGTGCTCCTTGCGGGTAGCTTTGTGGGTATTGATATCCGGCATGTGCATAGCCATTGTTGGACATGGGCATTTGTGGTGCTGCATATCCTTGAGGGTAACCATGGCCACCTGATGCGGGAGGTCCTTGCTGTGAAGGAGGCTGCTGCTGGTGGGGTGGAGCATGACGAGCTTGGTGTGTTGGTTCCTGATGGACCACAATATGAGTTGCGTGCTGTTGTTCATCTTTCTGTAAAGCGACACTTACCGGCTTTTCTTCATAAGCATCGTTTTCGTTCGCATTGGGGGATCCTCTAGCGTAACCAGGCTCGGAGTCCTTTAAAGTTTTTTTTTTAATAAGCAAGCCCCAAATCAGTAGTGTCAGCCTGACACTTTCCCCATTAAAATTCAAACCACTCTATACCTCTTGTTTCTCGGTGCCAACATCAGGAGCGTTGAGACAAGCTTGAATCAAGTTCTTTCCTTCTGGTTTGGTGACAATAGGCTGGAGCTTGACAGTGGTAAAGGTATACACGAGGCCAGTTTCGGACACTACCAAAAGCAGAACTTGGGTACCGGTCAAAGTGGACAACTCATAAGCCTATCAATCATGGAAAAATAAGATACAAATACGCGTCAATATCAATCGTTTCATCTTGGGGCCATTTTGCACACTGGCTTTCGATCCACGTAACGCGCTTTACACGTAGAAAAACATGCTCTATATAGTTGTGGGGGATCGGCTCAGGCACATATATGGACCAGTGCCCCCCATGTCGTTCTATTTTATTTTTTTTCAAAAAAAGGGAAAGGGCGAAACGTACCTTCTTCATGATACCAGCCTTGCGTTTGGAAAACGTAATATGACGTCTGTTCTTATCTTCAATATACTCGATCTTGATTTTGCGTCTACCCGATCGCTTGACGGGTTTTTCCATATCATCGTCCGAGTCATCGACATCTTCAAACTGATGCATTTTGGGTTTTCCGTTAGACTTGCCTGGCTGACCTTCTGAGAGTTCCATGCCGGGGTGGTGGTGCATTTGGCTCGGATTCATCGTAGACTCTAATGATCCAAGTGTGTCTAGGGACTATGTTTCGAAGTTCCGAAAAGCGGAAATGGAAGAATGTGAGATGGAAGGGTTGCCAAAACGAGCGCCAGGCGAGACACTTGCCTTTTTGAAAGTTGATCAAAGGGAAAAATAAAAAGCAACAAGCGGACACTGAGTGGCTCCGTTTTGCTGGACCTAAAAAAAATCTTTTTTGGGCACAGGTGACATCAATTTTATGATACAAATCATCGATTATCTATATCTCACCCTAGCGAAAGCAATATCGACCTTTTGGCTCAGAAATAGACACCAGCACAGTTTAATATTCAAAAGACAAAGGTTTCATAGTGACTTGAATGACCACACAGTGCGAAGATAAGCATAGCGCTGACTTATGTCCACATCGGTTAAATTAGCAGGGTGTGACGGCTTTTTGCCCTCAGTTTGCCCGTTCTCCAGTGAAATGATGCAATTTCATTAGCCAACGATATTAGGCTTTCAACTCACTATGCTTTACAGAACCGTCGTATCGTCCGCTATCAGAGCCACAGCTGCTCCTACACGCTTGAATGCTCAGGTATGTTTCAAGATCTCCGAGATTTTATGTGTTGCTGTACTGACATATCCGCGCTTCACAGAGACAAACCGCTCTTGGAGCGCGTGCCTATTCAACCGATAAGCCCAAGTCTGGAGGTAACGGTCTCCTCTTTGCTGCTCTTGCTGGTCTTGGTGTAGCAGGTGGTATCTACTACAACAGCTCTTCTACCACCGCTGTAAAGCCTGCTGCCAAGCCTGTCGCCGCTGCTACCGAAGTCAAGGCCGCTTTCAGCCCCAAGGAGTTCAAGGCTTTCAAAGTGAGTACATCAAACAAATCAACTCTATGGGAGAAAAACTAATATCTGTGCTCTAGCTCAAAGAGGTCCAAGAAATCAACCACAATACCAGCGTTTTCCGTTTCGACTTGCCTGAGGACTCCACCAGCGGTCTTCATGTTGCTTCCTGCGTCATCACCCGCTACCCCATTACTAAGAAGGACGGCACTCCCGGATATATCATCCGCCCCTACACTCCTACCTCGGATGAGAATGCTCAAGGCTATGTTGACTTCATTGTTAAGAAATACCCCGATGGCAAGATGAGCAAGCACTTCCACGACCTTAAGGTTGGTGACGAGCTTGAGATTAAGGGACCTATTCCCAAGTTGCAGTGGGAAGAGAACAAGTTCAACAACGTTGGTTTGATTGCTGGTAAGTGAAAGGGAAGACATTGGTATACAGCGATGGTTTTGGCTCTAACCAAAAGAAAAATATTACACTAGGCGGAACTGGTATCACCCCCATGCTTCAAATTATTCGCAAGGTCCTCAACCACAGCGAAGGACGCGACAAGACCAAGATTACTCTTGTCTTTGCCAACCAAACTGAAGAGGACATTTTGTTGAAGGAGGAACTTGACAAGTATGCCAAGGCTCACCCTGATCAAATCAAGATCCACTACTTGCTTGACCGTCCTGCCGACAAGTGGACCGGCGGTAAGGGTTTCGTGACTAAGGAGATCGTCCAGCAATACATGCCTGGACCTAACGAGCCCAACACTCTCGTCGCTGTATGCGGACCTGACAAGATGGTTGAGCTCATTTCCGGCGCCAAGGCAAAGGATAAGAGCCAAGGCGAGATTGGTGGTATTCTCAAGGAGTTGGGTTACACTTCTGAAAATGTCTTCAAGTTCTAGATGGGCCACAGCGTGCGTATAAATTAGACATCTGTTTATTGTACAATAAAGGCAGGCCATGCAAATTTTGTGTAAAACAAGTTCTACTCTTCGTTATTTTAATGCTTTTTGTAAGGAAAATGCAAACGACAACTAAAATGTATCAAACGGAAAAGTAATTGGTGAAAAAATTCAAACAGGTGATGGGTGATGTTGGGTATTCAGGTTTGGGGTTGGAATGCAGGAGAAAAAAATACTTGCTCACAACAGAAAAAATGGTACATGACTGGCCAAACACATTTCGTGTGCAAAAGTTAATAAACAAATTTAGGAAAAGGGAGGAAAATAGAACGGAAGAAAAAATACATAAAGAAAACAATAAAAAGAATTATCGTTATGTTCAGAAGGAAAAAAGGACACAGGCAAAATGTACATTTGACGAAGGAGGATGTTTGGGGAGTTTGTTTGACTACTTTGACACATCACGCTTGTGACCAAGCCCACACTTTTGCATCTTCATGGCAAACTTGGCAGGAAGTCCATAGGCTGGTCTCTTGATGGGCAATGGTGTAGAAGAATGTTGTGGTATGTCGGTAGACGTTGGAAGGGTAGAATTCGATTTGACAGAATTTGAAGTAGGTTCGTCTTCTTCAATTGGTATAGTAGATGGATATGTAAGCTTGTCGTGCGATAGTTCACGGTTAGGTGAATACCCGATGTCCAAAGTAATGGTAATCAAATTATTGCTAAGATGAGAGTAATCACTTTTGATGATGGAGATCGTTTGCTCGAGTCTAATAAAGTATAGCTCTGTTTGTAAGAACCGTTGTTTTTCTTGCTCTTTAGTTCGTGCAATATCAATCGCACTGCCCTTCTCCACCTTGATGTTGAAATCGTCCTTGTCTTTTCCAGTATGACCAGACTTGACTGCCTGAGCACATTTCTCAGATACCATGAAGGCTAAAGGCGACCATAGACGCTCCTTTTCTCGTTCCGTGACCAGACGTCTTTCAAGCTGAGGGTATTGTTGAAATAGATTGTTGCTGCCTAAAAGTAGCCGTACTTGGAGATCCACCACATACAGAGCTCGCTCTTCATTGGACGACCCAATCTCTTGAAGTTGAACAGTATACAACGGCAGATATTGGATAGCATGAGATAGCGATGGCCAAAACTTCTTCTTGGGCATAGTAACGTCTTCTATTTCCTTCTTGACCTTCTTCAAATCCATCGCCTCACTTTCAACCGACTGTTTCTTTGGCACAGGTGAGGTCTTGATCGTTTTGCGTTGCGGAATGGGAGAAATGTTGAAGATGTCAAATCCTCCTGCTAAAGCTTGAGGTAGCTTTCGCTCTGCTTTTGGCTTAACAATCACTTTGTCTTCGGATTTTTTGCGCTCTTGAGATCCTGATCTGGAATGGTACTCTGCAGCAGACACAAGTCGACGCTTCTTGATCGTTTTCCCATTGGTCCCTGGGTCCATCTCCAACATAGTGTCAGAGTGATCAGACATTTTCTTCACCGATACCGCAAGGTCTGAAATATAAAAAGGATGGAAATTGAATGAGTTAGTACTTGTTAACAAGCTGAATAATGGTCTGCATATCAACGAGGTGCAAAACGTACCGGAAACAACCGATTTTGATACTTTGAGGCTAGTATCATCGTGCTCAGGTTCAGGTTTGGGTTGACGAACAGGCGGAGCGACGTGATTGAGCTTTTGAGCAGACTTCAGGATAGCAATCATGTCATCATCTGAGTTATCTCTGGCAATCTGTAAAGAGTCGAGGTCGGCAGCATTTCGAGCATAGACATTGGCTCCATGCTCCAGTAGTACACGAGCGATATCGCTATGTCCGTTTTCCACAGCATCATGAAGCGGGGTATCTTGGTCGGCACCCAATGCATTGGGATCAGCACCATGTTGCAAGAGCAGCTTGAGAACTTCCAAGCGTCCTCTTAATGCAGCTTCATGTAGTGGCGTCCATCCGGCATGGTCTCTTTCGTTGGAATTAGCACCAGCCTCTAATAATTCGCGTACTGTGGTTGCATCACCTCGAACGGCCCACTTGTGTAAATGAGTTCTTCCTGCTGTGTCCTTACGCTTAGGATCCAATTTCACAACTGGCTTTTTAGGATGCGCCGCTTCTTCGGACGCTTCTCTACTTTGTGAAAGTGAATTTGACCTTGGACGGCCACGTACTAAGCGTTTAGTTCGTTGCAACTGCTCAGATTCTTTTGGCGGTGCACTGGGCGACTCTTCTTCGTCCTCTTCTTCCTCATCCTCGTCATCCTCATCGAGAGGTCGATGTTGTCGCCTCTTAGTCTTCTTTGCCTGTCTCTTCTCCATCTTTTGGAAGGTTTGCATTAAGGCCTGAATCTTCTTTTCTTCACGAGACAAAGTTTTCTTGGCTGTCGATGCTTTCTTATCTGGCTCGACTTGATTGGCAAGAGAGGCATGAGAAGCTGAGCGTTTAGTAGTCTCTTCCATAGGTGCGGCATGGAGTGACTTCTTGACATCAGTGGAAAAAAGATCTTCTATAGATTTATCATCACAAACTTGAACGGCAGTTTGGCCCTTCTTATTTTGTATGTTCTTGTCGGCATTCATTTCCAAAAGATATCGAACAATTTTGACATGGCCGTTTTCACTAGCTTCGTGTAAAGGCGTTGAACCATCGTATCCCATAGGGTTGATATCAGCTCCATGTTCACAAAGTGCTTTCACAATGTCCAAGTATCCGTTCAGAGAGGCTTCGTGCAATGGCGTCCAGGATGCGTTGTCTTTTGCATTAACATCCGAGCCGCTCTTAATCAAGCTGAGTGCCTCGTCGAAATGGCCAGCTATACAAGCTCGGTGAAGGCTAGTTCGTCCTGCCTTGTCGCGAGTAGCCAATCGATCTATTTGCTTCTGCTTCTTGTTGAGAATATCTAGACAGTCTTCATCTTCGCATACATCAATGGGCCGTTGACCATCCGAGTTTTGAATGTTGATATTAGCACCATGGTCGACCAGAATTTGAACGCATTCACTGAAACCGTTAGAACAGGCATCATGCAATGGAGTGTCGTTACCAAATCCTTGCGCATTCACTTCGGCACCACATGAAAGGAGGTATTTAGCTACCTCTGCTTGACCTTTCAGTGCTGCTTCATGCAAAGGTGTCCATCCAGCATTATCACGCCAGTTGACGTACGCTCCCTTTTGGATCAGTTCTTTCACTCGTTCTAGATTACCGGTTCCGGTACAGGAAAACAATCGAGTTCGTCCAGCTTTATCCGTACGATTAGGGTCCGTCGCACCGCTCTTGTTCTTTGAGGCAGTCGAATCTGAGGTCGTTTGTCGTTCGCGCCGCCGGCTAGAGACCGAATCATCCGTATCAGAATTGTCACCTAATTTAGAAGCAATGGCACTGACGTCTTCTTTACGTGGTCGGCCAGGCCGTCGCTTCTGACTATTGGATGGTCGAGTACTGTCTGATTCTATTTCAGTATTTCTTTGACGGCTAAGCTCTATAGATTTGTCATTTGTTGATTTTTGCACAGCCGACATTACAGCGTCAGAATTATCGGATGCATCAGATTCATCACTAGATGCATAGAGGTGCTTGAGCTTTGGCTGACGGCGAGGAGCATTCTGGTTTTTGTTTCTATGCTTTTTTCCATCGTCTTTATCTTGGCTGTTACGAGTGAACAAGGAAAAATCGATTGGTCCGCTATCGCTGCCACCATCTTGGCTATGGCCGTCGTTGGAAGTTGATGAACTACGATGAACATAGTCTTCTTCTTCATCGGAGTCATCTGGCAGCCTTGATTGCCTAGCAAAAATCTTTTCATGTCGTAAATGATTCCTAGAGGGTCCATGTTCGGAAATCTGGTCAGATATCTTCTCTTTCTGATGAAAGGTATGTGTCGATTTATCTCTACTTTGCATTCCCATGTTGTTCAGAGCTATGTCATGTCCAGGTTCAAGTCGTTTATGAAACACTTTTGGAATTAATTCCTTGGGTCGATGTTCATGAAGGTACTTTGAGTTATTTATATCTTCGATTTGCTGTGGATATATTTGTGGTGGGTAAGAAGTCGTATTGTCGATGGGATGATCACCTTTCTGCAAAACTGGTACCATGGACAACTTGTTGACGGATAGTTTGTTGAAAAGATACTTCAAAGGTGAACTCCTTGCTTGAAGTATACACTAATAACTGATATAGTATAAAAGAAAGACCTAGAGAATCTAGGTTAGTAATGAAAATGGGCGTTCTGAATTAATCGAGCCATCGGCAAGGATGACCAAGCTAAAAGCTTTTGCTGAACATACCAATAGATATCTTATTAGTCTCTTGATATTTACTATACAAAAAGGGTTGTGTATGTATATTAAATGGGTTGAAACGGATTGTAAATGTGAGTGATTCCCACAAGAATTGCGCTGCGAGAGTAACTTTGCGTTCGACTATGAAAGAAGGTAAGACCTAACGGTTATGGCAAGAGAAGGAAAAGGTAAGCCAAATATATTTTAGTGATTCGCTAAAGTAACAAAAGTTGAGGCAACCTACCAAACTTTCAGTCGATGATGTGAAGGATTCACCGTTAAAAAAGCTTTTTTACAGATTTCTCGGCTTCTCCAACTTCAGGAAATTGGGCTAGGTGGGCGAGTGCCGAGTTGTTTACGTCATCACTCAGAATTGTCGATTTGAATCGTGTAGCTTTCAGAATGTTTATTAAAGATATTTGAATGGCGACTTCTACTTGATTATCTACTTGATGATACCTGCTAATATTGAAGGGATAAGAAATGTAGCTTGGTATGCGCTGTATTTGGTTTGGATTTACACTGCTTTGTCATGGATGAAGAAATATCGTCTACCAGTCGTATAAGCCTTCCTTATAATAATATTTATATTATGTTCGGTAGAAGTCAGTCGTCTTCGTCAAAATTATTGTGCTCTTGGGTAGAGAAGACATACTATCTGTAACTGTAACCTTAGTTGAAATATCTCCTTGTCTACAATGGGAACCGTTTTCGAAGCAGAAGCTCAGAATGCTAAGGTATTTCTTCCTTGCTAAACTTTATCAAAATGGGGCTGTAAAACTTCCAACTATCCCGTCGCCAAACTTCACACTACCTATTGCCTGTTTTTGATTTGCTCGGCGTCTAACTAAATTAGCATTCGCTATTATCAGATTTCTATGCTAGAGAACTTGATGTGACGAATAATACGTATCTCTTTGGCATGGATCAGCTAGCTCGTTCCCGTGACCGTCGGGTTTCCTCCAGCGCTAACCCTATCCCTTTCCCCTAGCCCAGAGCAGTCTAACAATGATGGCAAAAAAATCACACACAGTTATACTCCATCCACAAGCCAGACTTTAGGTAATAATACCTCACAAAGAGCCTTCGCTTTTCCCTGGGACATGGTATCTATCGTAATTTCATGAGCTATATATTAGTTTTGTTGATATTTCTCTTTCCAAGGAGACCTTCCAAACACTCTCCTGATATTTGTCCGGCAGACCAACGAAAGTAAATACTAAGTAACAAGCAAATAAATAAGCATTTTAGATGCAGCTTGAGCTGAGATTTTCTTACAGCAGCTTAACATGTTCCAAGAGTCTTCATTTTCATAATTTTAATGTCCTGCAAATATTTTTGGGTAACATTGTATCTATTTTTTTTCTTCTTCTTCTCCCTCGCCTTTTCTAATGAAATAAGACAGTTGCGACTCTTCGTACAGTGTGAACAAAGGCGCGCAGATAAGAAGGATCTCCAACCGTTTCCACGAGAGCGCCATTACAAGTTGTCACAATTGTTAAACCCACGTGGAGTTAACTTTGAGGTGGGGTTTCATGACTGAGTGGACACAAAATGGTCCCATACCTTTCCAGCATAACCCGGATATCTGCGCGAAAAGCAGGCATTTCCGCGGAATGGCCAATGCTTTCCTTCCCCCCACCTCACCTGATGTTGTGATCCACAGGACCGCGTGGGTAGAATGCAGTTTAGGAAACTCTCCGGTCACAAAGGCTCGCGTGGCCAACATCTTTCCGAGCACGAAAACCACGTTTCTTGCCACGCGGCAAAGTTTCAAACTCTTTAATCTCATTCAACGAACCACAGGTTTCCTATCTTCATTTAGAAATCTTGGATGCATCACTGTTCCACACTGGGGAAACCCAAAGAAGTGGATCCGTTCAATTGAAGGTGTTTTCGGCTACAGACTTTTCCATAATATCAGCTCATTCCATTACAACAACTATGAAAAAAAGGTGGGTTCTCATTCCTTAGCAAATTATGACAATGCTAGAGTTGTGTGTGATCTGCAAATGATGGGGTTGCAAGCTTGTGCAATGACCCAGACCACTTTATGTTACACGCCAGACTTTGGCTTTTCCATGCGGACACGTTGGCCATGTGGCCGTTTCCTTTTGAGCAAAGATATGGAGAAAAAGACCTCAATTGTATTGTACAAATATAGAAAAGTGGGTATACAGAAAGAAAAAAAAGTAGGATAACTGCAGTAATTCACGGAATCTTTGCAAAGTAACAACTACACGTGGCAAAAGCCATCGTCGCGTGGTTGAAAAGTAAAAAGAAAAAAGTATGGGGTACAGGAGAATACAAGGTTTGTTTTATATGTCGACAATCCGCTTCACTCGATTGCATTCTGGTAGATGTTCACCACGGTATTTGATGAGATAAGTGTCGTTTTCTCGTAAAGTGACGGTCTTGTTCACTGGACAGCCCTGTGAAAAATTGAATAATTAGTTACCCTGTCATTCGTCCGTGGTGCCCGGAAGACCTGGAAACTTTACCTTGCTACTATTAGAACATTTGTAATACGTGCTTTTTTGGCCAGTTTTTTTGTGAAGTGTATTCCCGTTATTCTTCCACATGTACTCGTCGTTATATGGATCTCGAGTTTCGACGATAGTGGTTACTGCCTGCATTTCCCGTCTCTTTCGTCGCTTCTTTTCCATATGACCGTGTCCATTAGACATGCTGGTATCATCATCCATGATAAAATCCAAGTCGGGTGAGCGTGGGCTGTTGGAAGATTGTCGTGGACTAAGAAAAAACAAAAAACAGTTAGCTGGTTGTTTGTGGCATTGTTTGTGCAATGGCGGGGGAACATGGTGTACAATGGGTAAACCACCACGCGGGGGGTACCCTTGGGCAAAAACGTGCCAAGTGTATCACAAAAGTAACAGTAGTACGCACCTGTTCTCATGGGATGACCGGTGTCGAACGTAATGATCTTCCTCCGACGCATTCATGGCTCCCATGCGCCTCTCTGGACTTGTTGATTGGAGCGCTTCAAAGGCACTGTGTCGTCGTTGGCTAGATGGCTGAGCAAGAACACCAGATATGAATCCTTGAGATCTTGAAGTACTCATGGCAAGCGATCGTTGACTTTGAGGTTTTGAGTAAGAATCGCCATGGTAGCTATGCAATGGTTCGTCTGAGACATCACGGCGATTGATGTGAATTGGCGCAAGTAGCTCGCCGGTCTTTGGCGAATGCTTTTCAAAAACAGTTGACTCTTGCTGCTTGCGTTGGAGGTAGAAATCGATTTCCTTGCCTCGTAGCTTAGCTTCTTCCGCCCTTCGTCTGTCTTCTTCGACTTTACTGTTGAGAATCAGCTGTAACAGTTCGGGTTGTGTTCTGAACTGATGAATAACGTCCTGTAGATCAAAGCCGGCTACTGTTGCAGTAGCATTCGTGGGCATTGAAAAGGAGTATGCGCTTTGTGGAATAGCAGCTGCACTCTGATATCCTGCGGTGTGTACTGGCATAATTTCTTGACTTGGGGTGTGAATAAAAGGTCCTTCGTTTGAAGAGGTATAAAAAGGATCAAAGTAGCTATTTGAATTTGACGATATGACACCTGGAGATGTTTGTGGGGTAGTTGACTTTTGATTTAAGCTGTCGTACTCAGTAGGGCTATCAGGCATGTCCCAGAGGAAAGGGAAGCGTTTGCGAATAGATTACAGATACCCTAGGTATGTGTTAGCGCGAAGGCGTATCAAATGTGGACCTTTTCTGGGGAAAAGGGTGGGAGGTATGCTAAGAGAGAAAAGGAAGAGTAAAATGAAGACAAGAGGTAATTTATCCATTTTTTGGGAACTGATAAAGTGGCCCATTATATAAGCCTACCGCGGGACAGTGCGGGGAAAAAGGGATAAAGTCGAAACCAGCGGAATATCCTGGAGCACACAGGGAAACCACATTCTGTAGTGGTTATTCCCAAACGGCGAAGGCTTTAAGGGGGGGAGGTCGGTTTCTGCGGGGATCTGGTAACTTTTTGTAAGTCGCCGGTCAATCTTTAAACACCTTTTTTTTTTATGGGAAATCGTCATACTTTCTTGGGGGTCGATGACAGTGAACACCATTTACTCAACCCTTTGCAATCTCTACTGCTCTTACAGTTTAGAAGATACTCGGCTGATACATGTTCGTTCATTTCATTGATATGCTTTTAAAACTCCCTTTGAACTTCTTCTCCTCACCGCGGTTTGCCTTGGCCTCACTTTGCCCCGCCTCTAACCCGCCTATTCAGGCGGAATTGCCTTTTTGGTGATCGATAGGGAAATTCTCCAGGCAGTACACGGCACGCCACTGTTCCACTGGAATTATCACCCCCAAAAAATTGCAAGAATGTATCGACGTTCTATATAGGCCAAAAGGACAATAACAATAGAAGATATTGACAATAGGTTATATAACCCAAGTGTCGGAATGGTTACATAATGTAGACGCTCGTCTTTACATAAGCAAGACACTCCCCCACATTTGTACACCGTCACTCAGCACCTCAGAAGACGAAGGACGCTGATGGCAATTGAGCACAAAACAAACTTCCGAAAACTAAACATATTACGATCATTCAATTGCTTTATATGCTGATAGTTAGATGTCTTTCAGAACCTAATACGCACGGATCGTTTTCTCGGTGTTTTAAAACTAAAACATCTCATAGTCAATTCCAGAAGCTGTAGAGATAAATATGGCGTTCAGCGCGCTCCGCCAATATATCCGCTGCAGAAGGATAAAGACCTATGGGATGACGATGTCCCGTCGACGTTACCAAATCTGGACAGTTTCGAAGAAATAGTTGTCTAGAATGCTTAACTATGTCGAGTGTTTAACAATTCCACAATGTTCAGCATTCGCATTCGCAAATCTCGAGAATCTGACATGTCTTGAGTTTGAATAGTATTCCGCGCTGGACTTTCGGTAACCCTTATATGAATTTTCCAAGTACGGGGTTAGCTAACCGCAGCTATTGTAAATTTTGATGTAGCACTACTGGTTTGCACTTTGGGGGGAGAGGAAGCTCTGATACCATTGTCTCGATTTATCAGCTTCTTGTAATTCTTTATTACTCCAACTATGTCCTTGAGAACGAGCTGGTCTTACATACAATATTGACACGAATTACTTATTATGTCCCCAAGAACGAAGCTTGTCCTACACATAGCGATATGCAAGCTGGTAAATCAAGATCAATGATACTTCACATGGATGGATGGATTGAAGCACCCAGAAGTTTGACCGTTTGCTAAGAATACACATCGAATAAGGTGCTTTTTTTTCCTAGTCAGATTTTCACGCAGTATCTTCTGTTTTAGCTCAGTCATAGTAAGCGCTGCGATGAATACGGTTTAGATGGTGCGGTCGGTAAAACCATTTATAGATCAACAGAGCAAGCTCATATCGACTTTGGAGAGGATATCACCGCTATTGATCGCATGTCTTGATAGTATGTCTACTTGCCCATGATCTAGATAAAACGAAGTATGCCTTGGAATATGAGCACGTCTTTGTAGCAATAAAAGATCATAATGAATTCAATGCTGACTGAAAGTCCAACTATCAAATCTGCGGTGGAAGAATAAGCTTGGATCAACCCTCATACACTAGATGACAAATCGTAACGTACTTTTTGTTGATGAAGTCCCCTATCCTAATTTACTTTCCAGCTCTTGCTTCCATCTCTGGGTCTCATCGGACTTGCATAATTAGCAAAACAATGGAGCTGGCGCAAGTTCAATGGTTATAATTCCAAAAGTAGTTCATCCGCTGCCGAATTGTTCTCAGCCACGAGGAACTCTTTTATTTTTTTTTACTCCGAAGCACCATACCATCATCCGATATTGTGTTGATTTTTGATCAATATGAGAGCTCTCCCTTGTTACTTCGTCGTCGCTATCACCGAAAGTTTATATCTTCTGCGGACCCTCTATTCAACGATGTGGGCAAAATTCCATGCACATGTGACCTTAAAACAAATGCCAAGAGAAGGCCTCCTGAAGCTAGTACGTTCTAGCAGTCAGTATTTTTTAAGTTGTTATGCAAATGAGGGATTTCATTGGTCTATACTGACAGATGAAAAGAGACGGTGGGTGACGTTTGATATGACCGGAGCCTAGAATGAATGAATTTTTCACTTGGTTCGTATCCGATTGAGTGTACTGATTGTGACCATAGAAACAGTATGTAAGCATTGTAGAAAGCAAAACCAATAAAAAACATAGGCAATAAAATAAAGCTTCAATGAGAATAAAAATAAAATGTGAGGGGTGTGACAGGTATCTGTCTATTCGTGATGGATAACGTCGCTGAGAACGATATGTGACGATATAGAATATGCGTTGACATCCACAATGCTCTGCTGTGGTAAGGTCTATACTGTTCATTGGCAATGTATAAATTAAAAAAGTGCAATTTAAAATATGTGGACGGGAGTGAGAAGTAAAAAAAGGAATTGCTATAGATTCTGCAACCAGCAGGACATGATCATAGTCTTATAGCAGATATAACAGCCTTTCATTCAAATATTTAGTTTCTCGACTTTTCTATGTTATAGATAATAGTAAACTCATAAAACATCATAATAGATATCACATCAAGTAGCGTAAGTAAGCATAAAATCGTTCATATACAGCTTCCATTTCTCATAATCTGTGTTCCTTAGTAATATATGTATTGTTTGCACTATAAGTACAAAATAAATTTAAAATTAAAAAAACGAGGAGCTATGGCCCAATGGACAAGGCGCTTGACTACGAATCAAGAGATTCCAGGTTCGACCCCTGGTAGCTTCATTTTTGCATTTTGCGAACTCAGCAAGAATAAATATTTTTTTTTTGCGCCTGTCAACTAGCATGTTTCAGCAGAATAACAGCCACTTCGATTCCAATGGATGAAAACTTCTGTTGTTCCAAATTTATATCATAAAACCAACACTTTTAATTTACAGATTAGCTATTTCGCTTAACAAAAAGTACATAATATACTAGGGTAGGGAGTATCCAAGACCGAAATTTCTAGTCCTCATCCGACGATGTCAAGAACGTTATCAGTTCGTTCAAGGTCACTGCACAATTTCAATTAATATAGGCTTAAAGGATGCCTTCAGCAGCGACTAAAAACGTACCTTTATCTGAATGTGTATTTGCTGCTTCTTGGATCATGGCTTCTGCTTCGGACAGAGATGGGTGCTCTCCAGTAGCTTCCATTACTTTTTGCAGTTGCTGAGCGTTGATGGAGCCGGTTCTATCACTATCAATCACCTCAAAAACACGCCTGATTTCGTCCAAAGGATTGATCTCTAAAAGCACTCGCGTCACTTTGAGCAAAATTCATACGTCAGCCCATCGTGTGCTGCTGTGGTACCTATGGCCAATCACTTACTGAACTGCTCAAAGTCAGGCCACATCAAGCTTAATCCGTAATCGCTCTCTAGCCTTGATACCATGTACGAAGGGGCGTATGGGACAACTGCTTGCACTGCCTCCTGTTGACGGAATCAGTGATTCGCAGTTGAGAGTGGGATTTGCGGTGAATTCAATAACAAACCTTGGCTTGCGCACATGTCAGATTCCCGCTTTGATTTCCAGCAAAAGCGTCAAAGATCTCTTTGAACATTTGCTTTTCTTCTACAGTGACTTGGCTCGCTCTGATGGTAGCATGTGGTGCACAGTATGAATTCATTCCAATTAAAAACGAAAATTTTTGGGAATATCAAAAGTTGGAATTGCAGTTTTATTAGACAAAGAACATAATAATAAAAATGAAGAAACAGACAGCAAGGATGACTTATGTTTTGAGATTAGCTAGTGTCACTTTCGCGACCTTCGACTCGTAGACCAGGTCTGATTGGAACACATTCAGTCAGTTTATGACACCCCCATACCTTGAGGTGCTCCAAGGCATTGCAGCTCCTGACCAGCTTGTCCATGACAATATCGTCCAAGGCACGCACAAATCCACAATCAAAGAACCGAAGGGCCAAGCACGGAGATGCGCCATCACCTTCACCTGCGATGGCCTCTAGCGCTCTACTTGAAACTTCATCCAAGCTATTGATGCTAAATGTTGATAATGTTTTCCGAGAATGCCGCAGAACACTTTCAATTGCTTCGTCGTTCAGTTTGGTACACCTGGTCAAATTGAGATCAATCAAGCCGAGGTTTGACTTTTGCTCAACCCAGCCATCGAATACAGCCTTGATTCCATCAGATGTGAACCCGTCACACTCGCTCAAATTCAAGGTCGTCAACTTGCTACAAGTAGGTAAAATAGCTTCAGTCAATACCTCATCAGTGAGTTGCACACAGCATTGTAGAGTGAGCTCTCGTAAATTCGCGCCGACAGCCTGGATGAGTTCAGTCATGGAGGAAGTTGAAATCGGTTGACCTGGCGATGGCCAACTAATTTCAAGGGTTTGCAAATGTTTCAGTTTGCCAATCACAGGTAACCATTCATCTCGAAGTGGCACAATTCTGGATAGACGAAGCTGTTTCAGGTTTGGGCAGTTTTCAACTAGGACCTTGAGGCAATCCAAGTCGAAGCGTGGCGTTTCACACAGGGAAAAGGATTCCAAACGAGGACCAACGCATGTGATGAAGTTCTTCCAAGCTGTGTTTGTGACAAGGAATGGGCCATCCAATTCGATCGATTTGAGATGTTGAAGGTGAGTAGCGTACGTCGAGATAGTACCATCCGTCATACGACCGCAGTAGATGAGCTTCAAACGCTCAAGACGATGACAGAATTGTGCGATATTGATAAAACCAACATCCGTCATGTCTGCACAAGATAAGAATAATATTAGTTTCAATGCGAGGTTTGGCAAAAATTAACGTTAACCTTTTACTCACTTGTGCAATCATACATCGATAGCTCTGTTTCCATGGGGTTTAAAAAAAGTCTCGCAGTTTCGTTTGAAAGTTTGCGGTTTTTCGAAATGATTTTGCATATCTTGTCCATATTGATAGTGCCGATATCGCCTAGAGCATCCACATCTTCGATGTATTTCGCTATTAACTGAATAGGACACAAAGGAATATTTTAGCATGTACAATTTTTTTTACGATGCATCCAATATGTCAATGAATAACTCACTCTGATGGAAATATCTTGAAGAGAAGCGACTTCAAAGTAACCATTGCTACCGATCTTTTTGACAACTCCATTACGGGCAATGCGTCTTCTTTTTTTGGGTTCAGGTTTCTTTGTTTCACCTTTTTCGCAGGACGGACATAATAATGGACCAGAAGACGACGATTCCTCCATACCAGGGAGGACCAGCTTGGAAAAGCGGCATTTGCACTGGGCACAGAACTCCACTCGAGTTCTGCCAGCTCGAGCCTTGAACCCCGCTCGTGGTGTTGACGACGAGGCTAAAGGTAAGAAATCTTCGTCGCTATCGATATAGTCATCCTCATCGTCGTCGTCGTTTTTCCTCTTCTTCCTTTTATTTCCTTTTGCATCCTTGACTGCTTTAGCAGCTTTGGCGGCTCTTGATCGGGAAGACCGTGTGGCACTTGCGGTAGTTTGCTGCGCAACAGTCGGGGTATATAGGATATTCACAGTTGTATCTTCTGTAGTCTGTCGTACTGTCGTTGTAGTTTCGGTAATGGTTGTGTCATCAGTTGCTGCATTTTCGTCAGGTGCATCATCATTTGCTGCGCCATTTGCATTTCTTGGTCTATCAAAGCGGCGATTGCGGACTGAGATCCCATGTTCCTGAAACATGAAGATAAGTAACATATTATGGGACCCTAGGGTTAACACAATGTACTTACTCGAAGAAAGCTTGTAAGGGCAGAAGTTGGACCTCTTACTCTGTTAGCACTAGGGTTTGTACGTTGTTCCTCAGCCATAATGATAATTTCGCCAGAAAAAAACGACGCCTTGACGCAAGGCAGGGGGTCAGTCAAAAATTTGACGCTCTAGGCAGTCACGATTTAAGAGACACATTACCAATCGAAGTGCATCGATCATCGCCTTCACTTTTCAGTGCTCTTCCTATCTATATGTGGCAGGCTGGCCTGAAAAGTTGGAAAGGTACAAGCCGGTGATAACGGAAATAGAACTAAGCAACAACCTCATACAACATCTTTTGATACAGAGACAATCTTGGCTTGGTGTGTATTTTTTTCAAAGTCTTTAAGTAAACTGCGATAAAAGATGTAGGAAACAAAACAATAGGCAAACGAAGATGAAAATGAATGTATAGAAGAATGTCAATTTGAGATATGAAGAAAAAGGAGATATGCACAATCGTCTCAAGAAGCAACGCTGTTATGAAAGACAAAGGTAAACTGAGTAAAAGGGGGAAAAAATGACTAGAAGGTCTGCATGCTAATGCGCAGCCATAAAAAAAAAAGGGTGGTGAGAAGGTTGGAAAAACGTAATGATGAAGAGAAAAATTTGGAATAAATGTAAGAGAGTTGAAAGGATCTCTCTTGTTTTCTTTTTTGTTTTGGGTTGCTACGTTTTCTTTTTTTTTGAGATTTTTGGTTGTTTTGCTTTGCCATCACTCCATCAGGCTTATATCTTTTTTTTTTTTTGGGTGATTTTGTGAATTTTGTCAAGGTTCGTCGGTAGTACTCTTGAAGTTCTTTAAGCAAAAGTATTGGCAGCAAGGACTTTGATCACAGGTGGTGTACGGTCCCCTTCAACCATGATAACAACTTTGATTTTGTCAAGTGCCTTGATGGTCTGTGTACATTTCAGATCATCATAGACACTCTCTGTTGAAAGTACAACGGACATTCGCTTCCTGTGTCCATTAACGCTGGTTCGACGATCCGATAAGTTTACTCCAAGTTTATGTACAGTGTCAGCCAAGTCGGGATCCACATCGTTATCGTTATGATCAATAAGAGAAATATTATCGTCATCATCGGAAGAGCATTCTCTTTGACGAACAGCGGCGTGTCCTGAGGTACGGACACCTTTCTTCCAAGCCAAGGTCAGCGTTCCTCCCGCATGATCCAATTTGTGGGCTTCGATGGGGAGATTATCCAAATGGATACGGCGTTCCAGAGCATATTCAGGAAGCACAACGTCAAATGCATGATCGAAGACGGCCACCACAAGAGCTTCGTGAGTGACGGCTGTTGTAACCTGTCGCTTCATGACACCTTGCAGATATCGTGACAGGAAAAGTTGACCACTTTGATATTTAGCCCAGCGTGCAGCTTCTTGTTTAACGTTGCAATGCTGTGAAAGGGTTTGAATAGTATCACGATCGATATAGAACCGTTTTTCACCAGCCAAAGTAGCTTCCATTTGACGATGAATGATAATGTCGGCATATCGACGTGATGGTCGTGTAAAGTGTGTATACAAGGGTGTATTGAGAGAGAAGTGAGCATACTTGATAATGTCGAATACACCAGTGCAGAAATATTTTGGTGGCTGGAGTGTCTTGAGGACCAAGGCAGTAACACCATGTCGAATTTCAATATCTTCAATCTCATCAAGGGATGATTGTAGTGTACCAGGTGATTCATCGTTCAAAGGATAACCCAACGATTCAGCATACTCGTAAAGTTCATCCATCTTTCTCTGGTGAGGGCCACCTTGGCGACGAAGTAAAGCTTGTTCAGGGAAATTGCTTGAAATCTTTTGTGCCACCACAACATTAGCCATCACTTCAAATTCATTGACCAATTCTTCCATGGGATGCGGTTCAGTGATATCGATGGATGCAGGAAGATTGTCTTGCAAATTGATATTGAGCTGTTCCTTTTCCGCTGTGAAGATGCCCTTCGTGGTGCGAGATTCCCGCAAACGTTGTGCGATATCATGCAAGAGTTGAATGTCTTGTTCCAATCCATGTAACTCTTCTTCCGAAGTTTCTTCTGTGGCAGTTATGTGGGATCCTTGAACCACTTGTTGAACATCATCAAGACTAACGTTTGCAGCCGCATTGACGACACTCTTTCCGATCCATGTTCCTAACACTTTGCCAGTGGAATTCATAGTCCAGACAACAGAGAAAGCCAACCTGAATATATTCGATAGGTCAATGCCTGTCATTGATTATCATCACGTGAAAGAGTATCTCTTACCTGTCCTTTCCAGCTACAAAGTTGGTGACTTGGCTTGTCAGTTCTGCGGGAAGCATTGGAACGGTTTTATTTACAACCTCAACCACAGTGGCTCTGGCTCTGGCTTCTTTATCCAATGGTGAGTGTGGCTTGATAAAGTGAGCAACATCAGCCATATGAAGACCAATTTCATAGGTGTCATCTCCAACTTTGATGATAGACAGAGCACGGTCCAAGATATCAGCTGGCGAAAAAAAAAGACATGTTGTTAAGTTAGGATTACTACTTCAAAAAAACCCCCATCGTGTAAGAAATGCCACATACCTTGCTTCTGCTCTTCAATGGTGAAAACGCGAACATCCTTGAATTCTCTTCTGTCCTCAAGATCGGCTTCTTCTGGTGTCCAAGGCAATTCCGGAAGACAGTTCATCACAGCTTCACTGAACTCTGAATCCGTAACATTGTTGTCGGCCAGTAATGCTTGAGTTTGCACAGTGATATCGCTAACAAGACCAATTTCCCGTTCGAGGACACCGAATGGATGCAACGACGTGATTGGCCATCGCTTGATGGACCCCTGATTTCAAATAAATGGGTATTTATATCTCGGGTGTGCTCATCATAATAGATAGACATGAGATAACTTACCACAAACAGTTTTTGTTGATAGCCCTCGCTGTCGGTCACAAAATTTTCGGGAACTTGCTCAATAGGAATGGCAATGAGAGGAACACGCTTGTCACTTGGTTTAAACCATACGATTCTAGGAGTTTCCTTATGTTCAAATTGACTATCACCGCTCATTCTACGAGCTTCCTCTGCGGCCTTCTCTTCTTGTGCACGCTTGTTATTGGGTCTCATCAGAGTGAGAATGCTACCGAAAAAGTAAAAAAAAATTAATGCCGATTTCAAAGATAACAAAACCCAGCTCAAAATCTCACTTACCCTGAGAATACTTGGTTCTGTGCGCGCTCGAGAATAGCCACAACGATACCACAGTACTTGGGCTTGACTTTATCAATGTCTTCATCGCCGCCAAAGACAATCTCATTGTCATCTTCTTCATCCGGCTTTCGAACTCGTGGTTGACCCCCATTACGAATTAGCTTGGCTTCTTCTTTTTCTTTTTTCTCTCGTAAGACACGGTCAACATCCACTAACTTGATAGCCACAACATCACCATCCAAGGCACGGTTTCGATCGCGTGAGCCACAAATATACACATCGGCATCCAAATCGTCAGTTGTAACATATGCATCAGAACGGTTGCGCTTGTTCACTCTCAAACTGCCACGGACAAGTTGTCTAGACTTGAGTAGAGGAGTCAAAGCTGAAAAAGGCAGATGCGCAGTGAATAGCGGGCGTCGTTGATGAGGATTAGCATCGTCACGAGTAAAGTTGACTTTTGTAGGCGTAAAAGGCACTAAATGGAATGAGTTTCTATTTGCGGGATTCCGTGAAGATGGAACAATAGGTGAAGCGCCTGTGAAAAAAGAGAGATAAAAAAAAAAAGGTGGGAGAGATTGGATCAGATGACGCCAAAACAATGCTGCAAAACCCAATACGTTTCACATCACTGTTAATTTAAAGTTAACTTACTGGATCGCCAATCATCAAAGTTTCGGGAACGTCTTTTGTTTGAATCTTGACCGAGATCGAGAGGTTTGTTGAAGTTGATGCGGCGCGAAGTGCCGTGACGATTAGGGTCTTCTCCCATTTCATTCAAAGTAGGCATATGCAAGGACATACGCTTATTACTCATTGAACTTCGATTGTTGGTGTAAGAGGTACTCGTTTCAGGCATATCTGAAAATCTCCGTGGGTCATACTTTGCAGCATTTGGTTCAGACAAACGGCGACTGTGTCTCTGATCAGAAAATTCATTTTCATGTAGATTGAATTGACCACCGCCAGGCTGAGCGTAGATTTGGCGAGAGCGTCGTTGACTTTTGGTGTCATCCGTCGTATCGCGCTGTCTTTCTGGTTTCTGATAAGTACCCATCAATTTCGCCTCGGCTTCAGCAAGAGCGTCAGCTCGTGACATATAGTCATCCTCGTCATCATCATTGGCCGATAAACGAGAAAAGTCAGACATGCTCAAATGTTTACTGTGGATAGCACTATTTCGTCGGTTGTCAGCAATGTTGCGCAATGTTTGGGCGTTGACAGAGTCGTGCTGCGATAACCGATTTTGCCTAGAATAGGCGGGAACCGAGGACATAGATTGCTGTTTTCGGTGACTCAAGACAGTTCTTTGCATGGGTTCGTCCGGAGGCATTTGCTTAAGCGTGTTGATCATGTCTCGCAATGAGCTCATGGCGGATTGAGGCTCCGATCCATCGGCCGAACCAATGGATTCCTGCTGAGCAAAACTCCGCGTAGACCGTCTGCCTGCAAGCGGTTGTTGACTATACCGCCTGTCGACATTACCTCCTTCTTCCTCCAAAGTATGAAGTGTTCCATTACTAGCTCGTGGGCTTCCATCAAAGGGAGGAGCAATAACAGCTGAGCGGCTGCGTTGGTGACCTCGTTCGCTTCGCGGTTGTGACGACTGTCCAGTACTATCAATGTTCATATGGCTGAAAGCAGAGAACACAAGCGCTGATCGGCGTTTCTCCGCGTTGGAAGTACTAGTAGGTCGTGACGGAAGCTGTTAAAGTTTTCAAGTATATTGATTAGTGACATGTGAAAATAAATGGGAGATCGTCTTTGCATAATGTGAGAATTTCTCAATTTGCAAGGGTCTTTGGCTCCATTAAGCCCCAAAAAAATCAAACAAAGTAAACGCCTACCTTAACGTCCGCAGGAGGGTCGAATAGACCTCTTGTTGATTCTGGAGCAGTTTGCCCGTTAAGATCGTCCATGAGGAAAGGGAAGTGGAAGAGAGAAAGAGAATGAGTGAATGGAAGGGGAAAGAAAGGAGAATGAGCGTCACTCGGGGGTGATTTGGCCACTTAACCCAGTCATTTTTTTTTCCTGTGACGACCCATTCTGCGTGTTCATGAAAGGAGATGCAGACCACACAACCAACTAGACGAGTGGTAGCGAGACGACCGGCACCTCGCGTATGTGTTGAGCTTTACCCTATTCTAATAACCTCTTTTCTTTCAACTAAATACGTAATGTCCTTCTTCAACCTTATTAGTCCACCCAAGATGCTCGCGCAGTAGAGCTAGCACAGTTGCAGCGAAGATTCCGGGCTTCGTACATGATATTAGAGAAAAATGAGGAGGCCATGTCTGTTAGAATAGAGATTACGCCTAGCGACCCGGATTTCCCATATGAGCTGCAAGCTCTCAGTCTTCATATTCATATACCAGCTGGATATCCGGCGGTACGATGTTCTATCCAAGTGACCAACCCTGAGATTTCTAGGGGGTTTGCAAGGTATCTCGGAATAACTTTAACTAGCTCGACCATGTCAGACAGTGTCTAATCAACCTCATTGTAGAAATCTAGAAAAAGGATTTGAGCAACATCAAGCGGCTCAGTCAGCCCACCGAACGCTTGTTCAAGAAATGGCATGGTTGGATAACAATATGGAAACATTGTTACAAGAGCCACCTGCTCCAACTATACGGTTCGTTTCTAACACTGTTTCCAAAACGCCGCCGCCAGCAACAATGGCGCCTCCTGCTGCCGTAGAAAAGACTTCACCTCCCGCCGCCACCAAGCATTATGCATTGGAGGAAATCCAAGAGGCAAAAGTTAAACGAGAGGCTGAAATCAGAAAATTGAAAGCCCAATTCCGAAACGAATTGAGCGACATATCTAGGGATTCCATGACTACCGTTCTGTTGATCAAGCTACCCTTAGACGCCAATTGCCTTTTCAAGGAGGAGCTAGGAGGAACTATCAACATTGAAATGGAAATACCGGCTCATTATCCAATGGACCCTTGCCGAATCAAAATCGCCAATGCCCTTAATCTTGCTACTTGGAGAGCTCAGTAAGTCGTCGTTCATACCATTTATTTTGGTCTGTGAACCTTGGTTTCCTGATCATACAAACACCTTTTGAATTTCTAAAAAATCCCTTACCGGCTTAACTCCTTGCTTACCCTTACTTTGCCTAAACTTGCAGGAGTGTTGAACAAGGTTTCGCTAACCGCAGTCATGCGTCTCCTGCTACCCTGTTTCAACAATTGAATTGGCTAAACACAAACTTGAATGCGCTGTTAGATGTCCCAGCACCTTCTAATCCAGCCGTCATCAAAACACAAGCGCCGCCCACAACGCAGACCCCTCCTCCAAGTGCTCACCCTATCCAATCGTCGGGAGTTGAACACCACCTTGATGACAGCTCAAGGAAAGATAAAAAAATTTATGTCGAGAGGCCATTGGACCCCGTACCACAGGCTGAAACGCCATCCCTTAAGGTCGCCGGTGATGATCAAGACCACAGTAGCGACGAGGCATCCCAGCAAGAATCCGATGATGATGAGATCTCTATAAAAATGGCATCGACCAGCGTTTCGGACACGCCACAGCAAGTGCGATCGGGAACAGAAATCCGGTTTCCTGATCTACGGCTGGAAAATGTTGCGTTATTGCGATGCGCGCGGATGTTTCTTATGGTCAAGTGCAACCGATGTAGTAACACGGTGGAGGTGGAAAACATCATTCCAGATCAAGCGGCCGTAGACTCAGCAAGCAATGGATCTGAGAAACATCAGCGTTGGCTGCCATGCCCAACCTGTTCTTCTCTGATAGGCGCTCTTTTCAAGGGCAACTACTTGCATTCTAACTCCATCACATTGGGCTTGCTACAGCTGGCGTCTTGTACGCCATTTGACTTATTACCCTCCACTTACATTGCGACCTGTACCAATTGTATGGAACCGCACATACCCATGAAATTGACGGTGCATGATCAGCCAAAGTCCACTGTATGCCGAAATTGCCACTCGAAAATGAGCATCGGTATACCCAACAGCCAATTTGTGAGAATTGGGTCGGGGACAGGATCGAAAGAACTTCGTGCAGACCCTGCAGTGTTGCAGTTGAAAAAAAAGAAGCAACCAAAGCAAGAGCTTGGACTTGTGGTGGGCCAGCCGTTGCCTCACCAAGGTGCATGTGAGCATTATCGTAAGTCGAGGCGGTGGTTCCGGTTCTCGTGCTGCAATCGAATTTACGCGTGCGATCGATGCCATGATGAAAAAGAGGACCATAAATCAGAGGTGAGTCTAATCATCAGTACAGGATGTGATAGTTTTGTTTTTTTTTTAAAAAAAAAAATGTCTAACGTGACTTTATGAAAGCTTGCCAAAATGCATGTATGTGGGTTCTGTTCTCGTGAATTCGCATCCTCCAAGTCAGTATGTGCTTGCGGCCAAGAACCAGGAAAATACCATGCAGGAACCTTCTGGGAAGGTGGAGAAGGAACACGTAACAAGAAAATAATGAGCAGAAAGGTGAGATTTTTTAACCGAGGAGGAATTGAGTGGTGCGCGAAAAACCTAAACAATTCCGTTTCTAACCCCGACATGTCAACAGGATAAGCATAAATACTCTAGTTCACCCTTAAAAACTTCTTCTAAGAAACAGCAACGTGTTGGTGAGGCTGGAAAATTGGCCATAAAGAACAAAAGCAAACAGGAAGCAGATAAAAGCACATGAAAAGGCTGGTTATCCAAGTCAATTGGGAAAATATTCAGGTCGCATATGCATGTGAAATCAATGGGACCCATCAACGTCTGGATGTCATCAAAAAGGAAAAAATGGCCATGGTCATGTTGTATTAAATTAATCAGCAGTGGAAGGCTTCAAATAAACAGACTGACGTTGCGATATGTCAATACCATTAGACCACATCATCTTGTGAACGTCTCGGAGCAATAAACAATGAGCCTCTGTCAGGTTTCATTTTCATGTCAGAGTGACATATCGACAATGAATGCGAAGCACCAAATGCTAAGCGATGGTATCAAGATGGCATCATTTCCCACAGTATATATATGTGTCAACAACAAGTTTCAAAAGTCAAAAACTATAACTGTCAAAGCTACAATGGACCGTCCGGTGTAAGTCAACTTTCCGCCCGTCCACACAATTTTTCCCAATAGCTAAATCTACCATGCCCAGATCAAAATCCGACACTGAAGCACCAAGAGTAGGGATCGCTGACCCCAAGCTCGATATTCGTAATACCAAATCAGACGTCGAAGATCCTCGTATCGCCAACGAGAAAGAACGTGAGAAGGGACTAGGTGACGAGGTACGAGGTGGATCTGACGTTGGTCAGAACTTGGCTCCTGATATTATCACTCAAAGCATGGGCATGCGCGCTGAACTTGGTTCAAAGAAGCAAAAGTAATCATGCATGTGATCAAGGTGTCCACTTTCAAAACGATATATGTGCTGTAACAAATGTATGACGCAGACAAAAAAATTGAAGTCAACACAACTGAAAATAAAAAGAAGACAAAAAAAATGTCATGCCACATTTGGCTTTTAAAGTTATCCGCAATAGCACGAATTAATGCATTATCCATATTTATTAAATTTACGGAAGTTATGGTCACAATGCCTCAAGTGTTAATAAATAGACTGTTAACCCGAGTTTACAACATCAGGGCAAAGATGGAGGCAACGGCGGTGGCCATAATGGTGGAGAAGGCAAGAGTCAACGAAGCAGCAGCTCCTGAAGCGGTGGTGCTGCTGGGGGCGCTGCTGCCATAGGTGGGTTGAGCAAAGGTAGTGGTGCTAGTGAAGTTGGAGGCAGAATCAGCACGAGCATCGTTCTCGTTGGCAGTGCAGTTATCGGCGCTGCTGTAACGGATGGTCTCATTAGCAGCGACGTTGCGCAACCAATGGCGAGTGAAGTTGGCAGTAGGAGCGGCAGGGTTGATGGCGTTGATAACATCCTCCAAAACGGAGTCAGCCATACTGATAGCTGATTCGAGCCAGTCTTGACCACCAGCAGAAGTGGAGATGCCATCTTCACGGTAAAGAGCCTTGTTGGCAAGGAACTTGTACTTGCTTTGATCGGCAGAAGAGATGTTGTAGTTGGTGAGAACATCACTCAAACTGGTAGCGTAGTAGGTTTCATCAATAACAACGTCAGCGTTGCTAATGGCTTGTTGGAAAGCGGTGACATTGCTGTAAGATCCAAAGCCCAAAGCAGTACCACCGGCATCCTTGGTGAGTTCAACCTTATAGGTAGCATTGCTGACACCCCAGCTGGCGGTGTTGTTGTTGTACTGAGAAGGAGCTTGGTAGTTGGCCCAGGCAACAACGGGCTTAGGGTTGTATCCGCTAGCAGCTTGCTTGAGACGGTTGTAGTTGTCGTTGATTTGACCAGTCAAAGTGTTGGCAGCTTGTTCTTTGTTGAAGAAAGCAGCAAAGAATTCAAGCCATTCAGCACGGTTCAAAGTACCAGGATCTTGGGAAGCATAGACAGCAATGGACTTATTGTTGGAGGGATCAGCAGCATAAGCACCCAATTCGATATCAACACCAGAAAGCTGTTGATCAGCAAGAGTAGCGTTGGTGCTGGAAAGACTAACGATACTACCACCAGCAACTTGCTTCTGGAAGCAAGGGGAGGACACAAAAATGTCATCGCCAACAGCAGTGATGGTGTTGGCAACGCCGAGCATCTACCATACATAATTATTTAGCTCCAGATTCTCGTTACCTCATATCCCAAAGCTTTTACTTACCTCCAGATAAGGAATGACGGAAACGTCAAGAACACCAACTCTAGATACAGGTACCTGCACAAGCTTGGTTCCATTGGTGAGACCAGTAGGAGGAGTAGTTCCGCATTGATAAAGAGCGTAGGTCTCATTGGCCATACCATAAGGGTCAATGCTGGTCAACAGCTTGTAGCTGTTGTGGTACTCAATCTTGAAAAGAGTGGCGTCGTCAGCCTGGACCTTGACGGGGAAGTAGTCGGTAGCATTGTTAAAGCCAGTGACACAGCTAGTGGGGTTGATGCTGGACTGCTGAGCAGAAGCCAGCATGGGGCTAGCCAAGACTACGACACAAATGAAGGCCTTGTAGAACTTGGAGTAGACGGAAGGGCCAAAGAAATTTACAGGCATGGTTTGACGAGGTTGCTTTTCAGGAGCTTCCTGCTCGATTGAAGGGATATGAGAACCCATTATTTTTACAGAATTAAATAGTGACGTTATTTGCACAGAAATACAGGTGATTTACAGTCAATGAAACAGAAGATGTAACAGACTTGATGAAGTTGTTGTAGTAACAAAGAGTTGCTTTAAGGGCGGGAAGTTTTAAAGTATTTATATTACAGAAATTTTTTTTTTCTCTCATCAGAAACATCCACAGTCGCACCAGAGCTGATCCCGATGTCGTGGTTACACCAAGAAATTTGTCTGTGTGAGATCTCTTTAATGCAACTCGTCAGCTGTGCACCACTCCCAATCCTTGTGCAATGCTCTTTTTACCACCAAGTACACTTATCCGACTGCAAGATTAGCCGTGAAGTGGGACAATATCACAACCATAATGTGCTCTGAAAAGCTGATAATAGAATCTTTCCTTCTTTTTTTTTTTTTCAAAGGCAGATTGTTCCATCTCCTCCAAATGCAACCCCAGCTCCATGTGAGACGCACAAGAGATTTTATTTGGTGACTGTGCATAGGTCAGCGCCTGCCTCGCGATATACTTCGTGAATAACTTCTGCTTCTAGAATAGCTTCGGCTGCGACTTCGTGAATCATAACTACGACTACGACTTCGGCTATACGAACGAGACCGGCTACGAGAGTAGCTTGGACTGCGGCTTCTAGAGTAAGAAAAGCGACGACCACGTCGGGGTGGCGGCGACCTGGATCGAGAACGCGAGTATCGTCGTCCTCTATAGTTATCGGCTGGGCGTCCTCGATTTCTTGCCGGCGGTGCAGCTCCTCCTCGTCTAAATGGTGGTGGTGAATACCTTCCTGATGCTACCCAAAAAAAGAACATGATAAGATTAGCCAACACATACTACCATCTGGAAATTACAATACATTGAACACATACGTCTACGGCGTGCCGGTGGAGGTGTTGGAGATCGACGACGCGGAGGCTCACCAAATACGCAAACTAGGACTTTTCCATCCAATTGGCCATTATCCATGTGGGCAATTGCTTTCTCCGCATCTGAACGATTAGCATATTCGAGATATGAGACGCCTCGATTGCTATTTACTATAAATTCAGAAAAAGGAAAAAGAATCATTGAGTAAAAGCTTCACGTTGGTTTCCATGAGACGGATATTTTCGAGTTTTGTAAAACAACAGAGACTGCTTACATTTACTGTTGAAAGGAAAATCCGTAGACACAATCTCTCCGTATTGCGCAAAGATCTCTTTGACGTGATCCAAGGTGACATTTCGTGTCAGATTAGTTACTGAGATCCAGTTGTTGCTGTGAGTGGATCTTCCACGAGAACGCGAGCGTGATCGGCTGACAGAATGTGACGGGCTGCGAGATCGGCTGACTGAGCGAGAGCGTCGCGAACGTTCGTCTAATCGAGCAGACCTGAATGCACGGGTGATTGGATTAGCAGAGCTTTTTGACTTTAGTCATGTGAATTACTGCTTACATTTAGTAGAATCGGAGATACACTGCGGTCGACTTTGACAAGTTTGTAGTGTTCATATTGACCCGCAACAGAAACCGTCACCAATTTTCTGCCTCATTCTGATTGGCTGAAATTGTAGTTACTGGAGCGCTTCATAGTAATGTGTGCTTGAATGGATACCAGTGAGCGTTTGCAGTTGAAACCATTATACGTTATCTACAGTCACCTATAACATTTTTAGCGTACGTTCTGTTAGTAGTATGCACAGTGTTTTATGTTGGAAACGATGGACACCATCATTCCTTGGCTCCTACACCAGCGTTAATGATTTTGTTATTCCAGCGTAAATTCTCCAGACGAACGCACTACAAAGAATAAAACATAGATTTTGATGGCATGACGCTATAATAGAAGATTAAATGGTGATGAGAAACGATGCCTGCCGTTAAGTGGCAGAAAAGGAGCTGGACGTTAGGCTAAGCTAGCAGATAATCATGTCCAACTCCCGATAAGTGATGTTGATGAGTACCTGAAGCTATTTTATCAGTTATCAGAAAAGAATTGTGTGAAGTTTATCCAGACCTATTGATAACAAAATTTGCGCTACATAGACAATTGGTTTTAGGTTGACACTCATAGAGCTAAGCAAGCTACCAGCTGCAAAATAGCCACCGTGTCAACCTTTCTTGTTCTCGATGATATTTGATCAACCAATCAAATTGGGGTTCAATCACCACCCTTAAATTCCAAGATGAAAGTATAAAAGGCTTGGCTGATTTGTCTTCGGCTTTTTTCTTTACTCTACTGGTTCAAAACTGTTTCGTACTATGCCGCAAGGACCCAAGAAATACAATGATCAAACCAAAAATCGATACAGCGACGGTAGGTAATAATGTCAATCCAGTTGCTTTATGGAATTGTGGTCGCTGACAACAATGATGTATATAGCGACCTTGGACCATCGAGAGTGCTAGCACCGCAAGGCGAGGTGGAGGACTAATGACGATGATTCACTAGGTATATAATATTCTCGTTTCAAAAATCCCTGCATGTTGTTTCGATGGTACTGACTATATATAAATTACACTTGATATCCAATCAATAGAGGCTTTCAGCTGTGCAACTATAGAATTCAGGTAGAGAGCGTTATTCTTGATTGCTGCAGTAACTGACATATCTCCACAATGTCATACTGACTTGATGTGTCTTGTAGTAACATATTGCGCACTGACGGTTACCTGGAGGTTACATTTTTGAAAGCGCCCAACCCTAATATCCCTCCCAAGACACCAAAAATTGTTATAAATTGAGTGGTACACGGCAGCCACCGCAGTCACAATCTGGGGAGCTGACCCACGCGTTATGAATGTTTTATGGCCGCGGACAGCAGCGGTACCAATCCCCACAGATATTGGAGGACTTCGACAAGGAGGACTACAACCTGTACAAGTTCGGTCTCTCGAAGGAGAAGGCGTGACTTTTCGCAGACGGGCATCTCCGCAAACAATTGAAATCATAGTCGGCTTAGAGTCTTTGCCACAATTTTGTCGCAAGAAAGAACGACTGAAGAACATTTACTAGAAAATTTACGATAAAATCAAGCATGCAAAACTGTTGCAACAATGCTATTTTGGTCCAAGTGTTACAAGATACCGTCAAGAAGTATCGAAATTTTTGTTGTGTTGCCAGCTTGTTTATGAGCATCTTAATACTACATCGACTTCGGGATAATAAGCCAATCCCAGCCATCAATCAAGATTTTGTTTACGCTGGTTTTTTGCCAAACCAGAGACCACGGTCGTACCGCTGCACAATGGATCAAGGACATATATCAAGAATTCCGTCCTCTCCTTCCCCAACAACTACAAAAACAGCTATATAGACATACGCCCATGATCACCACTTTCGCATGCGAATACGCCACGATTTTGTCAATCACATCTCTAACAATTTTGAGCGATTTACCACAAACTATTTTTTTGTCAGATTCAATGATGATTCTGACGGTCGGTTTTTGAGAGAGGCGTCAGTAGCCAGCAGACGCAAACTCACCAAATACGCATACAAAAAAACTGCGACTGGCGAGGACCACTGGGCCACTTTTCGTGAAAACATTTATAGGCAACAAGAGTCCTTCAACATCCGAATTTTGACACCAATTTTAGATCTACCATAGACAATTTTGCACAAGAAATCCATATACGATATAGAAGCCGGAACTTTTGCTCCAGAAAATTGCACAGACCGACTGGTAGCAGGCAATTTACTATCGGACTCATATGGGAGTTGATACCGGTATCGATAGATTTTTTTATTGCCGCTGATGGATTCGGCAAGGAGCCGCAAAGATATCGCAAGTTGTCATCTAAAGAATACTATCATCTATGCGGCTTCAACAAAGTGGCAGAAAAGCGGAGACGGTGGAAACTAGAAGTCAGCGAACTTTGGACCGCTAAACTGATCAACTTTTGGGCGTCTTACGATATAGACTCAACAATTTTGCGGACATCGTTCAGCTTTTTGATAGAAATTTTCGATATAGACGCCTCGCATTCTCCACTCATAGAAACAAAAAAAAAGAGGCATACAGTGTCTCCTTAGACACCCACATAACAGCGACCAGTCGGCCATTAGTAGAGATTTTTGGACACCAATTTCACCCATGGACTTCTTTTGCCGAGGACAGTCTACAACAATACATAATTGCATTTGGAAAAACTAGTTTTGGAAAGATGCGCGGCAAGAAGCCCGGTCCAGTCAAGACAATTTTCCGCCATCTTTGCTATATATCTCGAGTGAAACACAACATTTTTGTCACGCCATGGGCGAATATTTGACATCCCAAATTTGCGCCAATTGCGACCGGCGCACCCTCAAGAATGTCCGAGAAAGAAGGATTTTTGATAGGTCATCTGGTCCGAAGATACATACTTTACTCAATTGTGAAACTTGCAGCAAGGTTTGGAATCGTGACCAGGTGACCTCCAAGAACATCAAGTACATTTTTTAATATATGGCCACACATAATAATGAACGCCCGCAACAATTTAGACGGCCAGCGGGCGAACCACCACCTTCAAATGTCGAGGAATAGTCGGGATTTCGAGTCCTCACTTCCACTCGGAAAGACCTCGACATCAGTAGTAAGTACTGTGTTTGGCAAAGCCAGTGAAGATACAGCTGCTAACTTCAGTTATTTTCTTTTTCGTATCATTTTGAAAAATACAAACTGTTAGAGACCTTATCAACCGATTCTCAATAATTAATGTGATTTGCTTTGATAAATGAACGATACGACAAGTAGTATCAATTTAATCTACAGTCAAATTTTATATTGTGGTATGAAGAAGAGGTGTGTGGTATAAAGTGAAACAATGGTCCGTCGATGTTGTTGTCTAGTCTAACAAGTCGATGAGAGCTTGAATAATGAGCGAGCCTGTCATGACTGATATCAAAAGTATGGCACTAAGCTGTGTAAAAGGAAGAGCGCATATGCTCCATAAAACGATGGCGTTCAGTATACGGCAGAGAATAATGATTTTACCATAGATGTCTTTTGATGGATATGGGTTAATGTCATGCTGACTAGTAAGGTACTATGAAAAAATTATGAAACTCTTACCATGAACTTTTGTGTTGAGTAGCTTAATCAAAGAGTTGATTGTCATGATTAATCCACCAGTAATCAAGAATGTCTTGTAGATGAACGTTTGTTCTTGTGGTGTCAAATCCGCTTCTTCAGATTCTGAAGGACTAGTAGAGTTGGAGGCTACTGCTTCTGCCGCATTTTGGTGAATAGCACTTAATGTCGACATGGCGACAGAAGCTGTTAGGGTCGCAGCAGTGGATATGAATGAGCTTGAAAGACTTGGTAACATTGTCGGTTGAGAAGACGAAGGGAGAGGCAGTGGAGGGACAGCTACAGGTGAATACGGGTTTGGGGCGCCACCAACCGCTTCAACAGCCCGTGCAGCCAACTCGTGTCCATCATTTTCGTACTTCATCTTGAACGTATCTCGCTTAGCTGGTTTTTCAGCAGGTGCAATGATGCTACTACCAGGTGTTTCTGCATTAGAAGTCGCCGTCGGTTCCGAAGCAGCCGGCTCGCTAGCTGTTGTGCCTTCTTCACCGGAAATCTCACTATGTGCCTTTTCGTATTGTATACGATAAATGCGCAACCTGATAGCAAGATTTGTTAGCACGCTGTTTTCCGATCTCACTGTTATTGCATTCAAAAGCCTCACATGTTGATCAATGCTATTCCAAAAGCAACCTGACATAAATGCAGAGGAAAGTGAAGATAAACCCACAGCTGATTATTCCTGTTGTGAAGCAAGACCTCTTTCGAAAAGTCTTCAAAATAGTTGAAGAAGAATCCGAAGATGATGACCACAGCCATGAAATTGGGTATGCTAAGTTGAGAAAGCTTTATCAGTGCGAGCAGCGGGTCATCCATCTTGTTTATCTCTGACTTACACTACGTGTATTGTGGTTCCAGCTTCAGCGACAAGCTTAACAAATCCCATCAAGTTTTCTCCTAAAATGAATTTAGAAACACTTTTCAAAGAGCTAAAGGCGAGATATTAAGAATGGTTACATACCGAGTACAATCAAGGTCAATAGTCCAAATCTCTCCGCCAAGTGACTCGCAGCCCACGAAAGACGTTTGTTGTCCCGCACTATCAAGTTGACCATGAGCTCTACAAACAACCCGACATACCATAAGGCAAAGTGAGAGTTGTTGTTGATGAATAGAAGAGATACGCCCCAAAGAATGATGGATATGACATTGGCCACGACGTAACATAAGAGAGGAACTCGCGATTTTGATTTTGCTATCAATGCCACCGAGAACACTAGTAAAAAATACAAGAGTAAGATGATCAATGAAACTTTGAATGAGTCAAAAGAAGGGTCACGCAGGTCTTTACCTATACCATATTCTATGACTAGGACGCCCTTGAGAGCTATTATTTCAATATAAAACCTGAATCAGTCATCTTGTTTCTTGTGAATGGTGCACGACAAGTCAACCTACCCATATAGCCGTATACGAACCCAGAAGAGTTCAAGAAGTGATCAGAAGTACCAGCCATGCCAACTGAGTACATAAAGGTCAATGTTAATGACATAAAATTATAAAACCAGTAAATCATTTAAGAGTGAATCGATACATACTCACTGCGCACATCTCAATTAGTTTCCAAATGTGATGCAGGACATCGTCTCTATTAGTCGTAGCATTTAAATCTATCAGAATTTTGCAGTTCGCCC
This sequence comes from Umbelopsis vinacea, assembly GCA_016758895.1. Classification (NCBI taxonomy): domain Eukaryota; kingdom Fungi; phylum Mucoromycota; class Umbelopsidomycetes; order Umbelopsidales; family Umbelopsidaceae; genus Umbelopsis; species Umbelopsis vinacea. The sequence continues at coordinate 666,204 of JAEPRA010000003.1, read as the reverse complement.
TTATTCAATGATTTAGTATTGCTTACGTGTCGAATCGAGTAGTGTACCTTGAAAATTTGAGTTTAAGTGAATTAAAAATCATGTACCTGTAGGCCAGTAGGTTATGACACATATTAAATTACTTACAAGGAACTGGCAGTCCAAGCCCACCACATGATGACAAACCAGGAGGCATACACGCCCAATGATGCCCAGTCCTTGATGACATGAGTATGGGTAAATTCTGAAAGACTTGCTATATAAAATAAATCATAAAATAGCTCCAACCAACTGGCAGCCTTTTCTTCTCCAATGTCAGCACTCAAGTCCGGTTCAGGGAAGCTACGAGGAAAGATAATGTCAGTTACAATGGAGGTCGTTCTGCTAACAATTTCAAGAGAATATCTCACAGGAAAAACGGGCGCCGTGTAGACTGACTAGACTGTGGAGGAGAATGGTCTTGAAATTTGGGTTTGAACTCTACAAAAATGTTGGAGCTAAGATCCAATGTTTGGTGCTGTTTGTGATGATGATCTGGAACAGTACAGTTGGTATAAATGTCAACAAGAAAAAAAAAGATTGGGTGTCAGAGTTTGCATACCTCCACTATGTCCATGGTGCACCTTAATGGCATAATCGCGATGGGCGTTGTGCAAAAATGAAGTGAGTGATTCGGTATCATGTACTCCATTGAACATGATTTTTTCCTTCTGCGTCAATTTCAATTTACGCTCGAACTCTTTCGCAGTTTCATAGTCAATGGCAAAATTCTGCTCGGCTCGCAAGTTTCTGAAATGAATGACTGACGGACGGATGGTTTTGAGGGTTAAGGTTTTAGCTGTGTACCGGGAATCAGAGACTGAAATTTTTGATAGGTACCTGTCACAAATGCTTGATTGTCGTGGTGCAATAACCTATTTAAGTAAACAAGGATCGTCAGTCATTTGCCTATGGATAGAAAGCAATTTCCTTATTATTTACTTTGCATCGTCCTTATCAAGTCCATGCTCCAGGGCCCAAGAGGCGCGGTGTTCGTTGTATTCGGTTTTTCGTTCTTGATGAGCTTGGTATTCCTGACGAGGGTGAGTTATGATATCACCAAATGTTTCTTCACCATGTTTGTAAAAAGGCGGCTCTTCCACTTCGTGTAATTCAACCTCTTCTGTAGCAGTGTCAGAATCTGATTTAGTCAAGATTTCCTGATCACTTGCGGAAGATCTTCGCCGAATGCCAACTCTGCCAATAGTAGGACGTCGCCCACGAACGGTTGGACCGCGCCGCATGGTGGATCTCGAGGTGAGATTAGGCGACATGTCGAAAGGAAAGGAAAGGGGATACTCGCCCTTATTGAATGCCCCTACTTTCTTTTGAATCACGAACGGGTCTGAGTATTTACCGCTGAATTTCTTTTTTTAAAATGATATGCAGCATGTTTAGTACCGGGATCTCTATGATGATGGCTTGGTATATTTTTCAAACACAGCCATGATACTTTGAATTACGACATTTAACAATTTATGTAGTAAGGTATGTATCGATGAAGCTAATTTTTACGGGTATTGTAACGAAGCTAAGGGCTGATTTTAGCAAGCTGGGAATTTTGGTATCGTGGTAATTTTATGGTCCGTCCACGCTAATCGAGTAGATCAACGGCAGCTATGGGGGGTTGCACCCAATTAAACAGTAATTTAATATTGTAATATATGAGGAGAGCCCATGTTAAAAATAGCAACTTACATTGAAATAGGAGGCAGCCAGTGAGCAAACCGAGGAGACCAATGGAGTTGATGCGATGTACTGCTTGGGTCAATCCAAAGAAAAGGATAGCGTTGATCGCTCTACTAGCACAGATGTACTTTGACCAGCGAGAGTTGACTGGAGTATTGATCAATTTGATGAGCGCATTAAGTATCAAGACAAGACCAGCAGATATCAAGAAGGTTTTGAAAACGAAATCAATGTTGAGACACTCTTCCGCTTCAGATGCTGCTGAACTGCTGCTCTCTGAACTGGCCGTAGCTCCACCCTCTGCAGGAGCCTCCATTGTTAGGGCCTGTAACAAGCTGAGTGCACGGCCACTAGCATTCACCATGAGCTGGGTGGTGGTATTGCTTACTGCAGCCACTTCAACACCCGCCTCTGTGTTAGCAGAGCATCCAACCCCTAGATAATCCCAGTGTTCTCCATAAATATGAATAACATCCTGTAAGGCTATGCCCATAGCGACCTGACACAAGTGAAGCGGGAAATGGAGATACATCCAAAGCTGAGAGACATTGACTTCCAGTAAAACTTGTGCAGAGAAATCATCAAAGCACATGAAGAAGAATCCAAAGATGCAAATGACACCCATCATGTTGGCGCAACTAGATAATAAATTTAATTGAAATTGTTTGTTTGTTTGTGTCAATGTCAATAATCAAGCAAAGTAATCAATGAATAGGAATACTTACATGAGCTTGATATCGTCAGAGCTGGCTTCGGATACAAGGGTAATGAAGCCCATCAAGTTTTCACCTAGAAGGGATGGAACATTAATATACTGCAATCATAAATATGTAGTTGGGAAATGCCAACTTACCCAAAATAATAAGAGTGAAAAGACCGAATCTTTCAGCAAGATGGCTGCCCGCGACGGAAACTTGCTTGTTTTTCTTCATGGCGACGTTGACAAGAAGTTCAATGAGGATGCTCACATACCACAAAGCGAAGCGACTTCCTCTTTGATCGTCACCGGGGAATATCAAGGAGACACCCCATAGAATGATAGATAGCATATTGACAGCTACATAGGCAGCAAGTGGTTTTTTTCCATGAGAACCAGTGATAACGGCAACAGCTAAGACTACACTGTATTCAACCATAAGAACAGCCTTTGATACTGAAAATAGCGACGGATTAGCATCATAACATATGACACCAAAATGACCCCTTGTGTTATTTACCAATATATCCAAGGACAAATCCAAAATGGTTCTCAGACGAATAGGTGTTTGAGGCACCGGCCATGCCAACTGGTATCAATTTGTTAGTATTTGAAGGTTGCTGTATCTTGCATAGCGATAGCCAATATCAAAGTATACGAACCCAATGAACAAAGCTCAATAACCTTGTAGATATGGTGCACAACGTCTACAATACACAATTAATAAGTATGATTGTTCATTAACGCAATAACTGGAAGCGAAAAAGCACGCTTACCTCCAGTATCATATCGCGACGAATAAAGGGCACTGGAACACCAAGACCACCACATGACAACGAACCAACCGACATAATTAGCCAGTGTGGAGCCGTTCACAATATGATTGTGATGCGTAAAAGTCGTCAACCAACCAACATAGAAAACGTCGCCAAAAAGCTCGAGCCAAGAGGCGGACGATTCTTCGCCAATTTCATCCGATAAGTCTGGGTCTGGAATCCTATTTGACGTTTGCTACTACGTTAAATAATTGGCTATCATTGAGTCACGACTAATGGAATCATACTTACATAAAGAAAGCTCGACGTTTGGGTGCACTTTCTTCAAACTTTTCTTCGAGGTCCTCGTGGATGATTTTTTTGACTTCCAGGTATACATTCTGATTTAAATGAATGATGGCTGAACCAGCGGCAAGATGAGCTCTCTCGGAATCAGTAGATTTTCTTCTATCCTTTTCATTCCCGCTGCTGGCATCAGAGTTGAGACGCTGTTGAGGAGGTGGCTGTTCAACATTGGCTTTGTAACGACTTAGTAGAGCATTCAACATGGTTCTACAAACACATAATAAGAATTTTTAAAGCTTACAGGCGCTCAAATTCTGTTGCTTCGGGGTAGACACTGGGGTAGACACTGGGGGAACTGCAAGCGTCGCGGCTTCGGGCGTCGCGGCTGGAGATGGAACAGGCTGCTCGCCAAGTGGGTAGTGGTGGCCATCGAGGGGATTCTTCTCTTCCAGCTCCGGCGATTTAGCCGGAGTTTTTGTTCCCTCTGGATGTACGTCTTCCGAGTTGTGGACCCTAATGGACAACTCATGACCTGATTTTCGAATCAGTTTAGCAAGTGCATCGGTGTTCTTCACGTTGCTTAGTTCTTTCAGGTCATCAGGTGAAAAGTCAAGCTGAAGAGATATGGTATGAAGATAAATACGCAGTTTGGTTTTGTACAGTGGAGCCTAAAAAAAGATTCGCCCCGAAAAAACTAATTGGCAATTTACCTCTTTGCTAATGCTTGCAGCAAGTTCATCTGTCATTTTGATAGTTTGATCTCCAATCAACCTCCTAAAATGGATGACTTTTTGTGGAGAGGGAGGGTCAGCTTGACTTCTTAAGCGCTACTTTCAGTGCCTGTCTAAAGAATTTTACCTGATCGCAGTTCAAAGACATCGCTGACAGTCATTTGAAGAACAATTGTTAAGCACATGGTTTGATTTCCGAAAATAGGAGATGAGCCTATGGAATTCTTTCTTACCCAGATTGGATGCCAATAGGAACAGGCATGGGCTTTTCACCAACCTTCTCGGTTTCCCAAGCGTCCACCTCCAGTTTGTATTTCTCCATACGCTGTTTGTGTAAATGATATTGCTGGGTTGGATGAAGCATAATGTCTCCAAATGTTTCGTTGCCATGTGCTACGATTGGTTTGCCTGTCGAATCGTATTGCATCGGAGTGTCGAACGTACTTTCCAATTGCGATGATAGTGGTGAGTTACTTGAGCCGATGGCGGATCCCCTTGCTAGCCCGCGTTCTTCAGAGCTATACTCATTGCTTTGGGTATCAGTTGGCTTTTCTGAATGGTCTGGGTGGTCCTGGTTTTGCTTATGGTGGCGGTTTTTTCGCTTCTTTGAGGGCATACCACGTAGAGATACACCATTATTCTGATTCATGGTTAGTAAGGACGAAGCAAAATGAGTGAAAGAAGGAAAGACGAAAAATTTGCACCAGAACGTAGTTGACTTTTCTGTTTATAATGGAAAGGCTAGAAGCAGACCTTACATGACGGGTCACACAATCTGAGTTGAACCAGCTGTTTACAATTGGGGGGTGGACGATCAGTGAACAAAGCCAATGGCTCCAAACATGATTACTACGTTGGCAAGTAGTCACTTTCCCGACCAAGTCAATTTATTCAAATTTTTCATTGTTGTTCTATCGTGTTTACTCTGAACATCACGTTAACCAAGGTATAAGCCATTTATGCATATCAGGTCCACCAACACCACCACACAGCCCAGCCAGCCAAAGCCGCACTGTATTATGGCCGCATTTAGTAAAGTTGAATGGGATTACACATGCTATGGGATAGGAAATTCTATACAACGCTCGCTTCACGGCCCATACTCCACCATAACAGTGATTAAATTAAAATTTGCAGTTTATCTACTGCCAACGCTGAATTTCTTCAGTTTAATTTTTTCCGCTTCAATTTCGGCTGTTCCTGCGTCATCAAATTTATTAGGTAGTGGCTTGCCCTATCTGCCTGCATGCTTTCTCACCAATGGACATTCCACCTACCGAAGCTGCATCACCTTTGAAGAGAGGTCGCTTTGTCAACACATATAAGCGCTCGCCGACCTCGGCAAGACTATCTTTGGAAGGTGAGTGTTTCGCTTGGTTTTCCTTCAACTTTGGATATCGAACTCCGTGTACCCCACCTCAAGCGGAGACCTATTATCAGGCAAAGGAGCAACTCAAAGTAGCTCAGCAATCGCCGCGCTTTGCGAATGCAGAACCCATTCGTACCTAAAACTTGACATGGTACTGATTCTACTTTGCTATAATAGACTTACCAGTGGAAATACTGTTGCTTATATTTGACCGTTTGGAATATTGGGAAGTCTGCAGAGTCTCCCAAGTTAGTATTTCCAAAGTTTGCCTATTACTGAATGTTTGTCTCGTTAACCAAAAATTCGGGTTTCCCATCAGGCCAATAGATATATTAACGATGTAACCTCGAGTCACTATTCATTATGGCGACGGGTCATAGACAGCATTGATGAAAGTGACAACGCGCTGAAGAAAAATATGGTCGCCCTTCGTAAGTGACACAAATTATCTGATATGTGAATTAGCTTGCCATAAAACTTACTTGCCATCGAATAGAAATTAACTTGATGAGACTTCGGCAAGAATTCCAACAAAGTTGTGATGATCTATTACAGCGATTTAACGAGACCGAACAACGAAGAATCCACAAAGAACCGTCATGGCGTCCACCTGAATATGATCAAGCAAATACAGCATCAAATGGGGATGAGCAGTTGGATTGGCCAGCCTCACCAAAAGAAAGTTGTTCTTCATCTTCACTTTCATCTGCTTCCACATCACTTGACTTATCGGGAATCGAATCAAATAGCCGATCGCCGCCTTTAACCATCGTTAATGATGGAACCTTGAGCATATTGCATCCTCATAAACCTGGCCATGACTCCGTTTCTCTGACTATCCTTAGCATTCCAGACATTTGTAAGCAATAGAGAGTTTTTGCATTATTATATTTTCCTAGATATCTGTATACCCCACTCCCATTTGTTTCGTCCATCAGCCCCCTTCCTTTTTTTTCCCTACGTTTTAAATTTTTCCGCATCATTCTTACGTACCACTTATGGGTGGGTTTTACACTTGCATGATGGCAAGCTGACACTATTGAGTTTTTTTTTTTCTATATAAATGTACCTTATTTCTAGCATTTTTCCATAACAACCTCACTTTCAACAAAATGAATTCTAGTCTACCGCACGGTGATCCCGTTAGAGAAGTCAACCAGGACATGAACACTAGTCCTGACAAGAAGATCGATGATCTGTACCATTTAATTGAAGGAATAAGCGCTTGCATGATGACCACACGCTGTGAAAATACTGGAAAACTGGTCAGTCGAGCTATGAGCCCTCGCAAGCCTGACCCCAAGGTTCCGGCCGACCTTTGGTTCTTTGCCAACAACACAACTCACAAGTTTGAAGAACTCCGGGCTGACCCCAACGTCAACCTTGCTTTTTACAAGTCTGGAACCCATGAGTGGATCAGTGTTAGTGGAACTGCAGAGATTACGAACGACCGAAACAAGATTGAGGAGCTCTATAGTTTGGATATCAAAGCTTGGTTTGGTGATCTTGGAGATGGCGTCCACAACGGCAGTGCCACTGACCCTCGCATTTCTTTGATTTTCGTCAAGGCCGACACTGTCCATTATTCCTTGAAAGATCGATCAATGCCAGTGCAAATGTTCAACATTGCCAGAGGTATGGTCACTGGTGAACCTCCAAAGGTTTCTTCAGAAAGAGGTGAGTTTCGTCATGGACGTCTAACCACTTGTAGTAAAACCGCCACTAACGTAGAATTCTTTTTTCTCTCAGATTTGGACAGCAAAGAGCTTGAAAATGCAAGACGCATGAGTGGGCTGCAACAGTCTATTGTGGAATAAGGGCATGAACTGAACCATGCATTGCTTTCTATCATTGTAAATAACCCCAAAATGACCAGGAGGAAATAAAAAAAAATTTCTTGCATAATTTTCTTTTTACTTGCCATGTTCACAATCGTGGTTATGGACGTTATAGATGTATATCAAATTGAATATCACAACAACCGATTGTTGAGAGGAGCTAAACTGAGATGATACGCCAGCGTATAGCAGGCAATAAATGAGGGTACTCCTCAGGTTGGAATAGGAGGCCATTTTGACACTTGGGAAATAAAATTTTTGGCCGAAACACTTTTATCAAGTTCAAACCGCAACCTACCAAATTGTCTCCCCTTTACCGCTCCTGGTTCCCTTTGGATCCCCAAAAGAGCCTATAATAGAATAATAGATAAACCAAAAGCACACCTCAACTTTGTTTATTCCTTTGATTCATCTACAGATTCCGGCATCACTTTCACTTCGTTGACATTGCGCTTTTCCGTCACTTCTTTTTCGACCCCGCTTCTTTCGGTTGGCTACACCATACGAGCTTGACACAAAGCATGAGCCGCTCGCATAGCAACTCCCCGGCAACCACAAGATCAGTTAATATTGTAGGTGTGCATTACCGAGTCGGTAGACGAATTGGTGAAGGCTCATTTGGAATCATATATGAAGGTAGGGCTTAGCCGACTCCTCAATGCTAGAACCCTTAAATAGGATTTTTTACATAGCGTACCACCCGCTGCACCAACATCCCTGACGTTTAGTCCCTTGTAAGGTACAAATCTGTTGAACAATCAGCCAGTTGCTGTAAAATTCGAACCTCGAAAGACTGACGCTCCTCAGCTTCGGGATGAATATCGTACATATAAGATTCTTTATGATCAGCGTAAGTAGAAATTTGAATCCTATTATTTATATGCGGGCTTTAATTATCTCACATTTGCTTACCTTCACTGCCCCTTTTAGCTGGTATTCCCTCTGCGTACTATTATGGTCAGGAGGGCATGCATAATATACTAGTGATCGATCTACTAGGCCCTAGCTTGGAGGATGTATTTGACAAATGTGGTCGAACATTTTCTGTAAAGACTGTAGCAATGTTGGCCAAGGACATGGTAAGCTGGGCGATCTCCTACCAAATTTGAACAAGACTGCATCATTATGCTTACGTTGTATGTCATAGGTCACGCGAGTTCAAACCATCCATGAGAAGAATCTAATATACCGCGATATCAAGCCAGATAACTTTCTACTGGGTCGACCTGGTACAAAGGATGCTAATAATGTATATATCGTCGATTTTGGCATGGCTAAACAATATCGAGATCCAAAAACAAAGCAGCATATTCCCTATAAGGAGCGTAAGAGCTTGTCTGGAACAGCTCGCTACATGAGCATCAATACGCATTTGGGAAGAGGTGAGTGATGGGCTAGTCAGGTTTTACAATAGACTTCTGGGTTTCGTGTCTTAATCATACCATGTTTCAGAACAATCACGTCGAGATGATTTGGAAGCATTGTGTCACGTTTTTTTGTACTTTTTAAAAGGCCAACTGCCATGGCAAGGATTGAAGGCGGCCACCAACAAGCAAAAGTATGAAAAGATCGGTCAAAAAAAACAAGGTACACCAATAGACGAGCTATGTAAAGGCTATCCTGAAGAATTTGGAATATATCTTAAATATGTTCGAAAACTGGGATTCGATGAAACGCCAGATTATGACTTTCTAAGAGAGTTGTTTGACAAAGCCATACGACGAAATGGAGAGGAAGATGATAATGTGTACGATTGGATGGTGTTAAATGAAGGAAAAGGGCTAGAGGTAAGACCTTTTGTCATTCTTCGTTCTTGATCAGTCGCGTTACTGTCAATACTAAACATATCCATTTATATAGCATCGATCATCTGGGCAATTTAACGCAAAATACAAGGAACTGAAAGGTGCCGGCGTATCTGGATCTAATCAAGGCGGGAACGGACGAGGGCTCTCAGGCGCTACCAACCATAATATTCCGTACAAAGCACGGGATCCACCAGCTATTGATCGGGCAACACACGATGATGATCTAGATGGAGCTTCAGAAGAGCAAGGCAATCATTGTTGCAGTATCACTCGCATTGTAAGCTGTCTTTGTCATTAAAATTCTAACGACATCGAAGTTTGGCGAAATTGACGTCAGGGTGTGTTTACGCACTGTTGCGTTGACTTTGATCAAGCCGATCAAGAGCCTCTAATTCTTATTTATTACAACACTATCTATTTTTTCATCGGATTCGTTTTACTCCAAAAAAAAAGTCCCTTCTGTCAATAAAACATCTCTTCGTGTTTGCCCTAATTGAAAGCGATTGACGGCATTGTAATTGCCGTGGTAATGATTGCATGCGAGTCACGTATGCGGAGCCTCAAAGTTTTGGTGGTGCGTGAGTTTCATCCAGAGTCCAAAAAACACACACAGTCGTCTTTAAACTTTCTTCTTCACTTGCATTAGACATGACCATTGCACTGAAGAGCTTCTCGCTGTTAGCATATGGAGTTAAGCCACAGATGCTGGCATCCAGTAAGTCTTGTCATCTCTGTACTCTGCTCGCTTAGACTAAAACTCTAACTCAGCTGGTTGTTGTTTTTTCCATAAAGAAGCTATCGCCACAACGAGTCGACCCGTCGTGTTTCGCTCATCGGTTTTTGCAGCAGTGCGACTTTTAAACACTTCATCCACAGAAATCAAGAATGGAATCTCAACAAAATTGAGCGAAAACAGGCCAAGAAGGGCTCTGTTTTATGGTAAGTTGGTGTGCGTGGGAGGCACACTCTCCAGGCGGCGTTATATGGTGTACTTGAGAAGCTAAAAGTTTTGTTCGGATAGTGCCCGGAAGTGACGAACGGAAACTGCACAAGTCAATCTCGGTTGCAGCGGATTGCATCGTGTATGACCTCGAAGATAGTGTCGCCGCAAGCAAGAAAGGGTCGGCTAGGCAAATGATAATGGATGCGTTGGAGGCTTCGGAACATGGAAAGGCCGAAAAGGCTGTCAGAATCAACGCTGTCGGTTCAGGTAAAGCGATTTTTGAAAACGGAATATCATAGTTGTTGCTGTATGGCATTCGGTACTTATTTAGTTTTTGCTCCCTATCAGGTCTCGAGTTGGACGATTTGAATGTTGTGGTAGGTGCTTTGTCTTCTTTTGAACGTTTTTAATGTTACCATGTACTATGTGTCTCATGTGTACCTTACAGTTACATACAAAAAGACTTCAAGCCATTGTGATACCCAAAGTCCAAAGCGCAAAAGACATTCAGTTTGTCAGTAGAATGATTGACTCCGTTGCTCCTGAATCAAAGTACGTAATGTTGCATTGAGAATATAATCGTACCTCACCTCACCACTGACATCGATATAGCCGTGCCAATATCCGCTTAATTGCATCTGTAGAGAGTGCCATGGGTATCATGAATCTTAAGGAAATTGCAACAGCCGACCCTAGACTAGATGCTTTAATTGTAAGTGAACAGCTTGAAGCTTACAGCAATTTTTGCACTACTGTCTCTAATATCAATGGATTGATGTTCTAGTTTGCTGCTGAAGACTACTGTGCCGACTTGGGCTTGGTGCGAACACCTAGCCGTCTCGAAATGCTATTCGCTCGTCAGCAAATTGTCACTACTGCCAGTGCCTTTGGTCTGCAATCGATTGACTTGGTCTGTGTTGACTATCAGAATATGGACATTCTGAAGGAAGAATGCCGTGAAGGACGTGAATTTGGTTTTACCGGAAAACAAGCCATTCACCCAGGTCAGATTGATACCATTCAAGAATACTTCTTACCAGATCCTAAAGGTATGTAAGCAAATAAGCAATCGATGAATGAAAAGTTGAGATGGCTGATATATATCAATTTGAAGACGTTGAACGTGCTGTCAAGATCATGGATGGCTTTGAGCTTTATTCCAAAAAAGGAGTTGGTGCCTTTGTCGTGGACGGCAAGATGTAAGCTAAAATTGGATTATTGGCTTTGTGTCATGATTTGCTCTCTAACATTCGCTTTATACAGGATCGACATGCCCGTTATCAAGTGGGCACAAAAGGTGGTAGCCAAAGCTAAGGCAGGAGGCATGGAAATCCCCGAGTTAGATGCTCAAAATACAAATGATGGCAAGAGTACAAAGACGAAATGAGTTGAATTAATCTAACTGCCCCATCAGTAAAAATGACCCCAATCGATCAGCCTCGTGAGACGCATCAATGAAGGTTGTTATCTCTTCTTCCTATTCATATACACAGTAGCTGTACATTTCAATAAATGCCTTTTAACTCACATTTCAAAATGGAGCAAGCTATATCATTCTTTAAAACTTTTTCAACTGAGAGTTGTTTTGTATTCATTGTAAAGAAAGCAGAGGAGAAAAATAAAACCAAATTATAGGGGTTGAAATAATAGCATATTTACAGCAGCAACCAGATACTGTATATGGCAGTGACAAAGTTTTTCATTTAAATTCTTTCAGGTGTGTCGTTTACAGCCAAGGCATCCATGTGCATTCCATTTGAGCCATCTTTTGAGGATTGCTTGCCTGCGAGATGAGGTCTATGATGCTTTGATTTGCCGGCTTATTAGCATGAACGGCCTAGAGAAAACAAGGTGGTTAGCATACAAGAAGTTACGGGCAGCGATGAAGTAAAGCAAAGATTATTTACCTTATCACGTTCTGTTCGGCATGACAAAAACTGCGTTCTCTTGAGAATTTGGAATACATTGGTGGTGATGCGCTCACGCAGCTGAGTATCGGTAATTGGACGGTGGTTCATCGTGTGCCAAGTGACAAGTTCATCGCGAATGAAAATGCTAAGATATTGATCCAGTTCAAATTCTGGTTCGGTCAAGCATCGAGCAACCGCCATCAAGCTGCTAGTGAAAACACCTTCGATACCAATTGGCGTAATGAAGTTTTGAATATTAGGCGTAAAGCGGAAGGGAACAGATTCCCCATTACCGAGAATAGGTGTAGTTTGATTCCAGACAGGTAGCATGTCCACCATCCAGATATTACCAGTGCTTCGCGAGATACAGAATTTGAATGGCTGTCTGTGACCAATGCTCATAACGTACGTAATAAAAGTGGCAGTGGCAAGTTGATTAGTGAACTGTTTGCGAACCATCCAGTAGTCTGTGTAGGAGTTCAATGTCTTGAGCATATACTGTATAGGGGTCATAGAGTTAATCCCAAGTGCTTCAATTCATCATGATGACAATGTCATAGAAACAGTTTAATAGTTTACCTTGGTGAGAACATTAGATGGTACCATCCTTGAAGCGATTTCATCATTAATTTCGAGACGAAGGTTGAGTAATTCTGTCTTCTGGTTAGCAATCTGCAATGGTATAAGGTTAGATGAGATTCAGTACGCCTAACAAAGAAACAAGCTTTTCAAAATGATACGTACAGCCTTCTTTGCGTCGATGTTTGCGCGGATCTTCTCAATAAAGTACATGATGGGTTCATCTCTATGAATTCCAACGTTGTCGCAGTGGTCTTCGTAAATTTCTTGTAAAGAGCAATACGATGGATCGTCTTGCACTAATCGAACATGTGGTGCAAGAGGTACAATAATGGGAAGATGGAACGAGAGATTTCGCATACGACTTTCTTTGCGTCGTTGCAGAACACCATTCAAAATTCGGAACAGTTGAATGATTCTCTCCTCACGTCTTCCATGGCGAGCAGCAGGGTTTTGTACCATGAACGGGTGCAAGCTACCGTCGTGTCCACGAATAGTGATACGTCGAAGGCAGCTGCCATAACCTCTGATAACCTCAATCTCTGGAAGGAAACGGTCGATGCGCAAGAAATCATTTGCGTTGTCCTTAAGCTAAAAAAATGAAAATGCTTTAGATAATTGCTAACCAATGTTTGATTGACCAGCAACATCGAAACTTACCAGCAAATACTGTCCAGGAATTTCAACATCGTCGAACTTTTGATGTTGGAATTCTATTAAATAATGACTTGCGCTTTCAAGTTTTTGCTTTCTTGATCGGCTATCAAGCATTGCCTCAAACTTATCACGCCAAGTTCGGAGCTTGGCAACATATTGTGCGTGATTAGGCTTGGCCTTGATGAAATCATTCAAGAATGCAGCCTACAAGGTAGAAAGTATGTGAGCGTGGATGAACCAACGAGTCACACCGTACGTGTGAATGTCTAGTCTACTGCAGATGTTATTACCTTCATCTGGCCAGGATACAGGTTTTCGGCAAATCGAGATATATTAGTCTGGGTCGCGGGAGATAGTTGTCCAGTGTCATTGGGATTAGACAGACGTGCAAGCAATTGCTAAAGGCAAAATTAGATTAGAAGCGTGCCGATATAAAGTGTTCATACATTGTTTTCCAGTATTTGGTTCATTATATTATACCTGTATGCCGTCATTCAACAGAGCCACAATCAAACGGTACATGTCCTCATCAGCTTGAGGTTTCAATTTCAGCTGAATTTGATCCACCATCGTTTCCATAGACAAAGCTAGCAGTGGATATCCAGTTTTGAGCATAGACATGATCTCGTCTACAAGTTCCCAAGGATGTCTTGGCATAGTACTCTGACTGACCGGTGGTGTGTTTGGTTTAGTACCATTAGCAGCGGCAGCAGCTGCTGCAACAGCGTTAGCAGCAGCAGTAGTCGCTTGTGACGTAGCTGGGCTAGCTCCGGGTTTGACTCCATCCTGGCTTGCAGTCGTTACTGGCGTTTGTCCTTGTGAATTAGATGCACTGGAGAGAGGAGACTGTTGTCCAGCAGGTGACATGGTAGCCAGAGGAGATGTAGCAGGACCTTGAGGTGAACCTTGTGGTGTCTGTACCGGTGGAGATTGTTCTGAAGGAGAAGCCTGTGATGCCATGTTGGTATCAACATTCTCAATCTTTACGTCGTGAGCTATTGTTGACTTGTCGTCGCCGTCTGCATTAGTAGCATTGCCATTTGCCTCTTGCATAGCAGTATCAACATCGGTAGTCTGAGCACTCGGTGTTGCTGAAGCAGCATTGGCACCTTCAGCCTTTACTTCTGGTGTTGTGGGTACAGTGGCTGGTGAACTACCCGTAGCTGTCGTTGTGGCAGAAGCTGCAGCTGCGCCTCCAGAAGCTGGAGCAAGTCCTTGTTTCTTCATTAAAAGATACTCTTCCTTTTGAGTTCTCAGTTGGAAGTGCAGTGCCTATAGTGTGTTTAAGTAATCAATATCTTTTGGAGCGTGAATATGAATAAAATTGTAGAAAAAGAATCATATATACCTGAGGGAATTGCTTGGCAATTCGTACCAATATAGTTCGTGCATGTCGAGCTTCCTTATGTTGAAGTGCTGTCAAGAGCTGTGGTATAAAGGTAATCCAATACCAAACTGGTGTTTCACCCTTATAGCTTTCGAAAGCTCGCGATACAGTGCCTTGAACATCATCCAAGCTAAGAAGCCATAGAACGCGAAGGAGATACTTTCGTGCCTTTGAACTTTTGTAAATTCCAGCAGCTTGCAAATAGCAGCTTACAGCATTATTGGCCCAGCTGAGATCCTTTGGATTCTCTCGGAATCGGTGATCATTATACTGTCCCCATGCAGCCCAGGCCTTTGGAAGCGCCAAGTCGATTTGAACAGCATTGACGAATGCTTCGTTGGCTTCATTGTAATGATTCAGCTTAACAAGGAACATACCCTTCAATGTAAAGAATTCTGCCTTCTGTTGCTGACCAAAGTACACCAAGTTAGTGTTGTTGATGACATCAAGTCCGGCGGTTAATTCAGCAGGATTCTGGTAATAGCATTTCGCTTGTTCTCGTAGCTTCAAGAAAGCTTCTTGGATCTCAATGTTGGGCAAGGTATAAATCTTGGTGAGATAATTGATACAGACATCGTATAGTTGATGTTTGCGAGCAACATGAGCGAATCGATTGATGATCCAAGCAGTTTCGTGGTAACCGCGATAGGCATAAGAATGAGCATTGCCAGTATTGGCACCTCCAGCAGGTTGTTGCAGCAGAGGAATCAACGGAAGATATGTACGATTAATAGCTGAGAATATATGCTGCCTCCATGCCACAAGATCGCTCCAAACATTGATATCATCCCAAGTATTCGGTAGGCGCTCCCTCCAAGTCGTGAGAATACTTTTGAGTTCGGCTGATCGTGTATCGAGATTTTGTGCTGTAGTAGTCATCAAGCTGTTGAATATCTGACTAGCTTCTTGCAGTTCGATGTATTGCTGGAAAATTTGTAGCAAAGGCAAGTGGCTATTAGACACAATGTTGGGCAGTGAATGCCATTTTCTCAATGAAAGTTGAACGCCTTCTTCATAAGTTCTGTTGAACTCTTGAAGCTTGTCATTATTTGCTTGAGATTTGACGAGTGCCATAAAGGCCTCAAAGACCTTTCTTCTTGGCGTAGGAGAATCAGCGAGTTGTTGAATGGTTTGTTCTAAAAGCTCTCTTTCAGCAGTCCAATCAGATAGTCTCCATGCACATTCCAAGAGCAAATCAGTGTTCGAATCATGCTTAGCCAGGTCAACAAGAATATCCCATTGCTGCAACTTTTGGGTACACATGATCCAATGGTCTTCCCAAAGCATGTATTCCGATTCAGTGAATGGCAGAACGCCGCTTCGTGCTTTGATCTGAGCATTTTCGTACATGTTTTGAGCTTGCATCCACATTCCAAACTGTTCGCAGGAAATAGCTGCGTTTGTCTCGGTGTATGCGCATCGTCGTCTCCACAAACCATAAAACATGTCGTTTTCAGAGAGATCTGTGTAGAGTTCACCAAGTGCATCAAGTGTTCGCTCACGACTATTTTGATCATCCTTAGTGACCTCACCGCCTCTTCCGTTCGGAATAGCTTGTTGTAGTATTTCATGAGCGATATGCCATGCATTGTGTGCTTTACCCAAATACTTGACCAAGTGAGTTGGCAATTTGACAGCAGTATGACATCGAGCTACACCTTCCAGTAAGGCCTGTATGACATTGGCAGATTGTTGACTTTGGCGGCTGTGATAATCTTTGGAAAGCAAAGAGATGAGCACCTTGGTCATATCGTGTCGTTCAGTGCTTGACAGGTTAGCCCAGCAAAGCGTGAATATATGCACCCAAAGTTGGTATGCTACATTGTCATCTATATGTTGCAGCTGTCGCATTGGTGTAATGATAGAGCCAGTTTTCAAATTTTGAAGAGTGCTAAGGAATGCTTCATGATCGTCAATGAGCTTACTGACAGCTTCAGGAACGTCCGTGTCCATAGGTTCAGTGTCATTGGATAGAATTTTGATGGGCTTCACTTTCAAACTGAGAGCCGACGATTGCAAAGGTGCCTCAACATCAATGATACCTAATAACAAATCCAAAGCTTGATGGATCCAGAATTGACTTGCCAAGTACTCCCAGTTTTGCACACCAAGGACGTAGTTGAGTCTGGTATACAGTGATCTACCAATGCTACGGTCAAAGATTTCAGAAAACTGCTGTCGAATTTCAGGATTTTCGCATCGAGTTCCAAGTAAGAATGCTTGCTCTAATCTCACGGTGAGTTCAGATCTTGCAAACACAGGATTGCTGTAAATTTTGATAACAAGCTTAAGGAAGTCTTCGGTAAGTTGTTGATCATTGCGACGTTCCAAAGCCATCATTTTGACAAGTAGGCCAGCCTTTTCCTTGATAGTTGGGAAAGTCTCTGACTTGCCCAAAATCCATTCCTGCAGCATGTCCAGGATGGCACGTAGCAGCACGGTGTCTGGCGACTTTTCAATCAACTGAATAAGGCATGTAAGATACCATCTACGTTGATCACCAAGATGAGAAATTCGCTTCTTCAACAATTGAAGGCCGATAATCAAAAGATTAACCGGGCTATCAGGTCCAGACGGCTGGGTGGTCGCAGTAGTGTTGCCAACAGTATGTTCTTTGGTCAACTTTTGAATAACCTTGACAATGCCTGGAACAAATCCATCAAGATGCTCAGTTCGACTGCTGGATGCTGCCTCTAATAATTTCAATACAGTATATGTATTGCTCATGCTAGTAAGACCGTCGGTAATGGTGGAGTCGATCAGTGAGGTCAACGCTGTGACATCTGGATGTTGAGATTCCGTTTCACTAGTTTCATCTTTGGTTGTTTCGTATATAGCTTTGTAGATGTGTACCAGTACCGGGTGTAACGCAGTTTGAATGCGAACATTATCGGTTTTGATACTAGGTTCCAAAAGTCTATACAACTGATTCATATTGACCACGAACCATTCAACTGGCTTGTGAGAAATGTCAATATCCAGTATATCAAGAGCATTGCAAACTGACGACACGTATATATCGCTCAGTTCAGTGAAGGCAAGCGTTCTCTCCAAATGAGAGAATTTGACGTGAACATCTGACCAAATATCAGGTTGCAAAAAGTCCTTGATAAGCTTGAGAATACGTTGAACAAGCTTCTTCTGCAGCAGATCAGTAGGGCTGACCACGGCACAAGCCAAACGAACAAGGTAGCTGACAATGTTTTCACGAAGTTGCAGGCTAGGTATATATTCCTTGCTAGCGTCGACTGCAACGCTTTTCACATCACCGTTGGGTTTTTCAACTTGCTGTTTCTTGCGAGGATGGTCTGGGCTGGAATGCTCTGGTGAGCGAGGATCCTCTTCCATTGCTTCAGTCTCAGCTTGGTTAGCAATTCTACGTTTTTCCCATCGCAAAATCAACTCAGCAAGATCAGCCGTCAGAGCCTTGTTTTCTGGTGTTGCGCTTTGTAGTAAGCCAAGTTTGGACAAGGTGTTGACAATCTGTGGCAAGAAGTGCTCACGGTAGTCGTAGAACAGATCAGGATGTCTCACAAGTAACTGATACACATTGACCAATTGAGAAACACTATGTCCATCTTCAACAACAACTCTACGAGTGAGTCGAACCCAAGTCGGGAAATGGTCCGCAGCGGTAGCAGTTATTCTCTGGGGCAAGACAGGAGCTAGAATATCGAGACCTTGCTTGACTAAAGTACGTGCTTCTGATTGATGCGCTCGAAGTAATGCAGCATATATTTGAATGACAATCTTGCTGGGCGTATCGTAGGCAGCAATGAATCGAGAGATGAGCACATATGCAGCGTGCTTCCCAGTAGCATCCTCCAATTTCAAATAGTTCCAGCCAAACTTGATTACTTCTTTGCGAGCATCAGCAAGTAGCTTTGGAGCATATTGGATGATCATCGCGGTCATCTGAAGGAGTTCGATACGCAGAGAATCCTCAGAATATTGATTATCTTCGTTGCTCTCAGTGAGTAACTGGCCCCACACTTTATAGAGCATCTGATCCATCATATCGGAATTGAGAATCTCCTCATAGCCTTCGGGTTTGTGCGTCAGGGCAACAAGCAGAGCCGGGTTAACAACATACCGGAGTGTCATCATTTTCAGCGTCGGCGAGATAGATGCATCCGAGAATTGGGTCAAAAACCTTTCCAGAATACTGCGCTTCTGTTGTGGATTGTACTTGACAGCAACCTCTTCTTGGAGGAATCTACGTAGCATTGAAGAATCAATGACACTTTCATGCGTGAAAAGAGTGACCATTTCGAAAATCAACTCAATCTCATTGGCGGAATGATGCGCGCGCAAGTGGTTGATGAAAATTTCCACAAGATATTGTGATTCCCTAAGAGCCATGATACCTTGTGCATCTTCTTTCTTCATACGCTCGATCCTTCCAACTGATCGCCACATGCTGAGCAAACATTCAAGCAAAGCTGGTTGTCGGGCTAACCAATCATTGTCGTACTGTACGATTTCGCGAACAATCAATACACCTTGGAATTGCATGTTGCCAGCATCCGCCATTCCAAAGGTTCTGGCAATCAGATCAGCGGGAGCCTTAGCGATTTCTTCACGCAGCTGGGATGCACTTTCTGTTCCCAAAATATCAACAAACAAGCGGCTGCACTTGGGATTGCCTAGGCGATCGTAGAAGTATGCCACGGAGTCAGATGGGTATCGATTCAAATACTTGATCAAATTTGGTCGGAATGGACTGGAAAGTGATCGTCTCAGGTGTCCCTCCATTTCTAATACAGTTGTGACAAGATCATCTAAGAATACATTGGCAGCAACCGGAAGCAAGTGGAAAATGTTCAGGATGGCCACAATGATCTTGATTTCGTGGTTTTCGCTAAGAGGCTTGCCTGCAGCCTCTTGAAGAACTTGCGGTTCAGCCCATTGACGAAGATGATCGAGTAATTTCTTGCCGATTTCGACTTTGAAATAATTTGTCAACAATTCCAGAAGTCGAGCAAGACCTTCAAGACCAGCTACACTCAACGTTTTGTGGTTTGAAAGAGTGGTGAGGATTGGTCGCAAACCAGCTTGCAACAATTCCCTTGGCAGCTTGTGCTGCTGTGCCAATACTTGCTTGAGACCACGGTGAGCAGCTTCTACAACCTCTGGTGATTTAGAATACAGGGACTTGAAGAAGACTTGAATGATACGTGCTCTAGTTGATGTCTGTCGCTGATTTGAAAAGTCTGAACAAGCCATAGCGGCGGAAAGTAGCTTGATACAAACAATTCGCAAGTTCATCAAGGACGTGGCATTTTTGTATTGTGAGCTGCGACTAACAAGAGCTTGATCTTCGGCATCAGCGAGAGCTAAGGCTTCGTGTAGTAATCGGACTAACTCATCATTGAATTCCAAGAATGGAGGGCGCAAAGTCAAACAGTAGGTGATGGCATCGATATGGCCAATCTGCATGGCAAATGGCAGAGCACGCAATGGCTTAGCAAAAATCGGACTGACCAATCGTTCACGCACAGGCGCAAGTAACTCTGTCACTTCGTTTCCAGTGAGATCGGCAAGGAGTTGGAATGAAGATTGAATAGTTTCCCGCACAGCATTGTTGGAGTTTGAAAGTTCCGTGATCAAAAGAGCTATGAGGTGCTGGAATTTGTAGCTTGCATCTTGGGATTCGTCATCCTCTGGTCTGTTGCAGACTTTGAGTACGTGTGATAATGTTTCCGTTGCGTCAGACGTATTAATGGTTGCCATTTCAGGCGATGCATCTTTGAGAACAAAAAGCAAGGATCGAACAAATTCTAGTTCAAGTTCTCGCATCCACTTGATTCCCATATCTAGTTGCGAACTAAGCATGGAAATTCCATGACATCCGCCACTTTTCTTGTACCATTCTTGCTTGTAGCAGCACGAGCAGAACTGGGAAGCGAATACCTTGAATATGGGCAACATGCCAACATGTTCCTTGCCTCCAAGCATGGTCACAGCAATATCATAACAGTATTGCAAGGCGGATTCAGCAAGCTTTTGCATATCCTTATCTTCTGAAGTCATGACGTCTACAATGGCATCTACGATGATCGTAGTGTTAAGATGTTGGTAGGAGAGCTTGTCATCCATCATTTCGGCGAATGATTTCTTGGATCCAACTTCCTTAGACTCTACAAGCTCAGCGATATGAAGCAGAAGGAAATGGCGGCAAATATTTTGAAAGAAGCTCCATGCATCCTCCTTGAGTTCAGGAATAGCACTTGCGGTAAAAAAGGTTCCAAGGATTTTACGCAAGGATTCTTCTTCAGCATGTCGTTTGTTCATCTTCTTGCCGTGGGCATTATTGACCAGACTTTGGTTGTTGTCTGTCTTGCTTATATCAGCCACAGTTTCGATGGTTTCTTCCTCGTCGGTTTCCATGCTTTCCCCACCAGTAGTTTCGCCAACGGGTTTGGCGGGTTGTGAGTCAGTTGCTTCTGTCACTGCTAACAACTGTTCCTGTATTCTTTGATGAATAGACTGTGCAAGGTGTCCTGAGCCTGTGTCTAAATCTAGCATAACGGCCAAACTAGTCTTGAGATATTCATAGGCATTTCGCTTGTAGTAAATACTAGCATCCTCTTTTTCCAAGGTTGAAATAGCAAGGGCTAAGCATTCATCAAGTGGCAAATTCTGAGGTGATGATACCGAATCAAAGAGGACGTCAACATCAACTCCATTCTCCGTTCGCTGGTGGTATTCAAGCTTGGGTGGGTCCTTAATCATACGGCGATTTCGGCCTCCAAGCTTTCCCAAGATTCGCATAGCTGAGTGGCTGTGAAGCTTATTATATGGCAATGGCTGTAGATGCTTCCATAAGGCATTCATTAAATCGTTGACAACAGGCGCCATGATGGGGTCTAGGAATTCCTGAGTCAAGTTATCTATGCAGAGTTCCAGCGTCCGTAAACCTTGGCTGACGAGGTCGGGACCGGCTTGAAGGGCTAGGACTAGAGGTCTCATCAGATAGGGCAAATATGGAAGTAATGCGCTCAATCGAACCGGCACGGTCAAGCAAAGTTCCACAAAGAGATCACGCATATGTTGCTTGTGAGCAATCGTCAGAAGAGAATTGAGATTCTCCAACAGGACTTGTAGGAGGGGAAGCACTTCCTTGTACAGTAATTCGAAACGACCTCCACCAATGCTGCGGAATAAGGCTCGCAAGAGTAGGAAATAATTGCCTGGCTCCTTCGTCTTTGCTGAGAGTTTGAGACACGTCATGACAAGATTGCCTAGATACGGTTGTAGGACTGACTCGTTCGCGTCTGGGAACATGTTAACTGCCATAAAGGCCAACTTGAACAGGCGCAGCATGACATTCGATGAATGTGTGTCAGCTTCACCAAGTTGATCCATCCTATCCACCAGAAAGCGGAAAAGTATGCCAGCAAAGCCTTGGGAAACAACATCATTTGCTAAAAGATATTGTGGAATATGAATGAGAGATGTGTTCACAAGCATTTTCTTGAAGAAGAATTCAATCTGTGAGGCAAAAATCTCTTGGAACACTGCAGGGTCAACCAGGGTGAACGCGATCGAAAACATATCCAAAACTTCTTTCTCTTCTTTTGTTTGAGGTCCCAATTTGGATGAGTTGTCAGTGGCAGTAGCCGTAGCAGAAACAGCAACAACTTTACTATCAGTGTCATCTTTCACACTGGAGCCGGGGTATACGGGAATTGACCCATCTGGTCCATAGTTGTCAGCATTATAGTAGTCAAAACAGTTCAAGCCTTCGCGGAAGAGTCTCAAGAAAATATCAACTTCCGGTTGAGTGAAGCCTCGGGCAAATTGAGCATACACTTGTGGATTTGTGTCTTGACCTTGAGGTGGAGGAGGGTTACAATGTCTGAGACCGGCCAAAATAGCTTTCAAGCCAGCAACCAGATTCTTAAACAGAAATCGGCCATCCTTAATTCCATCATGGACTGAATCGGGAGAGTAGAGTGTCGTATGGATAGAGCGAGACTTGTCGAAATCAAAGTCATCAGAGCTAGCATTCTCATCAATGGTCATAGGCTTGATTTCGCTGATAGCTTCAGCAACAGCGCTTTTCCCATCCATCTCGGAATCGTCGCCACTACCTGTCGTACTTTCAACCGACTTCTTCTTTTGATACTGCTTCAATGAGACATCAAAAAAGCAGTTCAGTGCTGCAAACTTGCTTGTGAATGAATCTAATATTCTGATCAGTAGGTCTCGAGCTTCTGTTTTGTTTGGTATCTTGGTGATACAATCGATCAAATTCAACAAAAGCTTTGCGCACATAGTTTGAATACTAGGGGCCAAAGATTGGTCGTGCAAATTGCGAGAGTAAATATATACGGTTCTCGATAATTGTGCTGGAGTCAACTCTGACCTAACATGGTGGACAAGGTCTGCCAACATGCTATAAGCTAAAGGTCTATACATAAAATGAGGATGTTAGATAGAACGTCAAAGTCTCGCTATAACACAAACGCAGTTGAATATTCATACCTCAGAGTATCATGAGATGTAACACCTGTGCTAACAAGTACTTTCTCGTTCAAAAGAACGTCAATCTTCGGTACAAACGATACACGGAAATCTGTAGAAAGAATATGTCGTGTTGCAACAAGTAATTCCTGAAAAATGAAAACATTGCAAATTTAATACGGCTGATTGCTTTTATCTTGCTTCATTTTGTTTCAACGAACCTTTCTTGTGGCTGAAGCTTCTGGAGGGCAATCCTTCAGCAATCTTATAACAAATTCAGGAATGGTAGCTTGATGGGGGCGAAGAAGGGCGGCATAGCTTCTGAGAATGTAGGCTAAGAAAGACATAGTCTAACACAGAAAGGATTAACGAACTTATTCCTGTAAGGAATTCCGGTGTCTTTTGGCCATTCTTACCTTCACTTGCGCAACGATAAACTCTGTATAAGCTGATCTGTTCTTAATTGCAGGACTGACGCCAACAAAAGTCTCTCCCTTAGCCTTTGCAGCATTGGCAGCCTCTAGTTGTGGTCGAGCTTGAAGTCCCAACGTCTGACAATTGCATGGAATGTTAGACTACACCTCAATTGACAGAGTATACTGCATGGACTTACATCGATGATGAGTGGGACAAACTTAACAATATTGTCACTAGCGAACTTGCGATGTGATTGAAATAGTAGGACGACAATGATCGGGCATTCTGTCAACACTTTGAAACTGTACAAACTTTTCGCGAGCATCTTGGAAGGCGTTTCAGTGAAGTCAGCGGCTGGTGACATTGGCCGCGGGGATGCTGCTACAAGAGGATGCTGTCCAGGCTAAAATTAATAATAAAAGTAAGCATACCAAATAAGCCGGTGATATCACTATCTCGGGGCAAAGAACTCACTGTTGCGGCACTTGCGGGAGTTCCGGGGTTGTCAAATGCGTCTTTCACCGCCTGATCCATGTTTTGATATATTTCTTGAACGACGTCAAGGAATGGCTGAACTTGATCTTCCAGTACATGTTTAAATGCTCGGTGTAGATCAATGATTATTTTGACGCAGACCACAGCGTTGTCTTCATTTTCTACGCGCATCAGCTGCAAAAGAGTGCGACATAATTCGGGTGCGTACTCTTTCAATGGTTCGGTTTGAGGAAGGCGATGTAGAATTTCAAGTATCGTGTTACGCAGTTTCTGTTCAATGTCATGTAATAAATTAGTCGTCGCTCTTCCATTGCGAATCGCTTTAATTGTGTGGCTTACCTGTTCAAGTGAATTGCTAACGAACACAGGCGTGCCATTGCGAAGATTGTCCAGAAACACGGGCATTAGAACCGAAAGGAATCTGGGGTATTCCAAAGACTGAAAAACCTCCACTTGGTCTCTCAAATCACTCGCAATGGTACATTTCAGCTTTATGTCTGCAATTGAAGTAGTGGTTAATGCAGATCTAAAAAGTGGGGTAGCAGATCGAAATGTACTAGAAGCAACATACCTAAAGCTGGATCGCCCAGTCTATGAGCATATACGTTTAATGTAGTCATATCCAATCCACGTTGCTCAGCAGAAATGACAGATTACTGAGAGCGGATTAGAAAGACAATGCACCAAATGAGGATGAACCGAAAACTGTCAGTTACAAGAATCGCGAATTCCAACCTACTCACTACCTGGAAAATCAATGGTCATGTGACGTGACTTTTACTTTGGAGAATTGAAGTGCCGACGCAAATCTCGACGATGCACTCATTTCATCGACCGACTGGAAAGGGTATCTGCTCAACTTTTATTACTGTCATTCAAATGCTTAGGTGAATATCTAAAAAAAATGCATTGATTGTTATTTTATAATATGAAATATCATTTTCAAGCAGAGTTATTGTAAAGTATAAAACTGGCGATTGAACAAACATAAGCTACTTGTTGGACTCGGTGGAGTTCTCGGAGGGGTCAATAACGTGACCCACTGAAGAGAGCTTAAATTGGCATATTGAAAGTCGTCTTTGGGTGGGAGTTTTCTTTCACTTGTTGCACGACAAGTTCTCGAAGATGCCTTTCAAGTCCAAGTTCCCTGATATCCAAGTTCCTGATGGCCAGACTGATATCCTTTCCCTTCTGTTTGAATCTACCAAGTATCCAAAGAAAAATGAGCAACCTGTCCTCATCGATGGTATATCTGGTAGGGTGATCACCTTTGGGGGTCTCATCGAATTGGTCGAAAAAATCACGGCTGGTTTGCAACATGAATTAAACTTCAAACCTGGTGAAACTGTTGCAATATTCTCACCCAACCAGGTAATAGTCACTGATCATTTCAATTCGATTTTATACCGGTATGTTTAGCTCATTCTCATCCATTCACTAGGTCGACTACAGTGCAGTCATGTTTGGAGTTGTCGCGGCAGGTATGGAAGGAACATATGGGCTGTTAGATATTGTAATATTCATATGACAATATTTTTTATAGGTGGTACCGTCGCACTGGTGAATGGTGCTTACAATGAAAATGAGCTTCAATATCATCTGCAGGAGGCTGATGCTACAGTGCTATTTTGCCACGAAGATAATATATCCACTGCGCTGAAAGCTGCTGATAAAGCTGAAATCCCACGCAATAGAGTTCTGCTCTTCGGGGATAAGGTAGTTAACGGTGTTAAACCATATACCTCAGTACTTGTTGGGAAAAGAAGGGCCAAACATATCAAGTACTCAGCTGAAGAAGCTAAGACTGCTACTGCATATTTGCCGTTTAGTTCAGGAACGACTGGTAAAGTATATTATCAATACCAATATACGTAAAAACCATTGACTAAAATTCCGCCCCGTCAGGTACTGCGAAAGGTGTGATGTTAACGTATGTGCAACGTTTTATCAAATTTGTCAGCCGATTGGTAATGTCAAGCTCATGTGTTCCATTTACATAGCCACTCAAATATCACAGCAAACGTCCTTCAATTCACTGAAGTCGAGCTCCAACGCATTGATCTCAAGCAAGAAAAAATCATTGGTGTTTTACCTTTCTATCACGTGTATGTTTATTACGAAATTATATACAGTGATTCGCCAATACTGATTTCAAGAACGTTATAGGTTTGGCTTGACCTGTTTACTCCAGGCACCTTTATATTGGGGAGTTCGTAAGTCCTATCAACTAAGTCAAGAAAGGCGTGCGCGGTTCTAACAATATTGTTACAGCTGTCATCACACTTCCTCGATTTGAACTGACCAGCTTTTGTACCGCTATGCAAAGCCATAGAATAACAATCGGTATTCTCGTCCCTCCCATTCTCATATTATTGGCTAAGCACCCTGATGTTGGAAAATATGATTTCTCTTCGCTTCGTGAAATTATCTGTGGTGCCGCGCCTCTGAGCGCCCAGCTTGCTAGAGATGTGTCGAGCAGACTTGGCGGGACTGTAGTTAAGCAGGGTTATGGAATGTCGGAAACATCACCAGTGGCAACCATGGAAGAAACACATGATGTCCTTGAAGGTGAAGATAAAGAAAATGACATTATTGTGTTTCCATATGGTATACTGAAAATATGAGATGATAAGGTTGTGTCGGTATTTTGCTACCAAGCATGGAAGCAAAAATTATAGACGACAATGGAAATGGTAAGCGTTCGTTCATTACCACATATTGTAAAGTTATACTATTAATCACAGAAGTATTTGACTTACAGAAGTTGGAAATAACGAAAGGGGCGAGCTTTGGATGAAAGGTATTCGCAGAGGACATGGTTTAGAGGAGTTACAGCGAAGCGAATGAATAACATATCTTTATTAGGACCAAACATCATGTTGGGTTACACCAAGCGAAAGGAAGAAACGGCCAATACAGTTGACCGAGACGGGTATCTGCATTCTGGGGATGTTGCCATCAGAGACGACAATGGACGCTTTTATATTGTTGACCGTATCAAGGAATTGATCAAATACAAAGGCCTTCAAGTAGCTCCTGCCGAATTGGAGTCGCTTCTCCTCAAGCATTCGAAGATTATTGACTGTGCTGTCATTGGTGTGCACTCTGAAGAAAAGGGTACTGAACTCCCCCGAGCTTATGTAGTTGTTCCAGAAGATGTTCCCAGAAATGAAAAAACTGCTCAAGAAATCCAAGATTATGTTATCAAGAGTGTTGTCGACTACAAGAAGCTTAGGGGCGGAATTGTCTTTCTTGACGCGATTCCAAAGTTGGCATCCGGAAAGGTAAGGGTTTTTAATCGATAAAGTACAGTTATACGGGAGACGATCTAAATATCCTTCCATTAACAGATCCTTCGGCGTGTTTTGAGAGATCGCGCTGCTAATGAAGCTGTAATCAAACCTAAACTTTAAACTTTGGTACCAGAGTATTGGTCCTATGATGTACTAAGCTTTTATATTTCATCCATCTGTAATAATTCGAGATTTACATTACATTACTTTAACATGTAAACACGAAGTTACAGTATATGGGTTATACGGAAATGTAATTTAGCAGAATAAATATCGGGTCGAGGAGATTTAAGCATGATTCTGAAGTTACCGTCACTACGACGTAATTCCGTTCCTACAAAATCCCTTCTTATAATTCGTCAAGAACGAAGTCTGCTACGGAAACAAAAGAAGATGAAGCGCTAGTTGACGAACGTCGTAATGAAGGGATACGAAAAGACACAATGTGATATTCGAGTTAGCCTTTTTCTAATGCCATTTCTGGGTTGCCCGTTCAAAGACCATTTTTACCAAGGGTGAAAAATGCCATCCAATAGTTTTCAAAAGGTTTTATTTTCATTATTTCATTTGATGTTTTATAAAAGGTATCCTTGAATCTGCAATAGAGCATGCATAGAGAGTTAATCCTCCCGCTCATACACTTAGGGCGCATCGAGCATAAACTATGACCTGGTTTTTGGAAGTATCGTTGCTTGCCTCTGGGTTCCCACTTTGAATGGAGATCACATACCCACGCCAATTTTGGCACCTCTGACGTTTTTTTTTTGGTGAACGCCAACACCAAATGCAGTGCGTTTCAAAAAACCTAAAACGAAAGGGTGATATGATTTGATATTTTAACAGCAATTTTAGTGATTAGTGAGTCCGTATCAGCGTACCACAGATTGAAATCAACCTTGATGGTAACTTACAAGATGTTTTTTCTCAAGTTGCGTGTTCAATGATGTTATACAATGAAGCTTCCATTGGACACCACGTGATTATTTTCAAACCCAGAGTCATGCAGACATTCAGCCAAGGGTTATAAAAGTGTTTCTATGTTTTCGCATGGCTACTTTGCTTTGTCTATTTTCAAACAACTCTTAAAAGAAAAAAATGTTTTCGGGATCCCGTCGTCAACCTACTGATTCTGGTGAGTAAGGAACTGTCGATAATGATGGAAAGTACTATGTATTAATTGCATTGACTGTGTAACGGGTAGAGCTCCAGCGTGAGTTCGAATCTCGCAACGCTAACTTGAAGAGCTCAGTCAACGACACTGTCGATGATCTCAAGTCTGGCTTCAATCAAGCAAAGGAAACTATAAGCTCAAACGCTCAGTCTACTCAAAATATTGAGCAAGCGAATCAGAGCTTCGGCTACACCAAGCGCAACTCTTTCTCTGAAAGATTCAATCAAAGCTCTTATAACACTGCCAAGCGCGATATGGCAGGCATTCATGCCTCTACTGCCGATGCATTTGAGAGTTTAGCCTCCAGAAACGACGACACGTTTGCTCAAAATGCCTTGACAGACAAATACTTGTAAAAACTTCTTGTATGAAATTTTGTGGGAGCTTTCTATTGATTGGTGTGATGTAAATAAAGAAAAAACAAACGAAAGCATAAAAGATCTTTCAATATCCCTTATTGCTTCTGAGGAACAATCTTAAGAGAAAAGTCTACGTGGCCAACACCTTGAGTGATTGTGCTCATGCTTAAAATGTCGATATCTGGTAATAGCAATGTCAGTTATGACTTCCATATGGTGCCGTCGTGGTATGCATTTGAAAATAGCTAGCTTACCGTCGCAAAAGTATTCTGCACATGTCTCATAGGTAATACCACCACTGCTTTCGACCAAGAAGTTATTAACACCTTTCTGGGCCCATCGCTGCTTAACACTCTTCGCAGCTGCCTTCAGGCCTTCACCAGTAAAATTATCCAACATAATGACATCGGCGCCAGCAGCAATGGCTTCGTCAGCTTCCTCTTCCGATTGACATTCCACTTCAATTTTGAGAGAAAAGCCAGCTACAGAGCGTGCGGCTTGTACAGCCTTTGTGATAGACCCATGTGCCCAAATATGGTTGTCCTTAAGCATGACCATAGATGACAAGTCCATACGGTGAGTGTCCAAGCCACCAACAAGCACACCATACTTCTCAACCAAACGGAATCCTGTTTGATGAATTGAAGCGTTGGTGTGAGCTGACATTATATTGTTATAGTGGACATCAAAATTAACTAACCTGGGGTGGTTTTGCGAGTGGCAGCTATGACTCCCTTAAAACCGCGTTCTTTTTGCAACTGTGCAACTTTGTGAGCCCTAATTGCAATTATTCATCAGATAAACACCGCAGTTGAATGATATTATTAACATTGGCGTCATGGATTTGTTGAGACTTACTTGAGGGCTATTCCACTGCATCGAGATATAATATTCAATGCAATTCGTTCACCAAGAAGTAAATGTCTTGCTTTGCCATAGACATGAGCAATGGCGATTTTGCCATCAGGGTTAAGGTACTCGCCCTCTTGGGAAGTCCACTCGACTCTAACATAAAAGCAATGAGATATAATTCATCATAACCACTTTTGGTAAAGTTAACGTACTTGCAGTCCAGCTGCTTAAAGACTTCGTCAAAGAAAGGCACGCCTGCTAGAACACCTTCAGCTTTGCAGTACAAAACAGCTTTCTGATCTGATTCGCCAACTACGTAGCCGCCATAGTCGAATGAAGGCGTATCTTCTTGTAGCCATTGGGCAATTTGAGCTTTATAACCATTTGGGAGCAAATGAGCGTGGGACGACATGTCAAAGTGAAAAAAGGGTGCTGAAACAAGCGTGAGTGGCGGGAAATTCAGGCTTTGAAAGATTCAACCCTTTTGGTTACACCAGCTCATCATTTCTGGAAAGAGGCCATCCGCTTTTTTTTTTCTTTTCGTTTGGCCCTTGAAACTCTCCCCAACATACCCTAATCATTCAATACCCTAGTAAACGTTAATTGCAATGTCGCAGGACGAGATCTCACAGGTGCTTACGGCTTTGCAGAAGCAAATACATGAGCTTCAAAATGAAAATACTACGGTAAGCTACCTTATAGAACTGTCCGATATTACATATGTTCGGTTTACGGAGGACATTCAGGCTCATCAAATGCCATTTCAACTCTAGCTGCGCGGTCATCTTGAAGAAAATGAAACTTCTCACACGCAACTTACCAATGAATACGATTATCTTACAAAGGTACACATAAATTTTTGATTTTCTGCTTTAAACATGGCAATGCTATCTATCAAGTCCTAACTCTCTTCCTATCAGCAATATAATACAATATCTCAAGAAATTAGTACCTCTCGCAATACGCAAGCTAGAATGGAAAACCAAATCTATAATTTGGATCAAGATCTTGCAACAGCACGAAAAGAAGCACAATCACTCGCTAAGGCAAAGAAGGATGCTGAAAAAAAGCTGACAGTAGAAGTATGCTTCATCTAAGGACATATCTAAAACAAAAAAAGGTCGCACTTATCTCATTATGCATTTTGTATCTTTTAGATGGAAAATTTTGAAAACGACCGCGTCAAGTGGCAACAAAGAGAAGCTGATTTATACAACCAAATCAGATCTATTAGTGCAGCTAATGGTGACCCCAGAACACCACGTCGAAGAAGTATTACAGCTAATAGTTTAGGCACTGGATCGTTACAACAATATGGATCGTCTCTTGGCAATATATGTAAGCTGTTTACTTATTTATTTCACCTTCAGAAATAATGCACTATAATTGTATTCTGAACATCTGTCATGACATCCTATAGCCGAGGTCAGTCCGACACCGTCTATGTCGACACCTCATGCTAATGGTTCCGTCGGAGAGAACGGAACGCCAAAGCTTGCAGTAATAGATTCTAGCTTTGCTAGAGAAGCGAAAATCGCCTCCAGAACCATTAAAGCTCAAGACAAGCTTATTTCAGACCTCAGAGCACAAGTTGAAAAGCAAAAGAATGCTGTTCAGGAAAATATGTCACAGCTGCAAGAACAATCCCTGAAAATGGAGCATTTAGAGCATGAAATCACCAATGTAAAACAGCTAAATAGATCTTTGATGGAAGATAATGAGAGCTACCAGATGCTACTCCACGAAAGAACAATGAATGGCGAAATTATGCTCAACTCGTTCATGCAGGTAAGAATACTGTTCAGTGAGCGGATAATCCATGGGTCTAAAATTTTAACCTTCTCTTTTCAGTCTTCTGATGCATCTAACAAGGAGAAGGAAATAGGTCATCAAGATGTGCAGCCACAACCTAGTCAAAGTACTACCACCGGGCTCAACTTGGCTGCTGAATTGAACATGGCCTCTGGGCCAACTGGCTGGGAGACAAATGAGAGAGAGCAAGACGAAAAAGAGGCAAACATCAAGAGTACGTCGAAATTGGGTATTTGCATACGTTCGGGTCACATATACATTTACTGACCTTCAAATTTCCTTTGTGGATTAGAACTCAACGAGGAGGTCAAGACATTGCAAGACACAAACCGTGCCCTTCAACTTTACATGAACAAGATCTTGATGAAGATTGTGACAGACAAACAGTTGTTGGACGTTCTCAGTATCGATGCACCCAAACCAAAGACTCCCGAACCAGAGCCTAAGCCACTCCCAAAAGTCAGTGGGCCAATGCCTTCTAAAACTACGTCCACTGGTTTTACAGGAAAGTCGACCGACAATCGTGCACAACGACGTCGAACTATCTCATATTGGGGATCTCGTGCATCTAATCCTGCTGTTGCTGCTCTGGCAGAAGTCGAGGAGAAAGCCAATGGCGATTTTGGTAAAGTAGACACATCAATTCCCATTGCTGAACCGATTGCAGCTGAGAAGAATCTGAGGAGACACAGTACTCTATCGGAGAAAGCAAATGGAAATACTGGAAGTTGGGCTAAAACCTTGCGAAGGATGACTGTCATGGGTTGGTCAAACACCCCAGTCAAACCTGATTCAAGTGAAGAATTGAGCGATAAGGAGCAGGATGCTTCTTCTCTTCAAGTTTCTCGCTCAGGAAGTTCATCACCTTCACTTAGACGTAGCGGCGAAAGAGATTCTCTAGGAACACTTGAAGAAGAATAAATTGGTTCCGTTATGAGCGAATAGTCGCTTGTGAATTGCTGTATGTCACATACAGCTTTAAAGACTATTTTGCAATTTCTTTGTCATGCTGTTGGTATCGCGGTGTATGTGCACGATTCCTGTTGTTACATACCTTCCTTCACCTGCTTTTTAATCCATACCTCATAATAGACGTACTTTATAACTCAATCATGGTCGCGACTTATCACCTGTGTTGTATAGCTCATTGAACCAACTAGATGTAAACTGGTCGATAAAGAGTGCATATTTTAGGGTTGAGGCATAGGTGACCGGAGTTTCTTCCATAAAGCTTCCTTTTGTGATCGCTACAAATTGAAACTCTCTGTCAATAATGCCTACATCGCCCCCGGGGACTCCAAATGGTGACCCGCGAGCCTCATCTTCTACTCCAAAACTGACAGCATTGGCAGGGTCGCCTCATATCACAACCACTTTGCCGCCCAGACAACCAACAGCTCCTAACTATATCAGAGAGCATGCATTCAAAGACGAATCTCACTTGATGGGAGGATCTCCGCACAGATCAAATTCTGGGAGCCGGCCTGCTTCATCACACTCAGGCTCATCACAGGGAAGATCGTTAAACCGTATACTTAGTAGTGGCCACAGTCGACGACAGTCTGCGTTTGCCAATTTCAGTACAATGAGTGAAACATCGTTGCCCTGGACAACGAAAGATATCGGTTTCAATGCAATCTCGGGTTTGTTCAAAGTTTATCTATAGCCTTCGACCTTGTAAACAGAAAAAAACATCTAACAATGATATCATGTACAATATAGGTGTCTTAAACGATCCTGGCAAACGAAGTATTCAACCGCCAAAAGCAAGAAAAGCTGAGATTCCTCCTGTATCACACGCGTCCATACCCAAGGTCAAAAGCTCCGACTTTGATTCCTATATAAACTACATATCCAACGTGTACCAACGCTACCATCAGAACAAGATGCAAGGTGCCGAGGGATTGCCTAATATTTCATCAACCGATACCCAATTCAGCACTCTTCCACCGTTGTTAGAGGATGGTCACGATAAAAGCAACGAATCCATTCCTGAAGCTGGCCGTAATCCGTATGGTATACCCAACATTATGTCCCTTGAGAACCTGGATGACCTGGAGCTTTCACCAAATATTCAGTCACAGGAATACGACATGCCCATGCTCGAAAATGTTCCATCCATCTTCTTTGAGCCAAATTTTCAGTTAGAAAACCCTCGAACTTTTGACGCGGTCTGTGAAGGAGCGGATATTGTAGGGCATAGTGGACCAAATCCACCTACAAGCACAAACAGCATCCTACAAGAAAAGTTGTCTCATTACTTAGATACGGTCGAAGTTCATTTGATTCAAGAAATATCCAAGCGATCTGCCCAGTTTTTCGAAGCCCTTTCAAACTTACAAGCATTGCATCAAGAAACATTGGATTGTGTATCACAAATCCATTCTATTCGGCAGAATATGAAGGAAACGCAGCAGCAGCAATGTGAATCGGGGTTGAAGGTGGTATCCTTACAGCGTCGTCGAACAAACATTGGATTATTACATAATGGCATTCAGATGGTCAAGGAAATACGATCATCTCAACCGATGATTCAAATATTATTAAATCAAGGAGACTTCTTTGCGGCGCTGGATCTGATTGATGACGCAAAATCAAAGCTGTCTGGGAACGACACCACAGATTACCAAGATGATGGTGAGGATGCCACTGCTAAGCAGGACACAATAGTAGTACGGCGACCTCAGACTGGAAATTCGAAATTAGTACCAAAGCTGGATATGCAGGCTGTTCGAGCTTTGTTAAATTTTTCGTCACAACTAGACGAAATGTATATTGCTGTGGGAAATATCATGGAACACGACTTCATCAACAGCCTAATTAGCGACTTCACCATGTATATAGATGAATTGGACATGGATGCAGCTTCACAAAAAATTCTTGTTTCAGTTCTCACTTACGCAACCTCCAGAACATATGGGTCGGTTCGCTCACCGTCAATGATGGAAACCACCCGATCAAAAGATTTTGATTTGTTGAAAGATCGCATTGCTCCGGCTACAATGGGACTGGTACGTTCGAAACAAGTAAAGAGGTCTTTACATATATACCGGGAGACATTGTTGAGCGAGCTGAAGACCAGCATTACGAAGGTATGCCTAGACTGAGTATCTCTTTTCCCATATGACGATACTTAATCATTTTGTCTTCATTAGCAATATCCTCTGCCATTTGCGGATGCATCTGAAGCAAATGAACAAGATGCAGGCACCACGAAAGAGAGCAGGTATTTGTTGTTGATATTTAATTTTGTTTTCTTTATGAGAACGTTGATGAACTAACACTTTAAGAAGCGGATTGTCTAAGCAACTTAAATCCATGCCGTTTGATAATTTCTTCAAAACTTTAATTGCCATATACGCTGTCATTATAGCGGCGATCGAGAGATCCATTGGCTATCATTCGATTTTGAAAGAACTCTTCGACGATGCTGAATCACGACATCTGTTTCATGACTATGATCCACACTCGTATGTCAGTCCCACGCAAAATCAAATGTCCTCTCCAACGCACGAGAAAAATCATGGAGTTGTCGTGAATGACTTGATCCAAGATTCAAATTCTACTATCTTCGCCGTTGCGGATATGGGACACGTCCGCTGTGCAAAACTTGTTGGCGCGCGCGCCGATCAAAATGCTCAGCTGAATCCGACCGATTTCTACCGGTTTTTTGACGCTACCTGGGCATTTATCAACAATAGTGAGAAAATGTGTGGTCGGACGAGCTTTGGTCTTCGAGGAGCTATCATCTCACAGGTACAGTATCGTAAGCTGTTTTTTATTTAGCAAAACATGGATGGATGCATTCTGATATTGTTTGTACCAAATAGACAAAGGCGTTCATCAATAATTTCCACATGGAACGGACAAAGCAGGAAGCGCTTCTCATCGAGAACGAGCAATGGAGTTCCACTGAAGTGCCACAAGACTTCCAAGACATCATTGGTCGAATAAGTGCTGTGGCAGGTGCAAAGGATCTAGACAAGAAGTTCATGACGGAGACTTTCTTCCCTGCTGTTGACGATAGCATTGTACAGTCTTCCGGAGCGGTCAAAAATCAATCCGAGCCTACCAAGTTCCTTCACATTGGTGACCAAAGCTATTTTGTTGTCGGATGTAGCTTGCTTATCATCAAGATGATGGAGGACTATATCAAGTGTATGATCAGATTGGACGGCATGACAGTCGACATAATGCAAAAGATGATAGAGCTGCTTAAGGTAAATTATATGCAGCCAGTGTACGACCTTAACATAGTTTGGCTGTCGCTGACGTTTGTGTACGCACAGCTATTCAACTCCAGAGTTTGTCAAGTCATCCTTGGTGCCGGTGCGATGCGTTCAGCTGGACTCAAAAATATTTCGGCAAGACATCTTGGTAAGTTTTTGAGTTCCTTAGGAAAGCTTTCAGGATGCAAAGCGTAGACTAATCGTGTTTTAGCCTTGGCATCACAATCGGTCGGTATCATGATAACGTTGATACCCTTGCTGAAAGAATGTGTACGACGATGCATGGCCGAGAAACAAGTCGTCTTATTATCTGAATTTGATCGAATGCTCAAGGATTACCAAAACCATCAAGGAGAAATTCATGCTAAACTTATCGCTATCATGAACGAAAGGTTCGATGTGCATATGAAATCTATGCAGGTACGTGTATTAATGGTGTGAGTTTATGCGATGCATGCACTGACTCAAGGTATGGCAGACAATGAATTGGGATGCACCGAACAGAAATGCCAAATCCCCTAGTGCATACATGGAAACATTAGTGAAAGAAACAACTACGCTACACAAAGTTCTGAACAAATATCTTCCACCACATGACTTGAAGGTAAACCGACTTTTTATGGCTGCCTAGCAGGATCTCTCGAGGATTTGACTAACAACTCGTTATGCACATTTAGTTCGTCATGGATCAAGTCTTTTCATCCTTTGCTAACCAGTTAGCACAAGAATACAGCAGATTGAATGTAACAACTGCGGCTGGAAAGGAAAGGTAAGTACATAACAATAAAATTGGCATCCTCATATTGGAAGGCTTATACATATTTTATAATGCAGGGTCATTGGTGATGCTCAGTACTTCATTGATAAATTATCAGCTCTGGAGCATACTCAAGCGCCCTCTTCATCCATCGCTGAAGCAGCACAGCAACTAACGTTGGCTACTCCCCCGAAAAATACTCCAAAGTTGGACGCTTCATGATTTTACATCCCCATACCAACACTGATACGCTTAAGAACATAGCTTCTGCTTCAACATTTCCTACAGTTTACACTTTACAAGAATTTGAGGATATTAATCTCCGCTATGAATGTACATTTTGCAGTATCAAGTATTTAGAATTTAGCCCTAAACATGAGTGACCCACCACCATATAGAAAATAATCATATTCATCAAAACAGACATCATGCAAATTGGAATACTCCATTCCATTGACTGAGTAATGTTACCATGACTTAATTTGTACAACAACTTTGTAATCGCATGAGGAAATAATGGCTTATGGAAGGTTTTTTTTTAAAGGTACTTTTATTATCGCTAGTCTTACATACTGTACAGTATGAAGCAAGCATATGAGAAAGTCCATATATTTTAAACTACATTGACTAAAATCTTCAAAGATCCTTGTCGTGAAATTCTTACCATATCAACATTGCTTCAAACTTACTAAAGATAGAGATTTGGTTAATACACATGTACTGTAGAGACATAAAATTTTGCACAAAGCAAAGAGCGTCTACTATGGTCAAGTGTGCTTGTTCAGTTTAGCGATGGAGATTTTCTTCAAGAATTGTCAGAAGCAGAACTGGCGTGTTCGAAATTCCAAGTATCATCATTGAAGCGTCACTTTTGACCACAGTAGCTCGATGCAGCAAGATGGAAAGTATGAGATGCTTACCCTTTACGATAGCCACTGGACAGATTTTGAAATCATTTTAGCATTTTTCCTTTCCATATAGTCTGAATGAGAGCTAAATTCAAGAATGTATTAGAATTATGTTGGTGAAGACTAAATCGCAAAGGCAAGAGCATGGTAGACGATGTCAGATGGTGGTGCATGTGTACTGATTCTAATCATCTTTTTTCATGATTATTTCTATAAGCAAATCGTCATACGGGTGCGCCCCAAATTCTTGGGGCTCGTCTACTATGCTCTTGCCACAAGACAAGTCAAGACACATACCTTATATAGATCGGATGGATGAGCAACTTGCTAAGCCAATGCTATTGAAATCTAAAAGGTCAAATGGTTAGAACATATGAAAATACGAACTGGGATATTGCGAAGGATGGTCTGGGAGAACGACTCAGAATCGAGGAATTCCATTGTTTTGTCCACATGGCATCTTCAGGATTTAACATATATTGTTGTCTCATCAACGTTGAAAGGCTATATTATGATATTAAGAAATTTGTGTTGCTTACCATTTAGTTGCTTTGATAGCGAAATCTGTCAGTTGCGAAAGATGCAGACCATTTTTATATGCGACACGCGAAAAAAATTTTTACTGAAAGAAACGTGGTCACGGACTAAGCCACTGCGGTGAAGCGGAATCTCAATTCGGCAAAAGGACAGTCCCTCCACGGCCTCTTCACAATGTACCATCCAACAAGAGGCGGCGTGCGAGGCGGTCAGGATCAGGTGAGCACATGGGTTAATGAGTTATAATAAGATCAAATATGTGCTAATATTATTTTTAAAATAGTTTACCTGGGAGTCAGTGAAAGATGACAAGTTTCGTGAAAACTACCTTGGCCATTCTCTAATGGCACCTGTCGGACGTTGGCAGCAAGGTAATTATCAACTATGTTCCGTATTTTGTTTTATCGGTTGGTGATAGGCTGAATATAGTTTTATATTAGGCAAGGATTTGACATGGTATGCCAAGGATAAAAATTCAGACGAGGCAAAGAGAAGAGCAGCAGCGGAGGAACTGCGGCGAATAAAGGAAGCAGAAGCTGATGCACTAGCTGTAGCTTTGGGTGGCAAGAGAAAGAACACCGGCAGTGGAAATGTGACTCAGCAAGACCTCAATAATGCTTTGAAGACGAACGACGAAGATCAAGATCCTACTATGGAAGACAAGGGTCTTGGATATGGACAGTAAGTAATAATAAGTAAATATTTAACAGCTTATTAGATGATTAAGACTTCTTCTTTCAGCAATGCAAATAATCGTATGGTGCAATCATCAGGTGCTTCTAGGGAAGTCTTGCCTGGCTCGTCATCGAACGCCATACCTATTAATTATACTGCTAGACCACAGCTTGACCAACGCCAAGATGGCTCTGACGAGGAAGAGGGTAAAAGTCGACGAAAAGAAAAGAAGAGCAAAGATAAGAAGAAGCGAAAGAAGCACTCACATAAGCACAAACACAGCCGCAAACATTCTCGTGATCTCTATAGCGATGAAAGCGAAGATGATCGGCATTATAAAAATCGAGTTCGAGACGAACGCGGCCGCTCAGCCCGACGACATGATACCATTACCGATAGGTCAAGCAAAATCCCATCAACGAAGAGTAAACAGGAATCTCGTAGCAGAAGTCCACGTAGACGTAGTAGGAGTCCGCGCAGGTTCAGCAGAAGTCCTCGTAGAAGTTCTCACACCCACAGTAAACGCCATCGCAGCATTAGCCCAGCCGAAGGAGCTGAAAAGCAGAGAAAGAGCAGCCCGAGCCCATCTCGTAGAGATATCAGCCCACCATCATCTAGACGCCAAAGGAAATCAAGCGTGAGTCCCGATCGATCATCACGGCAAAGGCGGTATAGTAGAGACACCTATCGTCGCCGCCGGTCATCGTATAGCAGATCTCCTTCGCGGGGGCGAAGTATGACAAGGCGCGATGCATGAATATACCACTTTACAATGTGATATAGTACTATCTTCTCCTTGAAATTCACACACCCAACTAAATTATCATGTTGGATATACATTTTTAGCCCTTGTAAATTTGTTACAAAAGTGGATAGACATCATCAGATAATTGTTAACATTTCAGTTTCATTTGTTTCAAAACGTATAATTTTGAGATGATGGGGGTTATGCAAAAGTTATTATACAGGTTGTTCTAAATGATTGATTGGTCTAAGTTGACTTTTTGGGTTTCTTTGCGTCTTTGGGTCTAGGTTTAAAACGATTTGCCTGTCGATAATATTAGATAAAGTGGAATAGATACAAACGCATCCATAGCAGGAATTACTTACCTTGACTGCATTTTCAACATCCGTTTGCAACTGGAATTTATTTGTATCTTCAAATCGTTGGGTGTTCTTTGTCTTGAGCTTCTTGACTTTACCACGATCATAGTCCACATCGTAAGCATCAACGCGCTTCTTTCTTCCTTGGCCACGTCGAAGAGCTGCTTCTCGATCCGCTTCGCTGACTGGTGTTCCAATGTCCATATCGTCACCATCCCAGCGAGTAATTGCGTCCGTTCCAAATTGACCTTTTCTTGTACCAACACCAAAGATGTCTTTTTTGACGGTTTCGCTCTGTCCCATGGCTGCCTCCATTTGAATGACGGCATCTAATTTAGCACGCTTGTCATCCATTTTGTCGTTGTAATTCACCACTACTGCAGTTGACGAAGCAACCGTCGGTAGTGCCGCAGCAGCCGAGATGGCAGCCTTGAGCTTATTTTGTTCCTCCAACTTGTCTTCATCCACCTCTGGTGCTTGCTTAGATACCTTATTCAATTCGTGAACAGCCTTTTCGATTTCAGCACTAGGTCCAGACAGGTCACCTTGATCAGGTTTTGATTCTTCGGTGCTGGCTTGAGCGTTTTCTTGTTGACAGGCAATCCTTGCCTCTTCAATCTTCTGTTTACGAAGTAGCTTTCGTTCCTTGTTCGTCATCATTTTTGGAGATGCCTTTGTTTCGATCACTGGCTTCTGAGGCACGGATGACGCCGTCTTTGCAAAATCTTTTCTGCTAATTTTGACTCCAAGCATATCCGACACCTCGCTACTGTCCAGAACAGGAGTCTGATCGTTCTCCTGAACTAACATTGCCTCCTTCTTCGTCTTTTTCTTGGGTTCCTTTTTGTCAGTAGTATCTTTGCTAGTGCTATTCTTCATTTCAGATTTTTCCAGCCCATAAAACAGTATATATGCCTTTTGGTTTAGGACGGTTTGAGTGCTGACTTGCTGGACCTGCATTCACTAGTGTTAATATTGTAACATTGGATATTGATGCACATCCTATAACTTACAGAGGTATCATTCATGCAATACCAGAGTCCATTTGAGCTCTTTATATATGCAACATAGTGGCCAGAATGCGTCGTAGCTCCAGAATGTACAATGACTGCCAATAACTTGTAAATACCAGGAACATTTTTTTCTTGTCCTTCCGTCATATGTGGCCGGATATCGAGCTGCTCTTTATATGTGATCATCTTATCGACTTTGCTGATGTGGCCGTCCTGGAACGAGAACCTCTTGAGGTGAATGGTTAAAGTCTTTGGTGCCTTGTAGACTGTCAGTTTCTTTCTGGCAGTCACTTTGTCATCGCAGCTTAAAGGACAGATTTCAATTAGCCTCGGCCCAGGGGACTGCATTATAAAAAATGAACGAGATATAACATACGTTTCACAGTGGTATTTGTTGTCGTCGCTCATTTGATGAAAGTTTGTGAACTCATCAAGGGCTCGTGATAAGGATTTGCCGCTATGAATGTCTACACTCAAATCCAAGAAAGCTTCAAAAGACTTGGTGACATTCTTGCATCGGAAGCACTCAATTTGGCTTTGTAGGTACCCTCCAAAAACTTGATACAGAAATGTCGTTTCTTGGCTTCGTTGATCTATCATACTAAATTAAATTGTCAGTGATCACATCGAGCCTTATTCGCTTTCATCTAAAAATGAGATGGCTTTACCCATGAGCATCCAAACAACATTTTTGGGCCGCCTGCAGCAAATGTCTCAAGAATTCATGTGCGTCCTCCTGCCTTCCTGGCTTTAAAGTACTTGCAATAGCTGAAGTGATGTCAGATCATACTGAGTTGCATATGCCATTGAAACGAATAGAGTCTATCTGCTTACCTCTAATTTTACCAACAAGTTTGGTGGGTGATATGGAGTTATCAACAGTATTATCAGGTACTCTTTCCAATGCTTGTTTGACGTGTTGCTCAAGTGCACATAAGACACAGAAGTCATGAAATTTGCCTTGTGTGACGGATCAGCAACTCGACTCGTTGATTCTATGTGACTGAATCGCTCAAACTTACATGATCGTCCATGCTGTTCAGATAAAAGGTATTGAGAAAATGCAGGTACATATGTTAACGCCTGGAGAGTGGAGGAAAGAAAGCATGTGTTGCCAAGGTTCTGGATGCCTAAGCCCACTGGTTGTATATTTTTCCAGGTTAATTGAAGTCGACTTGGATCAAAAAGCTGCTTCGCTGCTCTTTCGAACCCATTTTCATCCACTAGAGCAATGTGGTCGAACGATTCTTCGTCTTCTGCGCCGTTGTTCGGTATGGAACCTGATTTCAGCTGCGTCTCATTGATTGGAGTGTACTTTTTTCTTAGAGCTTCCATTTTGTGATCCGGTTGCCGTGCTTCCCGAAAAACAATCTCTCTAGCTAGTAATGCGGCAACATTATTGCGTTTTGACAAGCTTGTGTCCAGGATCGCCGACGGTTGCATGGCCATTGCTAGAGCTTAGCAGATCTCCGTTCAATTTTTTTAAAAATCTTAAACGTAGCGCAGTCACTTCCCATTGTGAGGGGCAGAATCTTTTGTTCATAGATTTTCATTACTTAACGTAATTTTTCTTTGGTAGTTGGCGGTAGCAGCTAATGGAGTCTAATACCCATGCTGCATTTACAGCCTCATTGAACATATGTCCATGATGTAAAATAGTGTCTCGAATATCGTATATCATTGTTACGCTCTTTGGTGGATTATTTGAAGCTTCCCATACAATGCCATCTCCATTTCGTATAAGCGACGCTAGCTCGTCCTTGGAGGGTCCATAGAAAGAGCCCCAAAAAGTAACTTCTAACCCTTGGAAAAGTCCAGGCTCCTAAATGTAAGATGTCATTAGACAATGCCCAAAAAGATGTAGGAAGGGATATACAGGGCAATTGATTACATTAGCTGCCTTTGCTTGCCGAGCTATCCGTGGTATCAATGAGCGGTCGCTCGCCTCATCTCCATCAACTTCGTCATCATCTTCCGTAACAAACCTTCCAGCAAGTTTACATTTCTCTAACCCTTACAAATATCATTCAAATTCAATGTATTGTCACTTAACTATACTAGTGCAGCTGGCATTCACTTACAAGCCTTGTCCACTATCCATATTCCGCAAACTATGCCTTGCAAATACTTGAGAGTCCTTCTCGCCAAATTCTTTTGATCTTCGTACAGTATTGACATTAGATATAAACCAAACATTGATGAAATTCATTATGCCAAGATAATTTACCGGTTGTGGTAACAATGTGTGTCACTTCTTGTGAAAATTCATCAACCACACGACCATTCAGGGCTCCTACGATACTATTCAGTTCTGTTTGCTAGATATCATCAATAAATTAGCATGTTATACGCTTCAATGATGACATATATGAAAATCACGCATACCGTGAAAGAAGGAGGAAGGTGTGTTGCCAAAACCACATAACATTTTGAATTTAATGTTGGACGTCGCCCAATTGCTGATTTCCAAAAATTTGGTGATGGTTCTGTATCTGCGTCAAGCGATAAATCTGAAAATTGGGATGTGTAGAATGTTGGACGATCAGCTCCACCAACCGTTTGTGAAGGTGGTAGTGAATTCTGATGGATTTGATTCGTCAATTCAGGTGATGATGCTACAGCTTGAATGAAAAACGGCTATTAATTACATAAAATGAATGGCATTGGATATATCAATATAACGTAACTTACAGTGGCTTGCAACTGGATGGACCGATATTTGAGTGGCATCCGTATCTTCCATACTGAATCCTCCTATTGGAATATTGGTATCATTCATCTGAGACGGTTCATCTAGTATCTCTTCAAACTGATTTGCCGTTATGCTGCTACGATCCGCATCTCGATTTTGGAAAGCGGTAGCGGCTGCAAGAGATATTTTTAATTGCTTGCTTTGCACGATCGGACGAGTATGATATCCAGAGATAATCTATCCTACACGTACTTGGAATAGCATTGAATTCATTGTCATTGCTGTAAGTGGTATAATCATTGTGATCATCCTTCGTAGGATAAGGATATTTTTGAGTTAAATGTGTATCTGGTTGAAGCTGCCATTGCGAACTGTGTATTGGTTCTTGGGATATAGCTATGAGGCAAATTATGTCAGATATCTATACGGAAAGCATTTCCCTCCAGCTGCTAAATATACCTTGCCCCGTCATTTCTTCATATGCAGTCTGAAGTTCCTGGAAATTTGTGACAACCTCGGCGACTGATGGCAGAGGGTTTAATTGTCGCTTTGTCAACCCATGCTTGCACAGTGGACATCTTGCTAAAGTTTCTAGTGATCTTAAAATACAAGCTTTGCAGTACGTATGTAAACAAGGTGTTAACATAGGTTCGTCATAATAGCTTAAACTGAAGATATGATCAGTCACACTTGGCGGCTGGCAGTAACAGTGAGGGGTAACTACAAACCAAATGGGACAAACTAGTTCTGAAGCCATTCGTCTTAGCAATCCACTAGCATCGTTTGGCAGATCTTCAAAACGAATTTCTCTCATGGCAGGCTACATAAATGAATGAGACAAAATGATAGAGGCAGGAATCAATTTTTTTTTATTGAATGGCGGGGACCACTATGACCAAAATCGCGCTATCATTATAAGCTACCCGTCAGATTCAGTGTC
The DNA here is from genome assembly GCA_016758895.1 of Umbelopsis vinacea. NCBI lineage: Eukaryota > Fungi > Mucoromycota > Umbelopsidomycetes > Umbelopsidales > Umbelopsidaceae > Umbelopsis > Umbelopsis vinacea. Next base: position 621,794 of record JAEPRA010000003.1, on the reverse strand, counting down.
ATCTCCAATAAATTCATCTTGTTCACTTTCCGGTACATCAACCCCCAATTCATGGGCTATAGTCTCATCATATGGATGTCGTACGAGTTGCAAGTATGTTTTGCTAGGCAGGATATCAATTAGTTGAAAGGCAAGGTTAATGGTAGAAAGAGCGTCCAAGGGAGGTGGCGATCTAATCAAATGTATAGGACTATAAAGACAAATACAAATTAGTAAGAAAGAAAATGTTACTGGTAACAGGGCAGTAATTGATGCTGTACCTTGTTGACGATAAGATCTTGGTTCGACGCTTCACCAGCTGAGCAAGGTTGAACAGTATATTCAAATGAACACCGAAGGCGATCATCACATCCCAAAGATGAAGTGCTTCTGATAATGGCTGAACCAATGCTGATAACGTTGATATTTCTTTGGAAGGGTAAGTATACAGGTATCCTTTTACACCACTTGAAACCGCGTTTGTACCTTTGAAAGCAAATATATCAGCTGTCAGCCCTTTACCACGAAGGTAACCCGATAATTCAGGATCTACTATCTTTAAGCATACATCCAGAAGCTTGATGAAGCACAGAGTTATTTGAAAGTATGTGCATCTATTTTAAAACTAAGGATGATCAATGCCTACCTTGACGCCGCAGTGGGCACCGAGCAAATTGGGTTGAGCGTACAAAGGACAACAGTGGCGGATAAAGGTAGTAAAAGTGAAGAAAGCGTCCAGCTCAGGCAATATGGTAATGAATGGTACAGCTAGAAAGCTCATGGTAGTAACATAGGTAAACTTCCAATGCGCTGGTTGATGTCTTAACAACAGTTTTGATATAAAAACGGTAGCCGTGCTTGTCAAAGTTGTCTTCTCTACCGTAAGAAATTTAATAGTACCGTATTTTTTTTAGCTTTTTTTCATTTGCAACCAGAAAAAAAAAGGAGAAAAACCTACCAGCATGTAGCCATACAAACGAGTTCAGTACCCTTTGCATCTGCTTCAGCGTTGCTTTGTAGGAATCCTTACCATCGTCGAATAATGATATTGTCGAATCATGTACAATATCCTTGTGATATTCAGATACGCCATTCTCAAGCAGATCCTTATAACAGTTGGCCGATACGTAGTAAACCTCCAGTAGAAGTTTCCATACCTTCTGACGATATTTCTAATAGGCGTAAAGTATAAGCTTTGGAAAATAAAATTGATTTTTTTATCATATAACAACCTGACTAGAACCTAATATTGAGTTTTTGAAAATAAAAAAGCGCAGCTCTCTCAAGGTTTTCTTGGTTTCGGCTTCTGTGTTGTGTGATGCGTGTACAAGATTCGATAACGTAGGCTTTTTGACTTCAAGTAGTATATTATCTCTAGAGTTATTATTATTAAATGATGGTATGTGGCTGTATTTTTTGGACATGGTGAAGTGAAAGACAACATGTGAGACAAAGAATTAAACATCAATAAATACGAAATTGCAACGCTCAGCAAAGTAAATTGCTTTGGGTCACCTTCCAAAAATAATTGCATCAACTGCCATATTGAGAGCACACTCCTGTTCAACGAGGTTACTCGACAACAATTTCATCACAGCTTCATAATAAGGACAGAGTTCTGACACTAATAGTGCTGTTAGCAACTGAGGATATGTCATCCGTTGAGGTGTTGCCATTGATGCTTTAATTCATCAAACAGCATGTTATTAGCGATGACGGGCTCCAAGGAGTGGCGCACATCTATGGGGGGCCATCATTTTTCGTAATTCATGCGTGACCTTTGCCTTGGAAGTTGATTGCTATCTTCAACTTCGCGCTTCATCGGTAATACTGAGGAATCTGTATCTTGAAAGTCTGAGGGTCTCTCCTGCATCGAACCAGGTAATGACCTATCAGGTTGATCCCTATCTCGGAAAGCTCTACGTCCTCGATTGCCACGTTTTCCACCTCTATCTCCACGGCCACCTCTACTAAAGCCACCTCTTGGGGAATTGGAAGGCGACGATGGTATCACTGGGGATGGAACCTGTTGATATGGATTAAATGGGCTACTTGAGTTGGATGATGCTTTTGTGTGCTGAGAATTGGCTTGAGGAAACTTTGCAGGATTGATCGCAGCCTGTTTTCCCCCTCCTGGTCGCCCGTTATTATTCATGCGCTGTTGTTGTGTATATGGAACGTTGCCTTGCGTTGACTGTGCATTTGCGTCACGCAGTTCTTCGCTACGATTTGGCTTATCATTGTATATAAATGTATCCCGGCCGATTCTCAAAACATGACCTGAACGAGATAAGGTCAAGTACGGGAATCCTAAAAAGAGCCGAACTTCACTGTAGGAAATCATCGCCTATGTTAGCTATCGCTCTCCCAAAAATGTCGTTTATCGTTTATAATGCGACTTACGCGTCGTGTAAGTGGACAATGTCTCCTTCAGCCAAGTACTCTCCATGTTGTCCCCAAATTTTCATGACTATCGATCCTGTTTCATCTGCTACAAGGAACCGCCATATCGTGTTTCTTTGACCACTGACTTCAGGTTCAGGATCTAGACAGAAAATAATACATTGTTAACATATACACGATGACAAGTCTGGTGACTAGCTACAGAGACAATACCTTTGCTCAAAATGATGCCATCAAAGGGAAAATTTCGACTCGTAGTTTCTATTTCTCTGACTTTTTTCTGTCCGTAGATGTCTTTGGTCGTCATTGCTGTCACAAGAACTCATGGTCTACATTACCACTGAAGTGTGTCCTACTTTCGGTGAAAAGAGCTCTGTGAGCACGTGACCTTTACTACCAAGTTTCTTAGAACGGAGGGTACGGAACTGAGTGTATGGGTACCAAGCCGAGAAGATAGGCGATAGGCAACACGAAATAGTAAAAATTACAGCTAGTTATCATGAAGCAGCTTTACATAGATGGTATATGGAACTGCTACGGTAGATATGGTGATCACTCAAGAACGACAAGTTTAGAACTTATCTGCATCATAATAGTTTACATGTTGGTAGAGATCGAGAGACTCCACACTTCATGGAAATGTAGTGTGAGTCTTCAGAAATGATTATGCAAGTTCAGCGAACACTGCTCTGACTGGAGACTCTAATATGTCAATTTGGTGGGTGTCCATCTTGTCCAAGTCAAAATTGGTTTCCCGCACTTAAATTCTCACGCTCGCGAGGGAGCTTTCAACTACACCTCTTCAGAGCATCTCGTTTACTTAGATAAAAGACTGTTGAATGTTGCGCATTCTCAAATCAAAAGCTCCCAATAGCTGTTTCAGACTAACTTCTGCTGCTTTTCAGGTAACGAACTTATGCAAATAGCCTTATAGTTACGTGTCTTGAACAAACCTGACGTTTTCAGTTTTCAGTCACAAAGACGACTTTATGCTGACCAGCCCCCTCCGGCCGAAGGGTTTCTTCCGGGAGTAGCAGACTCCAAGCTACTGAAAAGAACGCCAGAAGAAGCACTCAGGAACCCAGAACTGGCCGCCCTGAGTGCTGCAAACGGTAAGGAAAAACTATCTATGGCTTATCAAAGAAGAGGGATGACTTGTACTAATGATGTTTATTCGATATAGGAGAGACAGAAAAGATGAATTTCTTTCAAGCTATTAATAATGCTCTTTCAACTGCCTTAGCTACAGACGAAACATCTGGTATGTATGACAATCTTAATGAACATTGTAATCAAGGTACTGATCCGTCTCCGCACAATTGGCAGTTGTCTTTGGTGAAGATGTATCTTTTGGCGGTGTATTCCGAGCCACATCAGGATTAGCTGAGCGATTCGGTCGTGACAGAGTGTTCAACACGCCTATAACTGAACAAGGCATTGTAGGGTTTGGCATTGGAATGGCTGCTGTCGGCCACACTGCTATTGCTGAGATTCAGTTTGCGGACTACATTTTCCCCGCCTTCGATCAAGTATGCAATCGCAACTGCAATATGATTCGTCAATCAAGCGTTCCTTTATACCAACTCACCTTCATTATGATTATAGATTGTCAATGAAGCGGCAAAATATCGTTACCGGTCCGGTGGCATATTCAATGTTGGCGGGTTAACCATCCGTACTCCTTGCTCCGCCGTCGGACATGGTGGGCATTATCATTCGCAGACCCCTGAAGCCTTTTTTGCTCATTGTCCTGGCGTAAAGGTAGGTTTTACCGCAATGTGAATATATTATAATGTCACTTCCTCACTAATTATTTTTTTAAAACAAATAGGTTGTCATGCCTCGTAGCCCTATACAAGCAAAGGGACTTTTGCTAGCTTCCATTCGTGACCGCAATCCCGTTATATTTCTAGAACCCAAGATCCTGTATCGTGCTGCTGGTAAGTACAGATACATACTACACATACCTCAATTGGCATCACCTTAATATGTAATTAACGCAATCTCATTATTATAGTGGAGGAAGTACCCGTCAGCGATTACGAACTTCCACTTGGAAAAGCCGAAGTATTGAAACGAGGCAACAATGTCACCGTGGTTGGGTACGGTACCCAAATATACAAACTGGAGAACGCCATTCAAATGGCTGAAAGGAATATACCAGGTTTAAGCTGCGAGCTCATTGATCTTCGAACGATAGTTCCATTGGATATCGATACTGTCTGTGAAAGTGTAAACAAAACTGGACGACTTGTCATTGCGCATGAGGCACCAAAAACAGGAGGATTTGCTGCAGAAATCACCTCTGCTGTAATGGAACGCTCATTCTTACGACTAGAGGCACCAATTCAACGCGTATGCGGATGGGATACACCTTTCCCACTTGCGTTTGAAAAGTTTTATATGCCTGATATGATTCGGTGCTACGATGCAATTAAGAAAGTGACTGAATACTGACACAGATAGATTTCTTACTATTCGTCGTTTCTACTTTTTTTGTACACGCGTAAATTTTGTCATAAAAACATCTTGTTATTTCCCAAAGCTTGTCACAGGTGGTCTCAGCAGAGCTTGAAGTGCTATGGCCCACAGACACATTCGCAGAGGAGCAAATGAAGAACAAGACGCTGCTCAGCTGAAGTTGGGTGAAGGTAAAATTTGAGCCACTGTTAGTGATTGACGAAAGGACTACCACTGATCATTGGAAATCTCAAATCAATCTTTACAAAACATCTTTGATGACCTTATTCACGAATGCTCGCCTAATTACTTGCATGTGACTCTCACCTAACACTATAACCTACCGACTTTATACAACTTGCTTCTGTATTTAGAATTTCAAAATGCCCACTGTCTTTTCATATCTGAATTAAATATTCTCCTGGAGGCTCAACGGGAATCTAAGGATCACAGTGGCGAAAACAGACCACAAACGAAGTAAATGACAGCAACTTGAGCCCGAACCATATCGGTATCAAAGGAATCTACTAAAGGCAAATTTTTTCTTTACCTCCAGTGTGTTGCAGAAAACTGTGAGCTACGTCCAGTCATTCAGTCGATTCACAAACAGAGATTCGGTTCGAGAAGTTCGAGGGTGAGTCTTACTTCCACCTGCCGTCCTTATTCGGTTGCCCTGGTATACCCGCCATTTTACTCAGATATGAATTTAGTTTACTGGCAAAGGACAGTAGCTTGTCACAATTTGAAATTGCACAGCTTGCCAATCTGTGCTGCGATGATTCAGAGGAAGCAAAGGCTTTGATCCCGAGGTAAGTTCATTGCACTTTGGTATGGAAGCATATAGTCTACTAAATGCTAAGGCATGACTACGAGCAGCTTACACAATAAGATTGATGACGACCGGCTACAAGAATTGATGAATCAAATGCTTACCATCAAGAAGTTCCAAGGATAGTTTATCAATCTTAGTGCATTCTCACCACCTTATCGTGCGTTTCATAACGCTTTTAAAATGTACATTAATACAATGCAGTAAAACTTGAGAATATACACTGTGTATGCTTTATTTCTTGAAGCTCTAGACAGCTCAGTGTGTAAGTATATGAATCATAGAACCTGTTGCTGTTATGTATTATCGTCGAACGTGAGGTTACGTTTACTTTAAGGAACGCATGTTTGGAGTCTTGTGAGCAACTCGACGCGAAGAAAGGACTTACGATAATACTGCTGTGTTTAGCTACGATTAACACGCGGTGGGGTTGCTCTCATTGGAACGCCCTCGATGAACCATAAATTCACAAAAGGGATGGCTCGACAAAATAACAAGACTCAGCAATAGACCACGCACTATAACCTTTGAATATGGTTAGATATGAATGAGGACAAGACCTTTCCCTACAGTGTTAAAAATTTTGCCACAATACGTCCCTAAAGTAGCAGAGCCAAGACTGCAATGAGCGAGATCACGATTCAACGTTGTTTCAGCGTTTATTGGTATCTTTATATGGGAACGTTTGATCGCAAGAGCAATATGGAAATTCGCGTTTAACATAAGAGATTTACAGATGTTCAAGTTCAAGTTCAAGTTCATAGAAAAGCAACACAGCGTAGGTTATCAATCAAATGAAAGTACAGTTCCTTTTCATCACCAGGATTTCCAGACACTTATTGCTGGCCTTTCATTTCTTCGAAATTACTTTCGTCGACGATTTGTACCTTTGGAGCCATAGCACTTGAATGACTTTCCTGTTGTTCCAATTCGTCTGAGGAGCCTACTTCCATCTCCAGCTCGTTGTCAAGTCCTTCCGTTTTCCAGTCGCCCCAGTTACCACGGCCACGTCCGCTCTTTTTGGTGGGACCTCGAGCGTCTCGAAATCCGTTTCTTTGGTAGTGCCTCGACTCTTCCACAGGCAGTGGGTAAAGGTTTTGCTTACTTCTTGTCATGGTAATTATGGAAAGTTTGATTTCAAGAAAACCTGGAAGTAAAGGATGGTTCACCTCGGGCTTTTTAAAGCTTTGCGCCCAACTCCTGCGAAATGATGTCAGGTGAGCTCACTTGGGGGGGCAGTGGCACTACCCTGGCGCTTTCTGTTGTGTGAATATTGGAGTGCTGCTCAAATGGTTGTAACTGAAAAAGAACATTGACATAGAATAAAAAAGAATATTCCGTATTCGTTGATCTGCTGCGACTATGCTATGGATGCTAAACTTTAAGTACAGTGATGAGTTGCGTGCAATAAGGAAAATCTCATCTGTCAAAATACTGCTTAAAAGAACTTGCTAGAAATATGAAGCAATTTTCAGCCTAAAATCATACAACAAGCTCTTACTTGTACCTCCAATTGTTTCAGGTTGCTGACATGGATTTTATCAGTGGTGATATACAAAGTCTGACCTCTACTATACGTTATGTTTCTCCGACAGGCGGGTTAAACGAACACTCTCTAGAGCTACAGGCAACTTTCAACACCTAAACGCCGTTGCAGTTTATCACGTACTGAATCAAGACTTTAGTTTTGTAAGGTAACAACATGAGCTTCATAAATGTGCTACAATGACATCCCGAGAGTCATGAATTTTCTTGTTCTATTCACCATCCACCCTTGTAATTCTAAACAATTATGGACGAGCAACGCTTGACGATCTTGCAACATACAAAGCCACACCACCACCATATCGTTATGATAGAAAAAAGGCTTGCCAATTCAAAATCAACTTGTATAAGATACATATATCTAACGGTGTATATTAGTGCATACATAAACTACCAAGCCATGCGAGCAATGAACGATCCTGGGTAACTGCGGACAATAAGCTTCCTAGTTTCATCAACTAAAAGAATGGCAGAACCCCAACCGAAAGGAATAAACCAGTATTTGACAGGAATAGGTGAAGTACCCAACACAGTGTTGAATACTGGAACATAAAGAATGATCAACGCAATACAGAGAGACCCACAGAAAGCAGCGAAAAGGTACAAGTTCTTGTTAGGTCCCCAGAGTGGATTGGCTTGCAATATTGATCTGGTTCGGGTTCTGCAATAGAAATCCATCGCCTTATTAGATCGATCCTTAATAGGAAACTATTTTAACACTTTTTCTCACCTAACACTGAGGGCATTAAACCATTGGCATACGACCAAATTGACGAAATAGATGGATTGGCCGACGTTTGTAATCTGAATGATGGCTGAGGCATCAAGCCCCATATATCCATCAGGAGAATTATACAAACTGAATGAGAGCATAACTTTGTTGAATGGGATTCCCTGTTCATTGAGGTATATGTAGAACATGATCATAGAGGATAACATTTCCATAATACCAGTAATAAGATACGCCTGAGTGAGCAACTTGAGATTGACAAGTCTGTCTTTTTTAGGAGCACGGGGTTTGCGCGTAAGAAGGTCAGCTTCGGATTTTTCCATCATCAAAGCAAGGGAGGGCAGAAGGTCTGTGAGAACGCAAATGACGATCATCAAGAAACTGCTCAGCGTTTGAGGAGATCCCAAGAAAATGTTGACCAATACTGGCCACAACTCAGACCATGAACCAGCGGGTAAGAGATAAAGAATAACCTTCTTCAGATTGTCGAAAACTAAGCGGCCATTCTCAATGGCAACTGTAATGCTTGAGAACTTGTCCAGTAGTACTATATCTGCGGCCTCTGTAGCAACATCACTCCCACCTCCCATAGCAACGCCAACATTAGCGGCTTTCAAAGATGGAGCGTCATTGACACCGTCACCTATATTACATTTTCTTTAGCATGCATTTTTGAAAAGTATGTGAACATATCTTGATTTCACTTACCCGTCATAGCAACAATGTTGTCTCGTTTTTTCAGCTCTTTCACGATGAATAGTTTTTGTTCCGGCGAAGTACGTGCAAATACAATTTCTTGATACTGACACACTTGTTCCCACATCGTATCATTCAGAGTTTGAATATCAGAACCAGTCAAAAGTAAAGAGCCAAAATTGTCAGGATCATCAGGATCAAACTGAGGAACAGACTTGATTTCCTTCGCTGGGTCTATGTCCGCTATATTGTTATTTGTTTGACGTGAAAATATTCCTACTTGCCTGGCAATGGCAGCAGCAGTTGCAGGAAAATCTGTACAGCAAACTTAATTAAGGACGAACTCTAGGTTTTACAATGCATCACTATTTTTGAAGACTTACCACCGGTAACCATGTAAAAACGAATGCCAGCTCGGCGACAGACTTCAATAGTATGAGCGCTTTCCTCGCGAGGTGGATCGACGATTGCAAGAAGCCCAACAATAGTGAGACTTTGATTCATGTCAGCGACGTATTTACCGAAATGGTTGGTTCCTGGGGTAGCATTACTGGCAAGTTCGGAATGCTTAATTATTCTCTTGGTAACTGCCAATACACGCTTTCCTTCGTGTGCCCATTTGGTTTGAATGTCTACAATTTGCTGCTTTCGCTCTTCTGAGAAAACATCAACGGAACCGTCCGGCAGCATGATGTATGAGCAACGAGAGAATAGAACGTCCGGTGCGCCTTTGGTATAGAGAACATAGTCATTTGTCGTCAGTTCAGAGTCAATAGATTTGGCCATGCTTTCACTCTTTGGACGCGAGAGCGTCATCATCCACTTGTTTTTAGAGTTGAAAGGAACCTCAAATATCTTTTCGTTTCCAGACTTTATGTCTTTTGTCTCTTTGATGTTTTCAGCAAAGACCAGTACTGCAGAGTCTGTGGCATCACCATTAATCTTCCTTTGAGGAACAGGATATTCAATGGTGGAGGCATCGAAGGTGGCATTAGTACACAAAGAAGTAGCGATGTGAAGCTGCTGAACCGCGTACTGATAAGGGGATTGACTATGATCGTTCGCAATATCCACGCATCCACGTGCGGTAAATTCTTGATCAGTGATGGCGGCGTCTGAAGCAAACATTTTGTTGCAGGTGATGGTTCCTGTCTTATCGCAGCATATTACATTGACGCTTCCTAATGTTTCAACCGTAGTGAGCACCTTGCAAAGAACGTTGCTCTTTGCCATTCTGTTAGCTATCAAGGTAAGACAAAGAGTAACCGCAACCGGCATTCCTAAGCGAAGCATGTTAACAAAGGTAGTCGAGCCGGAAGAATTCATCGAGCATATCTTGCCTACCTTCCGGAACAAATGCAACAATAACAGAGATAACGTCAATCAAAGCGTTTGGTAAAGTTAGATAGCCTGGATAATCGACCCTAAGCCATGCAGCCCAGGTAATAAGACATATGATGCCAACGGATATAGAAAGACCAGCAATGATCAAGACAAAGCGAAGAATTTCGACTTGAAGGAGAGTTCGTTGGTTGCTACTTGTAGCCGATAGTCTTGCAATTTTACCCATCATGGTGTTATCTCCAGTAGCAATAACTACACCTATAGCCGAGCCGTTAACACAGTGAGTGCCCATCATGGCAATATTGTGTGTTTCTAAGAAGTTAGGATCCGTAGTTTCCACGCTTCCAGCAATTGCTTCGGATTCACCAGTAAGGATAGAGCGATCAAATCTCAAGTCGTCAGAAACCTGTATCAGTCTGCAATCGGCTGGGATTTTATTACCCATCTTGATGTAGACGATATCACCGCGCACCAAATTGGTAGCATCAATGGTAGACTGCTGACCACTACGAAGAACCAAGGTATGCGTTGGGAGCATGTTGTTAATGCCATTCATTACCTTATTCGTTGACCAGTCTTGCCATGCATTGAAAATAGCTTGTAAGAAGATGACAAACATCAAAATAACAGCCAAAGCAAGATTGACTGGAGCTGGATTTGGGTCGCCCAAGGGTTTCCATGATACCCTATCGAGAAGAATTTTTTTTAACATCGCATAGGAAAGGAATGGCATCAGAAAGAATATATATGTACCAACAGATGATACTGGCAAACCACAAAAGGCTACAGAAGCCTCCAAAGAAGTAAGAGAATAGTTTGCGGCCCCAGTTGCTTGGCGGAGGGCTGATCTTGTTTTTACCATCGCGAGACAGCCGCTTGGAAACTTGTTCAGGTTCTAGTCCAATCTTTTCCGATGTTGAAAGTTGTTGTATTACTTCATCTGCAGAAAGCTTGTGGAAGATCGTGGAAGCGATCTCTAAGATGTGTTTATAGTACTTTTAATAAAAAGTGGGACGGACGGATACACATTTACAAGTCGACATGAGTTACCTTCAACAGCTCCTGTCTTCTTGCCAAAGAGGCCTCTCTTTTCGGAGGTAGCAACACTTCTTTTTGCCTCATGTTCGCTTATTGTGATGCTGAGAGTCCGGTAAGCAATGATATGTAAACTTGAAGCAGAATTTCTACGTTTCAATGCCTGATCGTGTGGCCGCGACATCATTTGATCATTTTCTTCGTCGAACCGGATGGCGCGAGACGTTTCAGTTTGACCTTCTAGATCTTGCTTTTCTGTAAACGGGTCAGCCATGTCGAGGTAGATATACTCAACGGCAGCTACGATCAAGACAGGGATATCGTCACGATTAAGTGATGATATATATACTCAATTTCTGTGTCATGAGGACTTTTTTTATTAATGTCTCAAAAATATGTGCAACTCAGTCGATGGGTGCCATTTTCTGGCTTGATAGTGCGTTATTTATTGTTCAAACTGGGTAAAAAATGGCCGCACATGAAATAGGCAAAAATGCAACATGCCGTTGAGCTGTTATTGCCTCAATTTAAGCGCAGCCAATGAAATTCAACTCACCTTTTTTTTTTTAGTAACTGATGGCTTGGAGAGGAAACTCTTTGCCTAATCATCAAACATGCAGACTAGGGTATGAAAACATCTTTGGTTAGTTGAATGCTAGAATTGTGCGTGCTTATATCAGTAATATAGCTTTGGAACATAAATCCATTCAAATGAGATATGCATAGGTCAGGTCACGTCAGCAGTACAATAAATAACATGGCGAATTTTGTCGGCCTGATCTGTTGCATGCAGTTCTGCAGACCAAATTCAAGCGATGGATAAAGTTCATGAAAAAGAGACCTTAACATGTCTCGAAAAGTTACAAAGTTGTTCCATTTCTCGAGTTCTTCCTGGATACAACGTTAATCTCATTGATCTGTAGAACATTCAGATAACCTGGTAGAAATGATTCAGTAGTTAGACCAAGGCTTTCCTCATTCATAATCAATATGTAAGGGATTCTATTATTATATCTAGCTTTATTATTGATTGTTTCCAAACACCTTATCATAAAGTAAGCAAAATGGCACATGGAAGCTTGGTGCCAGCGCTTCTCTATCGATTTCCTTATATGGAAGCAGGTTCCAGTTTCCCCCATTTCGATTTCTTTGCCAAGCTCTCCGACAGTTCTTGTTCCATTCTACTGCGACCAAATAACATGACAGCACCAGCAGCTTCATACCCCATTACTGGTTTTGTCTATTTTATAGCTCATCCTCAGGTACCATATTTCCTCATTTGAAATTGCCTCGAAATATTGCGGTTACTGTAACGCTCACCGCCGTTCATTGTAGTTATGGCCAAAGGTGTTGTGCCCATTCCTTCTCACACTGTTAGTCGGGATCGCATCGCTTGTCTTATCCTTCGTGTTCTTACTACCATTACAAGCACACGCACTTATCAATGCTAAATGTCCTGTATGGCTGGCCTGGTTGGTATCCGTGATATTTGTCCTGTTAGAGTCAGTCGTCATAGATCTGCTCGCTTTTGCCATCATCACGCCGATCTACATCGATATTCTATTTGACAAGACACTAAAGGTCAGGGGAATGAGAAGGATGTTTGACACAAGAGTCAAAGTACACGATGCCCTTGTTTGCTGTCGTGGAGTTACAGCTGGCGTGATTATGCTTTGGTTTCTTATAATAGCACAGGTGCATGTCGGTTTCCTTTGTTGTATTCTGGCAGTTCCTTATTTTTGACAAACATTTCTCCTCATCAGGTGCTTGTTTTACTCTTGACTTTGCCATTACACCTTATCCCAGTTATTGGCACAGTTGTCGCGTGTTATCTCAACGGATGGGTTGCTTGGTAAGAATTCAGAATGACAATGGCTACTGGAGAAGACCATAAATTTATTGAAATACCTTAATTTTTCAGCTGGGGACATCATATACACTATGACTTGGAGTTCCGTGGTTGGACCGTTGCTGAGTCGAGACGGTATGCATGGCAGCGCAAATCGGAATACGCCAGTTTTGGTGCCGTTGCAGTCGCTCTAGAGTTGATACCATTTTTCAACCTGTTCTTCATGTGGACAAATGCGGTAGGAGCTGCTTTATGGGTTGCAGATCAGTATGAAGAGAATGAAAGAGCCCTTGCTTCCCAATCGCCTTCAATTGAAGGCTTGCTTTCACCTGAACCCTATGGCAGAACAGCACCGCCAACAGCAGCTCCATCTGCAGCCACCTTATATCCAGATGAAAGCACGCATCTTGTACATAAAAAATAAAAGCATGGCTGGCAGTGCAGAAATGTTTCACATTATTCTTCAGAAACATTTCAAGTTTCAGTTTTGACCGGCTTCGCATTCCCTTTTTTTCCCTCTGTTCTGTAAAGATTTATGAACCACTTTTCTTTTTCTTCTCTTTTCCATCAATTGAAAGTGTTTTCATCCATCAGCTAGACCACTAGCTCTCGCCCATTTACTTTCCTTTGCTACAATCTCATTACCATGACCACCCAAATGGAAAATGTATGCAAATTTGTGGGTTTGATTGATACACTACCAGACTGCTCCAACGTACTCGTCCTCGCGGAATTCGATCTATCAGATGAGGCCGAACCAGAAGAAGTATGCCAGTACTTCAGAAAGCGCCTGATCATCAATAGAATCTACTTTTCACTTGCGATAATCAACATGTTCTATGTCATTAGTACGACCGCACTCCTGATACATCGCGCCAGAGCTGTAAAAATGAACGAAAAAAAATTACGATTTCCAGTGAATGAAAAACAAATACACACATTGCGAAAGCGAAACCTGCTAGCGTTGGCAGTTGGAGAAACCGGGCATCTATTGGTCATATCCATCTCCATCATTATCAAAGCTCTGGACGGCTGTATCTATTGTCCTATATTCATGTATGTCACGACTTACGGATACTATTTGTGGATCGCATCTTTCATTTGGAGAGCATACTATCTGCGATTTCAACTCAGTCTTCATAAAATCAAGCTTCGACTGGGACATGGTGCATCTGAAAAGGATCGAAAATGGTACATTCACAACCAAGACAAGCATTCTATCAGCAATGGTCGATTTATGCTCATTTTAGTCTGTGGAATGGTGCTCCTGACGATTCCTCTGGTTTTAATGCATCGATATTATTATGGCTTTGAGCATGTTGTTGTGGAAAGCTGTTCAACACGACTAGGCACTATGATCCTACTATTTATGGTCACTTTCTTCCAGTGTATCATTTCGCCTATTTTGATTTGGCTGCTAAGACATGATCGAGATGCTCATAATCTTCGAAATGAACTCATTGCAATATTTGCCGTTGGTATACCAACATCAGTATTGTATCTCGTCTGGGTAACTGTGTTTCCACCAGCATTTAGCTACACAGGACCGAACGTAAGGCTCTTCTGGGGTTCTATCAATTGGATTGGTCTCAGCCAGGCTGCTGCACATTTTATTGCAGTCACATACCCTCTTCTAGCATCGTATGGGCTCTGTACTTGCCCTTGCATCAAGAGAGTCAAAAGATTTGGTCGTTCAAGACGAAGAAAAAGCTCAATATCGCTTGCACACCAGCTTGATTGTACCACGGTTTCATTGGAATACATACTCTCACAACCAGACCTACTGGAGCACCTGAAATATGTCGCCGTACAAGATTTTAGTACAGAAAATGTTCTATTTTGCGAGCAATACGACATTTTGGCGAACAAAACTGTGGCCAAACTGAACGACAGGCGACCTTCAGATGAGAAACGACTGAATAAGAACTACACTAGCTTGACGAGCGATCCAATTCCTCACGAACTACAAACCGACTACATTGCTTTCTATAACACCTTCATTAAGCAGGGTGCACAATTACAAGTGAACATTACATACTCAGATAGAAAGTCGATAGATGCCGTATTCAAGGATTATGCAAGGCAACAGCAACACGTCCTGGAGAATGCTGTAGCACAAGTCCAATTGATTGAAGATGATACCTGGGGAGGAGAAGAACTTGTGCTCTTTGCTTCTACAGCTGGCTCAAAGCGTTCAGTGAATAGCATCACTGAGGACCCTTTACTTGAACAACCGTCTACAAGCAGTACAATACGATGTAACGTATTTGATGGTGCTCGAAAAGAAGTTATGTGGATTATCTTTTGTAACATACTTCCAAAATTTATTGAAGATTGTAAATAATTAATGTATTCCTGTAATCCTATTCTTCCTATCCTACTCTAACAAGAAATAGATATAAACCAAAATAAAAATATTTAGCCATCCGTTATCCTGGATATGCAACCATGATGACTAGGCAATGTTGAAAGCGCGACGCGCAAACCGATACGTTGCGCAAATATCAACGCGAAATTTGCGCGCAAGTGGCACAGGCTGTCAAAAAGCTTTTTTTTTTTCTTTCTCTCCATCCCGAGACTCCTGACATGAGTAGACATGCGCAGTTGTCGACAGCTCTCGAAAATCGTTATGCCATACATGTTGAGCCAGTGTACCTGGCTAGTCTAGTTTCAGACAAATCCGAATCCGCCATGGCAACCATGGAGAGGCAGATTTACGATCACTTTCTGAAATCCAACATGTTATCGTCCTCTCTGCCAGTCATACCACCAAACTTTGGACATCTGAACGATGTTTTGTTTCCTAGCTCTCTGAACGGAACTGTTCTCCAGATAAATAGCATAATGGATGTTGAGAACAGTGCTCAAAGCTTGCTTAATACACTCACTGCTTCTACTCCGGTACGCCAGGTGTATCATCAACCTCCTGCCATCCCCAACGGTCCCGTTAACTTCCCGAGAGGTACACTTAAGCTCGAAGTAACAGATGGATACAAACTTATCACTGCACTTGAATTCAAGAGAATACCATCCCTCTCCATGAACACATGTTTGGGCACAAAGGCAAGAATGCTAATGGCTGGGTAAAGAGTGCGACAAATATGGACTAACATTGAAACATACTTTAGATTCTTGTGAAAAACTGTCGCGTCAGTCGAGGAACACTGATGCTTGAACCAGGCACTTGCCAGCTATTGGGCGGGAATGTCCCATCTCTGTACCACGGAGATATGCGAAAGGATTTAGAGAGACGTCTTCGAATTCGACTAGGGTAAGTGAGAATAGGCTATGGTATTACATAAGGAGAGCTTACTCAATCTTATCAACAACAGGCTTCCAGTCTCTGATGAGGAGGAAGATACCAAGGATGATGAAGATATCAAACTTAAGCTAGAGGAGGCAGCAACGTCGTCGGAAGCGCATAATACAACTCCAACCAGAATACAACAGACACAGATGTATGATGATATGGATAGCGTATTCAATAATGTACTTATCGATGATGTGATGGATGTAAGCGGCCTTACAGACAGCATGGCTCCTGAAGGACAGGTGGAGCCTCCACTACTACCATTGGAGCCTGATACGAAGACACATCAAATCCGTTCTCCGGCTGGTCCATTAGAAGAGAACAGCAGGTACTCCAATATCTCCTTCAGCGACTTCAGTATGACCGATATGGATGGTGATATACAAGACTCCGATCATTCTATCCATCCTATTCCATCAACAAACAGTGCTTTTGCAAGTATTATCAAAAGCCCTGTCTTATCACAGGAATTTGACCATCTTGACTTGATTGACGATGACGACAACGTAGTGATGATAAAAGAAGAAAAGATCAAGCATGAAGGCACGGTTCAAACGTCAGTGTCACAACTTATCCGCATATACAATTCCAGAATCCAAGGCGAAACTGAGTGGCAGCAAATCAACCGGGTTATTGTTCAGGTAAAAAGTCATTAAAACATAGGCGTTTTAGAGACATTCTATATTCACATGGTATATCCAGTCGAAAATTACCAAGTTGGGCAATTTGAGAGTGAACCGGACCAGTGGATTTTATACAGTTGGATCTATGCGCTCAGAACAATGGAAAACGCAAGCTCGAAGTGAAATTAACATATATCTTGGAAATAATGTAAGAAGCTTACATTTGTCTGGATTGCAGAGTGTTTCACGGTTTTCTTGATGTTTGATATGTTTAGGTGCTTGAGCCTTTGCTTGGAGCGAGCGCGAACAGCCTTTTTACTAATAGTGGAGATACCAACATACGTGATCCATCCTTTCAACAAAAGGTATGTCAAAGTGTATGCGCTGATATAAGTTTTCCCAGCCTACTAATACCTTCTACAGTATGGAAAAGAGGTTCATAAATGTCTCGGTAACCGAATGATGCAACTGGAGTTGGATATGAAAGATTTGCAAGATGTCGGACAGAAGTATGGAGAAACGAGATTTGTGCCCAAAGTTGTCAGTTACAAGCTTTGCTGACAAAATGGGCTTGCAAATTTAATAACGACGTTATCAAAGGACAATGTAAATTTAACATGTACAATATATTATAAATCTTGCCATCAACACTGTAATCAAAGGTGCTTGCTTTATAAATTTCAACGGTTTTATTGGACGATGGAAAATTCATCTGGAATCCAATATTGTTCAGCGAAGTATGATACGCAGGCTGGGAACAGACTGAGAACCATCCCGATCTCTTATCCACGTATCATCACCATTTGAAAAGGCTGTTCCCCAAGGATCTTTGCCTTTGTCGCTATCTATCCATACCAACGATCTTTCATCTGTGGCAGCATCTGAGCTGACAACAATCCAATAAATGCCATCAGCGTTAACCTGCACAGGTTGACTTGGTGTCCATGTGAACCATATAAAGGTTTCGACCTTGGATGGCTGTGGGATAGGGATAAACTCAGAGATTATACAATCTGCTGTGTTGGGTATCATCTTGCCACTGGGGTCGCGTGTTTCTGAGCATATCTGCCATAGCATTAATGATCCAGGTGCGGTATGTCTCGTCATTAATGCTGCCTTCAGTGAATCAAATTGGAAAGGTTGACTTTCTTCAGAGCAGTCATATTTCTTCTCTCGCGCTGAAAACGCTAACGCAATCGATTGATTGATGTTGATGACTTCACCTAGAGTGCTGTTTACAGGTGGCGCCCCAGTGTCCAGCGCGACCAGTAAGAGATTATGGTGATCCTCAAGCTCTTCCAAGCTGTTACAAATACTTGTTATGTCTGTTGCGTATCTTCGACGGCAAACCCGTAAGAAGCTTACCTGGGGCGGTATCTAAAGTTGGGATAGATAGATTTATCAACAATCAACAGCGTAGAGCACAGTAAGAAGACGACTAGAGTTATCCAGCGAAACATTCTGTATTTTGTAGATTCCTTCATACGAGTTGTTTCATTTCTCGTAGGAAGCCTGATAACCATATTTTTTTTTGGCGTCGGTTTTGCGGTGAAAGTGAAAGAAAGGGGAGGTGTCACGACCCCGTTGGTACTGCAGAAGTTTTGCCATTCTGGTCACGAGGTTCTCTCAAATTGCATTTACGTTTGCAGTAGCTGACTTGCGTGCGTGCAAAATGCATGCAAAATCTACCAAGTCCATGCGGTATGGAAGTGATAGTAAAAAAGGACAAAGTGGTACATGTTTGGCTGCGTGCGAATTTCTACTTGCAGCCGTCCACCGCACTGTCGGGAGACAGAGCCTTTTTCCCTTTGGTGTCCATAGCTCAGCTGTTCGGTCACGATCCGGCTGTACCAATTAGGCCACTTCGATCTATAGCTATCAATTGACAGCTAAGATAAAAGCTATTTAATTAGAATAGGATTCTTTTGTGTTTCAGACCCAGTATGCTACGTGCTGCAGATGTACAGTTTGTGTCCAGTGCCAGTAAGCGCGCATGGGGTATAAGGAAAGAAAGCCGGTCACACGACCCGAAAATGTCGAACTCAAAAGCAAAAAAAGAAGTCCGAGGTGGTGGCCCTTTCGCATGAATCTTATGGCACAATGAAGTTTGCAAAGAAGTTGGAAACTGATACAGAAAACCTTCCAGATGAACTGAGGCAGCATCTGATACGATACAAGTATCTCAAGAAGGCCATCTCGAAGATTGTCGACGAAATGGAGCAAAGAGGACTTTCAGCGACATTACTCAGCGAATGGCTCCGCAAGTCTAGTAACGAGACAGAAGAAGCAGACGATGATAGCTTGAAAATTGAATATTTTTTTGTAGGCAAGTATTTACGCATAGAATCAATTAAAAAGAGAGGCAAACATATCACTGACGATTTTGAGCTTAAAGGTCAGCCTCCTGACATACGGACTTGCATTAGAATTACTTATCTGGAAAATGATCCGCGCATACAGCAGTTGCTAAAGCCAACGGAACCTGAGGACAACGATCAAGAAGTGCTGCCTACACCACTTGAATACCGTTACTCAAAGGACGACACTGATTACTTTTCTTTAAGTCCACCACAACCGAGCGTCCTGTCGGATCAACAACTTGAAAAAAATATTAGTTTGCGTCGAAGAAGCAGTAGTTCAGCCAAACTTGCCAAAACGCTGCTTCAACTGTCGTTCAATGAGCCAAAAGAACATAATCACCATCCAATAGCTTCAGGTAAGCAAAACGCTACCATTGAGAGATGATTCGATGACCGTGTATAACAGAACACTTTTCAATTAGAACTTGATGGAATTGAAGAGATTGAAAGAACGAAGACTTTGGTCATAGAATTGGAACAAGACGATGAATTTTTCCAAATGCTCATGAGGGAACTAAATGAAATAACTGATGTTCAAGAAGAGGCGAAGAACAAGTTTGAGAAAGATGTGCATGATATGGAGAACAAGCTAAGCTCTCTGGTAAGGCAGTTGGACAATCAGTAATGCCCAGTGATGAACTAGCCGTTCTAATATTCGTGTTACGTCGGTAGGTGACTGTGTCCAAACGAAAGAAGTCAAATCTGTACACGTGGAGAGAAATCTTCAGGTAATGAAACGCTCAGTTGATTTGTAAAATGTATATCGATTTTCATTGTTAACAATGTTGTCTTTCAAGAATATATATGGACGCAGAAGTGTTTCAAGGAACTCATGAACTCGATAGATCATTGAGGTCAGCAGAAAAATCAAGACAACAGATGGAATGGTTTACGGCTGAACTCCGACGACTGAACTTGGTAAGTCAACGAATTCGCATTAAATACATGCAGTGGTATTTACTCATATTTTCTTCTATGGCAGATACCCAAAATTATGAGCAAAGGGTCCAGGCGCGTTTACGAACAGTTTTTGGCGCTCAATGCAGAACTGATCAATATCAAACAGTTTCAAGCGATGAATCAATTGGCCATGGTCAAGATTCTGAAGAAGCACGATAAACGGAGTGGTTTAAAGTATGTTACTATAGTAGATAAAAGTTTGAGCACTCCATGTTAACGAATTTTCCAAAGCGCAAGCTCCACCTTTCCAGATGTAGCCAGCACAGATATTCTTTTCAATACAAAGCTGTCAAAGCTGTTGTATGCGTCCGTAACGGACAAACTTGTTACCATTGTACCGCAACCCGACGATTACAGTAAGTGTCGAACAGTGTTTTTTCATACTAGTTAACGCGGTATTGACGAAATTATTGATTCAAAGGCTGTCCGATTTGCATGAGCATTGCCTGGCGGCCTATTCGACTGGTGTGTGGACATATATTCTGCGTTCGCTGTCTGATTAAGCAACAGAGGAAGAACATGCCCAATTGTCCGGTGTGCCGAAAAGCAAACGCAGTTCGCTTCGCTGGTGCTGATCAATTGGACGCAGAACTCGAAAATAAAATAACCACATACTTTCCTAAAGAGATCAAGGAAAAGCGAAGAGATAACGATCGCGAGCAAGCCATTGAAGATGTACAAGCTATGACTGGTCGCAAATACAGTCCGGAACAACTTCAGCGTATGCAAAACGAACGAGATTGCATCCTTATGTAGACTATAGTCGCTTTTCAATCTAGACATCCTCCATTTACTATTACCTATTTTTTTCCACCCCTTTCTCCTCATTAATCATTTTTTATAACTCGATCACATATTTATTTTACTCTGTACTTTGACAACACAATAAGGTTATTGATAGATGTATCAATTCTACGATAGATATTTACAAATGTATCTAAGCAGCGTCGGCAGCAATCGTCATAACGAAAATGGATGCAGTTATATCAAGTTGTTCTTCTCGATAGCCCGCATTGTAAGTTCGTATGCAGCTGTTAATGAAGTAAAGTTAGTAAGATTGTGTGAGGAAAAGCGTGTTGCGGGGCAGGACGAGACTTACTAAATGTAGCACCAGCGGCTGGAATAGCTCTGACCACTTAAAAAGAAACCGAAAGAATGACGTTAGTAATACTGTGGTATCAGAACAAATGAGAAGGTAATATCTTTACATGATGGGCCAAATCCACGGAAAAGACCAGCAAAACCGCTTTCAGCGTGAATAGTTTTCAAGGTAGATATGATATAGAAGCCTCTAGGTGGTTCTACTTGGTTTTGAACCTACGATATATATTTCAGTATGCAGAGCAGCGTGGACATATCATAAGTTTCATAAAGTATTTACCTTGGATTTGACGACATCGAGTGGATAACAAGCTGCCCAGTAGCCCAAACCACCAGCTGCACCAGCAGTCATTAGTTGTAAGACGCTGGCTTCTTGACCTTCCTTAACCAATGTTCTCTTGGTAGCCTCAAATCCTACGTAGAAACCAGCGTAGGCAGGAATTTCACGAACAACAGTGGCCCAAAGACCACGGAAAAGACCATTAGCGACACCATGTTGACGGATCAAGTCTTGAGCACAGTCAATAGGACCACTATAATATCGCTGTCCTGAACCTGAAGCTCCTTTGCCAAACTGAGCTTGCAACTTGATCTTGAGCATTTCAACTGGAGAAGCCAAAACACTGTTGACAATACCAGCTCCAGATCCAGCAATAGCAATTTTATAAAGAGGGAGTTGCTCTCCTGGGTAGCTTTGTAGAAGTCGACGACACTCTGTGTTTGCAGCAAAGAGCAGAGCATTGACGGCACCTATTCCCACCAAAGGACTCGCCATTCCTGTTTTTTAAGCGTTTCAGCTATTAATCTAACCGGCTGATCCCTACCATTAACACTATACCTTTGTATAGAGCAAAAAATCCCTCGTTCTTGATAGTTTGAACAGCACAGTC
Organism: Umbelopsis vinacea; assembly: GCA_016758895.1. Taxonomy (NCBI): domain Eukaryota; kingdom Fungi; phylum Mucoromycota; class Umbelopsidomycetes; order Umbelopsidales; family Umbelopsidaceae; genus Umbelopsis; species Umbelopsis vinacea. The sequence continues at coordinate 599,680 of JAEPRA010000003.1, read as the reverse complement.
CATAGCACCATTAAATCGACCTGAATCGAGCTGAAGACGGACTTTGATGGTGTCCAACGGCTGGCCTACAAAAAATGACGAATTCGATGCTTAATATGATGACAGTGAGATCTTACTCAAAACACAGGTGCCTTTACTTACCAACAAGAACTTGGCACATACCGCCCATGCTATAATAACGACGGTGAAATTAATAAGAGTGCAGATATGAAACCGACCAGGTAAATAAAGGAAACCGGTATTTGTAAGGTACGGATTGAAAGCTGATTTCTCGAGATGGTACTCACTTTCCGGCGATAAAATCAGCAGCAGCCGAGGTTTGCTTTGGTGGGGCAATGACAGCTATAGATTCAGCAGACATGTCAAGTGGGGAAATTATAGAGAGGATGAACCGACGAGTTTACTGTATTCAGCCCTAGTGCCAGAAATTCAATTGAAGCCTCATTTTTTTTTAATGTGGGTAAGTCGGACTTGTTGCTGCCAACAACCAGAGCAGAGCTGACAAACAGCGTGTGGGAATCCGAATGGGAGGTTTAATATTATTTCAAATTATACAATTTCATTATTTGTTAGGGTTCTCTTGGTTGGAGATCATCTCGCTTATATTCTTCTGTAATAAATGCCAATCCTCTGGTTTGGGATGTGCTACGTCGCCGAGCTCATATATGTATACTCGCCCATCGCTGGATCCAATGGCTGTTCGTTTACCCTCCTTGTCCCAGGCAAGTTTATTGAGTGCCTTTCCGGATCCAACCATTGTGCTAACGTAGGGTTCCTGTTTGCATCATAACCATAAATTAGTACCGCTAGCACTCGTCTATTGAAGTCAAATTAACATTCGATCCATACCTCTGTATCAGCGTTCAAGTTCCATAGATCAAATTTGCCATTGCCATCAACAGCACCAAATAGTGCGGGATGAGTGGGAGACCACTTGACGTCGTATACATGGTCATCAGCTTGTTCGAATGAATTCAAGGGTAAAATTGTTGTTGGTTGAGTCGAAGTTTTGGAGATGGACTAAAGTGGAAGATATGGTTTGATAAGTTTCATCTTTGCCAACCCACCGATAGTGACATGAAAGAAAGCATACCTTGGATCTCCATAGCTTGACAGTCCAATCAATAGAAGATGTGAGGAACAGATCAGAAAAGTCTACCGGACCAGATAGAGGGTGGAAATGCAATCCTGTAATGGCACCGGCATGGCCCTTGTAGGTATCATACTGATTTATACCTGCTTTGCTATTAAATTTGAACGCATACCATTAGCGATCCCAATTTCTCAAAAAAAAAAAAAAAAAAAGTCCTATAAGTTACCTTCCAGCACGGTCATATCGATTTGCTTGATAGACATTGCCTTCTTCGGTTCCGACCCAAAATGAGGTGGTCTCATTGTCTGGGAATCCACTGCAGGTCACGGACACCTCGTCTGTTTTGCTATGTGACGGGTGTACCAACTCAATAAAGTCCTTCGCCACAAGATTAGCTCTGTGTTCTTCCCATCGAGACGGTTTCCTAATATCACGAATTCATACCTGTGGTTGGGCCAACATATCGAGCTGCCATGAGCATACAAATCCATCCGTGCTCGCAGAAATGAGATTGTGAGCATTTTGGGTACCGATCATCTCCAGTGAGTAGATTGGATGTGTATGTCCGCCAGCGGATAGTGGTGTTTTGAGAACAGGCAATGATTTAGCTCTGGTATCCCAAAGTACAATCTGCCCAGAGTAAGTGCCACCAATGATATAATTGGGGTGAAATGAGCTGAACTTCACCGCTAGTACGTCCGACTAAAGAGATGTGTAATGGACATTCGAATCAATAGATCGATTCCAGTAATAATATCAAAACATAGCCTACTCTACCTGAGAATGGAAAACAAATTCAGGACGTTCGGGCATATGTAAGTTCCATACACATGCAATACCATCAGGCTCGTTGACTGCCATAGGATTCTTGTTATACGAAGATACCATGAGTTCAGGGTACTAGAACAAAACGATTAGACATTGCGAAATAAGAAAGGATATGGTTTCATCAATATTGGTACCTTGGGTGACCAATCGACATCAGTCACAGATCGATTTTTAGACCATTTTTCATCCCAGAACTCGCAAATATATTTGATTCGTTTGGAAAATGTATCCTCGCTGTGACTAGTGTTAGTCATGTCTCTCTCGTGGATCTGTATACTCGACGATAATTTACCTGGTGACTTCAGCTCCAATGGTATAATCTTTCATGAAGTCATAAGTTTCATGCAAAGCACGTTCAACAATTTTTGAGGATGTATCCACAAAGTTGGCAAAGGTATGGGAAGTAACAATGGTTTTTCGTTCTTCATCACTCAGCTCTGTTCGTGGCAACGGTATCAGTAATTGTAGTTGTTAGCGCTCTTCGAACATCAGTGTGAGATTATACCTCTTAGCTCTTCAGCCTTTGTAGATTCGGATTTCTTCCTCTCGTCTTCCAGCTTTGCTTGCTTTTGTCGTTCATTCTTTTCAACTTCTTCCATAATCTCGCGACGAATCTCCTCTTCCGATAGTTGCGGGGTATCAAACGAGCCTTCAACGGTCTGTACTTCTTTGCTGTAATGTACATGAACCTATAGCCAACCAATAATTATGAGCATAAAGAAATCAAACCATAGAGCCACGGAAAAAAAAAAATAGCTACCGCTGGTGGGATGTCAATAATGTCTGCATGTGCTTCAGACAGTTCAGCGAATCGTGCTGAGGTTGAAACGCTGGACATACTGGATTTTGGCTCGCTAGAATACATGGAAATCATATGAGAACAGATGATATAACCTGCAGTAGTTGCAGTGTAAAATCTTACGTAGTCTGCGTAGTCATGCTGGGGGCTAAGTGTAATGAACTTGGTCGAGACGATGCGCGTTCTGAGCCTGTGTCAGAGCCCCTGTCAGAGCCTACAGCTCCAGGACTAGGGGAACCCTGTCGCTCGCCTAGTACCATAGCCACTAAATCATCGATGGCCTTTCTGTCTTTGTTTCCAGGTGAACCGGTTCCACTTGACTATAGTTGGATACAACGATGGAGTATACAGGGTTACCATCTAGGCTTCATCTTTTAAGAATCAATTGGTTCCTGAGATGGTGAGTTTAGACTTACGGATGAGGTTGTGTTTTGTTGAGCAGTTTGAGATTCCAGTACGGCTCGACGTTCTTCTCTTGCGCGTCTAAGCTCTGCTAGTTTCTGGCGCTTTTTTTCTAATTCTTCCTTCCTACGCTCCATGCTGACGGCCGCTGTGCTGTTGCAATAAGAAAGCTTGCAGGAGCAACACGCTGATCTCGAAATTTTTCCAGCGAAATTTAGCAACGTCACGCACAAAAATGTTCTCAATCCCATCAATCATATCATATTTAAGAAGACACTCTTATATTCAAACACAACGAGTTTTTATTGCATTAACATTTGCGTCTTCTCAGAGCCAAAGGCTTAATTTTAATGACAGGAGCGAATTACATAAATTTACTAAAGAAAGAAAACGAGTTAGAACAAACATGATTTACAATGTTGGCATTTGTTGGTATTTTTTCGTTTTCAAATTCTTACCTCTTGCATGGCAGTCTTGGAAGAGCGGTTCTTGCGCTCAAGGATGGACTTGCGATCCTTGTCGAGCTTGACCTTGGTAACAACAACGTTGGAGGGGTGGACACCAATGGGGACGGAAGCACCGTTGACCTTCTCGCGGGTGACGCGGTCGATGTGGATAACCCACTTCTTACGGTAGACCTGGACGACCTTACCCTCACGGCCCTTGAAGGAACCACGAACGACCATAACCTCATCATCCTTGCGGACGGGAATGGAGCGGGCCTGTAACAACAGAACGTTTAAGTCAGCAAATGGGTGATCTTTATGGTAGCAATCTCGAAATGGATCTGTTTGGTGCGATTTGTTGGTAGTAGTGTATGTCGCTATGATTATTGCTTGATACTACAAATTATAGATATTTGTATATATCTCGCAAAGTGACCGAGTGTTTTGTCGTAGTTATGTCGCTCCATACTCTATTATTACACCGTAACTGACTATGGGATATCCAATAAAAATAAATATTCAGCGTACATTGTGTTCCTCGCGGAGCTCCTTGGAAAGAGCAGCGCTCATGATCTTGCGGCGAATGCTGGAAGGAGCCTGGAAATGAGCCTTGCGGCTCTTGCTGCGAGAAGAGCTAACGTCTACGTGGAAAAGGAAAAGAAAGAATCAGCATTGGTCGTCAATTCAATAGTCGAGATGTCAGCTAGTGGCCAAAATGGTGCCAATGGGAGAGTGAATGAGGCCCCAATGTTGAAATTTTTTCCGATAGTAAAGACATCCATATCTTATGATTATTGATCCATCTCATCGTCGATCAATCCATCCATGTCTATTGACCACTAGCTGATGCATTCCTAGTTAAATCATTACCAGAATTGAACTTCATTTTCTTGACGGTTGAAGAAGAGGAAGCTTCATCAGTTCAAAAGGGAAGCAGGTTTTGGCTTCACTGGAATTGAATCTCCGCAATTCGAAAGTGAGAATGAAACAATTTTGCCTGTTACTCCGTTGCCCAACGAGCGTTACAATATAAAGAGAAATTGTCACTGCCCTAATGCTCCTTCTACTCTTTATAATGCATCTCGTATAGAAATATCAAAGCTTTATTATGAAGAAGAAATCTATTGATTTATTATGTTAGTTATATCTACAACAAAAGTAGATCATATCGTTCTTACACTACGTCGTAACTGGTGCCTTGACTGATCATCAGTACTATGGGAAATAATGATAAAAAGTGGATTGTTTGAACACTTTGTCTTTCTGCCAGGTTTTTAGGATATTACCACCTTCTACTCACTCAAAATCGATGATAGAATTTGGGATTTTTTATGAGAAGATTTCTCCACGCGCACGCGTGAAATTTTGTATTTTAAAACAATTACGTGCAGTCTCGGGTTTCTTGATTCTTACCCTTTCAACTCATCGCCGAACATGTCGTTGGTGAATATTATTAATATCCAAGTGCTGGATAATCCAACACTGTTTACCAATGCCTTTCACTTTGAAATTACGTTTGAATGTAACGCGGAACTGAAAGATGGTAAATATAGGTTTTCATATCGTTTTCCGTAGTCTTGAATTATCAGTTTTGCACAACACAATGTGCATCTTTTCGCGTTCAATACTCGGACATGACTGCAATTTGGCTCGGCTTACTGACGCTTTATTCAACAGATTTGGAATGGAAGATGATTTACGTTGGTTCTGCTGAAAGCGCCGAGTATGATCAGGTCTTGGATTCCATTATGGTCGGACCCATTCCCGTCGGCATCAACAAATTTGTCTTTTCGGTACGCTCTATCCTCCTCCAAGTATTAACAAAGTATCGCATAGACTAATGGTTATGTCAACGTCAACAGGCAGACGCTCCTAATCTAGAAATGCTTCCAAAGCAAGATCTCTTGGAGGTCACCGTCGTCCTACTTTGCTGCTCTTATATGGTAAGTTTGGATGAAACATCATTGTTAGTCGCGTGAACGACCTTTTTTAACCGTAAACGCAGGATAAGGAGTTTGTTAGAGTCGGATACTATGTGAATAACGAGTACCTTGACCCAACCTTGCGCAAAGCTTGTGAAGATGCTAAGGAACACAACAGACCACCACCACCATTGCAAATAGAAAAGCTCTACAAGTGTATTCTTGCTGACAAGCCAAAGGTCACTAGATATACCATCAACTGGTAAGTACATCTATTCACTATAATGTACATGCTATCAGCATATTTTTGAACACCCTCTATAGGGATGATCCTCAAGCTGGTGTCGCTTCCAACGATACGGAAATGAATGCAGATGATCAAGTACAGCACATTAATCAAGAACAGGTTAGTTCCCTTTCATGAAGGCTCTCGCGAACAAAGCCACATCAGCTCTAACACGAACACTATAAACGAACCAGGACGTAGCCATGTAAGAGAGCAGTAGGGCATCTTCTCCAACATGATCTTTGTTATTTTACATATTATTACAACATAAAAGTCAAAACCCATACTATGCTAAAAATATCTTCGTCACGGACTTATTTGGCTTTCTTTTGTTGCTTAGCAAATTGCTTGACTTGTTGGCCAGTGATGTTCCAGTAGGCGTAAAATGCCAAAGAAAATGCAGTATGAAGGGCAGTTGCGCCCCATGCAGTTGAAGCCCGAGCAACACTCGCTTGGCTTCTGAAATGGAAGGCACCAATAGCAACCAAAGCATGGTAAACGAGCATTCCAAGAGCGACGTTACGTTTGCCGGGAAGAACATCGGGTAGACCAACTTGAAGCAAGCTTGTGACGACAATACTTGCCAAGGAAGCTCCATACAATCTAGCAACGTTCTCAACGTAAGGCTCAATGATAGCTGGCGTGACTAGCAATTGAGCTACTGCCTTTTGGGGAGCAAGGAGCAAGAGTGCTGCCAGACCTCCTTCAGCGATGGAATTCTACATGGCTCCCAGATTTAGTATAGATTTGAAAGCTGATTCATGTCAATTGAGGCTCACTTACGGCAAGGAAGACGTGTCTGAGAATGGTCATTACGAAGAAGGATAAGGATTTTTTTAATCCGCTTAAAACGCTTATAAAACAGCATTTTGGCGGAGGTCAAAATCCGCCCACAGTGATAACCCCAAGTTATTTTTCACGTTACTCTCACACACAAGCATAGCCAGTTTCAGTATTTTGACGTGACTAATGCCCATCTGAGCTCACAGCAAAGTCTTTATTTGCGTCCCATTACTATGTCGAAAATGTTTGGCATCAATCTGCTTGATGAGGCAACCCAGCTCCTTCGGACAAGGCTCTATACGTAATTTTTGGTAAGCCAACTATCTCACTCAGCTGGTGAACTCTCCTCTATAAATGTTTGCTAGATACGAAGCTCTCACTCAATCTATCTAGTCTCGAGGGCTAATAGGTAGAGTTTATGCACATTGGTCTCCTCATTCACTGAATAAACATCCAAAGCCCACGTTTCCGGCATATTGGCATTGGAACGCCAATAACGATCCTGCCAATAATTGCTCCTGTACCGATATTTGGTATATTATTATCACATCACGTTATTCCTCAATTAAAACCCCACAGACTGGAAGCGGGTACTCCAAAATGCCATGCACTTTGCTTATGTCGCATATTAGCATACCTTATATGGGTTGCCTTCAATTCCACTTCACGCCCATCAATATTGCGTTCACAATGCTGGTAACTTCTAAAGACAATATCATACAGACTTACTCAGATTTACCCAACTCGAAATTTATGCCCAAGTGTACCGGATCTCAATGGTAATAATTAATAAAGAGAACTCTTAGCCATCAATAACTCAAGTTGTCAGTCATCCATTTTAGTTTCGATTGAGGTCGAGAGTTAATTGTGATACAGATGGGAATTTTTATAAATGAAATATGACGGGCAGCTAGTTGTTACAAAAGTGATGAAGGGAATAACCGGCTGCTACCCGATCGCAGTATTTACAATGCGCTTGGGTGTTTGTACAAGAAAGTAAAAGAAAAAACATTGGAAGCAAGAACATATGCAGCTATGAAAGAACAAGATCGATCAGTACACAGTGTCTGTTTGCTCCGCACTGCAGAAGAAAGCAAAAATATATAGCTGGAAAGGATAATAGAAAAAATAAAAACTTCTTCGAATGACAAGAAGTTGGCTAACTACAATAGACTTTTTTTTTTTTTGAGCGGTGACCACTTTCGACAAAAAAAAAGCGGTTAGGGAAGATGAAAGTAACTCGAGTAAGCATTAGTGAGCGGTGTTGACGTTTCAAGTATGCTCCTAAAGAAGCGTACCGTGTAAGCCATAAGTAACAACGGATCATTCTTGACTGCTTTGGTTGCCTTCAACCGCGGCCTCCATCTCTAGCGGTTCGTCAGTCAGGGTAACTAGAGGCATCAAGTTTTCAACCTCTGCAAAAAGTGAAAAGTTATTAGCAACCGGATGCAGGAAGTCGTCATAAGATAAATCCAACACTTACTTTGAATCAAGTGTTTTCCGTAGGTATACTTTTTCAACGATGGAATGTGAGGACGAATACGATTTACTAGCAAATCTCTTTGTTCGCCTTCAACAACGTCTAACATTTTCTGGACAACATAGTTTGCGTATTGGTCTTTCATCATAGCAGCCAGAGGGTATGTGCTAGGAAATTGATGAAGTTCAGCACGTTAGATTGAAAGGTCTTGGAACACGTTCATGCAGTAAAGCAAGTCACTCACCCATCAGGCCTGACTTGCAAGACTTCTTCAATAAGCAGCTGGCGCTCTTCTCTAGTACCGTAATCGACACATTTTTCCACAACATTGCTGGCAAACTTGTGCTTGCTAAGCTGCAAAACTTGTCCACGTATCTTGAGCACGACCATAGATTTATCGCTAGGTCGCCCTCTCTCCAGAATGTGTTGAATAACATAATTGCCATACTGATCTTGGACTAGCTGAGCAGTACATCTATGAAGTTCGCCAAGAAGAGCCTCCTATTGGGAGAGATATGAGAAATAGGTCCCATGTGGATCCGATGCTTCCACTGAAGTACTTACCGTTTGTTCTTCTTTGCAATGTTCAAACATGCGCTGTATCACACGGCAGCCATATGGATGAGTAGCAAGAGAATAGACTTGACCGTGGAAAGCATCAATGATGAATTGAATGTGAGGTCCAGGAATACGCTCTATTGCCTACATAAACGCGTCAGTCCCAAATTCTCTTATTTAGCACCTGTCCGTCTCGTTCATCTTTTACCTTTTGAATGACATGGTTGCCATTTTGATCCCTAACACACTTCAACACAGTACCGTCCAATTCGCGAACCAAAGACGCTTGTTGTTCCGTGAGAACATGCTCCAAAGCCTTTTGAACAACTCGACAGCCATACATTTGCAATGAGAGAGTGAGAACATGACCTTCCATCTGCTTCGCCAGAATCGATTTTTGCATTTGGTTTCCATGTTCAAAGAACTTCTGTACAACATAATTACCAAAAACGTCTGTCATTAACTGGAGTGCATTTGGAATGATTTCCTCAAACACAAGTTGCTTTTCTTCACTGTTGGCAGTTTCGAGTTTCTGCTGGATAAAGCGAGAGCCGTGTTGGTCTCCACTAAACTCTACAATGTGTCCAGCAATATCCTGGTTGTAAAGCAAATGTTAAATCATCTTCTCGTTCAAAGAACACCTAATGATCCAGACTGCCTTACCTTCAGCTCACATTTCCTATTTTTGGTATTTCTAAACTCTTCCAGGAGCGGGCTTCTCATGCTGGATCCAATATCAGCTTGGTTGGGTGGACGAATGGGCTGATTTTTACCACGTGTAACCGCAGAGTAAGACGGCTGCATTGGTGGTTGAGGTTGAAATTCTTGCTGGCCTTGTTGTCGGTAAATTTGGTCCCGAGCAGCCAAAATCTGATGTTGCTGTTGAAGAAGTAGCTGTTGGTGTTGAACTTGTAGAGTTCGAAGTTTACTACTTTCCGGCCCTTGAGGCATTGCGACTTTCGTTGGCCCTCCATATCCGGTGGGTGCGGTCAGCGGTGTACTTGAGCTCCCTAGGCCCATACTTGCAGCTGCCGCAGCAATAGACGGAGCTGCGGTGTTGGAGTTGGCAAAATGGTTGCTATTCATCGTCATATAATCCTGTCCTTTGTAATTCCGGCCACCCACATTCGAAAGTGGACCCATATTAGGGCCAGGCGAGAATGGTGGTAGCTGCTGCTGCTGCTGCCCAAAGCTGTCCATGCCCGCCGGCTTATTCTTGTGACTGTCCAAATATCCCATTTCCGGATTTTTCAGATTGCGATTCAAGGAAGTATCCTCTTCAAAGTTCCAAGCACGATACATATCGTATGAATCAGAGCGCTTGGGACCAGATGGGTTTAATTCACTAAAAGATGTATAATCATGGCCGGCAGAGAGTGGGGCAGGTGAAATAAGGCCATTATTCGCAAATCGCTGCCGGAATGTTGGTGGTACGGCGTACAACTCTGGACTTCCAGGATTGGTATGTATCTGTCTTCCACTATGCATCTGGGGTAGATTGGGACTATATGGCCCTGGACTAGGAGGATTACCATGCATATGGCGACCATAGAGGGGAGGAGGTACGGTAAATGTATCAGGACTACCAGGGGTGGTATGGATTTGTCGACCATGGAATGCAGGTTGATATTCGGAAGGAAGTTGTTGTGTACCTTGCATATGGGGGTACCCGTGATAGTCATTCTGAGCAGTTTAGGGTATGGTTAATACAACTCTTTTCCCACACAAGAAATAGTATTACAGTGCTTACGTTCATGTCCAGGTCGTTGAATTGCCTGGCAAGTGCAGTATGATCTCCATTCATATACTCTAAATTTTCCACGTGTGAGTTACTGAAGGCTAAATTATGTACTGGCGGTGTAGAGTTGGCACGCGGAGGTTGCTGACCGGAACTGGCATGCTGATTGAGTGGCGGTGAAAAAGCCCGGATTGGACCGACTTTAGATGATGGTACTTGGTTCTTAAAACTGTTTTCGTCATAAACTTTCTGTTGCTGTGGAGGCATGTTTCCAAATGACATTGGCGATGCTGACGAATCAGTATAGCCCCGGTTCATTGACGAAGAGTTGTCTTCAACGAAATTTAATGGTGAACGAAGTTTATCTCGATATTGAGAAGCTTTGACTTCAGCATCCATCTGCGTGTTCTTGACAGAGTCATCAGAGCCCCCCAGCATACTAGAGACATTACCTGTCTGCCGTTGACGTCCATGAGGTAAAGCAAAAAGAGGAGAAGTTTGAGGATATCCCTGCAAGATCAAGACGCATTGTACGATGAATACCATGGCACCTAAACATATACTGTACATAGCATACAACCACCTACCTCTTGAAATATATCGGCTATTCGTCGACCGTTCTTAGAGCCGCCGCTTGTGTCAGATGAGGGCGATCGCAACCTTCCTTGCATTGGATTGAAGTTATCATCAAAGTCATGTCCGCTTTGCCTGTCGTTCATATCATCTACAATGACGAATAAAAAAACACATATTAGTAAGTGAAAAATCCGGTTTATGAACAGGGGAGAATAAACAAAAAGCTTACCACGACTCATCCCAGATGTATTGCCTCCGGAAGCAGGGTTTTGCCATAATAACCAAGGTTGAGACGACAAGTCTTGGCTAGGGCCGGGCTTTCGTAGGTCGTACCGAGACGAAGGTGGCATTTGATTTCCGGCAAGTTCAAATTGATATCTTGCTTCATTGCTCATTGGATCATCTGTATTCGCCAAAGTTGAAGGGCCAGTCTGAGCAGGTGTTGTCGGAGCACTATTGGATCTGATATGCATTTGATCTGATCCATAGTTGCCACGATTACCCGATAGTCCATTCGACGTAAAAGGGTCGTAGTCATCTAGACGATCTCGGAGGAGAGCAGCCAGCTATTGGAATTGAGAAGTTTAATTCAAGGTTAATAAAAAGTTTGATGCAAAAATCGATGACGAAGTTGTGTACACAAAAAATGAGGAAGGCCAAGACGGGGCTACAAAGCTGAGGTCCAAACTGTTTGGATGGGCGAGGTGGAATCGCACTAGTAAAGAGCTCTCTCATACCAGCTGCCCATACAGAATTGGATCCATACTTGTCGTCATCCGCATTGCTCCTCACTTATGATATATCATTCCGAGACAAACACAGTACCTGGCCTTGTGGCTGAATTTTAGCCGTCGGTTGACGAATCGATTCAGTTTTTTGAGATGCGGAAGATGCTCGTTGAAGTTGCTCGTCCAATTGTGTGTTTGAGCGACTGGGTAACATGCTGACGTGTATATGTCAATAGCGTACGCAGAGATTCCAGCGTAAGACAAGTAATTTGGAGGTTAAATTTGTAAATGGCAAGTAGTTTGCAATTGGGTTCTTAGAACACGTGGTCAAAACAAAAATAAAGAAAATATATAGAAAAAAGCAGGGAATCTGACAAAGGGAGTGTGAAAGGGAGGTAAAGGAATCCAAACCGAACCCTTGTATATGTGATAAAGTGGAAAGCGACAACGAATGCGAAGAGTAGGAAGAAAAGGTTGACCCACCGACTTTCTCTCGCGTGACTTGCAAAGAGTTGAGTTTTTCACAGCGCAATTACCCGCGCACTCGAAGTACGCAACAGCTAGAAAATACACTAAGCGCCAAAACGATGTTTTATTGAAAATTCACGATGTACAAATAGAAAGAAATAGTAACTAAGAATGAATGAAACAAAATATACTTCATGTCTGATTCTCGCAGACAAAAATGTCGCAAAGGAAAGCTAAGCGTTGATATCAATGAAATATACTGATCCGTACTCCTGCTGGCTTCATACATTTATCAGCGTTTCTCGTTATATGGCAGTAACGTGGATTGTAGGTTCCAAAGATAGTCTGAGACGTCGCCTACAATGAAACTATCCGTTCGACTTCTTTGAGCGTTGGACGTGCAATCACCATGAATGGTATCGTTCATTTTTTGGAACGACTGCATCCGATCCAGACTATCAGATGACTTGGCCACGCTAATATGACAAGGCGAGCTCTGTTGTCTTCTGCGGCCTTTTTCAACTTTAACGTTGCGTTGCTTTTCGTGCGTTTTTTGGTGCTGTGATAAATTGTCAGATCGCGAGAACCTTTTGCCGCAAGCAGGGCATTGGTAGGGGCGTTCACAGGTATGCGTCCTCATATGGCGCTTGAGGTGCTCCAATCGCTTGAAGGCTCTGTTACATGAAGATAAAGGACAATTGTATGCTCTAACAGTGTTGCTTTTGGTATCGTTGTTGGGAATGACTTGCTTCGCTAGGATGTCTGCTGTGGTGCTGGTATTGTTGATAGTTGTATCGACGTCAAATGTAAATATGGGTATAAATGGATTGTCACCATTCATGGATCTACTGTTAGTATGCCTTCTCGCTCTTTTTCCAGCTGTGCTCATTGGCTGTGTTGCCATGGGAACATTTACTGAGGTAGCTCGACGACGACGTTGCTTGTAGGCACTGGCAGTATCATACAATGGGAAAGAGCCCACAATGGCATTTGAGAGACTAGGGGTGTCCAATTGAGGGGACGATGTTGGTATTATAATATTGGGGAACTCTTGACTGCCGTTTATAGCTAAATCAGGCACAGAGATATACGAATTGTCGAAGGTGACCTTCATTTCATGGTTGGCTTGGAAGATGTGAGCGTCGTCGATTTTGGTATCAGTAAGTGGAGACAAGTCGCAAGGGTTATGTGACAAAAAGGAGCCTGATGCGCTGGATTCACCGATACTATTTTTCCAGAAATATTCGGATGGAGCGTACGTCAGATCACGATTGATAGCAAGAGAGTCCACTGAAATTTCTCCTTCAGACATTGAGCTATTTTCAGTTTGTGAATCCATGGAATTCCAATTTCCAAGAGGAATATCACTTTGACCATCAATTTGCATGGCCGATAGAAACTCAAACAAGTCATCTTCGCTTGTGCTGTACTTGTCCAGTGTAGTTTGAGAGCTTTTTTGTAAAAGAATCTTGGTATCAGTTTGGGCATAGGAACCAGTCAATCCCAAGTCAGGTGTTGTATTGATATCCTCTAGTGAAATAGACAACGGGTTGTTTCTGGTGTCCGCGGCGGCGAGCTGAGTAGACTTTTGCAGCGAGTCTGACAATTGTTGTACTTTGTTAAATGTAAAGGAGAGTGAAGGTTCAGCAAAAGCAATGGTGGACGTTTCCATCCCCATGTTTTCTCGTTTGAGGTCCCTCTCCAGAGCATCCAAGAACAGTCTGTCGTGTGGAACAGAAAACCAGCAAAATACTTTTTGTTTCTTCTGCGTTCGGATACATTTGTACTTGTATAGTAAATCTAAGAAATCCGATTTAGGGCATTCCAGGCAGGAGTCAGTTCCTGGCTTAAGGTTACGAAGATCACTAAATATGCCCTCTTCAAATTTCTTGATATTGGTAACAAGTCGACCAAATGCGTGAAACCTAAATAGTAAGGAACGAACAATGTCGGTTCCAGTGATGTACAGCAATCCTTTCCATAAAACGCAGGAAATTGAGTCGCATGTGCCAGGTAGTACACAACGTTTTATCATCATGCTACCATCAACTTGATCCCATGAAGAGGGTGCTTCAAAGAGAAATTTTTTTACGTCTTCAATCATGGCGAGTCGCGTATGAGCATCTTCAGTGACGCATAAGTTTGCAAGTGATGATTGAAGGTTATCAAAGGTTGTATCTACTGTGGCCAGTGTCATTGATCTAATGTGCAAAATGCTGAGACAAGGGAATGATGATGCAATGCAACAAAATGCTAGAGAACTGGATGGATTATGATAGATTTTTTAAAAGCAATGTAGAATAAAGTGGAAGTGAAAAGTGAAAACAAAAAAATATATACATATTAAGTGGGCAGGCCGTATTTAAGTGAGGAGCTTTCGACGCAATAAAATTTCACCATTGTATGGAATGCAATCAAAAAAGGAAATTGATACAAAGCAAAGCGCTGCCACTCATCCCTTTGCAATACGAGGGTCAGCTCACGTCTAAATTGAAATTATATTGAGGTTGCGAGGTAGCCACTCAGATGTGTTTCCGTAATTTTTCATACAACCAACATGCCACGTTGTCGGATTAGAATAATCTATTTTTATTACCTCATCTTCCACCACAAGTCGCTATATCTTAGTGAAATGGAGAGTTACTTGCAAGCAAATGGAATTATTTGCACTTGATGTAATGGGCTGAACATCCCTGCGCTCCCTTGAATCGCCTTAAACCAATCAATGGTCTCCGCCTTATTTGCGTGTTAAAACTCAATATATAGAAGTCACGACGTCATTCTAGAGCGAGAAGAACGTCCAGCCAAGTGACAGTGACCAACTGACTTTTTTTTGACTATTGACCTCTTTTACGCCATGCAATTTAAAATTGGCTTTTTAGCTGCAATAGTCTTGCTGGTAAACGCTGTATTTGCACAACTGATACCCTTCGATTTCGACGACAAGACAATCAAGAGTGTTATGGAAGCTGCTATGCATTCTGACAAGGAAGAAGGCAAAAAGATTTTGTACCAAGAGGATGCGCCTGACTATCGGTCAAATGGCGAAGAAAACTCACCTCAGTCTCTGTTCGATCACTTACCAAGAGACCCTGCTCTTTCCACCTTCCTCGATATTTTGATGCAAGTTGATGATATCCTACAACTTGTAAACGACCCATACGCTGAACCAAAGTTTACTCTCTTTGCTCCGACCAACACAGCCTTCAAGGCATATATAAGTAATAGCGATAACCGAGCGAATTTATACTCGGAAGATGGCTTCAAAAACTTTTTACTTTGTCACATCGTCCCTCATGGAAAGTACAGCATCAAGGACCTTAAAAAGGCAAAGAAACTGGAAACGGCAACTAGTGGCCGCTCCATTTCCGTCCAATACAGCTGGATCACTGGTATCACCCTTGACAAGAAGGCTAAAGTCGACACCAATTTCATTGAGGCTATGAATGGCATTGCGTACAAAATAGATCATGTTTTGGAACAAGCAAAATAGCCTATAGTTTACCTTCCCCTCTACTTTGTCAATTACACCTCCTCATGTCTGATGTATATATTATTGTGATAAAATTTTGTATCATACAACCCGAGAACAATTTTTTTTTCCACTGATGTAGGATGAATAGTGTTTCAATAGTGCTGGAGTAAACACTGGAAGAATGTGTCCAGCTCTGTTCCCTTTAACGTGAGAAGGGAGTGGTCTTACTCTAGCGGAGCCAAACATGTCATGCTTATCTTGTGGAGGCATACTTGTATACAGCTCAGGAGTGATTCGGTTTCAATTTGCCAGCATAAAGTGTAGAATGTTATGAGGTCAACTAAAGATGGAGGTGGAAGCAGAAATTCAGAGTTTCTACTAATTTGCCTTCTTGAAATGATACTCATGGTTTCCAGTCACCAAATCACTTTTTCTTGTTACATTAAAAAGAAAATGTAAAATGTTTTGTGATGCAATATATTATCATTTCCTGCTTTTTTTTTATATACACGATATCGTACTTTGGGGTGTCATGTTCAGCAAGAACGACCTCCTCTAATCTCTATAAGCTGTAGAAAGTTTGAAGATGGGCCATTTACTGGCGTTTAGGTCTCTCGGCATGAGGAAGTTCCAAAACAGCACGAAGCTGGGCATCAGGCTCGTCCTTTTCGTGCTTGTCATCATCACCAGCATATACAGACAATCCCGCTGACGCCATAAGTACTGCAATTGTGACTGCTTGGGCGTACATTCTTGCTTGCACCACCTTTTGCTGCGTGGTTAGGTACTTGTTTGAGAAGCTGTATGTAAGGGCACCAGCCATCGAAACAAGCCAAGAGCCAGCTGTATGGTTGTTTCACTATTAGTAAGAGAACACACCATAATGGTTATAAATCATTGAACCTCACCAATGATGCTCCATCTGTTAGAGTTCAAGTAATGAACGATGCTGTCCTTGGCAGAGAGTCGATCCCCGCCATCCTCTCTTGCCAATTTCTGGAGTTCTTCCTCGTCCAAATAGCCATATTCAGCATTTTCGTATTTTGTAGCATCTCGCTCCGAACCAAACAAATATCCAGCAATAGATGCTACGTTGACAGAATTGCATTAGTACTTACCACTCGAGACAACAGTAGATAACCCATAAGCACTTACCAGAGCCCAGCATCATTGACTTCATAGGTGTTGAAATTGCTTGAAAGTTGGGAGATCGCTTCTGAGCGACCACAGTGGTAATGAGTCCAAGACCCAAACCAAAGGCGGCCCCTTTAAGACCACCCATCAAAGAGATATGGGACAACCTTTCTTGTTGCTCTCTTGTAAGTTGCTTGGAAGACATGTTGGTGAAAGATTATGTTTGTTGAAGTTGGCAAAAAGGATAAAAAAACAATGCAACGGAGTCGTCCGGGTCAAAAATTCCAAATCATGTCATGGTAATTAAGCTCCGACTTGCATTATTTATTACGGCGCTCCGAACAATTTTTTTTTTATGTACATCATGAAGAACGGTTTTTCCGTTTACTAGAAGTAACAGTCAAAGTATTCCATAATGCGTCATCCTCTTCGTCCGCATCCTTCTTGGCTGGCTCCTCAACATAATGGTCTTCATCTACCAAAACGGCTGTTAATCGTTGCTTAAGATAGGCTTTGTTCAACAGCTTGCGGTGGATGGATGTAGTCTCGTGTATTCTCAAGAATCTATCAAGTGAGACACTGACGACAATCTTGGAATTGTTTGCGTTGTCAGTAGCTGTGCAAAATGCTGTGGCTGCTCCTGTCAACCCTATAATGCAACATTTTTTAGTTAGAATTAATCCCTATAGGCAGAATATTTTTTATGCTATGTATCCGAATTACCTTTGTATTGAGCCATGGTCTTTCCGGACTTGAGATCTATAGCTCCCAAATCATTGGTGGTGTCTGCATATAGTATTTGGTCATCATTGATTCCGACGCTTATTCGTTTTATGGGCTTATTGCCGACTTCTACGTCAAGGACTGGTCGGCGGGCGGTTTTGATATCGTACACTCTAATCTATAATAGTAGAAGATGAACGACTGGACATAACATGAACGTTAAAGACACTTGCAATATTTATATATACCTGATGGTAATGGGTTCCGATAGCCAATTGATTTGCTTCATCGTCTACAAATTGAAGGTCGGTAATCCATACTGGTACTCGCAAGTCGAGATAATCGTTTTTGACCTGAAAAGAAAAGACGTTAGAATGTACTATTCTTTTATGATAATGACTTGGGTTGTATCACGAACATTTTTTGCTTGAAAAAGCTGTCCTTTGCTTGATTCTTTCTGTTTCTTATATTTGGCGGTGCTATTTTCTGTGATTGTCGGTGCAGGCGTGGTATCCTTCTCTTTGCCGCTTAAGACATTCATGTCATACACAGTCAGCTCTCTTTCCTTTCCGCCAACTGCAAGAATATGGCTCTTGCTTGGGTGTAGTCTTGCACAGGTGAGATCTTTACCGAGGGAAGCAATGACAGTTGTGGACTTGGGGTCAGATTTCATGTCTGTCCATGATATCTGTCCATTAGATGATGCGGTAAAAAGCATCCTATTAATTGCAAAATGTTAACAACAACGAGCAATTGACACTTGTTCCATGGCAAATTACAAGGGACTTACCCGTCCTTGAACGACAGTCCAATGAAGGATCCTTCTTTTTTGGGTCCCACACAGATATTCTCATCAACCATCTCCTTAATTATTGACCCATCTTCTGGCGACATGAATTGAATTTTGCCGTTCTTGCGCGCTACAATCAGCTGCAGAGACGTTTTAGTATAATGTATGTCACCGGGCCTGCCAAACTCCTGCCAGTATTGTACCTGTTTTTGGTCGTCAATGACCGCCCAAGCCATCTTCTCAATGCCTTCTTCCTTGCTAACTTTTCCGAAAACATTGATCTGAAGTTTTGGGGCTTCCTTTTGTTTGTCTTCTTCGTTTTCTTCAGCTGGCTTTTGCTTCTTCACTTTCTTTTCGTTTACTGGAGCCGGGAAGATAATGGCTGCAATACAAGACACCGGTTACGATTTTGATATTTCTAGTATCGAAAGAAACCTGCCAGCAACCTACATTTGACCAATCCGCTCTCATCGCCTGTAAAATAACGCATGATCTGAAAGTGAATGGGGGACCAGAAAGCAAAAAAGTTGCTTCAAAATGAAAAAATTGTGACACGCTTTTTTTCTTTCACGGTTGAACAATTTCGGATGACGAAATGGGACTCCAGGCACAGTGACTGGACAACTCGAACTCTTCAACATGCCATCTAAAAAGGACAAAGGAAAGGCCAAGGCGACCGACGCTCCACCAAAGGAGATCACTCAAAAAGATCTTGAAAAGCTCGCAAAGGATGTCGACAAGATCGCTAGCAAGGTACAGCACCGTCAAGAAAAGGCTTTAGCTAAAGGCGAACCCATCAAGGAAAAGAAGATCGATCCAGCTAAGGAGGCGGAAATGAGAAAGAAAATTGAAGCAATGGTTCAAGCACTTTCCAATATGGAACAGTCTGGAGCCATCAAGGCTTCAGGAAGAAAAGATATGGGCGACCACAAATTCTGGAACACACAGCCTGTTCTTCAGCATGGTGAGTGCAAAAGACCCAGCGGTTGTTGATGACATAACGAGATCAGCATTTATTAAGCAACATCTATAGGCGAGAATGTAACGGAAGAGGGCCCTATTGACCCGGCGGTTCCTCGGGATCAAGTACAGCAAGAGCCTTACTCACTGCCCAAAGAATTTGAGTGGTGTGAAGTGGATATCCAAGATGACAAGCAGGTATGAAACGACTTTGATCCATCTTTAAGCATCAACAAAATGTTCCAGTTACTGAATTTAACAAAAAATGATTATCACGCACGCTTTGGTTAGATTATTGAGTTGTACCAATTGCTGACAATGAATTACGTGGAGGATGACGACGCGCAGTTCAGATTTGATTACTCTGCTCCATTTTTGAAGTGGTAAGTGCATGCTCAAAGCCATACCCACTTCCAAGTCGATCTTTTATTAATACCGAATACTGATCAGGGCTCTTCAACCTCCTGGTTGGAGAAAATCATGGCACGTTGGTGTACGAGTCAGCTCCAACAAGAAATTAGTCGCATTCATCAGTGGTATCCCTGCAGCAGTTCGATCTCATAAGACGTGAGTTCTGGCAATATCTTGGTTGCTGTTTCATGCCTGGTAATAACATTTTGAAATTACTAGGCTTCATCACCTGACAGAGATCAACTACCTATGTGTTCATAAGAAACTTCGCTCCAAGCGATTGGCTCCGGTCCTAATCAAAGAAATTACCCGCCGTAGTCACTTGGAAGGTGTCTTCCAAGCTGCCTATACAGGTGGCATCGTTTTACCTACGCCCATTGCTACTTGCAGATACTACCATCGATCTCTTAATCCCAAGAAGTTGGTAGAATGCAACTTTTCTCGTGTTCCCAGAAACTCAACCATATCAGCCATGGTTAAAAAGTTCAAAGTCGCAGAACAACCTTCCACCCCTGGTCTTCGTGAGATGAAACCTGAAGATGCTACACAAGTTCGTGAGCTTCTGAATAAGTATCTCAGCAAATTTGATGTTGCCCCTGTATTTGAAACCGATGACGACGTCTGCCATTGGCTTGCGCCAACCCCCGAGGTGGTTTGGAGTTATGTTGTGGAGGTAAATGCCTTCCGATTTATGTATTGCATTAGTGGTGAGAAATAAGACTTTTATACTTACTTGCATGATTGACTTGCTACAGGACACCAAGACCCACAGAATTACGGACTTCTTTTCATTCTACACACTGCCTTCATCTGTCATAGGAAATGATAAACACAAAAGTCTCAATGCCGCCTACATGTTTTACTATGCAATCGATATCCCGGAGAAAGAAGCTGCAGACAGCTATGATACTGCAAGATATACGAAACAAAGATTAACGGAGCTAATGCGCGACGCTTTGGTTCTTGCGAAACAGGTTTGTGTATACTATGTAATTCGGCGCAAATGCTACCTACTTTTCTCATAATGTTCTATTCCTTTCTTACCCCAATATAGGCCGACTTTGACGTTTTCAACGCTTTGAATTTGATGGATAACTCCATGTTCATAGATGATCTTAAATTTGGACCTGGTGATGGCTATCTTAATTATTACCTGTATAACTGGAAATGTCGTGACATTAAACCGCACAAAGTTGGCCTGGTCATGCTCTAGATGATGAATATGGCAAGGAAAATAAAAACCACCACCCCACAACCACGAAAAACCTTGTGTGATTGCAAATGATGATTATGAGATGGAGGCACGGGCTCTTCTTTATGTTTGTTGTAACGCAAGACAAAAAAAAGTCGGTTGCGAGTCCAAGATAGGAGGAGCTATCGGAACGTCGAAGATCGGGTTACGTATATTACGGTTTTGAAAAAACTGCCACTGACCAAACCTGGGTTGCTTACAACTATGAGGCTCCTCATGCCAGGTGACCGTGCGTATTCCTCAGTGTGTTGCTATCATGAAAGGCACCTGAAAGAAGTACTTTCAATATGATTTCATAGCCTTATCCATCATTTGCGTCAGAAAGTGATAATCCATATTTTTTTGTTTATATTCTACCAAACCAGACAGGTTGCAGCGAAGGCATTTTTCCTGCGTCAGGTCCCACCCCCCAGTAACGAAAACAAAGCAGCAAGGTCTTACCATAAAGAGGACACCATACCTATTTGCCAATATACCCGCCCGCCTCTTTTTTTTTTTGGTTTTTCATATTTTTTTTTCCCTCCTCTCGATCTTTATCTCTTGCCATGTCTCGTTCAAATTCACCTAAACTGCAAGTCTTAAAGCTTGACGAAATGAATGAGTCTCCGAGTCCAGAAGTACTACCGCAATACGATGATTATCATATACCGACAGTGACTTATGTTCCGTATTATATTCCCGTCGGCATACCAATGCCACCTCCTCCAAAGCGGATTCATAGATTTTTGTCAACGCTTGGACGGAAACACAAACGTTTTCATCATTATCCATGTCACGGACCACCTCCTCCACCTTTATGCTACTCTCCAGTATTTCCCCACTCAGTGCCTAATTATGCTATGCCCATGCCTGGCGAGGAAATGATGTATCAACCTCACATGATGGGTATGCCTGTAGACCAAGGGCTGCCAATGTATCCGCCTTTCCCTATGCAATCCTTACACTCTTGAACCCGGCAATTATCTACTTGAGCTAGTCTGTACACATATTCAATTAAAAATCCAATACTTCAAAATTACACTGTTGATGATCAAGCAACTTTTGTATTTTTATTGGTGTTTATGTTTGGAGGCAAGGGTTCTTTTTTTTAAATTTTGGCATTGAAGGCGAAATGAAAGAGCCAGGATCGGGAGTTCAAAATTTCAAAGGAGATGAAAGTTTGCCAAACCGTCAGAACGAAAACCTGTCATCATGTTGTCTTTCATCTATTCCGGTCAGTGACATTACATTTGCACCCAAAACGCATCATTTTCGCTGATGTTCATCATCCATCCTTCCATTACACAGTATTTTTCTGGATTGGCTTCCTCGCGGTTGTGCCTTACCTTGCCCTGGTTGCCTACGCCGCGTACGGTTGCCCCGAGCAAAACTTGAAAACAAAGTACAACGCCAAATGGTAGGTTATTTTACACGGCTTTTCACGTTAAAAAAATGGCGGGGTAGACTGACTTTTTCTGTTATCTCTTCTTAGGGCGTTGGTTACTGGAGGTTCGTCCGGTATTGGAGCTGCCATTGTTCGTAAATTGGCTTCACAAGGTTTGAACGTCGTTGTTGCTGCCCTCGACGATCAAACTCTCGTCAACTTCAAGTCCGAGATTCAGAAGGAATTCCCTTCACGTGAATTCCGTTTTGTTGGATGTGATTTGTCAACTCCCGATGGTCAAGCTTATATGGATTCCGTCAAGAAGGCTACCGCCGACATTGATGTCCAGATTCTCTGCAACAACGCTGGATTCATTACCACTGGATGCTTCGCTGATATTACCTTCGGCCGCAACATGGCCAACTATCATACCAATGTCACTTCCGGCGTCATCATGTCCCACTACTTCCTTAACAGAATGCTCGAGAAGGGTCAGAGAGGCCTCATCACCTTCACCTCTAGCAGTGCCGGTTTTATCCCCAATCCCATGAGCGCTTTGTACTGTGAGTTATCTTTTTGCATTGTCTGAATATTGTCTAAGGTGGCGAGCGCGATCACTTACTTTTCATCTAGCTTCCACCAAGATCTTCCTCACTACGTTTGCCGCTTCTTTAGCTGCCGAGACTGCAGAAGACAAGATTGATGTTCTGGTTGTGGTATGTGTGAAAAAATTCGTGGTAACGCTAATGCCTGGAAACGTGCGTGACTAAATCATTTTTACTTTCTTTCCATAGCACCCTTCACCTATCAACTCCAACTTTTATAGCAACGCCGGAAAGATGTCTGCCCTTCTTTCTGCTCAAAAGATTTCTTCCCCTCCCTCTGTGATCGCTGAAACTATCTGCCGCAATGCTGGAAAGGTTGTTGTTGCTGATCAAGGTCCAATCACCGTGGTCATGAAGATTGTTCTCGCCAAGGTACTTGACTGGAACGTCTTTACTGAAATCATGAAGCTTGCCTTGCCCTTCACTGGAGATTATAAGGCCATGAAAATCAAGCGCAACGCCAAGTCTCAGTAAATTCAAGCTTTGCTTGAAGCAACCCCTTCCAAATATGCATTCAGCGCGTATACGTCAAACAAAAATTCTGAAGTTATTGAAATAAAAAAATAAATATAAAAATAACGTATTAGTGACACTGTTGATACCATTGGCGTAAAACAAAACAAAAAAATATGCATGTTGGACTATCAATCCAATGGAATATATTCATGACCTATCAGTAGTGGTAAGAAAGACAAGTTAACCTTTCAAGGTAGACTCACCATGCCGCGAATAGCAAAAGGTCCTACACCGAAATGTCATGTACGTCACTAACAACCATGATAGAATCAAACAAACACAGAATTTCTTTGTTTTCAAAAATGTCTAACAGTACAACTAGAGAGAGTTACTGTATTTTCAGCAGTGTGCGCAATAAAAGTCAATGATACAAAAGGAAGAAGAAATAGAAGGTCAAGCAAAATAGCACAAAGAGGGAGACAAAAGAATAGAAACTTTTTTTAACGAGGAGAAAAATACATGATCTAATCTCGGTTCTTTGGCTTATCGACCACTTCCAAAATTAAATCTCTGGCCATCGCGATGCCTGCACGGGTACCAGTGATCACCACAACGTCTCCGTCCTTGTTGGGAACGAGAATGTTGGTATCAGACTCGCCTCGGATACGGGAAATGGTGGATCCCTGTCTACCAACGATGTAGCGATGCATGGATTGAGGAACAGTGAGGTATCCAGTGTGGGTTTGGTTGTGCTATAAGAAAGAAACGACATGAGTTAATGATTGGGATAGACAACCAAGTTTAAACAAATGGGAGAAAAATGCTTACGGCATCCTTGAGGAGGCTCTTGATGTACTTTTGAGCTCTCTCGATGTTTTTCTGGTCACCCTTGAGGACCCAGGTGATGTCACCTTCCTCGCTGCTGCCTTCGTTCTCTATTATTTCCAAGTTGAAGTCGTCACTGCCTTCAGTCGTATCAATACGAGCAGCAGAGCCGTTCAAAGCACCAGTCTTCTTGTTGGCTTTTGGCTCAGTTTCACCCTTGTGATCAACAACGATGTTGAACTCGTTGCGAAGCTTGCGGTAAGTAGCGCCATTGCTTCCACTGACGGCAACATGATGCTTTCGTGGGATAAGCATCTCATGTGTAGCGCGAACCTTGCTCTGAAAGATAACATGAGGGTCAATGTCTACTACCTTTTTGACGGTCGGTATTTTCTCTCCCCACAAAACTTACCAGCATATCAGCCTTGCACTTTTCGCAGTCTTCAGGCAAACCAGCAATAGTGACGGGTTCCTTGGAAGAGGCATTACCAGCCTTGGGGAAGTCGATTCTAACGTTGTATTTCTTTTGCAACGCCTTCAAGTTGGAACCTCCGCGACCAATCAAGTTGGCGTGCTCATCTCGGGGAATATCAACATTGACAGTGACAAGAGCTTCTTCATCAGCAACAAGTTGCTCCAACTTGGCACGAATCTTAGCGACAATCTCCTTGTCACCCTTCAAAACAATCTCATCCTGAACAGAGTCGTCAGATCTTGGGAATCGGACCATGCTGGCAGCACGGTCTTCAGAGCCACCAGCTTCAACAACAATGTTGCGGATGTTTCTACCGCCAGCACCAATCAAGCGCTTGTGGTGTTCGGCATTAACCTTGATGGTCTCAGTGACCTGAGAATCCAACTCTTCGATAGCTTCCAAGATAGCCTTCTTAGCATTGGCAATGCTCTGCTTAGTGCCTTGGAGAGATGTGGTGACAACACCATCGACAGGCTTGTTGAAATCAATTCTAGCTTGGGTTTCATCCTTAATCTCCTTGACCTTGGCGCCGTTACGACCGACAATGTGGGGAAGGTGCTTAGCGTCAAAGGTGAAGGTTACAACATTGTTGTTCTCGACCTCATATTCATAGAGCTCCAAAAGTTCAGCCTTGGCAGCTGCAACACCCTTCTTTCCACCACTCAAAGTGATTTCATCGGTAGAAGACTTCTCAGCTACGCTTGAGACTTCACTGCTGTTGTCATCAGATGCATCAGCAGAAGCGTCACTGCGGGGGAACTGAATACGGACACTGTATTTATCTTCGAGCTTCTTGACATAGCGACCGCTGGTACCAATAAGACTCTTGTGGTATTGGCGGGGAATGCTCAAGCTGGTGACGGTTCTGTCAGCCAAGCTCTCGATCAAAGCCATGATACGGTCCTTGGCAGCTTCGACATTGGTCTTGATACCCTTGATGGTAACCTTGACCTTATCGGTCTTGGGGGTTGCCTTGGCAGGAGTACCCTCAGACTTGGCTTTGCCGTCTTCAATATCAATCTTGACACCGAGATCATCCTTCAGCTTGTTGATATTGGCACCAGCCTTGCCAATAACATGGGCAGAGTATTCAGCAGGAATGACACACTCAGTAACATAAGAGTTGAGGAAATCTTCATGCTTGGCTTCCTCGTGGACACGGTTGATTTCTTGAACAACGCGGTTGACCTCTTCAGTGGGACCGCGAATGACAATGGCATCCTCGGCAAGATCAGCGTTACGTGGCTTATCACCAGAAGGAGCAGCAGAACCAAACTTGACAAAAACTTGGTTATCAGCGCCATTTCCAATGATAGCATTCAAAGTAGTACGCTTGGGTCCAATGATGGCACCGTGGAACTTGGCAGGGACCTTGATGGTCTTGGATGTGAAGTCGGAAATGTCGGCAGCCATCTTGGTCAATTCAGCAGAGGCAGCATCCAGAGCTTCCTTGATCTTTGCGTCCTTTGCCTTTTGATCCAATCCTTCAAGTTCACTGGCCTTGCCTTCGAAAACAAGAAGAATTTCACTGCTCTCTTCCTTCTCATCAGGAGTGATGATGCTAACGGCATGGGCTTCGCTCAAACGCTGAATGTTTTGTCCCTTGCGTCCAATAATGTGACGGTGGAAATGGGGTTCAATGTCGGCATAGCCAAAGTAGTTCACTTGCAATGAGCGAGCAAGTTCATCAACGGCTTGGACGGACTGCTCAACAGCAGATTCCTCTTTGCCAACAAATTCAAGCACAGGCTTTTGCTCAGCAATGGAACCGCGGGGGGTCATAATCTGAACACCGTGCTCGGCCTCAAGCTGCTTGAGCTTACTTCCATAGGTCAAGTAGCGCAAGAGGTTTTGTCCATGCTTTTGTTGATCGGCAGCAGATTTGTTGACACGAGTAAGGTCAAGAACTTGAACTTGAACAGAGTTGGCCTTCTCGAATGCAAGAGCCATAGCGCTAGGAAGCTTATTCTTGGGACCACGAATGATAACTTCCTCAGAAGCATCAGTAGACGAAGGGAGTTCAACGGTACAACCTATGAGACAGGGAATCATTTAGATTGTGTAATTGTAAATATCAGATATCTGGAGATTGTTTCTTACCAGTCTGTTCCAAAATATCCATCAAGTTGACGGCGTTCTTGCCAATGATGAATCTGTGTTGGCGTTTGTTGACCTCGAACTTGACAGTACCGCAAACTCTTTCGAGATCGGCATAGGTCTTCTCGATAGTCTGCTTTGCCTGTTGAACCTTTTCTCTGTCACCAGAAATGACAATAGAGGTCTCGGCCTTGTTTGTGGCCTGTTCCTCGTTATCATTATCAGCTTCCACCAAAGCAATAACACTGAAAGTGGGGATGCGAATCTTGACATCGAGTTCATCAGCAAGAGCCTTAACTTTCTTGTTATCAGCGCCAGCAATCAAAGGATAGTAGTGAGAGTCAATGTTGTTAAGTTTGACGGTCTGGGTAGCAGTCTAAAAGAAATCGAGAGCATGAGTTTGCCTGTAGACAGACCATGGATTGTGTTGCGCAAAAAATAAACATTACCTTTTCTCCAACAATCTTCATAATTTCGGCCTTGGCAATCTTGACACCCTCAGCATCACCAACAATGGAGATGGAGACGGGAACATCCTCAGCTTCCTCGTCATCATTATCAACAGGCTCAGAATCGGCCTTTTCCCGCTTGGGGACATTGATACGAGTACCTGAAATGTTCTGGATCTGCTTGAGAGTAGCACCCTTAGCACCAATAATGAAACGTTGAGTAGAAGATGGTACTTCCAACTGGACATTCAACTAAAGTCACAAATTAACATGGATGAGAAAAGATATTCAAAGGAAACCAAGTAGGCCAAATATATATCCTGAAATGCATACCTTGACTGCCAAATTGGCTAAGATTTCCCGCTTGGCCTTTGCAACATCGGCTTCCTTACCCTGAATCAGGTAGGTGATGGTTCCAGCACGCGATGTAGAGGCATTGATGGTCGTACTAGTCTTAGACATGACTTGCTTGATGGATTCAGCAGCGCTCTTGAAGCCCAAAGGCTTGTTAGGTTGGTTAGCGATTTGGTCTTCGCGAGCAAGTTCCAAAGTGTCAGTAACAACGTTGCGGACCTTCTTGGTAGCAGGGGTATGAGGGGAACCGGATGGAGTAGGAGAGGCTTGCTTCAAGCGAGCAGCACTACCAGCACCCCATCCAGAGACAGCAGCAGGACGCGAAGAAGATGACAATGAAGGGAAAGCGGATTCCGAGTTCAGATCAAGGCCTGCCTTCTTCTTAGGGGCGGGTTCACGTACAGGTTCAGCCACCTCTTCCTCCTTCTCCTCCTCGGCTTCCTGAGCCTCGGAAGCCTCGCCTACGGAGAGATCTCCAGAAAGAGCACTGGAAGAAAGAGTAGTAACCGATTCGATTTTAGAGTCCTGATCCTGGGCAGCTTGAGCGTGCATCAAAGCAAGCTTGGCAGAAGGAGTCAATTCTTGAGTGGCTTGCTGGTTATCAAAAGATGTGTCCATGATTATTAAGCCAAGAGGGTTCGATTATATTAACAGCCGGTATCCGAGAGAGAGATTGACAAAACAACAAAGATCTGAAGAGTGCAGATGAGGAAACGCAGATGATGGAAGTACGCCTGATCATCTCTGGCCGCCTTTTTTTTACTCCTCCGACAAAGGCCGGTTGCCAATGACACGTCAGAACAGACTGGACATGCCCTAACCCTGACCCGTCTGAGAAGAAACGCGCCATTGAGGCTCAAAAACTTTAATTTGGGAAAAGCCGAGACTCAAAAGTAATACCGCGTCCAACATGTCTCCAGCATGCTGGCCCGTAGTTGTCAGTGCCTATGCTGCATCGCTTTTGGCTACAGCAGCTATAGTGAATGCTACTGTTAAAGACCCGTACATGGTAAGTTGCCTCGAGATCCCGCCACTCATCTGCATAATCTGATAGATATTAGGACGAGATCTTTCACATACCACAGGCACAGCGATATTGCAAGGCAGACTACTGGACTTGGGATCCTATGATTACCACTCCTCCAGGGCTGTAAGTTTTATGTAATACCCTTTTGTTGCTCATTGGACCTGTACTAAAAAATCCGCTTATTTTCTAGCTATTTAATCAGTAGCAGCATATTAACTCCATTAATGCAATGGCTTCAGCAAGATTTATGTACGACGGCAATTCTACGTGGGACCAATATAATTTTTGCCACCGGAATTTTAGTCGTACTGTCAAAATTGCTGAAGGTTTTGCATCCTGGCATTGATTCCACACGTTTGAGCCTGTACGCGCTTGCTCTCGGCTGCTTTCCTGTTTCTTTGTTCTATACATTTTTATATTATACCGATACTGGATCGACGTTTTTTGTCCTTCTCTCATACTTACTGGCTAAGCAGCGCCGATATTGGAGTAGTGGCCTGGTAAGATATGGCTCATGGTATATGCAATGATCTCGTATCCTTCATCTAGGCATTTAACCTGATTATGTACGGCACAGATTGCTTTGATATCTCTAGCCTTTCGACAGACCAATATAGTGTGGCTGATTTTCACCGCCGGGATTTCGGCCGTTGATATACTTGGTGTGAACAAGAAAAGTGATGACCTCTCCCAAACTCTCTACAATCCCGTGGCAGACAGGGCTACGTCCATAGGTAGAGCATTGATCAGTAATGCAGAATATGAGAAGATCTATTAACTTTCTTTTTTCCCAACAGCTCAGTATCTACAGTCTGTGCAATCACTCGTAATTCTGGCTATCACTAAGTTGCCTCAATTGATTCCACGACTTTCAACATTTGTTCTTTCCATAGGGGCTTTCGCATCCTTTATTTATTGGAACAAGGGAATAGTTTTGGGTAAGAAATCCCGTTTTCATTCATTAATCTTTTCATGCGTTCTTTTCACTGAACCACTTTCTCACCAGGCGACCATAGTGCCCATGTAGCTGGACTGCATTTCCCTCAACTTTTCTATTTTATCTCTTTTCTTACTTTCTTTGCCCTACCATTCATGGTAGATACCAAAATAATGAAGCGCGCGATGCAACAACTACAAACACTTTCTCTTGTCAGGTAAGCATACTGCAGATCGCTCACCGGGCTACCTTTCAAAAGCACTTATTCCCACTTATATTAGGTTCATTTCCGCAGCTGCCATTGCTTCGGGAATGCTGTACCTCGTTCACAATTATACGTAAGCTGTTTTTCGTTTCCTTCCATGACAATTCATCTTTGAAATGCCACTAAGCTTACCTCGTTGAAAGCTATGAGCATCCATACCTCCTAGCAGATAACCGACATTATAGCTTTTATTTATGGCGAAAGCTATATAAGAGGCACTGGAGCGTTCGCTACCTCCTCACGCCTATCTACATGGCGTGCGGATGGCTTTGTTATATTACAATAGCCCCATCCGTAACAGTCCTCTTCCTGCTTGCATTCTCAGCAGCCACTGCCTTGACACTGGTACCTTCCCCGCTTTTGGAGTTCCGTTACTTCATCATCCCAGTATACATTTTCCTAGTGCATATCAAGGTTCCCAGCAAATTCAAAAGTGGTCTCGCTATTGTACTTTATCTATCCATCAATGCATGGACCATCTGGATGTTCTTGCACAAAGGCTTTATTTGGGACTCTGAAATAGGACGTGTTCAACGATTTATTTGGTAGAGGTCTGTCAATAGAGCATATTGATCACTGCACAAATATAGACACTTTTTTATACCATCCACGTTACTCGATTTGTCAATGTGATGTATGCAGGGTTTTCCCAAGGAGATCATCAACTTGTATCATTCTACGTCCAAGGCAGTACATTCAACCACATACAGAGCATTGCGTTAGGTTCAAAATATATATTTCGATCGTAATTTTACAAGCCAAACAATACTTTAGCGGTGTACAGTACAATGTGATTGAAAATAAAAAAAGATGAAAATCAAAAGATTGTAATAATGAGCTGCAGTAGTAAGGCGACTGCAATGTGGGGGGGGGGGGAATAATGCACTAACAAAAATGGTATGTTGTTAAAAGGTAGTATAGCTTATTTACCACCATTCTGGACAAGAGGGCATTGACCCGACTTGACCAGAGCAGCAACCTCATGCAAAAGCTTCTTAGGATCAGAAGCATTCTCATCGGTATAGTACATTCGGCAGTCAGCGGCAACATTATTGTATTCCAAAAGGTTGACTTCATCGCCAAACTTAGTATCGGGTAAGTTGGGTCGATAGACTTCACGGAAAGTCCATCCCATATCAGCTCGTTCAGGGAATGGCTTGGGAGCTTCGGGATCATCGAGAAGATCAAGTGATTGAAGGTCAGTTAAGAAAGAGGACAAACGCTCGCTTTCACCACCTGGGAAGGAAGCGAACTGCATGCGATTTCCGCGAATACCGCCAAGACCAAGAGCAGGGACATTATGGATCAAACGGAGACGAGACACGACAATGGCACAAGTTGATCCGCAGCGTCCATCAGAGAGGATCAAAAGATCGTCGGCATTCCATCGTGAAGTGTTAAAAGCATTGTTACCAGCAAAGGCAGAATTCCAAGATTCACAGCTAAGGGAAACTGGCTGAGAGAACTTGACATCGGTATTACCACGCTTGTAAGTGACAGGATTTGTGTACCAATCAGAGCCCTGAGTATGGTTGGATTTATAGTCCATCCATTTTGTGTTTTTCATATCAAAAGCTTTCTTAACCATGTTATTGACCAGAGGAGAATATTTGACATCAGAGTAGTAGTCAGGTGTGGAGTTGAAGAAAGAGTTGATGAAAAATTCACCAGCACAAGCATCACCGCCTCCATTACCAGAGAAATCAAAGATAATTTTCTTCACATTCTTTTCTGCAAACATTTGAAGTCCGCGAGTGAAGTTCTTAACAAAGGCCTCCTTGTCTTCGCTAGCAACAGAAAAACTCTGAATGTCGATGAGACCAACATCAGAATCGTCACCGTCAAGAATAAGGAATTCTGTGTAGTCTCTGGTGGTATGACCGATAGAGTTTTCGCTGAAATCGAATGCTTGACCAATGTGATTCTCTTGAACAGAAGGTAGGAAAAGAGGGCCACGCTTGCTCAATGCTGAAGTATGGACAGAGCAGAAGGAGTCCCAGTATGTATCGGCATCCGAGAATCCAGTAGGGATCTGAGCAACCCAAGGGATGGTAACAGTAATAGGCTCATCATAGTCGGCTTGTTCTGGTTTGGTGCCATTTTTGGGACATTGCAGCGTGTATTTGTGACTCTCTTGGGCAGGAAGGAATCGATGGTAGCCAAGGTCATCAGCACCGTCATCCCATCCATGGAAGTAATCTTTGCTGTTCATGATGTTGTTCAAGCAAGTGTTGACATCTTTGCTTTCGCCGTTGTTGTTCACAGCGTAGTTGACAACCATCTCCATGGCGTTGACATCGTCGATGTGAGTGACTTCGCAGTCAGTCCATTCTTTCTTGGCGTCGGCCCATAGATCATCTTTAACATAGGCAACGTTGACGATTTGACGACCGCCGCGAATGAGAGAATTAAGTTGGATGGGTTGCCAAAAGATGAATTGTCGATAGCAGTGTGGAGAATAAACCTAAATAGATCAATCAATTAATTAAAAACCGAAAAATTTCGCGTAGTGCTAAAAATAAAAAGGCAAAGGCTAATTACCAGATGAGCGTCATGGACTTTGTCCAAGATCAGCGCAATAGCGTCCTGGAAGGCTCTATCTGACTTCCATGGCTCCTTTTGAATGATATCGAGAGCTTTAGAGATGTTGACAGGTACGATAGACAACCCTTCTACTTTTGGTGGGGTGGCTGCTATTTCCTATAGACGAAATATATGAGCATGTGATGAAATTGGAGATGCATGCAATGTTAAAAACATGTATCTCACATTGAAAATGTACAGGTCGTCCGTGATTTTACGAACAGTGTCGATAGTTTCGGCAGCAATGGTCTGGTTGTAAGGAAAGTAATCGAGGCAAGCTTTTGCTTCGGCGAAGGTTGCAATGTGTTTGCCAGCTACAATTGCACACGGGTCCGAAGTTTGTGCTGAACTAAACGACGGCAAGGTCGCCAGAAGCACCGATGTTGCAATAGCAAACAAATTGCTAGAGAACATTGGAAAGGTGGCAAACGAACGAAAATTTGGCCCAGGTACCCTGTGCATTTCAATAAACTGGACACAGCCAACTGTTCTAAAAAAAGAACTCCGCCACACCATTCGTGGTCTGGCACCAGCCGCTCAGAATTGCAAGAACGCCGTTTTCCGCGTCCGCTAGGGTAGTAACATTACTGATCTAGAGTGTCCTTTTTTAAAAGTAGGAGGAGTACGATACATGGAAAGCATCATCTTAATCAATATACTTTCACTCTCCAGTAGTAAGAAAGAAAGATTGCGCAGCTTGCCAGTTCGGTAAGAGGCGATGAAATGGCTGAGCACACGTGTTTTAACTATGCAAATAAGCTTGATTTACGGGCGAACACAGTTGACCAGTTCTTCAGCGTTAAAGTACCACAATTTTGGCTTTTCACAGCAACAAACCCTACTATAGTTTAGTTGCATGAGGATAAGTGCTGTTAAACTCATTGGTCCGTTTCGCACTTTATGGGAGATGATTTACTTGAAAACTTATGTATCCACTATGATCTCTCTCAGCACTCGTTGTTATATGACTAAATTCCTCCCTTGAGTAAAAAAAAAAAAAAAGAAAGGGTTAAAAACCACTGTGTTATAATTTTCTGATGATATAAAGAGTGAGCATCTCCTTCAGTTCGATCTTTCAGATCGATGCTTCAGATATATCACATAATGTATTTAATGTATCTATCTATTGAAAGATCCTTTTCCTCCAGCCATAGGAACGAGATGCGGCACCAACCACCCCTGATTAGGCTATGAGTACCAATGATCCTTCAGGAGCGTTTGTATATTCTTCTACGTTTGCACTTTTCATCCAATGTGCAGTCCTTAATGATCACCTTTCGAATATACCTATATCTTCAAAGAAAAAAGTATATTATATCTGTGAGCTTATACGGTAGAATTTCTTTCTCTTGCTATGCTTAACATACTTATAATTGCCAGAATAGTTTCAAGCTCTCTCCTATGGTATCGTGGTCCTGATTTTAAATGTACATGACCTATAATTTTCACTGCATTAGCACTAAGTAAATTATGTGTAAATAGTAACAATCGTTGAAGGGCTAGCCAACTAGCCATACATTCATTCCATATCACAAAAAAAAATTTAAGACTATGTGGTGGCTATCTTTCGAATATAATGGATAGCATATAGGAGAATGAGGTTCTTTCTATTACAATGCAAAAACTTATAGCTTTACTAGTGTTTCTGTCTTCAACAAGTGTCATATTGCCTGCTTTCGCCGTACCAGCAAATGCAAATACACACAGAATACATTCTGAAAACTATCAATCAAGAACTTCAAGTTACACTAGTTCAAACAGTATACTGGACTGGAAATCACCAAGTTCAGCCCATCGAAATTTTGATGAAAATCCCTTTACGAGAGGGGACCACTCAAATTCAGCCCTAGCGCAAGCTGGCAAACCGACTCTAGAAGAAGCTGCAAAAAAGTCGAATCCTCTACCGGCAGGGATACCGAAATGTTATTCAGGAACGGTACCATTCACTGAGTATTGGATTTCAAAAGAAAATAGCTGGGATGAAACGAACAATGGAGAAAGAGTCTGGTTAGGTATGGAGCAGGAAGAAAGAATGGCCACTTTACAAAATGAAACTATTGCCATTGTTTCTAGCAATACCTACGAAAAATGTACGATGGAAGGAACTGTAAGTTAATTATGGCTTTTTTTGTTCTACAAAAAAAAAAAGATATATGTATTTCTTTTATATATGTCTACAAGCATTCAAATTACTACATTGTTTCCAGCTCTAATCAATGTCTTCCTAAAGTGCTTACTCAACGATGGTCGCCTGATCAACGTAGATATAAAGGATACTTTCAAGGTTATAGGTGGACGTAACAGAAAAAAAAATCTCTTCGGCTACGGTAGCCGAAAGCAAAACTTGGCACCATTTGTGAGCATTGCGGTCAATGATTTACCATATGGACAAACATTGTATCTATCGCAGTTAGATGGTGTCAGATTGAGTAATGGAATGATACACAATGGGTGTGTCCGAGTTGACGATGACAGTTACAGCTTTGGATGTAAGTGAATTTGTATGTCATCATAGCGATAGGTAATGGAATGGACGATAACGGTGCTTTATTCAGCATGTCAACTGGACTTCTTTGTCGTGTCTTATATCGACTATCTTTTAGTAGAGAGCGGACCCATCAGCCATATCTCGTTTGAAAATTGTACTGTAAAGAACTACGCGACCGAGGATATGATGAAATGGGTAGGTGCCGATTTGAGCGCCATATCAATACTTCCTAATGATCAAAGAGATGACTGGAAAGATTGGATGGTTCACGATGAAGAGCATCCTTTCACAACAACTATCAACACAGCGAATATCTTTTCATCAGCACCACCTTCTGTGAAACCCTCTACCAGTGTGACTATTAAGACCACTTCATCATCCGTAACACACTCTGTAGCGCAATCTACCACTGCTCAAGCAAGCCCTACAACCAAAAATAGCACTAAACGTAAATAACAAGTTCAAAATAAATCATGATTTAAGGAATGAGAAGGGTTAGCTTTCTTGGATGACATCTTTTCGAAGGCAACGGAGCGCGCTTGAAAGGAAATGGAATTAAGCCTGTCGGAGCACTCAGGCCTGAGGAAGACAACTTTTACTCACAAAATTTCGACGACGTCACAGTACGCGTACTGCTAAATCGTAAGTCAGACAAAGGTACGAGACGAAGTGTATCCTTGCCAAAGATCTTTCTTTTCAAGTAAATCAGCAAACAACCGATACAATGGCACGAAGATACGATTCACGCACAACAGTATTCTCACCAGAGGGTATGTAGTTGTTTTGAAACTATGATTAAGCAGCGTAAACACCTGCATGTTCAGCAAAATTCACCTTGACCAATCTTTACCATTTTTGTGAACAGGTCGCCTCTACCAAGTTGAATATGCCATGGAATCTATCTCTCTCGCGGGAATAGCACTTGGAATTATGGCTAAGGACGGCATTGTCATCGCTGCCGAGAAAAAGGTGACCAGCAAGTTGTTGGAGCAATCTTCATCGTCGGAGAAGATTTACAAATTAAGCGAGTAAGTAAACGCAAGTCGCAAAAGACGAAACCCATGCGTCGTATCGTATCATAGAGTTGCAGTTAATAACACAATTTATAGCAACATTATCTGTGGTGTTGCTGGTATGACTGCAGATGCGAATAGTTTGATATACAGATCGAGATTGGCAGCACAGCAATATCTATTTGCATACGGAGAGGAAATTCCTGTCGAGCAACTGGTTCAAAACTTGTGTGATTTTAAGCAAAGATTTACTCAACGAGGTGGTTTGCGTCCATTTGGTGTTTCATTCATCTTTGCTGGATTTGACGATCATCACGGTCTCCAACTCTATCACTCTGACCCCTCTGGCAACTATGGTGGCTGGAAAGCAACATGCATAGGAGCTAACAACTCCAGCGCACAAAGTATATTGAAACAGGATTACAAGGAGGACATGACTTTGGAAGAAGCAAAGGCGCTCGCGATAAAGGTTTTGAGCAAAACCATAGATAGCACGACATTGACGAGTGAAAAGGGTAAGTGAATGGGAGATGTTTATTCACCATAGTCGAGCAATTATGACAAGGTATTCATGGTTTTGTCCTTTTTTTTCCAGTGGAATTTGCTACCCTTAAAGTCGTGGACAACGCTGTCAAGTATAACCTGTATAAACCTGCCGAAATTGACTCATTGCTTAAGCAGTTAGATGTTGGTAAATCAACTGAAGAGCAATCTTAATGCGCGTGTCTTTCAATTTTAAATAAAAAAGAATCTCTATGAAATTTGCCACTAGGATGGTCGGAGTGCCACAAATGAGAGCGTGCGTTTTGCAAGTGGTATAATTCATAGCCATGCAATACATTAAAGGATTCTTTAACTCATTCTTCAGCCTGGATACGTATGGTGATTCAGGCTTGGATCATGAGCATTTCCCAAACACTGTTGAAGGCTTTGGGTACCATTTCAACGAGAACGGCC
This sequence comes from Umbelopsis vinacea, assembly GCA_016758895.1. NCBI lineage: Eukaryota > Fungi > Mucoromycota > Umbelopsidomycetes > Umbelopsidales > Umbelopsidaceae > Umbelopsis > Umbelopsis vinacea. The sequence goes on along the minus strand of JAEPRA010000003.1, from coordinate 562,934 downwards.
AACTCAGAAAGATCGATACTGGTAATTGTCAACTCAACCAGTGAATCAAATGACCAAACAGCCTGCCTTTATATGACTAACTCGGACCTTTATAGACGAGCCTTTCCAGTATGTTGTCAAGCCTGGAGACAAAGCTTATAATCAAGGACACTATGAAGCGCTAGGGAAATGCATAGGGCATTATATTGAAGACTTACTTGTGTCGAAATATGGACTGGAGCGCACATTTGTTCCACTTGGAGTGGACGCGGACGATGTCAATACACCAAAGAGTCATATTTACTTGTCTAAAAATGCTCTCACTACAACAGATACGCTGTTGGTCTTGATACAAGGTTCTGGTGTTGTCAGACCCGGACAATGGAGCCGGGCAGTCATCATCAATGAATCCCTGGAGGTAATTTTTTACAATACGATATGCACACCGTATTATGTTGTAAACTTAACCGCTCTACTATAAAAATCTGTTTACCAGCTTGGATCCATGTTTCCATATATCGAACGAGCCCAACGAAATGGCTGGGAAATAATGATACTAAATCCCAACCTCAATGAAATTTCTTTTGACGATGGTGATGGTATGGACTTCGGAGGTGAAGGGGGCTTATCGTTTGTAAGTACACCTATGAGATACTGGCATATTTTATAACATACCAAAGTACCTAATAATCGAGTCGCAATTCGGCTAAATGGAAAAAAGTCGAAAAAGTTGGGAAGTATGACAGTTGAAGGTAAAAGCTACTGTGGCCAGTGCGCATGTGAAAAAGAGCAATCAACTGACGATCTGCAGGCAACGAAACTCCGGAGCACCATTGCCAGTACGTTTGGGATAACTTCATCAAGTATGTTCTTTACCATCGATTGTCTTGATTTGAATGAAAAAAATTTCAACTAAAAAAAACTGGTAGGAAGAGTAAAGCGGACAATATAGTGATAGTGGCCCACAGTTATGGTGGTTATACCATAACACTACTTGCAACTCATAATGGTAAGTCAACGTCAATGAGAAAATCAGAGGAGCCGAATTCTTTTTTTTGAGGTAGTACATTGAACACATTTTCACGTCATCTGTAGCGTTCGATTTCACTCATCGTGTGACGGCACTAGCGTTAACGGACAGTGTGCATAGCCGAACCAGTATCAAAGGACAGCCAGTCATCGAATGGTTCGATCGAAATGCCCGAGACTGGGTTGCTTCAAAAGAGTTGTTGGACAAGGACCTGCCGTACCACACAAAAGATGCGGGATGTCCATGCGTTTCAGCAGGTCAGTTGCCACACTTGCCTAAAAATGGTACCATTTCCGAGAGTTGAAGTTTTTAAAATACTCTTTTCAATTCTTAGGTCATCCAAAGCATGAGTATACTTCTGGTACAGCTAAAGACTCTGTTATGGAGTACCTCGAAAGTAAAATTAGATAGACGGAGCGAGATTAGTCGATGATTTAGTCACTCTGTTTTATTTACTGTGGTGTATTATTGCGATAAAAAACAATTGAATCAAACGAAGGTTGGAGGGTGTTTTTATGTTCTCTTCCCAAGATGTAATAAAAATAAAAAAAAAGTATTCGAATATAGGCGATAATGATTTGGGTATAGCCGTTCAGTAAATGTACCATGCTGCTAACCCGCAGAGTGCGCTTGTGACAACGGAGCACACAAAGTTGACCTGATAAAAATCTCAGTTAAATTACATTCAAAAGTGACTATGAAATGGTATTTAGTACACTGACCTGATGGTTGTCTAAGATATCTATTCCACTGATGACTGTGACATTTTTATCTGATGCCTTTCCGACTATTTTACCTTCTTTTTTGGAATATAGCGTACGTTGGACAGTAGCTCCAAGTAAGGAATCGATCTAAACACAAGAAATGCAAATACGTAAATTAGAGTTGAAGACTGTGCGGCTAAGCCGTGCTCCATATTGTGACACCCACCAATGATCCAACCAAGCCGGCCGCAGCTCCAACCAACATTATTTCGTACGCGAAGCCATGGCACCGTTGCTCAAGAGCCAATGTAATCGCGGCAGCCAATCCCATAGTGGCACCTCCACCGAATGAAGCTAATAATCCCAACTGAGAAATTCCACCATTGGTGCCGGGAGGTACGCGTTTGAATGTGGTAATAAGAACAGGCCATGTCTTGTTCAAAATACCGATTTCGCTAGCCCACTAGAATATATCGGAATGCAATTTAATGTTTAGTGTCACTTGGTCAACCGCGCGTTCAATGTGAAACCATGCGGCATGGTAAATGCATACATACCGTATCACCAGCACAACAAGCGTAATGACCAATATACGTCCAGATGAGAACAGTACTCCATTTATCGTCATCGAAGCAGGTCAAGGTATTCTGGGATTCAAAAGTCATTTGATACATCGTTACGACAATACCAGCGACAAGGCCGTTGCAAATGACCTGAATGATAGTTCGTTCACTCGACTTTTCGTAATCTTCTTCCAGTAACCTTTTGCGATCGGCTTTAATCTAGGTGTAGAACAGGAATGTAAGAGCATTGTATGGGTAGGGTGGCAAATCTGCATGGAAAAAGGAAATTTTAAATTGCCTTTGTAAGTCTTGAACTTGACAAGAAAAATACCAGCAGGACGACGGTAAATAGCCAGTAATTCGATGAAAATGTGACCATACCGAGCGCAAAGGCACCAGCGGCACCATCCTTTGATAGAGACTTTTTACGTAAAGCGTAAACCGCTAACAGCGTTGACAGCGCAACCGCAAATGTGTAATGAGGCATTGTCAATGACAACCGAGATTCAATGGTGAAAAGAGGAAAGAGTTAAGGGAGAAGAAGAAACACTGGTGCTCAAATATGAATAAATTCGCGGGAACAAGTTTGCAGTTAAGGTGGATCCTCTCCAAATCGAGTGCCTCTTGCTTTTAATGACAATGGCTGATGATTTTCCAGGTACCGCAACCAATTTACGAATTTATTTTTATTTTGGCAGTCTACCATGAGCTACCAACTTGCTTAAGCTCTATTGGCAATTCATCGGGGTCTGCAAAGAATACAAAGCGTTCTCCTGTAATTTCATCTACTCGAACGTCTTCAAATACGATTAGGTTTCGATCGTCGCGAGCCTTGATCTCTTGCATCGCCTTGTCAATGTCCTCAACTGCTAAGCACAGATGGCGAAGCCCAGCAGCCTCGGGTCTGCTTGGTCTAGAGGGTGGGTTGGGAAACGAGAAGAGCTCTATCTGTGATGGTGTTCCCTCTTCTGCTACCTGGATATCCAATTTATAACTTTGACGTTGTTCTCGGTAGGTTTCACAGATGATCTTCATCCCAAGAGTGTTTATGTAAAAATGTTTGGATACCTGTTACCCATAACAGTTAGGCGCAAAGAAAGGTATCCAGAATGCTTTCCACAAGTAGTACAGACGCTTACCTCGTAGTCCTTTGCAATAATAGCAACATGGTGTATACCTTTGAACATTTTGTTATAGAAATTAAAATATGTGAGCAGGTCAAGGCAGTCCATACAAGGACTTAGACAAAAACGCTAATTACCAGAACGCGATCGACGTCACCTTATTTTTTTTACAGTCCGTTGGTATCGGACAGTGCTGAGTTTTTCTGACTTGCCTACTGTGCTTGTGAGGAGTGCTTGGATATTTTCTGTTGCTAAGGCGCTCGGTTGAAACACTACTAGATGCTTTGAACCACAGGTTGCTATGAAACATATGCTACAGTGCTATGAAACCTGTAAATTCAATATGTATGAAATGGTGAAACATTTCATTTTTTATCATTTTTTTGATTTCTTTCATATAAATTAGCTAAATAAAAGTTTTTATCTTTTTCTTTTTTGTATTTATTTTAAATCTATATGTACGTATATACGACAATTAAGTGAAACATGCTATCTCTTGCAGCTGCTTTGGAGATATGACGTGGTCTGAACGTAAGGTATAATGAGTGGAAAGGATAGCTAATACCAAGTCTGTGCCACACTGCCCTCGAACGCCGAAAGGACTACGTGGCTTTTACAGAGGCCCAAATAGTTGGTCGGAATGACAAAAGCCTATAGTGACTATTTTTGTTCAGCGGTCCCGATGGTGAATAACAGTGAGGATGCTCATAAATATGCAACTGTCATAAACCTGTGAAAAGCTTACGAATATTACTGTGTACACTTATGCCGTCGCGTGCTACACTCTGAACTAAACCGCTTTTCTGAGCGATCGACGTCACCCCAATTTTTGTCAGTCCGTTGGTTTCGGACAGTGCTGAGTTTTTCTGACTTGCCTACTGTGCTTGTGAGGAGTGCTTGGATATTTGCTGTTGCTAAGGCGCTCGGTTGAAACACTACTAGATGCTTTGAACCACAGGTTGCTATGAAACATATGCTACAGTGCTATGAAACCTGTAAATTCAATATGTATGAAATGGTGAAACATTTCATTTTTTATCATTTTTTTGATTTCTTTCATATAATTAGCTAAATCTAGTTTTTTTAAATTTATTTTTTTACATTTATTTTAAATCTATATGTACTTAAATACGATAATTAAGTGAAACATGTTGTCTGTTGCAATCACTTTGGAATATGACGTTGGTCCGAACGTAAGGTACACTGAGTGGAAAGGATAGCTAATGCCTAGCTAATGCCTGGTCTGTGCCACTCAGCCCCCAACACCGAAAGGACTATGTGGCTTTTACGGAGGCCCAAATAATCGGTCGGAATGACAAAAAAGTCTAAAGTCTATAGTTACTATAATTACTATTTTGTTCAACGGCTCCGATGGTGTATGATAGTGACAATGCTCATAAATATGCAACTGTCAATTAACCTTGTGAAAGCTTATTAATATTAATGTGTACACATATACCTTCGGGTGCTACATTCTGAACTAAACCGCTTTCTGAATGAAGAAGTGAGTTTATTTCTACCAAGCTAGACCAAGGGTGGCCAAGGGATTATAATATCAAATATGGAGAAAAAGAAAGGATATGAGATGTTACAAGGAATGAGCAGAGAGTATATCATCAGGACCTCAAGGGAAGGAGAGAGAAAAGACGATCAATCCATACGTATGCTTCAGTTTGTTTGCTAATTTTTTTTTTACCATAACAGCGCTCTCAAGATAATAGCCCAAGTACGAACCTTCTCTATTGCAATGTTCTGGATTGGTAGAAACAAACTTCCTTCAGATTAGTATAAATCCCTTTGATTATAAATAATTTGTTGATGACTAAGTCAATTCAGATTAGACGGTATCGAACTATGTTTGCACAACAACCGATTGATTTGGATGTTTTTCAAGAGGACATATAAAGGACGAAGCTGACTTGCTGTGCTGAGTATCGAGACCAATGCAATCCCATAACCAAACACTTACAACATGACCTCGTCCTTTCTCATCATTACTTTAATATACATTTTTGGTTGTCAAAAATGCATCAAAGGTCAATGGCTCAACGTCAACGTTACATTATGTTGTCATTTGAGTATGAAACACAATCAATTGCGAAAAAGGATGGCACCGTAAATTGCATCAATTTAAGCGTGGGATAATTGAGCGGATTTCCACTTTCCATGTGCTTGTTCCTGTAACCACCATGACTATTACTGGGGATTCAGAACCAAATCTTATCGTCGTAGCTGCCATACTAGGGCCAAACAGAGGAATCGGTTTAAATAATGATCTGCCTTGGCCATCTATTCCTGCAGATCTCGCCTGGTTACAACGCATAACAACAAAACTCCCATCAGATGCTCACCCCTCTCACAAAATGAATGCTGTGCTTCTTGGTAGAGTTACATGGCAATCAGTACCTGTGAAGGAAATGCATTTACCAGAGCGACACAATGTTGTAATATCAAGACAAAGAACTTTTCCTGTGTAAGTTATCTGATCCAAGGCGTAAAAGTCGGTCATATATTACGCTAACAGCAGAAACCTGTAGTCACAATAACGATGGGTCGTCCTGCATATCATTGGCCACTTCCTTCAAAGAAGCATTGTCTGTTGTTGAAGGGAACCATCCTCGTGTATTTGTATTGGGAGGGTCCATGATCTATCATGAAGGTTAGTGGCAATTTGATATGTAACTAATAACCAGACCATGCTAACTTCTAGATTCATGTAACAGCCATCACGATGGAAAAGTGCACACATTTGCTATTGACGGTCATCCATGCTGAAATCCAATGCGATTCTTTTTTCCCTGAAATCGATGAGACCGTATTCAGAAGAGCAGAACACCATGAACTTGAGACATTTGCTGAAGAAGATGTGCCTATAGGACGACAGGAATGGCAAGGTTTAGAGTACGAGTTTGTAATGTATGTACGCCGATAGCGTACCGCTCTATTTTGTTTTGTCTTTTGAATTCCTTTTATACTACATATGTAATTTTGATATTTTAAACATACTAATGTACAAAGACTATGCAGCAATCTTTACTCGTCATCGTCTTCATCGTCATCATCTTCATCTTTTTCGAAGACTGCTTTGGGCTGTGTTTTTTGATATGCTGTAAGATGGGGAAATTCGTTAGTAACGAAGTGTTAATTCAGCAACATTAATAATTTTCTTACCTTTGCCAACCCAAACTGGGTCGTCTTCTGAGACGGCAGCATATTTGAGGAGGGCCTCTCTTGGATCTTCATCTACAATGAAGGACGTTAGTTTTCATATCTGCCCGCCGTGTTAAGGTTTATGACAATTACCTCTAGTGGTATCTCTCGACAAGCTCTTAATAACATGCTGTTGCGTGTTGGTACCAACGCGACCACCTCTTCCAGGGCCAGACATTGGCATCTCTATAAGTTGATAAGTCAAATAAGTGTAAGCCACTTTGTCATAGAAACTCCTTGAGCAAGAATCGATACTGTACCTGGTCGTCTTGATGCTTTGGGGTCGTTTCTGAGCTTTTCTCTCTTGCGCTTGGTGCTTCTCGCCCTCTCCTCCTTGAACATGGGAAGAGCATGAGGGGTGATAATAGGACGATCAATTTCGTAATCATCCACGGCTCGCTTCTTGGGCTCGCGAACAACAGATAACTTGGCACCTCTAACAGAAGCCGTTGGGCTGTAGTAGACACCAATGTTTCCGTCTGCGCTGCCCGTGATAATCTGATTGATTTTTGGATGCCAGAGAACGCGAACAACACTGGATTGCGTTACGCCTAAAGAAATGGTCATCAGTATGCCACCTCGAGTTCATTTAAATATGGTCATAATGATGATACTTACTCATAGTGCGACGAATTTCAAGTGTATCGCGATCCATCATGACAAGCTTACCATAGCCCTCTCCTTTCTTGACCGCAGTACCTGTTAAAACATTAGATTTCGCCCTAGAGTTTTTTTTTAACACAGCAGTGGTACACTCACCAGTCAGAATCAATCTCTCATCTGGACTGAAGATTACATTAGTTTCCGGATTGATAGTGGCCAGATCATTAGCAACAGAAACGGGTTTCTTGAAATTGCGGAGATCCCAGACTGGATATAAACGTAAGTTAAAAGTGTTATTAAAGTCGCAAACCACATATTGACAGGATTTACCTTTCACAGTATCATCGCCACCTCTGGTCACCATCGTCTGGTTGTCCATTGAGAATATTACCGAGGAGGTTTCCGTACCATTGACATGTGCATTTTCTAGTGAGTGCACAGCTCTTGTGAATGGGCCATTGGAAGCCCAAACATTCAAAGTTCCATCTTGGCATGCTCCTGCTATCATTTTTCCATCCTTACTATATGCTGTTGCCGTAACGATCGTTCTTCCGCCTCTTTCCTTGCTTTTGTACATAATAACATCCTTTTGCTTTCTCTTGTTCTCGACATCCCAAATTCGAATGGTACTATCTTGAGATGCTGTGATAAAAGTGTTCTTTTCATAAGGGTGCCATGCACCACTTGTTAGACTTGAAATATGACCATCGGTTTTGCGAAGATCTCTGATATATGGATCACCCTTTGCGTATTCCGTGATTTCATAACCATCACGATCGAACAATTTTGCTCTAGCAGATCCGGAGATAATCAGGAAGGAGTCTCCGGAAATGGAATAATGTAGGTCGTGAATTTTGTGTCCACCGACTGGTTCAATAGTTCGGAAGGGCTTGTAGGATGCATCCATTCCAGCAAAATCCCAGAACTTCACATCATAGTCGTACGCTCCACTAATCAATCGGGATCCAGAAGGTTCGAGTGCAAGAGCAGAAACAGTTCTGTGGTGATCCTTTAGCTGAATTTCGTGCGAAATGGGTAGCTCTTGTTCCTGGGCTGAATCACCATCCATACTGTCATCATCACTATCATCATCACTGTCATCATCATCGTCGCTATCGTCATTAGTCTTCAGTTGATCGTTCTCCACCTTTATCGCATCATTGTCGTTGCCACGTTGTCGTTTTTGAGGCACTATCTCGGAGTCAACATCCTGTCGTATTTCAAATTTATGCCTGTCAGTACACTGTCTTCGTTATATACAACTTAACATTTATACATACCTCACGCTTTGTTTTCTCAAAAAATGATGAAACGTTTTTCTTCTTCTCTTGTTTTCCAAAGGAAGTGGGCATGAAGCTTCGCAAGGCATCCCAATCCGTGTCGTCTTCACCAGTTTTGGCAGTTGCTGCTGTGGCAGATTTCGACTTTTTGCCGAACGATGTCGGAAGCATGCTGGATAGATCATCATTCTAGTACGGCATGTTAGAGAAAAAAGGAATGTCGGTTTAAACAAGAATGCGCGTTAACTTACCCAAGACATGGTTCTTGATTACAATGTCCTAGTCCTAGTCCTGTCGGTTTCTGGCGATTTCGCAAAGTCATTTCAATGTGACTGTTAAATTTGGAATATCTCCACGCAGACGTACACTGTTATTGCGATGTATAAGAAAGACATACGAATATACACGTTTAGGAATGAATGCGAGTGGTGTTTATGTAAAGTAAAAAGGGAGGCAGTGCTTGTGAGTGATGCAACTTTTAAACAACAAATACAACGTAAGGAAAAGGCAAAATAAAGAAAGAAAGAAGCAAATATCGCAAGGTCTATTCTGATGTGGTTATCATCTCAGTATCTTCATCATCATTGGATGGCTCTCCCAAAACGGTTCGTTCTTCTGAAGATTTTCCATCCTTGTACTTTTGATATTCTTGTTCAAATAATTCTCTGTTTCGAACTTCTTGTTGTGCTTTGGCATAAATTGCTGTGGCTTTCGAAAACAGCTTTTGTGAATTAAGATATGCAATATATGCCAAGTATGTTTCTAAAAAGGAACGTGGTCTGTCAATATCAAATTATACAAAACCTAGCCTGTCAGATGTTTTGTATAACTCACCTTCTCTGGCAACATTCAGTCTCAAAGCCATTTCGTACAAATATTGTGATTGACTCACAGCGGTTTGACCTTTGCCGTATTCAACTTCTACTTGCAAGCAAGCCTTGTAAAATGCAAGAGTTGGGAAACTACCATTGATCAATCGCTTATAGGTCTCTCTTGCTTTCTTGATACCAGACATGCGGGCGGCCAACACGACGTGTGATCCTAGTACGTAATCCTTGATAGTATTGCGTTCAGATGTAGATTCCACCAATGACGGCAATAAGGCAGTTGCTTTACGGCACGCGTTCTATGAGAATGAAACAGTTAGCATGGTGTCAGCGCTATACCATGATCGGCTTTCTTTTAGGTAGGTTTACTCACGGTTAACAATTCATCGACAATATCGCTTTTCAAGACATCATCTTGCCACTTCTTTTCTATCCATTCAACGTATGCTGACCACAGCCTGAATGAGGCACCATTCTTGCTGAGAGCAGTCTGGAATAGCTGGTCTTCAGCCATGACGGATTCACTTTGTGTTTGAGTCTTGTCAACCAGCTCTATTCTCAACAACCAAAGATCCACGCTATTAGGGAACGCTTCGCACGCCCTCTCGTTAATTTCCAAGACTAGAACATGCATCTGGTTAGCTGTATTGAAAGCAGGAATACCAATGTGATCTAACAAGCTACTTACCATTCGTTGTATTATCTTGTGAGCTCAATACATTTATCCATGAAATATACAACTTTGCTGACTTTAATTGTTTCTTCTCTGCAGTATTCAAAGTCTTCAGCAAAAGTTTGGTGAAATACTTTTTCTATAGGCAAAATATTAGAAACTGACAACGTCAAGAAATATCAACAAAGTACGATAATCCTTACCAAGTTGGGTTCGGTCACGGTCTCTCGCCATTCGGACAAAAATCCTGCATACAGCTCCCACATCAAAATCGTTGGTATATCTTTGACACAACTATCAAATTCTTGAATACATTGTCGTATTGCTTGTACAAATTTAGGGTCATTAATCTTGAGTGCCGCTTGGCCACCTTCTTCAGACTTGACATATAGAGGTCGTGACGCAAGATATGCTCTAGCTTCTTCTTTCTCAGAAAAGTCGCGGCGAATGGTGTCATACACGTGCTGGAGACCAACTTCGGGATCTGAAAAGTCATTGTAAATCTCGGCAAATTTGGCTCTAAACTCAAGGTCATCAGGTATAGCTGTAAGGAAAGAAACCGTTTAGTAATCATGTTGGCATATGGTAGTGGAATATGTATCATTGATAATCGTACCTTGGATAGCATTATCGTAAACAATGGTTGAAAGAAGGCCATTAAGAATAGGGTTGATTCCCTCCCGCATCTTCTCAGCAACGGATTCTTCCATTTGCTTGACCGCTCTTACTTCTTGGCCATCTTCATCCATATCGCCGAATTCGCCACCTGTGACCGTTGGCAATTTTATCATCTCCGTATCATTGCCGCCATTTTCAGTATCTTCCAACTCTTTCAATCCTTGTGACTTCTGATCAATACCAAGAATCTTTCGTCGAGCTTTGATCTTTTCGATATAGAGTTGCTCCAATCGGAAGTATTCGTGCCAAAGCTGAGCTTGACCAGGATTCAATCGAAGACCACGTTGCATCAAGACTGTAGAGAGCAGAGGTGTGAGTGTTAATCTCAATTGAACAAACAGACCTACATAGAAACAGAAAACCAGGTAATTACCTCTAGCTGCGACAATATTTGCATTCTCTTCGAATTCCCATGATGCAGCCATGATCCATAAGGCAGGTTTCGTGGGATGCAACTGGATGGCACTAAAAAGGGAGATTGACATTGATCAGCCGAAAATTCTAATTAATTCTAATCATAGAGCATGATGGTGTACTTACTCGGCAAATATCTTTCCCAATGTCTTGTTTGCACCGTTTGCCTTGGCGAATTCAATGTACTGCAGCCACAATGAAATGTCTCCGTTGAATTTTCGTAACGCTCGCTCAAATACGAAAAAGATTCTTCTGGTTCCGGCATAATCTGAGAGAGACTGCTTCGCAGGCTTGGATTCTAGTATTTTTCAATTAGTGTCTGGAAAGACAAAACCAACAACCAACTACAACCATCCTTACCTAAACGTGACTTGCGCTTCTTGCGAAGAGCTTCCAAGTTCATTTCGTATTCAATGTATCGAAGATAATCCACCTTTTTGCTTATACGTCTTTTCAATGCATATTCAAAGTTGGTCCTCTTCTTGACGATTGCCTTGATTTCGGTCTGAAAAATATTACGGATTAGCATTGTGTACAATAGCTTTGAAAGCAACCTCGCACACCAGTAAAAGAACAACTCATACCTTGGAGAACAAGTTCTTGTTTTCCAAGTCCTCCAGCTCGGGGACCATCTGCTCGAGGTAGAATTGTACTGTGTCCGCCATTTTGATTCAGTGGTTCTGATCGTACAGCTGGATCCAACAAGGTTATTTCGACAATAATATCGAAAAAGCGGGAAATTTGTTCCTGCTCTTTTGGCTACAAAGCCACAAGCGAGTCACATCCTCAAAATTTGATACTTCTTCAAAATTTGAAGTTCCGTAAGCTGTTTGAAACCGAAGCCCATTTGGGAAAATTAGAACCAAATGTTATGATAGGTTTTATTAATGCTAGAAGTTGAAAGTGTTGATCTTACAATTGTAAGTCAAATAATTCAATGATAAAACATTTCTTTTCAACAAAGGAAACGACAGGCGCCGTGAAAAGCATAATAGTCAGCGAGTAATGGCAATGAGATATGATAACTCTTCAAATGTTCCATAGCTTACTGAGTAAACTTCAGTGGATGATTACTGAATCGTTTCAAGTAAAGGGTTTGATTCTATAGTTCTCTAGTGTAATTAATAATGTAGCGTTATTTGTTCAGCTGAGCCGATGTACTTGATAGAGAAGCCTTGGTGTGAAGTTTGCTAATACCAAATGCCTAAAAGCAACATAAAGTAACTGTATACTTTTTTATTTGAGAATCACAATTGAATGTTTCAATTATTTCAATATTACTTACGAAATCGCAGTGCAGTTGATAGAGAGCTTCGCTCTACGATTCGCGATTGGCAGTCACAGCGATTGCGCCATCTTGGGATTTGTCAAAGACCATTCATCTCCGCCATTTGTCAACCTCCACAAATACCCCTCTGCTTTCTCTTTACTTTTTGTTCAACCGAGAAATGTCCATTGCAAGACTTGCTTCTCGCATGGCGTATAGCGCCCTTCGAGCCGAGAAAAGACCACTTGCCGTAGCTGGATCTAAATGTAAGTTGCGACTAGTTGCATGTCGAATCTTGTCTCGTTATGCAATACTCACTAAAAGGCTGCTATTGTTACTTTATTTCCCAACAACAGCTTTCCACACATGGACTACTTTGAGACAAAGCTCTGCTTCACCATCAACTTCAGGAGACAATTCTAGTGAATTCACTTCCAGCAACCCCCCTTTAGCGTTTCCTTGTATTGACAAGCTGGAGTCTCGGACCATGTCATTAGACGGAGGACCAGAACCAAGCTACGACAAGGTCGTCACCGGTTACGAAACTTTCAACTATTCTTCGCCATTTCTACTTGATCATGGTGGTATTCTTCCCAACTTTGACATTGCTTATGAGACATGGGGAAAATTGAACGAAAAGCGTGATAATGCCATCTTAATCCATACTGGATTGTCTGGTTCATCACACGCCAAATCACATATCAAGAATACTAAACCAGGGTGGTGGGAAAACTTTATTGGGCCCGGAGCCTATATCGACACCAACAAATTCTTTGTAATCTGTACAAATGTTATTGGAGGTTGTTACGGATCAACTGGTCCTAGTTCAATCGACTCGGCTGATGGAGAGCGATACGCCACTCGCTTTCCCATCTTGACGGTCTGGGATATGGTTCGAGCCCAATTCCGCCTGCTTGATTCTCTTGGAATCGAAAAGCTGCATGCGAGCGTAGGTGCCAGTATGGGTGGTATGCAGGTACGGTAACGCTGTGAGAACAGAAATTTACGGCTTGATTTCAATTTCCGATGAGATGGCCCCAACTGATGGAAATTACTTCTTTTTCTTTATCCCATCTTGGAATTTTTTTAGTCTTTGGCTGCTGCTGCTTTATACCCTGATCGTGTCAATCGATTAATCAGTATATCGGCATGTGCTCGGTCTCATCCATACTCAATTGCTTTGCGACACACTCAACGTCAAGGTAAGAATGACATGATTGTAGTACGACTTATCGATGGCGGTGATTCTCATCACGTTCTCGCGGTTGTCAGTTCTCATGGCAGATCCGAACTGGAACAAAGGATTTTATTACAAAGGTGTTCCACCACATATCGGAATGAAGGTAGGAACTAGTCATATTAGCGATCTTTACTTTGCAAGCGGGTACTAACGGCACATGCAGCTCGCTAGAGAAATCGCCACCATTAGTTATCGATCTGGACCAGAGTGGGAATTGCGTTTCGGACGAAAGAGAGCTCAAGAGAATCAGTCACCAGCGCTTTGCCCTGATTTCTTAATTGAAACCTACTTGGACCATCAAGGCGAACGATTCTGTTTGCAATATGATGCTAATTCCTTACTGTATGTTTCAAAAGCAATGGACATGTTTGATATGTCCAAGAGCGCCGTTACAAAGCTGAAAACACAGCGCACCAAGAACGAACCCGTTCTTAGACGATTGACTGAGCGTCAAAATAGCATCGATGAACATAAGACCTTTGCCGAAGCATGTCGGTATGAAACTGGAAACAAGTCTGCTCTGGAGCAGCATGAAGAGACCGCCGCCGAAGCACCTAAGAGTGACGGCAAGAAGGTCTTGTCTACCTTGGCAACTTCCGATCCTGTCACTCAAGACCTCATTGAAGGAATGACCGGCATCAAGATGCCAGCACTGGTGCTGGGTGTTCAGTCAGATATTTTATTTCCCGTATGGCAACAGAAGGAAATAGCAGAATGTCTGCGAGCTGCTGGTAACAAGAATGTCACATATTACGAGCTTGACTCAATGTATGGCCATGACACATTTTTGATAGACGGTGTCAGTGTCGGTGGTGCCGTGAAGGGTCACTTGGAGTTGCTAGATACGAGTAAATAGATGTCGAATATAGTTGTATTACCATAAAATCATGTCCTCATACCACGCATCTCGTGCTATTTTATCGAATGTTTAAGAACCAAATTTCAAAGCTTGTCGGAGCAGGGAAAGAGAATTTTCTCATCATACGGAATTAATAAAGTAATATTTCACTAGTCCTTTAATGTATTTTTGGCGGCTCCAGTGGCAGATCCAGAAGAGAATTCTGATCTATAATGTTGGTCGCGAGTTCCATAACGAGTTGTCGCCGAACATGTCCACCACAACCAAATTCGAACGAACCATAACAAATTTCCTATTTGGGACTGTTGTAGCGGTTTGGTCAATGGTAACCATATCAACTCAGTTAAGTGGCGAGGGCCGCGACATGATATTATATGTCATAGTAAGATGAAAAAGGAAAGAATAAGGGTAGATAATACGGCAGTGTAGAAGGTGATTTATTTCCAGAAGCCATGTTTATATAACAGGGTCGCGAGATGTCAAATGGACGGGGGCTGTTGATTCAAAATAATATACGGCAAATGGCAGGCGTTACAGTGACGATTAATAGGCCAGATCCTCAAATTACCAGGAAGGTAATTTCAAAACAATAACAATCGTCCATACATGGAATTAGAGCCAACCGACGAACAAGCTCATAATATGTTCGAGGAACATTTTTGCCTCGCTTTCTCCTTAGTCCTTTTGTTCGTCTTCTTAGCCAGATCGTTCGCGCATCTATTTCCATCCTCTTCAGCGCCTCCAGGCTTAACGACTCTATCTACCTCTCGTTTCGACAATATACCAGCGAAGGAAAAGAACATACTCACCCATTCATAATATAAAAGACATAACATGGTTTCCGCCACTTTCAACATCAAACTCTTCCTAGTGACCCTCTGCTTGGTTCTTGCCCTATACCCACAGCAAGGTAATGCAAAGGCAATTGCCCAAAAGCGACAGGCTGTAGCTACTATCCAGAATAACTGGGTGACGGTTTGCGCACCTGGTACTGGAGATAAACCTAATCAGAAGCGTGATGATAGCGTTGCAACGCTTAACATCCAAAACAGCAGACCCACGAGAACCATTGACTGTGCATCTTCTACTGCAACCGCCACTGTTACAGCAACTGCTGCTCCTGATAACAACCCTCCTAGCAACAAAAAACCACCATCGTCCTGTAACGCTCAATGCTGGAGCGATTATCTCTGGCGTAAGTATTAGAATAAACATGATCAGGAATTCTGTCCCCATTGGCTTAACCAACCCGTTCATTTCACTAGATACCTATGGCTATGGCATTTCTCCTCAACTTGGTCTAATCGGCATTGTTTGTATACTCACCGGTCTCTATTTCATGGCGTTTGGCTTCCGTTGTTTCCGGGCTACTCTGGCACTGACTGGATTTGTCATCTTTGGTAAGTAATGCATTGCATATCATCTAGCAAGCTACACATCAAGCCAACTAATTAAAATTTAACATGTGTAGCGTGCATGACCTGGATTGGACTGACTAACAACGAGCCCTATCCCGGTTATCCTAATCAAGCTATCGTATACATTTGTGTATGTGTTGGCCTGGGTATCCTGGGTTCCATCATATTTATGTTCTTCTACTGTATCACGCTGTACTTTGTTGGCGGTAAGTGCAACCATATACCTTGGAGCATACATGTCACAACCCTGTTTGCTAACGTGAACTTCATTTTTACAGCCCTTGGAGGTTTCTACCTTGCTATTTTCATTTTGTCCTGGAAGGATAATTTGGTCATCACCAACGTAAGTTTCCCATTTATGGCCACAAAAATAACAATGCACGGAAAAGTTCAATGTTTTGATTTTTTTTTTTTTTTGGATATCAGAACGTTGCTCGTATTTGCTTCATAATAGGAGTGGCCATCATTGCTGGTGTATCGGTATTCTTACTAGAAAGATATATTATTATTTTTGCCACCTCCTTCATTGGCGCCTATCTCTTCATCTTTGGCCTCGATCTCTTCGTGCACACTGGCTTCATCAATGGCTTCCGTATCATTTTGGACCATAATTGGTGGCATAACGTGCAATACATGATAGATGTACATGTATACCTCATGTTGGGTGCTGTCATACTGCTGACCCTTATTTCTTGCGGTTGGCAATACTACTGGAACGTCATGAGACTTCATCGCTTCTTTGGTATCAACGTTGTGGAGGCCGTCCCTGTAAAGGCCTAAGCGTATACCAAGACTTAATTTTTTTTCTTCACCATACTTTCATGTACCGTTTTCTATTCTTCGACTCGTTTCAAAATCTACATCATAGCGAGAAATAAATGTATCGATATACCACCAGATTCTTCAACTTCATCATAAATGCCTCCGTAATTTTGATTTTGCTCACTGATGATTGGTTGTGGCACGAAAATAATCACGATGTTTCCACGCAGTCTCGATTCAAGTCACCACCAAACGTCATGCTACAAGTGCAAACGAAAATGGATCCGTTCATCCAACTGACAGAGGATTTTTCATTGCATTGGTAATAGTGAGTTTATTGGTTTTTTGCAGTACAGAAGACATCTAGTTGTTTTTTTTTTTAGTTTGTTTCCTCTGGGCGCATCATAGGGAACAAAAGAACCTCCTTAATGTTGTTGGAGTCGGTCAAGAACATGACAAGACGGTCAATACCCATACCCCAACCACCGGTGGGAGGAAGACCATATTCAAGAGCTTGGCAGAAGTTCTCATCAATAGCTTGAGCTTCATCATCACCAGCATCCTTATCCTTGGCTTGCTGAGTGAAACGTTCACGCTGGTCGAAGGGATCGTTCAACTCAGTGTAGGCATTGCAAATTTCCTTGGTGGCGACAAAGCATTCGAAACGTTCGCAAAGACCGGGGATATCACGGTGCTTCTTGGCCAATGGTGACATGACCATAGGGTGACCAGTGATGAAAGTAGGGCTAATGCAGTCGACTTCAATGAAATCACCAACGAGCTAATAAAAAATGAAGGATGCGCATTAATAACCAAAGCCAATTCTGTCATGCATCTCTTTTCAGCTTTCAATCAAATAAAATAATCATACCTTGTCAAGAAGACGAGCAGAAGTGCGGGGAGCACTGCAGTCAACGTTGTGCTTAATGCAGAGATCAGACAAGAACTTGTTGGTCTCTTCAGTTTCGAGAGTATCAGCAGATGGGAACTTTACACCAAGCTTCTCTTCAAGGGTAGTGATCATATCGACACGCTTGAAAGGAGCGGTGAAATCGAGCTCCAACTCAGGACCGTCAGGACCTTCGGGGTGGTACTTGACCTTGGTATCACCGGTCAAAGCCTTGACCATACCAGACAAAAGAGTCTCGGTGATCTCCATCAAGTCGTACATATCAGCATATGCTTGGTAGAATTCGCAAGAGGTGAATTCAGGGTTGTGGGTCATATCGATACCTTCGTTACGGAACTGTCGTCCAATTTCGTAAACACGATCCAAACCACCAACAGTCAACATCTTGAGGTACAATTCAGGAGCAATACGCATGAACATATCGAGCTTGAGATCGTTGTGATGGGTGATGAAAGGTCTAGCAGTGGCACCACCAGCAATTTGGTTCATCATGGGGGTTTCAACTTCAAGGAAATTACGTTCATCCAAGAATCTGCGGAGATAAGTGATGATCTTGGAACGCATAATGAACTTGTCGCGAACATTGCCGTTCATGATCAAATCAAGGTAACGCTGACGGTAACGGAGCTCTTGATCCTTGAAACCGTAGTTGGCCTTGGGCAACATACGCAAGCATGGGGAAAGCAAGATGATATCCTTGGGGAGGATGGAAAGTTCACCACGCTTAGATCTGGCAGGGACACCCTTTATACCGACGATATCACCACGACGCAACAAATCGTGAACGGCAGCGAAATCACGCTCAGAGTCGGAAGCTGAGGCCATCACCTGAAGCTTGACTCCCTCACCGTGCAAATCGTAAAATCGAAGCTTGGAGCTAGAAGCTCTCTTGTTGTGAATACGACCAGCAATATAAACAATCTTGTCATCCAAGCTCTCTTCGTTCTTGAGGTGAGAGAACTTTTCGATAAATTCGGGCAAGGTGGTATCAACTTGGAACTTATGGGGGTAAGGGTTGGGCTCTTGTGTTGTTCGAAGCTTGTTGATGTTCTTGGATCTGATCTCAAAGTATTGCTATGGTAACAACCTGCATTATTAAACACACCACGTTGATGTAATCACTTTCTGCTATTTACGTGAACGTACGTTGGGGTTAAGGTCTTCTTCACCTTCCTCAGCGCTCTTCTTAGCAACAGGAGCGGCAGGCTTGGCAGCGGCCTTGGCGGCCTTGGCAGCCTCCTTCTCACGCAGCTTCTGGCGTCTCTTCATCTCACTGGCGGATTAAAGTATCAGTTAGAATGAGCTGTCATATCGTTTGACAGTTTGTTAAAACAGTCGATTTGTAGGAATGAATGACAATAACGTACGACTTGGAGATCATCTCTCCAGTGACTGGATCCTTTTGGAGATTTTGTTCGCTGGTAACAGCGGCAGCAGCAGCTTCTTGTCCTGACATTCTGTTTAGAGAAATCAAACTACAGTAACTGATAAAAATCGAGTATTTTTTTATTTTTTTTTATTATTCGTTCCAGAAAAAAAATTTCAAAGCCAGTCAATAATGAACCTTCCACACAGTGAGTCACACTGATCGTTTGGTGTTCAAGAGCTTGTTCGTCGACTGCGGCGGTCAGCTTCATCCACCAAGTCCCATATGGTTTCCTCAGCCATATACTCATCCCATCGGTCGCTCATAGGTCGCCAGCCAGAACTTGTTCGAGGAGGATACTGAAAATTGGGTCCAAAGTTGCATGATACCACTCCGCCGCCATACACACTGACAGCTGGATAATAGCCTAAAGTACCGTCGTCTTTAATTGGAGGCTCTTCGGTCCATTGTTGTCTTCTCGCAGCGTCTTCCTCTTCTGCTGCGTTCCCCATCACCGATGTGGAACCAGCGTCATGTTGGGCTTTTCGTTTCTTACTGCGCCGGTTTCCTTTGATGGATTCAGCCAAGCGACCAAAGTCTTCATAATCAAACAAGTTATCGTACATTATGCCTTGGGATTTGCCATTTTTGAATATTTCGATTTGAGAATTTTCAAGCGTTCGAGGATTCCAGCCTTCCAAAACGCCCAAGTTTTTTGATGTCTGCTGCTGATACGAGTTGGCTAATGCCTCATATTCCTTGCTTTGCTTGTAATCCTTTTCTTCAAACCACAGAGCATCTTTATATGCAATAGGGATTCGTCGCCGAGTTGGACTTTTAAAGTTGGAAGTATCGCGTTCGGGAAGTCGTATCATTAATCCAATGACATCGCCCACTTCGAATCCTTCGCCGTAGTGTTCTCGCCTTGAGCTAAATAGCTTCTCGCCTGTGACATCGCGATAGCCATAACTGTAAGCATCAAATCCCACCGGAGCATCTAAACTTGCTGTCATAGGCATTAGCATTCAATCCCATAGTGCCTGATTTGAAAGATGAACACATACCTTCTCGCCTTGCCCAACCCAGTCGAACATGTGGACCATCGCTGGACATTCCTTGACCTGGTTGCATAGTTGCTTCCCAGTACCACGTTCCTTGTCGAACACCTACATTCGCTCTACACATACGCCAGCCTCGATCCGTTGTAAGCACCAAGCTGTCCCTACTAATGGAAGCGTATGGACTACGATCTGTAGTACTCAGTGTGCACCGGCTAATGTCATCTTGGCTGTATGCTAACAGCTTTAGCAATGGTGATGCTCGGCAAGGTGTATATTTGAAACCATATCGATTGTATGGGTGGTCGGCGGCTTGCGTTGATGTTTGCTGAAATGTTGTTACTACTGATGGGGTAGGAGAGGCGGTTGGCGACGGCGATGACACTGGTGTGCTGACTGCTGGTGCTTCCATCTTTAGTGGCCTCTCTTTCGTCAGTGGTTTTTGAACAACAGGAACTGCTTTAGCACTGGACTGTAGAGCAGACCAATTAGTAACGTTGTGGAAAAAAGTGATTACTACAAAAGTCATAAATGACATACTTGAACAATATTCGGCCGGACATTCCACAAATTGGCATCCACTAGGCAGAAGTCGGAGGCGGCGGTTCGGTGATGTTCATCGCGAGTTATAAACATATCTTTGGCTGTGTACAACGTGGATCCTAATGTTGCCCACCATGTAGTGGTTCGCGCTCTATCTGTACATATGCTTTTCCAATTTGCATCAACAAAGGGTATAATATGGTCCTTTTTGTTAAAAAAGAATCGATCAGGACGCCATTCCTGTTCCATGAGATGAGAGTTTTTACTAGTGTACAACGCTCGATCAGGTCCATTTTCGCGGACTACTTCTTGTAATATCAAGTTTGCAATGGCTGTCCAACAGATATCTTTCCAAGAAGCTGTGATGCGTTCGAAGAATTCCTCGTCCCTACACATTGCACATTGGAAGTTGTAGTTTGTCATAAAGGGAAGCGCGTGCGTGATTGGTTTTTGGAGGCAGTTGACATGATACCAATTTCGGCATCCTGTCGACAAAAGCATGGTGAGTTGAGGCAAACGATGGTCTAGAGAGGAATGAGATACATACTTCGGCATTGTATATTTGGTTCCAGTAAGCTGCGATCTCTACCACAGTAGCAATACGAATGCTCTTCATTGACTGTGTGGTGAGTATTCCATGTCAATGTGGATGGGTCCATTTGACCAGGAACGGAGTTGGCCATACGGGAAGGGTAGACAGCTTTTTTTTCTGCTTCGAATTATAAAAAAAAAAAATTTCCTCAAGTACCAGATATCCTTCAAGTTCAATAGTTGTCCATCACCCAGAAATGCCGAAATCAGTGCGAGATTCGAAAAAAGCGCCAGCAGCCCCGTACAAGAAAGGAGGAAAGTTAGCGAACGCTCAACCTAAGAAGTCTGCTGTTGCCCAAAAGCAAATGAACAAGAAGGGCATGAAGTTCCGAAATGAGGCTCTTGCAGATCAGATTGACGATCTCTTTACAGAAGTTAGTAGCAAGAAACCCAAGACGAAAACAAAAGTGGTTGACCATGAAAAGGTTGGTAGTTATCATGCATTGTATCTTCTTTAATTGCTGAATTGGTCCTAACAGTTGTCCGCAATGTAGAAAGCACAAGAAGTGGAAGCAGCTCAGAAGAAATACGAAGAGCTTCAAACAGATATGGACGATGCGCTGGCGCAGATCACTAAGCTTTAAGCGCACTATAGCCGAGACACGAAATTTATATACCTGAAGCAAGGAAGAAAGCTCAGATGACATTAATCGCACACCAGTCATCACCTACATACAGCATCACATCATATTAACCAAAATCCTGCATGCCACGAAATAATGTATAGACGTTAGATGGCTAGATTGCTTAAAGCATTTTTTATTTTGTTAGACGAATAAAGATGTAAAAAGAAAAAAGTGAAATTGATCAGCAGTTTTCAAAACACGTAAATTGAAGCGATCAATTGAAATAGAGGTCGAGTCCAGGCAAGATCAGTGACTTTAGAAGCACTTGCGATGGACGATGGAAGGACCAGACTCATCGTATTCCTATGTAAAATTATAGTTTAGTTTTAGTTTACAGAATTCACACGTAGTCCAACATGAAAAAAAAATGAAAATTACCTGTTTGCTGACCCACATCTGTTGGAAGGTAGAGAGAGAAGCAAGGATAGAACCACCGATCCAGACAGAGTACTTACGCTCTGGGGGAGCAACAATCTTGATCTTCATGGAGCTAGGAGCCAATGCGGTAATCTCCTTCTGCATACGGTCGGCAATACCGGGATACATGGTGGTACCACCGGACATGACGATGTTGGAGTACAAGTCCTTACGGATATCGACATCACACTTCATGATAGAGTTGTAGGTAGTCTCATGGATACCAGAGGATTCCAATCCGATAAGAGAAGGCTGGAAGAGAGCTTCAGGAGCACGGAAGCTGTGAAGGGGTGTTAAGTACGGATATGGACTCCTCCATCCAAGAAAGTATATATCAATTCTCGCACTTACCGCTCGTTTCCGACAGTGATGACTTGACCATCAGGAAGTTCATAGGACTTCTCGAGAGCAGAGGACTGAGCAGCAGTCTGCATCTCTTGCTCAAAGTCCAAAGCGACATAGCAGAGCTTTTCCTTGATATCACGAACGATTTCACGCTCGGCAGTGGTGGTGAAAGTGTGTCCACGCTCAGCAAGAATGCGCATCAAGTAGTCAGTCAAGTCACGACCAGCCAAGTCAAGACGAAGGATAGCGTGGGGAAGAGAGTAACCTTCGTAAATGGGGACAGTGTGGGAAACACCATCACCAGAGTCAAGAACGATACCGGTGGTACGACCAGAGGCATAGAGAGACAAGACAGCCTGGATAGAGACGTAGAAAGCAGGAGAGTTGAAGGTCTCAAACATGATCTGGGTCATCTTTTCGCGGTTAGACTTGGGGTTGAGAGGGGCCTCAGTGAGCAAGACGGGATGTTCCTCAGGAGCAACACGAAGTTCGTTGTAGAAGGTGTGATGCCAGATCTTCTCCATATCGTCCCAGTTGGTGACGATACCGTGCTCAATAGGATAACGGAGGGTCAAGATACCACGCTTGGACTGAGCTTCGTCACCAACGTATGAGTCCTTTTGTCCCATACCGACCATAACACCTTGATGGCGAGGGCGGCCTACGATAGAAGGGAACACCTGAATAGAAGAACGAAATCAGTCTACATCTTCAAGATGCCGCATCATCCAGGCGAAACGTTCCTGCAAAACTTACAGCGCGAGGGGCGTCATCGCCAGCAAAACCGGCTTTGCACATTCCAGATCCATTGTCGATAACAAGCTACATACGGAGGCAGAGATGTGTGAGATCAGGGCAGAACAACTGTTAATGAGCAGTGAAAACTTACAGCAGCAACTTCGTCCTCCATGATTGATAGTAAAGATATCCACTTCTCGTAAAGCTGTCAATGACTGATTTCCAAATAGGCGATTTTTTACAGTACAATAGTATATAAGACATTTCTGAAACGTGCCAGAAGAAAACCTGGGTGATGACGTAGAAGAGCCCCGTTTACTACGAGCTCAGCAGTTGGGAGCTGTTAGATTGAGAGTAAGGGAGCTGCGAATAATTCCTATAGGTACTATGGCCTCGCTGCATACCATTGCCTTTATGACTCCCTCGTGAAGGAATCCTGCTTGCCAAGTCGTCGCGGTAATACGTCATGCGTACCCACGACCTTGCACCACAAACTTTTTCAGCCAATCGTCAACAAGGCAAGTATTTTATCCGCGCAAGCAAGCCGCACGGATGTACAAGATCGGGCGTTACTCAGATGAAAAAATGTTCAAACTCTGTGTTGTTACCATACGCGTTTCTCAAGTAAATGAAAAATGGTCGCTCTCTGCTTTGCTTCTAGGAACGTCATATTTGACCTGAGCATAACTTCCTGAAATTCTCACTATGAAATAAAGCTCTGTGTACCCCAGTCACGAACCCTGCAAAAGGAAAGATCACAGCCGAGGAAAAAAAATGTATAAATACACCGGGTTGACCTTCTTTTTATCTGCCAAACAATGACTATCGACACTTTTGAAGTGCCGAGCTTCACGCCAGAGCAGCGACAGAAGTTGAATGAAAAGCTCAGCGATATCATCTATCCTCATGAATTCGAAAAAAATGTCGGGTGGACATATGGTGCTCCCAAATGGGCCGTAGAACCTATGGTCAATATATGGCGCAACGAATTTGATTGGGAGGAGTCGAGGAAGGAAATGGCTCGCTGGCACCACCTCAAGGTAAACATTGATGGCGTTCGGATCCACTGTGTAAATGAAACGTCAAAACAGCCTGGAGCTATTCCCATTATGCTTCTACACGGATGGCCTTCAACGTTCTATGAGTATCACAAAGTCATTGAGCCGCTCAGGGATGGCGCTGGTGGTGCACAGGTAACTAGTTATTAGTCATTGCAAGTGGAGGGCGACACTGTTTATTAACGCATGACAGGCATATCATGTTGTGGTTCCTAGCTTGCCCGGATATGGATTCTCGGATCCTACGCCTACACCTGGATGGGGAGTGGCAAAATGTGCTGAGACGTTGCATAAGTTGATGCTGGAGTTAGGGTACACCAAGTACGGTAAGTTTTGCGAAGACGAGATTATTGTTGTCAATATGGAGTCGAGCACTTATAGCATGTATAGTTGTTCATGGAACGGACTGGGGTGCCATGATTGGAATGCATATTGCTACCACGTACGCTGCCAACTGCAGAGCTTATCATACAAATTTTATGCTGGTCATGCCCCCTATACCCACTCTCAGCAATATCGTGACGCAACCAGTGCGAGTGGTAAAGTTTTTGGCCTGTATGCTTCTTGGTGGCGATGCGGTTTATGGAAAGGACAAGCTCAGAGTACTCGGCCGCTCATTTGCGGATATCGACCGCGATCGTGACTCAGGTTACCGTGCTATCCAAGGAACGAAACCTTACAGTCTCTCCTATGGTTTGAGTGACAGCCCTGTTGGCCTGTTAGGTAAGTTCTTGAGTCTCCTTTACGGTATTTCATACAATGCATAGGCATAACCGAACATCGTCAACCACCTCTGCAGCTTGGTTATTGGAAAAATATCATAACTGGACTACTCATACGGGCGACAAGGAATCGTCGGTGCTACCACCCACAATCGATGCCAAAGAATTTTTGACTCAGGTCACCATCTACTGGATGACAAACAGTATCTCCTCATCGATGCGACTCTATTACGAACGACTTATTGAGCCAAACATGGACAGTGCTTTTTACACTAAAGTGACAATTCCAACTGGCGTTTCTTCGTTCCCAGACGAGGTGTCCAAGGTATGTCAGTTAATTGATTTGAGGTAGACAGAATACTGGTGGCTAATAACAGGAACTTGCTATCTTACTAGATGCCTAGGGAGTGGGTTGATTCACAGGTCAATTTGGTCCAGTATGAAGAACATCCTAGCGTAAGTAGATAAGGTGCCGTGTTTCTCACATGCCGTACGTGTGCTAATGAGAGACCAACTAGGGAGGGCATTTTGCTGCTTTGGAAGAGCCACAGCTTCTGACCCATGACATCCAACGATTTGGCAAGAAAATTGCTGCCGATTTACAATGACCACTACCAAACACAGCGCAATAAAACCAAGGAATCGTGTTTCAGTGATTGCTCATATGCCTTAACAAGAATGATTTATTCAAGTAAAATAAAAAGAGGTATATATCGCTGTCAGCTCTTCAAGCAGCATGATACGTGCAGACGCATACACTATTCCACGATTCGATTTCGTAAAAATTCCATGATTGACTCTGTACCAGCTATAAGAGTAGCACGTCGAGGAACACGGAAGCTGAGAGAAATGCAAAGTACATAATGAACACCGAGTCATCATCATCGCAAAGGCTGAACACCAGAGTCAAACTTACCAGTTACCGTCCAAGTTCAGTTCCTTGATGCTTGTCACTTTACCTAGTAGCGGAGGCACCTGTGCAATATCATTGTTTCCAAGATCAAGGACGCGGATTCCAGGAAAACTGTCTGGATCGATGGTTGTAATTTTGTTCGTGTTGACACTGAGATTAGTAAGGCCAGGAAGGTATTCAGTGAGACGAGCAGGGACTTCCTTCAAGCGGTTGCAACTCAAGTTGAGATTTGATAGTAGTGGTGCAAGATTATCCTGGGTACTAGTGAACGTTTGAATTTGGTTGTTACTGAGATTTAGCTCCTTCAGCGCGGGAAGCTGGAAGCTAAGCTCGAACTTGGTCAACTTATTGCGATGCAACGACAGAGTAACCAATGTTGAGGAGAAATGTGACAACGATGAAGGAAACTCGCTCAGTAAATTTTGATCTACAGTCAAGGTGTGAATATATGAAGAATGCATGATGAGCATGAAAGAAATCTCTTCTTACCCAATCGAACGTGAGCGACTGCAAAGTCAACGCTTTCCACCATTTCAGCTGACAGCTCTTGTAATTGCTGCTTTGTCAAATCCAAAGTCTTGTTTTTGACGTTTTGGGGATCTGCTGTTGGTGTCAGTTTCTTGGAAGCCATAATAGAACTTGCGTCAGCAGCAGAATCATCCAGTTGAATATTTCGCAATTTCGTATTGGTTTCCAAGACAGAGTCGCCTGATTCGTATAGTTAGCTTTCGAATCCTATGAAAACATAATCCAGTATCATCCCTACCTCCGGCTTTCAGACTGTCGCGCAATGATTTTAGAACTTCCATTGATCCAGACATATTCCTTGGTGCAGACCGAAGCGGGTTTCCTTCCCAGCTGATGACCTGCAAGTTTGGCATGGCTCCAAGACCGGCAGGTATGGATTTCAATTGATTGTTACTGAAATCCAAACGCTTCAGGTTCTGCAATTGGAGTATGGAACTGGGTATATCTTCAAACACATTGCTAGATATATCAATGATGGAAAGATTGACAGCCGTCACCTCTACGTTATCTAGGTGGTTTAAACGATTGCGGCTTAACAAAAGTTCATAAAGATTCTCCAAAGATGCATCATCGCCGAAAGAAAGCACTTGAAGCTTATTGTGATGAAGATCAATCCTTTTGAGATTTAGCTTTCCATCTAATTCCTCTTATTAATATCTCAATCATAAACTCGTACCGCAATATTTGATGCCATCATATAACTTACTTATGATCAGTTTCTGGAGACTATTATTTGCCAGCTCCAAGTCTTCTAGTATATTGCCGAACTTTGACAGCATCCCTTTAGGGAGGTCAGAAAGTTTGTTACCATTGGCAAGTAAGCGTCGCAGGGAAACTAGACTTTCCATCTCTTGAGGTAAGCGCGTCAGGAGATTATCGTTTACATTCAATGTGTCCAATGACGTCCACTTGGCTATATTGGGTCCGAAGGATTGAATCTTGTTTCCAGCCAAATTAAGCTCTTTTAGTTTTTCGAGACTGTAGAGCTGATCAGGAATCGCTTCGAACCCATTGATGGAAAGGTTGACGTATGTAATGTTTTTAAGATTTCCAAATGTATTCGGTAGACTTGTCAGCCGGTTGTTATGAAGCTACCATGGGATTAGAATATTGACATAAAACCAAAATAACACCATCATGATAGTCACTTACATCTACATGGCGAAGAGCAAGAAATTCTTCGCCTATTCTCTCACTGATGTTATTAAGCTGGTTGTCAGCAGCTATGAAGCGATTCAGCTCTTCCAGATCAGACCAAGCGTCACTACCACCACTCAGGTCGATTGTGATAGCATTTGGATCAACATGATACCTACATAGAGACTATAAATTTGTTGATCCTAGCTTACAATATCGTTTTACATTAACACCTACATATTCCACACAGCGTCGGGAATCTCATTCAGATTTCGGTTAGAAATATTTAGTTTACCGCTGGACTTGGCTTGCTTGATCAATGTTTCGATTTTGCTTGTGCTTGGTGGAGTGTGACCAAAGGCCTCTCCGCGGTCTAATGTGTCATCCCAGCTATAGCTTGGGGCTCCTTTAAATGGCATGGGAACTTTTTGAGGTCTTTTGGAAGCCTTCAACTTGTCTTGTTCCTGCTGTGCCTTTATTTTGGCCCTTTGCTGAGCCATGAAATCTTTAACACCGGATGACGGCTTGGTGCCGGATGTACTTCGTGCCGCGCGGGATGAGGAATTCGACGTAGACGCATTGTCGCTTTGATTGGCTACGCTCGACGTCGATCGTGGATGCCCACGGCTTGGAATTGTCATTGGCTGAGTTGTGCGGTTGCAGGAAAAAAAAAAGTACGACTATCATTTTTTGCAACTCTGGTATCATTAAAAAAGTTTATTGTACAAGTCTAGAGCATCTACTTTAACATAATATATTAGTCTAATTCGTTATCACTTTGGAGACTCCCAGTAATTTGACTAGCTTCTTCTGTTCCTTGACGATCTTTTCCACCTCCTCCAACAGATTGGCCTGCTGGGGCTGTTCTAGTGATTGAAGCTGATCTACCAGCCTTTGCGCAATATCCAGCATGCTACTGATTTGCTGCAGGTTTATTCTGGCCTTTGCCTTGTCTGGTATGACATCGGGGTGAAATGCATTGTTGGATGGTACGGTGATGGGTTCATGTGACGGAGTAACTACTGGCGGTGTCCAGTGCACCGGAGTTGGTCGTGGTATAGTGGCCAGTACACTGGCATATCGTACATGTCTGCACAATGATCTAGTCCTTGATATATTATACATGGAGGGTTATCAGGTACAAGTAATAAAAAAAAAAGAGATCTGTTTCATGAACATCAAATCATTTTATATAATTTAAGGTATCGTCAGCTGCACCAATCATTTGTCATTTGCCAAAACCCACCTGAGACCCGAAAAAGTATCAGTATTAGCAATCTTCCAAATTCATACCTTCTTTCCTAAAACCAGATGTCTTTCATCGTCATTTTCGTTTGATATGAGTTTGGACGACATCAAAACAATATCATCACTATAACAGCCATACATTGGCAGACAAAAGGTATTTTGTATTATTTGTATTATAGACACTTTTCAAATGTAAGGATGTAAACATCTCGTTTATGCTTATCGCGCCTTATGCAATATCTTTATCATCAAAATCGTCCTGAAAATCTAAGTGAAAGAAAAGAGAGATGGTGTGAGCTCATAGAATTAGTGGGAAATCGAAAGTTTGATGACGAAGGGCATTGGACCATAATTGGCAGAGCAATCCATACCATTAAAAAAGCCTTTGTGTACGATTTTTTCGTTCTGTATAGTCATACGGTCTTCGTCTTCATGATCATCATCGAGCACTATTCGAGATCCTCGTCGTGACCAGTCTCCTTCTTGGTCCGTGAATCCAGCATCCTCAATCATAGGATCGTCAAATCCCTCTAAAGTGGGCTAGTCAGCGTCCCGCCAGCGGTAGTTACGTTGCAAGGTGAGAATTGCCCGCTTACCATCACCATTCACGTCCCAGTGGGTATCGCTCATTCTATGCTTTCGTAAGTTTGATGAGGAGGAGACTGTTGGCTGTTGAATTGGGGGCAAGTGGTTGGAAGTTGACGAATCGCCCTCGTCCTTGTTCATACAATGCAGCAGGCGGTGTCTTGCTTCGGAGAGGGAATTTGAAGAGGTGGCTGGCTTTTCGCAAAAAGCAGTCACTTCGATTGGGAACCCTGTGCAACACACCCATCCATGCAGCAGCTACACAATCAACCTCAAGGATAGCATCAATGAAAGTGAATGCCTTTTGATATATTTTATTAACAAGGACTTTGGTCTATTTTCCTTTATAAACTGGCGCACGTTTCTCACGGAATGCCGTCAAACCTTCCATTCTATCCTCAGTAGGTATAACTTGAGCATAATAAGATTGTTCAATTTCTAGGCCAGTGTCACTGCAAGCGCACAATACTTGATAAGTTAATCTATCCACGTTCGCTGTTATAGCTTTATATCGACTTACATGTCTGCTTGAAGACCTTTGTCGATGGCCATCTTGGCCATGCGCATAGCAATAGGACCCTGAGGAAGCATGCTCTCAGCCAGTGACAATGCTTTTGGGTAAGAACTTTCTTCAGTTGCGTAGTTTACAATACCTACGGGGTGTATCCCGATGAGTATGCAAACCAATACTTTATTCTGTGGTGGTATGGCAAGCTTCACTTACCACATTCAAAGGCGCCTTGAGCAGTAAGGGTCGCGCTGGTAAAGATTAATTCTTTCGCTTTGGCAGCACCGATCAAACGAGGAAGGCGCTGGGTACCGCCTGCACTAAAAAATAGTTCGCAATATCAGTATTCTACTGTGAATACAATCTTACTATAAAAGTGTACATACCCCGGAATAATAGCTAATCTAGTCTCTGGTAATCCAATTTTTGCCTTGGCGCCTATGGTGTAATCACTGAGTTAGACACGTATAATTCATGCTATATTCGTGATACGCTATTTCTCACTCCGTACCAGCAACTCTTAAATCGCATGACAATGCCATTTCTAAACCTCCGCCTAACGCAGCTCCGTCGATCACAGCTATGGTTGGGATGGGTAAAGTCTAGTATTGATTCGACGCAATTTAGCCGGCTAAGAATCTCTAGAACTTTAAGTCTTATAACGGCCCAATTGGACCCGTACTCACCTCCAGTTCTCTATACGCCTGTCTCAAATTATATAGGAACTCGGTGACCTGAGGTGGCGACATCCCCGCACGTTCCTATACATGTGAAATATTGAACAATTAATTTACTGTAAGGTCTTCTCAAACATCCATGATTCGCTTTTTTACCTTCAAGTCTGCGCCGGCGCAGAATACTCCATCCACCAAGCTATTCAGGATCAACACTCGAGGTACCTCACTAACATAACAGAGATCCATGACCACATCAGTGAATCAAACATATATTTGTAATTCAGTTCAAACCGTGTCTCTCGCATACCTAGAAAATCTAGCTTCCTTGAGCGCTTCCCTAAACTCTTGTAAAAACTTGACCGAGATAGCATTTTTGGCTTTGGGACGGTTGAGGTTGAGAACAGCAATGCCTTTGGAAGAGCCACCGAGCATTTCCAAATAAACGTCTCTTTCAGACGTTACAGCAGAAGTATTGAGCCATCTCGAGTTGAAAATGGGCTGAATGCGCGTAACAGGACGAAGTAGACGAATGGTGTTGAACATGGTTGAAGGCAGATAATCGTGGGAAAGCTGGACGCGATGTATTTGGCTGGTAGAAATACAGCCCGTCAAAGAGCATTTAAGAGATCACATGTGACGCTCGGAACGGTAGTAAGCGGGCCAAGTTCTGATTGGCTGTCATTTATATATCAGATTATCACGACCGACTGCTATTGGCTGACGTGGTGGTATAAGTTACAACTGGCGTTTCAAGGCACCACAACCCCCACAAGCGGATTTAAACTCCCCACATTCAGCCAGCCAAGCTGCAATATCAAAACCTGCGTTTCTCGTTTCTCCTTTCCTCTTCCCTCTTCCTTCACTTTACTCAACATGCTTTCTGTTGCTGCTCGTTCTCGCACAGCCATCTCTGTAGCAAGCTCTCGCTCTTTCCTCTCTACATGGTCTTCAGTTCCCCAAGGTAACCATCGCTGTTTTTCTTTTATTTGACTTGTCCAACCCGAACAATCGTAGATTGACACGCTGTGCAGGTCCTCCTGATGCCATTCTCGGTGTCACTGATGCTTTCAAGAAGGATAATGATCCTCGCAAGATGAACTTGGGTGTTGGTGCCTACCGTGATGATAATGGCAAGCCTTTTGTTTTGAGTTCCGTTCGCAAGGTAAGCTACACAAATAAGATTTTGACTTCTGTGTGGCCGGAAAAATACTTATTACCCCATTTAAACGTGCTACTTCATTAGGCCGATAAAATCATCCTTGAGAAGGGCCTTGACAAGGAATATGCTGGCATCACTGGTTTGCCCGATTTTACCAAGGCTGCTGGTGAGCTCGCTTATGGTGAAGACAGCGCTCCCATCAAGGAGAATCGCGTAAGTTTTTTGTTTTTTTTTCGAAATTTTGATGACTATGCAAGCGTTGTGGACACAGAAATTCTAACATTAAAATTCAATATCCGTGACTCATCGGCATTCTAGTTGGCTATTACACAATCCATCTCTGGAACTGGAGCTCTTCGTATTGGTGCTGCTTTCTTGAGCAAGTGGTATCCCCATGCCAAGAAGGTCTTCCTTCCCAACCCTACCTGGGGTAACCACATCCCGATTTTCGGTGACTCTGGTATGCAGGTCGAGAAGTACCGTTACTTTGACAAGTCCACCAATGGATTGGACTTTGGCGGTATGATTGATGATCTCAAGGTTTGTGAAATTCATGTAACTATGTTTGAAGGGACATAGACAAGTATAGAATCTGACCTCTTTTCCGTGTTGTTTTGTTATGATTTGGTTCTCTCTAGAATGCTCCTAAGAACTCTGTTGTTTTGCTCCACGCTTGTGCCCACAACCCCACTGGTGTTGACCCCACTCAAGAGCAATGGGACGAGATTGCTCAAGTCGTCAAGGTAAGAATGAGATCTCAATGTTGATCCAAAGGAGATTGCGCGAATGGGTCAATGTTCTAACCAGGTCGCGTCACACATAGGAACGTGAGCACTTCTCCTTCTTCGACATGGCTTACCAAGGTTTCGCCTCTGGTGACTGCACCCGCGACGCTTATGCTCTTCGCAAGTTCGTTGATGGCAACCATCCCGTTGTCCTCTCTCAATCCTTCGCCAAGAACATGGGTCTCTATGGTGAGCGTGTTGGTGCTTTCTCTGTTGTCTGCGGTGACGCTGAGGAGAAAGCTCGTGTCGACTCTCAGGTCAAGATTTTGATTCGCCCCATGTACTCCAACCCTCCTATCAACGGTGCTCGTCTCGTCAGCACCGTTTTGAACACTCCCGACTTGAAGCAGGAATGGCTCGGTGAAGTCAAGACCATGGCTGATCGTATCATTGACATGAGACACAAGTTGAGAAACCATCTTGAGAACGACTTTGGTTCCAAGGTCCACTGGAGCCACATCACTGAACAAATCGGTATGTTCTGTTACACTGGTTTGAAGCCTGAGCAAGTTGACAAGCTCCGTGATGACTGGCACGTCTACCTTACCCGTGACGGCCGTATCTCCATCGCTGGTATCTCTTCCCACAACGTCAAGTATCTTGCTGAGGCCATCCACAACGTCACCAAATAAGTGCAGCAATCGATATATGAAGAAAAGGAACATCCCCCACTATGACCATACACTCTTAAAAAAAATGCTAGTTAGGATACAGTTTCGATATGGATACAGTTTTGAATGATTAATTGTATATTTCCTCCTCCTTTTCTATTAGTACATCTTTTGTTTTGTGGTACAAAAAAGAACTAAAAACATAACGAAATTGCTCCTGCTGTAGATCAGTAGAACAAATATGATCCTGCCTGTCTAAACTCTGTCTTATTCCTGTCCGAGAAATCCTTTCAAGACATTGACTGTAAACTCACCCAGCTTGGGTACAGTGTATCCGCCTTCTTGAACGAATAGTGTCGGTCTACCACTGGTACCTTTTGCTGTTGCCAGTATCTTACCCATCTGTGTGTATGCGCTGGCGTCTGAAAAATGTATGACTCCGCCAACTGGGTCTTCACACCAGGTGTCAAATCCAAGCGATACAACCACCACGTCGGCTTTATATTGAACGACGGCATCGCTTTCCAGAACTGCCTTAAGTTTTGCCAAATATTCTTCGTGCGTAGTGTTGGCTGCATCGATGGGAATGTTGATATTGTAGCCTTCACCTTTACCAACGCCAATCTCTTGGTCAGATCCAGTGAAATAAGGGTAATCCGGATAAGCGTGCAATGAGACATAGAAGACATTATCAGTATCGTAGAACATGCTTTGCGTTCCATTTCCACTACATCACAAAAGGATAAGCTGATGATGAGTACATAGTGGTAACTTACAACTTTCGCCTCCACTTGGCCATATATGACTTACTGGTGGTAATCAACATCCACTATCAACACCTTTTTCTTGACTTCCAAGCCCCCTGTCGTGGTTTGCTCTTCACCTTCTAACAACTTCTTTGCAGACTGTAGGTCATGGTCGTTGAAGAACTGTGCAGCGATGG
This sequence comes from Umbelopsis vinacea, assembly GCA_016758895.1. Lineage (NCBI taxonomy): Eukaryota > Fungi > Mucoromycota > Umbelopsidomycetes > Umbelopsidales > Umbelopsidaceae > Umbelopsis > Umbelopsis vinacea. Next base: position 528,835 of record JAEPRA010000003.1, on the reverse strand, counting down.
CAGCATTGTTCAGGTAACAGAAGCCACCAGATGCTGCTTTGCAAGCGTGATGTCCTGGTGGTCGGCAGAGTGCATAAGTGACAACCGGCTCGTTACCACCACTTTGCTCTAGTTCCAATAAACGATATGCAGCCGTCAACGCGACATTTGCGGAAGTGATGGCAGCTCTCCAAGTACCTATTCATGACTAATATCAACCTACAGATAACTGATAATTGAAATCCACAAGATATGACACATACCATCCACAATCATGGTTCCTAAATCAAAAGCATAGGTTGACACTTTGGCTTCTATGGAGCTGTTAATAGATGCCTTCCATGTCTGGTTGGGTAGGTGCTCGACTAGAGCAGGGTGTGGGAAACTGTCGGGCAATACGCCAATCGGTGTACGACCGGCGGACACCCATTCTTCATAAGCCGTCTGGAGATAGGCAACAAAATCAGGACTATGGACTCGTAATATAGGAGCTAGACCAAAGTCTTGGTGTGGGATCAAATTGAAAACGTTTGGTTCCTTGATAAGCGCTGCATGGATTGATACAAGTCGTGCTGGGGATTCTACAATTGAAAGAAAAGCGAATATCAGGTATCTTATCAGGGCAGGCCAGACGCGGTGAACACATCAACGCTATATCCAATGCATACCGCTATGTGGTTGCCAGCGTCCAGAACTAACTTCAAATGGAGGATTATGGGAAAGACAGATTTCTGAATATACAAAGTCCATGCTGTTAGCCAAGAAAGAGTGGAAGAAGAAAGGAAGGGAGAAATGCACCTTTTGTCGCTGCGAGGTATTTTAGCAGGTCTCGTGATAGAAGACTTTGTTACCGTGCATGGCGGAGAGCTACTGCATATTCATCAAAAATAGCAATTGAGTTGGACGCGACTGCCTGGGTTGAATATGCTGTGAATTCATGAACCCATATACTGAATGATCTTCCGACGCTCTCTCGCATTACCTTCGACTCATTCGCAGCAAAGTCATTCCTGCTTCCGTTGTTTGCCATTACGGCCATGGTCAGGGCAAAGCGGATTCACGAGGAAGCTTTTGTTTCAGTTCAGTTACAAGTCAACCACATACTGCATAACAAACACTATAGATCATACATCTCTCAAAGACGGCAGTAATAGAAATTCAAATACGGTATATTAACTTAGTTGTACTTTGTTTCAATACTTTGGTTTTACTCTTTTAACAACGAAAAAAAAAATTGGTTTACAGAAATACAGTGTGGATAATCTTATGAAGGCAAGGTTCCTCGCAGTGGTGGTAACGAAGGAGTGGGGGTTGAATGTACGGGGGCAAAGTAGTCGTCATCATATGAAGGTTTGGACTTTTGCTTAGATGCTGGTAGTGGTGGGGGTAACATTTGCTGCTCCTGTGGTGGCGCTTGAGCAGCTATATTGGAACCCGAAGGGAATTGAGCACTTTGCTTTAAATATTGTTTGACGACATCGCAATTGCAAGTTCCATGAGCTAAAAGCTGGTTTTTTAGAAACATGGCTTCTTCCTTCAGTTGGTTGACCATATTGAATAGCTTCTTGTTGTCTTCTATGACTTTATCTGATCTTTCCTCGAGTTCAGTGATCCAAACCTTTTTCTTTTGTCTGCATTTGGATGCTAGCATTCAGAGAATATGTTTAGTTTCGAGACAATTTATCTTTCAAGTAGGAATGACGTATGTGCTTACCTGCTACACGGTTTCGTTCAAGGAATCTTTGTCGTCTTTCAACGGCTTCTTCACCGTCATCAGAGTTGTGACGCTTTCGGTCCATGCCAAAGTCTGAGATATCAGATGAACTGGATTTATCTTTATTACGGCGAGATTTTGTATTTGGTTGACCATTTTCTTGTTTAATGATCAAAGTAGAACTGTTACTGGAAGCAGGCATGGACGTATGCTGTGCTGGCTTCGATGGCTGGTATGAATGGAACGAAAATTGATGTGGCTGAAAGCGTTGTGCTCGTGTTCTGGTGGTAGTAGGTGCCGACTGCTGTCGTTTGACAGATTGCTTTTCCTGTAATTGCCGCTGCTTCTTCAATTGTTGACTTTCAATCTCGACTGCTTTTGTAAGCGCCTTCATTCCGGTAACTTGTTCACCGGAGGACGCAGAGGTTTCAGAATCCAATGACGAGTTCGACGATACAGGTAGTCGGTTGATATCTTGCGTCCGGCGCTGATTGGCTCTTTGTTGAGGAGGGGTGTGTGGGGTATCTGATTTCTTTTCGTCTTTGTCAGTATTGATGCTTTTGGCCGCCGGTAGGTATTCCTTTGAAGATGGTGGGGTGGGTGGGGAGTCTTGTTTCGTTGTGGTATTATTTTCTTTTGCCTTTTGCACTCCAATGTAATCAAAAGGATTCATTTCGTTGGCAAAAGTACTAAGTGATGGCGTAAAGTTCCATTCTCCACACTCCATGAGAAATCGAGTAGGTGTAGATATTATTCCATCTAGAGTTTATATACAGCGTTAGCAACAAATAAAAGCAGGAGACGCTTCCTCCTTGTAATGTCCCTTATATAGGACTAGTTTCGAAGAAGTGATGCATCTATGAAAGAAACTTTTGTTGCTAAAATACTTCACCTTGACCTTCACTTCCAGTTACTTGAAGTAGCGAGGTTGACGACATAGCGGCTCGGGTCGACGATTGTTCCAGTTCGGATCAGTTGAAGTTTGAGTAAGAGTAAATGATAATGAAATTAAAAAAAGCTGAGAAATAATAATAATGGGTAACAAAAAGAACGATATCTTTTCCGCTCCAGGTTCAAAGTAATCGTTATGTGCGATGAAGTCGTGGTAGCTGGGATTGAACATTGTCATCATAACGTCATACCCTAAAGCGGCAGCCAATCAAATTTTGTAGCTGTAAAGTGGTCCTTGAATTCGATATGATGGGGATGGGTTGTGACTTTTCCATTGATCGACGCCGCCTACGGTGAATTTGAGGAAATCTCATATGGTACAAACGCCTCATAATGCGTCGATCTGATCGATTTGAAGTATACAGAGCTGAAGTTACAAAAAAAAGTCTTTTGAGCACTCATTCAAAGCCTATTTGCACATTAACAAGAAATCTTACAGCTTATGGACTTTTGATCTTATGCCGGTATTTTGCTCTGTGGTTTTTTTTTTTTTTTTTTTTTCAAATTGAAAGGCACATTTTGGGCATCAAGGAAAATGTACACGTGACTTGATTGAATACTGTGCCTTTTTTCATCTTTTTTTTTTTTTTTTTTTTGGCAGAGGATAATTTTCGGGCCAAAGCGTTGAAAGAAAAAAAAAAAAAAAAAAAAAAGAAAAAAAGAATCAACAACAGATTTCACTCCTTTTACCGAGATTATCATTTTGCATCATTGGGGTTTCTCATTACAGGAAACTCTAAAATATGCGACGAAAGGGAACAGTAATACCAGGGCAGCGACTAAAGGGTCGTCCACCTACTAAGAACGCTATAAAGCCAATACGGAATGACAACCCTTCCACGGACCTGGGCAAGCGCAATCGCTCCTTGACGACGTTTCTTAAACGTGGAATACCAGCCGACAACCATGAGGAAGGCGACAAACACAATAGTCAAGATTTTCATAAGCGACTGCCCGTAGATCAATATCGAAAACTGGAAGAAAACAATTTGTCTATTCAAAATTGCTATGCGTCTTTGCTCAACTTAATTGAAGCGGTATATCCGCCACTTGTATGTCCAGTATGCTGTACAACTTTTTTAAGCCAAAAAGAAGCTGATAATCATAATAGAGCAGCACATCAAGCACTTCCTCGCTTTCCTTGCATGCACCCCCATTGCGATATGATCTTTCAGTCACGAGGCGGCCTCCGATTTCACATATCCAAATCGCACATTGTTGAGAGAAGTCGCGGAAGACCACCACGAAATCCCACCTTACTACACCATGGAGGTCCTCGACAGGGACATTTTGCTTCTGGCGAACCAATCCAATCAAAAGCATCTTACACTTTGGATAGTTTACCAACATACTCTTTAGAAGACACTCGAGATCATTTCAACAACAGCTCTTTGACAGACACAACGCATAGCCCTGACCAATCTACATTGTATACACGAACAAGTCACCAGGTGTCTGAAGACTTGCCATCAGACGAACATCATAGTCGCCCTCCAAGTACCCAACCTCCCGTCATTACGGAACATCGTCCTTCGCTGACAGATAATGGGTCTTCTAGCAGAGCTAGTCCAGATTCCGATACCACAATATCTGCTGCTAGCAGCACATTACCTCATATCAAAGTCTTGCAATGGCCCACCAAGATACCTAGAAGACGAAAACCTAGTTTGTCAGCAGCGTCTGAAGTCCTTTTGAATGCCGTTTACGACCCATTACGCTGCCCCAGCTGCCGAGCTAGTTTCCCACGCAAAACCAATGTCATCAAGCATCTAGTAGAATTTCACCAAGGAGAGGAGCCATATCGTTGTATTTTTCAGCGCTGTAGTCATCCCAAGCGCTATGCTACTCGTGAAGGCTTAATATACCACATTCTAAAAAGCCACGACGAAAGGCAGGATGATGAGACTGAGAGTGATGACGCCCGAACACAAACTGATACTGAAGACGTCGAAAACACGGTATCCGATCATGGAAGCAGTACAGAGACTGAGATGTAAACAAGCTCTGATCCTTCCCCAATTCATAATCCATTCCCTGCCTTGTAACAACATCCTACCAATCCTTTCTTCCATACACTGCCAAAATTGTATAGTAATTCACCATTCTGCCAGCATCTCCAACAACATAAATAAAAAAAGTAAAACTTGTATTACAAATAGACAATTTTCTTTTATGATGATGACTGCAGTTGTTGGTACTCTTTTTGTATTTTCTTCTCGACAGCCGTTCGAATAAATGCATGTACACGTTCTGATGCGTGCTTACACGCCTCCAGGCAAGAAAAGTACTGTGCAAGATAAAGCATTAGTACATGTCTTTAAGCGAAAGCGAATCGCAACAGATCAACGGAATTCATTCTTACCTGATCTTCGCTGAAAGCTCCAGCCGAATGTGAGAGAAGTAAGTTGTAAGATGAGGTATTGTCAAAAGCAAAAGTATGTACAGATGTTGCATTCTAACACGGTAAAAAGTCAGTAATCGTCCCAACCCGTAAAATATGCTCTCTGTTAGTCGCCATACCTCTAATTCTTGGGAACTGGGATCCAGTAAAATGTTGTCTTGTTGATCTATTGCTGCCGTTATCGAAGCTACCAAGGAGCTCATAGGCAAGCCAGCGTCAAGCATAGCTAAAGAAATAGCATTGACGGCGGTTGATAATATGTTTCCGTCGACTTGTTCTATCTGTACTACAATTTGTATGAGCGTTCGTGGCATCATGCCTGACAGTATCGTCGGCTCCATTGTTTGCCGTAAAGCGCGCTCGAGGACTTTTTCTTTAGTGGTGGGAAACCCGACAGCTGGTCGGACGATCAGCTCCACAGTAGCCTCATCCATTTTTTCGTCACGTATCTTTACTTCGGCTGGCCCAACTACGGATGCAACAACAGTTGATTCACCTAAATACGAGTTCAAGTGCTAATGGATAAGTACATGGAAGTCATAAAAATTGCACCATAGTCAAAGGCAGACAATTCACAGTACCAAAGGAAAACTTTGCAGATCCATCAGCTCGATTAAGTAAGCTCTGAGAAGCCGCGAATGCTCTTAATTGTGTCGCTTCTGTTCGGCCATCCGATCTCTTCATATTCGATAGGGTATAGAAAATTTCTCAGAACCACGGACATCCTAGCTTTTTTGAAAGCTGTCACAAATTCTTCCGTTCCTGATTGAGGTGGCTTATGGACGTTCATGGACGGTTCCAAAAGATATCTGATTGCTCTAGCAGTTACCGTTACTACATGTCAAGCGACCATTAAAATATCATTGGATGTGCTGAGATAGCCTGAGAATGCTTCTATTCCACACACCAACCTTTTATTTTGACAGATATTGTTCAATAAGCACTGATATTTATGCATTGACTCCACTACCTCGTCATGAGCAGTATTTCAGCAATTCGTATACTTTCAACTGAAGAAGCGTATTTTGTATCTCACTTTTAATATTTTTTTTCTGCCTTGTATGCTTTTACAGGAATACCGAAAAATGCACAAGTAGTCACGGTGGCATTTCAGCAAAGTGACAGACTTGTTAAAGGTTTGGTCAGGACTTCAATCTTCACCGCTTAATTTTTGGCATGTATATCGCAGTCCACCACACAAACTACTTGCTTCTTTATCCATTACCTATACCTTTAATTTCCATTCTCTCAAAACAAAATGATTTTTCGTAACAGAATAGCCACAAAGTCGGCTAGAGAGCGCTCAACTTGCACCACCATCGACAAGCGAACTATCTTCTTGATGCTAGGAACCCTACTAGTGGTATGTCTCTAATGATCGATCGCATCATATGAAGTATCAACTTTTTAAAGAAATAAATCACTATTCTTCACAGACGCGGGGAGCATTCAACTTGTGGACAACTCTATTCACTTTACAAGGCGTGACCTGTAAGTGAAAACGTTTATGCCATACAGTTGTGAATTGCTGTAACCCATTCCTCTATTTTGCTTTACTGTTACATGAACAGTCTCGTTTCCGAGCTTAACAGGTGTCTCTGTATATCTCTACGTTGGCATGGACGCAGCTTTTTCTCTCATGGTTGCCTTCTCCATGATATCCATATATCTGGTAAGCAATTGAAGGTCTGTCTATCGCTAAATATGATTTCATGACTAATATCTGCTTAAACAGCAATCGCCTAAATTGATTTCCTCAATAATATGGGCGAATATTATAGTTTGCTGTGCCCTGAACATCATAGCCATTGCGAATACAATCATGACGGCCATATATCGTACAGAGACTGTTCAAAAATGTAAACAAATGAATTACGACCCCCTCACAAATCAAACAGTATTATCGGAAGACCTTTGTTTATTGAAATGGTGTTTGGCAATGACTGCTGTAGCTGTGAGTTTTTGCACCAACCTGCTGTTTGATGTAAGTACATGATCAGAATTATTTCATCTACATTGAAAGACATTGGTTCTGATAATGCTCTGAAAGGTACTTTTTATTTTTGTGCTTCGAATAATGTCAAAGGAAATCACGTCAAAGTTTTTATTTCCATACGATGATCCTGAAAAACCACTGCATTTTCGGACACAGCGACTTCGCGACACCATAGTCAAAGGTGAACCAAGACCTGCCAAAGCAGCCTACCCACTGCATGATCGACAGTTATCGCAAAGTAGCATTGCTGATATTCTTGATGGCGGACAATCAGATATTAAAGCAGCATGACAGGAGATGTCTGCTTGTACGTAGAATACAGTCAAAAGTGACATGCCAGGGAGACTAAGGTATCCCCGGTTTCATTGAAATGTAACTTGATTGAAAATAAACAATAAAGGAGGCGCATAGACATGGGTGTGGCAACTCCAAGGTCTGTGCAATAATTAGATTTCAGTCATCTGGGTTTCCCAAAAAATTTCCTCTACAGTGTATTTGGGTTTCTGTCTTCCTCCCCGCAACGAAAAAATCAGCGACAATCAATTTGTTGATGTTACTTGCTCCGTCCACAAAGTAAAAAGAAAAGCCCAATTTGATTTGTAAATTGCTCAGCTTGCCAATATCGTTTTGAAATATAAAAAAGCCATCTAAATTGAGCTTGTGATGGCAATTTACGCCGGCCAAATTGGAAATTTTCAACAAGTTAATCCCTTGTTTGCTGGAAAACACCGATATAATCTGCTTTGATTATTCAACTCTTGAATTTGATAGGCTGTTGACCGCGTGTATGCGACTGGACATTAGGTGACCTCGTTTGCGATACTCATATTTGCTCCAACTCATTTGCGAGCTTACTGATATTTTTATACAACCGTAAAAGCAACTAGAATTTTATCATCTTCATCGAGTTCTCTTTCATCTGGTTCCTCTCTTCTTTCTGCTAGACTAGTCATCACCGAAATTTCATCCCTTCAGATCATCTCCTTTTATTTGAATTGATTTAACAAAGATATACACACACACACACACAACATCTTCCACTCCATCGCATTCAGAAACTCTTTCACTTGCTATTACATTTTGCTTTATTTATCCCACCCATTAACCTTTTTCGAAACAGCTACACATAGTTTGTAATGAAATTCGGAGAAGAGTTGATTTCAAAAATTTTTGAGCCTTGGAGAGTATCCTACATTGATTACAATCGTCTAAAGGTAGACTTCAAGAGCCGGCAACAGGATCATCAATGGACATATACGGACGAAATTGAATTCAGAGCATTGCTTCAGTGCGAATTGGACAAAGTCTATGGATTTGTATCTCTACGTGTCCACGACTTAAAGCGGCGAATTGAAGTTTGCCAACGTTCTCTGGACAACCTGAACCAAAACAGTGACGGTAGTCAATACGGCCGCATCGATGATGATCTCACAGAGATATTGTTAGACGTCAATGACATTAGCCGATTCACCCAACTTAACTGGACAGGATTTCGCAAGATCCTCAAAAAGCACGACCGTTGGACTGGCATCAACATGACCGGCTCCTTTATGACAAGCTTGCAAGAGAAACCTCTCGACAACCAGAGGTTTGATGCGCTCTTTGTGAGTGTATCTCGCCTTCATGACCTTTGTCGCCTACGTGGAAAAGCTCGAGGCGGAAATTCGGCAGCAGGAGAAGACCAGACAGCATTCGAGAGAGCGACTGCCAAATACTGGATTCACCCCGATAATATTTCCGAAGTCCAAGCTGTCATCCTTCTTCATTTACCAGTTTTGATTTTTGATCAGAACAAACCTTACGAAGAGGCTGACTCCGCTGTATCATCCGTCTACTTTGACAATAATGAGTTTGACTTGTACTCAGAGAGACTCCAGCGTCTTGATGCTGCAGAAGCTATCCGGTTCCGCTGGTATGGAAACGAGCAAGCAAAGGATATCTACATTGAACGCAAGACCCATCACGCTCCTTGGATGAATGGCCACTCTGTTAAGGATCGGTTCAGATTGAAGGAGCCTCAAGTCAACGAATTTATGCAAGGCACTTACACCGCCGACATGTTGGCGGATGACCGAAGACGTAAGGGAAAACTTGATGAAGTGGCCATTGAGAATCACCACTTTATTGCATCCGGTATACAGCAATCCATTCGGGAGAGGAGACTACGACCTATGTGCAGAGTCTTCTACAACCGTACAGCTTTCCAGTTACCCGGAGATCAAAGGCTGAGGCTGAGCTTGGATTGCAACATGACTTTTATTAGGGAGGATCATTTGGACGGTGAGCAACGTAGAAAAACCGACAATTGGAGAAGAACTGACGTTGGCATCGACTATCCATTCCGAAGAGTACTCGAAAAAGATGTCATTCGGTTCCCCTATGCTGTCTTGGAGACCAAGCTACAAACACACCTTGGACAAGAGACACCAGAATGGCTCAATCTATTGCTAAGCAGCCACTTGGTCCATGAAGTCCCTAATTTTTCAAAGTACTTGCACGGTGCTGCTATGCTTTACAACCATCTGACTCCTGTGCTTCCATGGTGGTTATCCGAAATGAATGTTGATATCCGTAAGCAACCAACTATATCTTGTGGACTCACTCGCTCCAAAAGTCTCAGGCCATTGGTCAATGGAAGACGCCGTGCTTCTCTCGAAAAGGATTACCTTAGTGCTGTGGCGGCTTCGGCTGCTGCAGCTGCAACACAAGCCGCTTCTACCGTTGCTAAGAATACGCATGCATCTCCTTCTGTCAGAATCGACCTTACCGGCTCTGAATCGGACGACCAGCTAAGCGGAGACACTTATGGAGGCTATGGTACAAAGGAAAAAGACACAAAGTCAAAGGCAGCATTTGTCGTCAATAAATTTGTACACAAGATTGCTAGCCAGAAGAGGCATTTCCGAAACACTTGGCAGTCAAGGAAGAAAAATCAAGATGTCGAAAGCAGACCTATCCGGCCTGTCATACCCATGAAGAAGATAGAGCCTAAAGCGTTCTTCGCCAATGAAAGAACATTTATATCCTGGCTACAGTTCTGTGCCTTGCTCCTGACGGTGGCACTCAACTTGCTCAATTATGGTGACCACATCTCAAGAACAGTTGGAGCTATCTTTTTGGTTATTGCAGCAGTATTAGCCATGTAAGTATAATGGGGATCTTTTTTTTTCTATTTAATCGTGAACCAAGCAAAGGTTATTAATTTTTTCATTTTGAATAGATATGCTCAAATACGATTCCAGTACAGAGCTTGGCAACTAAGAAACCATAATACTGCACGTTATGACGATGTTTGGGGTCCTCTAGCTCTTTGCATTCTATTGGTTGCTGCCCTCATCGTCAATTTTTACTTGCGATTCTCTCAAGATTCAGCCCCCAGTCATCCTGTCAATCATGCCTAGGGTTCAACCCCCCACAGATCGCCCTAGACAATTTTCTAGCACCTATTGCTTATAGGCACTTTCTTCTTTCGTACAGCCAAGTTATTACCCTGGGGTATGACTAATTTTTCCTTCTTTCATACTGTTTATTTTCATCAGATTCAGCTGTTTTTGCACAATTAACACATAAATAAAAATACGCATAAATGACGTTCATCAGTTTGAAATGAATCACACTTGTTTCTAGCCATTGTTTGGCTCAACTTTATGACACTCATTGATCTTATAGCCATATATCGTAGTCAGCCATTGAATCTCATGTTACGTTTCTTCGTATGGTGGTGTACCTTAAGGAGATCCAATCAAGTGGAAACATGCGACCACACGTGAGGTCTTCCATTTGCTAAAAGTACTTAACAATGGGAAAATCCGTAATCTGCTTCACTTTCTATTGTATTGTATCTGGTTTTACGCGGTACCTGAGTAACGACAAAATACAGATCGATCCAACATTTGAATGTTGTATTTCGCTTTTACATCTCTCTTTTGTCATAGCGCCAATTTCTCAAAATCATTAGGAGTTTGGCCAGGAGACAAACTGTTACCCAGTTGAAGGGATTGCAAATATTCTGAAAAGGCAACATAACGGACCAGCTGCTTGTCCCTATTTCAAGTCTGTACTGGTAAAAGGTGGGGGTTGCCTTATTTTGCAAACAGAGCTGTCTTGGCAACCACTCATTGAAAACGAATCAAAGTCTCCTTGTCGCTGTTTCAGCAATTTATAAAATATCCCCAAGATCGTATATCCTTATCTAGAGCCCAATAAAATTTAGCATCAACCATGGACTGAATTATAGCAACCAAAGTGCTAAGCCAGTATTCTTGCGTATTCATCCCTCATTTTTTGAAAGTAAATGTATTCTTATAATAACAAATATAGGACACAAGAGCGCACAAGGTGTCTGATGACTGCACGCGATAGCTACAAAGGGGTTACAGAGCGGCTTCAGCAAGGGGAGTATTACTTTTTTGCTCACCCGTAATAGACATCAGGGCAAGCATTAAAAAAAAGCTGTCGTAATAATCATTAACAGGCTGTTGTAACAGGCCAAGTTCATCTTTCATCTCCTTTTGAAAACACGTAAAGGATCGGCCACAGCATATAATTCAACATTCTCCTTCCTTTGTGAACGATTTTGATCATTACCTTTTTTCTTTTCTTGGACTTACCTCCGTGAAATAAATAATTGGTAGTTATTGAATGAAGCAGCCTGTTTCCCTTTCATTCTACTTACATTTTGTCTTTATACAATCCTTTTCAACCTTCCTTTCCTTATAGTAGGCATAGACATTTCTTCCAGCAGACAGCGACCATTATTTTACTATGAAATTCGGTGTCACTCTTAAAGAAAATGTGTTTGATCCTTGGCGATTTGACTACTTGTCGTACGATAGTGTTAAAATGGATTTGAAAGCACGGCAACTAGACCACAAGTGGAATTCGGCCGACGAAGCTCATTTCAAGCAGGTACGGTGGAGAGTCAATTGTCTAAATTAACCAATTGAAACGCATGCATTAATGATTGAATTCTTTTGTACCTGAATTTGCTTCTTGGATCCACAGATTATTGAAATCGAGTTCGATAAGGTTGGCAACTTCATTACACGCAAACAAGCAGAACTCGAAACTCGCATTTCATACTGCGAACGAGTACTTACATCGGTAGCGAACACTGGCCTTGCCAGTATTAATGAACAGACCAGCCAAGTGTACACCAGCATGAATGAGACTCTCACAGAGATATTGTTTGACGTCAATGATCTAAGCAAGTTCACCCGCATTAATTATCTTGCCTTCCAAAAGATCATTAAGAAGCATGATAAATGGACAGGACTCGATGCTCGACATGAGCTAGTAAACTTATTCCAAAAATACGAATTAGACAACCAACGTTTCGACGTGGTCATTGTCCGAATTTCCACTCTCCATGATCTTTGTAGATTGCGTGGTGGCCAACGTACTGGAGATTCGGCAGCCGGAGGCGACCAGAATGCCTTTGAACGAGCCACCGCCAAATACTGGATTCATCCTGATAATATCACCGAAGTGAAAGCCATCATCCTCTTCCACCTTCCGGTCCTTGTCTTCAATCAGCAAAAAGATTATGAAGCGTCTGATAGTGCCATCTCGTCGGTATACTATGACAATGATAACTTCGACCTATATACTGGTCGCCTACAACGTGACGAAGGCGCCGAAGCTATCAGATTTCGATTCTATGGACCAGAAACATCCCCTAATATCTTCATAGAACGGAAAACTCACCATGCACCTTGGTTGGATGGAGCCTCCGTCAAGGATCGATTCCGACTGAAAGAACATCAAGTTAACAACTTTGTCCGTGGAAAACTAACACCAAATCAAATAGTTGGCGACATCAAAAACTGCACGCCTGAGCAAGCGGACGAGACTAACTTTATCGCTTCGGGCATTCAAACATCGTTCAAGGAAAAGCAGTTGCAACCTATTCTGCGTGTGTTTTATAATCGCACCGCATTCCAACTTCCTGGAGATCAGCGCCTGCGCTTGTCTCTGGATACAGACATGACCTTCATTCGTGAAGATCATCTTGATGCTAAATTGCGTCGTCCAAACAACAATTGGCGTCGAACGGACATTGGAATCGATTATCCTTTTTCTTATGTTACTGAACGTGACATTCTCCGCTTCCCTTACGCGGTGTTAGAAACCAAGATTCAGACACATCTGGGCCAAGAACCGCCACAATGGCTGACTCGATTATTGGACTCTCACTTAGTGCATGAAGTCCCTAGATTCTCCAAATATCTGCATGGCGCTTCTCATTTTTTTAAAGAACAGCTTCCGCTCCTACCTTGGTGGCTGTCCGAGGTCAGTACCGATATCCGGAAGGAGCGCACTGATCAATTTGGGCTTGGTCGGTCCAAGAGTTTCAAACCGCTTTTGGATGGCAAATACTACCGAGCTCAAGTTGAACAACGCAAAAGTTTGGATGTCGGACGTACATCCCTGGCTGTTTCTACGCGATTAAGCGTCGATCACCTCAAAAGCACCGATAACCAAAACGATTTGGTCTTGGATATGTCTGCTTTGAGCAAGCACGATCATTTCATGTCCGCTGATTTCTTAAACCTTGGACCCAGTGGATCATCTACACCTAACTCGATGTTTCGTAGGGACTCAGCGACTGTGTCAGCAAGTCTGCTACCTCCATATTCATCAGAGAAGAGTAGTCTCAGGTCAGGTGTTGGACGCATCTTCCCGCGACGTAATAAGGACGATGTTGAAGCTCGCAGGCCATCTTCTCCACTTACCGCACATGTTGTACCTACTCCCATCAAGAAGAAGGACAAGGAAAAGAAAGTCAAGATTGAACCCAAGGCGTTCTTTGCCAACGAACGAACATTCATTTCTTGGCTGCAATTTTGTGCTCTTCTCCTTACCACTGCTCTTAATCTACTGAATTTTGGAGACAATGTTTCACGTGTGTCTGGGGCAGTTTTCATCGCCATTGCGGCTCTGCTCGCGATCTACGCTCAGATTCGATATCAGTATAGAGGCTGGCAACTTCGTCATCAGAGCACAAAACGCTACGATGATGTTTGGGGTCCTGCTGTATTATGTGTGTTGCTTGTTGGAGCACTTGTGCTTAACTTTTATTTGCGTTTTGGACATACCGCCCTCTAATGTTTCGGAAAAGTATGCAGGCTCACATACGTTTAGAGAAAAAGAAAATCAAGAATGCTTTCCTTCTGCTGTGGTAGCATAGAACTCTCTTTTTATTGGGCCCACCTTTTTTTTTTTATTTTTAAATTTCTATATAGTACACTTTCTAATTTTGTTCAAGTTTAAAGGGCGCGTTTGCATAGATGTGATGCCCAGAGAAAAATAATGTCAAAACCCCCAACCTTTTTGCAGTACTTGCGCTAGTATATTGACGTCAACCGATTCATCCATTAAACCCTTTCAGACACAGTATTGTTTTGCTTACTGCGTGGTGTTTGTTCCTTACCGTTTTGTGTGAGATTGCATCTTACGGGTCGCCACAAAATTTACCCCTGAGATTTAAAACCGTCGCCGTCTTACAGGTTGACCATGATATTCAGTGTTCACTGGTCTTTCCTTCAGAGTGAGAACTGTTTCTGTCTTACACTATTCAGACGAAGTAGCATTGGACAGGTCTCTTTGGATGATGCTGTATCCGCATCACTCAGTGTCAGTATTGACGATCGTTTCCGTGCAGATGGAGCCATGTTTTTCTTAAAAAAAGAAAAAAAAACTTTTGTGCGGAGACACAAAGTGTATTTTGGGATGATTCTCGGTAAAGGACTCTATATGCTGCCTATCGCGGACCAGTGGAGAGCCTGCCACGGAAGTGGTTGGCTTTTTTATTATTTATTTTCTTTACTTTTTTCTTTAGAAAAATAATTGGAACAGGGGTACAGTGGGGCTCTCATTCATTGACAAGGAGGCAGTTCGATGTGACGCTGGTGGAAAAAACGTCCGTCAATACATCTCCTGGTAATTTACCAGGTGATTTTAGATTTCCGCATGCAGTGAAGAAGTAGTTAGCACATAATAATAAATATCTGAGGCTGATCGAAGTTTCCACAGACTAAATTTACCAGCCTTCTGAACAATGTGTTACAGTCAGTGGCTGTGTCTCCGCTCCTTTCCTGCCGTTTTGATAGGGTGAGGTCGACATCATGTGTGTGCACCCGACCTCGTATGAGAGCACCCATCAAACAGGGCATTAAATACAATAATCCCTTTCAGCCCCTTCAAATCGCTCTCTTTCTTTTACTTTCATCTCTCTTTACCGAGATATAAAGTCCCTCATTTCCTTTCCTCCTGCCTTCTTTCTCCTTCTTCTCACTCAGTCGTATCAATCGGTTCAACCACTTGTCCTTTCGCACTCTATTCTAGATGAAATACGGAAGAGAATTGCAGGAAAGCGTTTTTGCACCATGGCGCCTGTCGTATATGGCATACGATGTCCTGAAAATGGAACTTAAGTCTCGACAAGAGGACCATCCATGGACTGCTCAGGACGAGTCAGATTTCACTCAGGTTAGTACATAGGTGGCTTTTATCCCACCGATCCCCCCACCTTCATAGTGCTTCTCCACTTGAGGAAAAGACCCACTTTTAATCCAAGAGTTGTTATTGACATACCGCTTATAGCTTTTGGATAATGAACTCAGCAAAGTACACGATTTCGTTAATGCCAAATTAGCGGAAATCGATGCACGTATTACATACTGTGAACGTACCATTCAAACCATACAAAAAAACCCTTCCATGTCATCAGAAACCAACTATACTATCATGGATGAAGCATTGACTGAAATTCTTTTCGATGTGAATGATTTGGCCAAATTTACCCGCGTCAACTTTGTAGGCTTTCAAAAAATTTTGAAGAAGCACGACAAATGGACTGGCCTGGATCTGAAACAAACATACGTACGACAATTGAGAGAGAAGCCACTTGACAAACAACGCTTCGACGTTGCTATTGTGTATATCTCTGCTTTACATGATCTCTGTCGCACGCGAGGTCAGACAAGAACTGGCAATGCAGCCGCAGGCGGAGACCAAAACGCTTTTGAGCGTGCGACTAGCAAGTATTGGATCCACCCCGATAACATCACCGAGGTCAAGGCCATCATTATGTTGCATCTTCCTGTACTTATTTTCAATCAAGAAAAAAAGTATGAAGCAAGTGATTCAGCTATTTCAAGTGTTTATTATGACAATTATGACTTTGATCTTTACACTGGTCGATTGCAACGGGATGAAGGTGCTGAAGCCATTCGCTTTAGATGGTAAGTCAAAAATAACAAATTTTACTTTGGGTGGGGGTGGAGCATCCACCTCCGTTTTTGTGAAACATTGAGCCTCTTTTTTTTTTTTATATTTTATTTCGGTCGTTGCCTTTTTACCTACAATTTACATGCCATAATATTCCTGCAATGGGTTTACTCATGTTGATTTTTATTACTTAAAGGTATGGCCCAGTGGCTTCTCCCAATATCTTTATTGAACGAAAAACCCATCATGCACCATGGCTTGATGGAGCTTCCGTCAAGGATCGCTTCCGACTTAAGGAACCCCAAGTCAATCAATTTGTCAGTAGACGACTCACCGCTGACGATATTGCAAGAGAAATGCGCGACAAAGGAGCAGATGGTGCCCAAATTGAGGATGCTCACTTCATTGCCAAAGGAGTTCAACAATCCTTTGAAGAAAAGCATTTGGCGCCCATCTTGCGAGTTTTCTATAATCGTACTGCTTTCCAACTTCCTGGAGACCAGAGACTTCGCTTGTCGCTGGACACTGATATGACATTCATTCGTGAAGACGATATGGATGGCCGTGTTCGACGCATTGGCAACAACTGGCGCCGACAAGATGTTGGTATCGATCATCCTTTCCCCAATGTACCCGATAAGGATATTCTTCGCTTCCCATATGCCATTCTGGAAACAAAGCTTCAAACCCATTTAGGTCAAGAACCACCCCAATGGCTGACAACTTTGTTGGATTCTCACCTTGTCCACGAAGTTCCAAGATTCTCCAAATACCTTCATGGTGCTTCTCATTTTTTCCCTGATAGAATTCCTCTATTGCCTTGGTGGCTCTCTGAAATGAGTGTCGATATCCGAAAGCCACGCAGTGAAAATGCTGGTCTTTCTCGTTCCAAGAGTTTCAAACCTCTTATTGACGGCAAATATAGACGCGCTGTATTGGAAGAAGAAGAGCGTATCAAGAAATCTGAAGCGGTGGCGGGAGGTCAAACTCTGTCCCGCCCAGTAGGGCGCAGGAATAGCGAGTCCACTGGCAACTCATACGACCCAATGCTACGACCCTCTAGCAGTACAAGTGCTGGCTTTACTGCTGTGGATATGCATGATTCTCGCCCTACGCTTGTTAACACAGGCTCTCCAGCTGTCTATGACAAGCGTTTCTCTTCCATGGTGGACAATGCCTTCAATATGAAAACATCTCCAAACCCCAACGACAAGTCGTACTGGAGAAAATCTGCCAGTGTCTTTGCCCGCAACGAAAGTAAAGATTCCAATGTCGGCGGTAATGAGATGAAGAAATTAGGTCAAGCTGTAGAAGTTGATGCTACCAAAAAGAAGAGGGCTGTTAAAGCGGAACCCAAGGTTTTCTTCGCCAACGAGCGTACATTTATATCTTGGTTGCAATTTTGTGCTTTATTGTTGACGGTTGCTCTCAATCTCCTCAACTTTGGTGACGCCACCAGTCGCATAACTGGAGGTATCTTCATTGGTATCGCTGCAGCCATTGCCATTTATGCGTTGTATAGATTCGAAAGAAGAGCATGGTAAGGAGATGCATGGAAAGATGATACGCTTATTACATGTTTGCTAATCAGATGTTTCATTTTTCAGGATGATCAATAGACAAATTGACGGCAGATATGATGATCTGTGGGGACCTGCAGTTCTTTGCGTCTTGGTTGTTGTTGCTCTCATTGTAAGTGAAAACATTTGATACATACTTGTTATTTAGTCAACTTCGTACTGAACGCATCTTCCTTTTCTATAGATCAACTTCTACCTTCGCTTCCGCCCAGGAGCAACATAAATCAAAAACCATATATCATGACCACATTGAGGAATGATGGCCCCGTTGTTTGGATATCGATATCTTGCCTTAATACTTTATAGTATAAGGCGTAGAAGAGCTAGTGGTAACCAACTTGTGCGAAAAAGTATTTCCTTTATGCTCTAGTTGTTTGCAATGTAACATACCCGCTTTTTACTTTCTTTCTTTCATTTCAATTAATTCATCTCATTTCTTTCTATATCAACGCATTTATACCACATAAAATGATTTCGAAGAGTATATACTTACTTCCAGCAGAGCGCAACAATAAAAAAGATGCACTTTTGAGATTCTTTGTGTGCTGATGTCAATATGAGGGCAGGCATCGGGGTTTGATTGGTTGTTTGTCCGGAATTTGAATTGTTTCATGCCAAAATGAGGACTAGCCAGTTGTGAATCAAAAAGTTAGATCTGCAACTTTTTACATTATGCCTCCAAAAACTAATGGAGAAACCAATATTCAACCGACAAAACATATACAAACCATATTCTCGTATGGCAAAGGTAAATATAGAAGCGGCAAGTTCATCCATTCAACGTTCAGTAGCTGATTTCTTTCCCTTATTGTTCGCGTATTAAAGACGTCATAGTGGGTGCATTGATCACTATCAAACCTATACTCTCATGGCTCTTGGCAGGAGCAATACTGGCCGCCATGGTTTCATACACATACAATACAGTTACCAACTCAGTCACAACGTTAATATGTCCAAGCATTTGGGGTTCCTACATTCCATTTTGTCAAGAGGTCCGCGCACCGGTGCCTGACTTTTCTCAGCTGGTGGAAAAACAGGTCAACCTATATGAGACGATGACCTCCCAATATAATCCAGACACCATCTCGGCCATCGAACTCAAAAAAGTCGAGCTAGCGACCAGAGACTTGCAAGTTATGATTAAATATTCAGGGTTGGGCAGCGCTCACTTGTTGGATGACAAGCTTGGCGATTACTTGTTACGATCACGAGACCTTGGAAGGAAAATCCAGGTAAGCACCTGTAGAGCACTGTTGATAAGATGTCCTTCATTCTAACAATATTATATCATCAGTCACTTCAAGCCAAAACGAAAGGAACCATTGATAATCTCATTACTTACAATAGTTTTATTTTGAGAAAACTTCATGAATTGGAAACCAAGAGGGGCAGCAAGCAGGAATTGCGCAAGTTATACGAAACGTCGATGGGCTTAGTTGGTAAGTCAGATTATGATTGACATATCATGTAAAAACGACCGTTTTTACTGACATTTTGTAATCAGAGGACGAAGCAGCTAGATTGATTCTCGCCATTGAAGAAGCCCAAGGCTGTCTTGATCGACTGGAAGAGGATTTATACTCCATACAAGAAATAACCACACAAGAAACATATTTCCAAGACCAACATCGACCAAGCCTTCTGGCTGACATTCTCAATATGATCTCTGGAAAAGGAATGAGACGACCTTTAGTGGAAAAGAACATGATGTTACTCAACAACTTTGATATTCAGCGTCGAGATGCCGCAGAGAAGCTAAAGTTGATGTTGCATCGCATGATTGCCTTCCAGACAGATTTGGAAGAGCTAAGATCTCAAGTTGTTCGACCTATCATCATCGCTGATTCATTACCTTTGGAGGTTCATATCGAAAACGTCGGCAAAGGAATTGCACGCTTAAGGCAGAGTAAAGTTCTAGAAACATCCCCAAAAGAACCATTGCTTGTTGGAAAGGATTAGATTACCAGTATTTTAAAGTAAATCTAGCCTTGCCTTTGTAATTATTTATGTAACAATATTCAGTACAATGTCTTTAAGAAAGCCCTTTTATTTTATTAACATTGGAAAGTTAAAGTGGCTTGTGCCACTGATCTAATTTCGAGTTCAGGTTCCATTGCTTAAAGCTGAAGCATTCATTTCATTCCGCAAATTATCAACTCTGACTCAACGACTGTAGTTGTGGCCTCACACTTTACACTAATGATGACCTCGAACAGTACTAGGCGACATGCTGACGAAGTGCTTTCACAGTCGCAACCAGTACGGGTGCTGCATTCTCAGTTGTCTCACAGACGCGGTTACTCAAATCTAGCGTGCTCTCAAACCAACATTCTCGTTGCCACCAAGAAACCCACTCCATCGTCTTGCTCTATAGAAGCCATTACCGAAAATACATATACAAACAAAAGTCAACCAAAAAGAACGCCTTTACTGTTGGCTCAGCAATACCACGGACATTACGCAATTACCCATTTGGAATGGAATCAACGTGGAAACTATCTGGCTACTATTGACGAGACGGGAAGACTGGCTATTTGGGAACAATCTGTAAGTATGAGGAACAACCAATAGCGAATCTCGGATGGAATCCTAATCATTTGTAATACTTTAGTCAACTCGCTCGTGGGCACATGTCTACTGTCATCATCTACAACAACCAGCTGTGGCATTTCTATGGCTCAATAGCGAAAGATCGGTATGAAATGACATAGAGATATGAACAATGTTGAAAGCGTTGAGACAGCCTCCTAATTCAAACCAATTTAGTACTCTGCCACTCAAAATCCAGAAGGGAACAAGAAATTCGTTCTGGATCAGTTTGTAGGACCGCGCAATCCCTTCGGCCACCTTGCTTTCCTGATAGTGACGGTCAATGGTGAAATAACTGTACATTATCAACGCAACTCCAATATCTTTTCATCGTTCTCTACAAGCTTATTATGTGCTGGGCAGCTAATGAAACAGAAACAAAGAAAACAAGCAGCACCGTATACTATCTTCAAGCAACAATCAAAAGAAATCTTGGATTTCAGTATGATTGCTGGTAGATCATGGAACAAAATCTCCCATGCTTCGCTTTTACTGAATACTGGTAAGTTTGTTTCAGAAGGTCTGAATATCACTGTGTATCCTCTCGGTTAATATAATCCATCCTACACCAAATATTACAGATGGTAAAATATACCTGGCTTCTCATAATGCCTCGAGTAAGCCCAAAGAAGTGTACTTGACCGAGTTGCAAATCACATTTCCATTAAAGATTAATGAGGGTAGTAAGTAGTGATCCATATAGTAAATCCATTCCATTTGTTATGTGAAGCTCAACATTCAGTTTTATACATTACCAGTTATATCGTGCAAGCCCATTTCACAAATTCACCTTACAGCTCCTCTTGTCGACAAATCACTTCGTATCCTACAAGACCCATTCTCTTCCGTCACTCACTTACTTTTAGTGAAGGGTTTAAGTCATGTTCGCCTAGCCCTTGCTATTGGAAAAATTGATGAAAATACTACCGACATGATGAGGGAGAGTCAACCTACGTACAACAGTGCTGTAGCTGTATGGGAGTTAACAGAGACTAGCAAACAAATACCGGCCGATTTCTTACCCGAAGCCAACCACGGATCAAGTTTTGCAACACCAGGACGAAATGTAAGTTGCAGAAGTAATTTGAAAATGGCGCTGAGAAACAGCGCGATTGTCGACCTGAAACATGTCTAACCCACATACGTTGTACAAAGGCACTTAAGCTAGCATACGGTCACTCCGTCCCGGATCGACTCATTACAGTTTTGAAAGCGGCCGATGCCAATAGAGATTTGGTAGTTGGGTTCAGCGATGGCAGTATACAAATGGAATACAGAGACAGCGCAACACTGGGAGTATCCAAATCGAATGAAGACTGGACCTCGAGTAACGACGATATCAGTATCATTGGATCCAGTTTCTGGGAGATTACTGGCGTGCATCAGTTTGACGATGGTGTGGATGATCCTGTTCGAGACATAGTAACATCCGCCAATGAAACGCACTTGATATACATGTTTTCATCGGGCAAATTGGGGTCACGAAGAATAACGAGCGACCAGTTAATTGAATCGACACCGGATATACGCGGTAGGAGGAGTTTCAAAAATGATATGAAAAGGTGAATGTCAAGCAGTGAGCTCATAGGTTTTGTCTTCACAGGGACGAAGGAGTCATTGAGTCAGTTACTTGTGTTAGGTCTTTTGAACCATGTGGATTGCTCTGATCTGTTTACAGAGGCGGCTCGACTAATCAAGGAAAATAATATAAATGGTCAGTATTTGGAGCAAACGCAATTTAGCTTCTCAACACTTCCCGCTTTGGAAATATGAGTTTTTAATTTATGTTCATAGATTTTGCGGACCAACTTGTTCAAGATATTTTGATACAGTATGAGCATATTTATGACTTTGATAGCTCGAACGTGGAAATCAAATCCGAGGATGGCGAACAGAGGAAGGATGCAGTACTTCCAGAAATGTGGACGAGCACGCAGCTGGTGCAACTGTTCACTTTCCTGATTTCAATATATAGGTTAGTACAGTCAAGTGATAAGCCCTCTTTTTTTCCCAACCTAATATCGTCGGCTTCCGGTAGAACTACAAATTCAAAGAGGATACAATGCCGCAATTTATTTGATTCCATACAGCTGCATGCTATTCTAGAATGCTTAACGAGTAGCTGCATATCTGATTATGACGCCATATCTCGGTTGTTTGGTGAGTTTGGAGAAGGGCTTGTACAGCTATGCGTAGCCTCATTTAACGCTAACATCTATCATTTTTTCCCCAACAAATGCAGCCCTGAAAGATGTCACCAAAGTGCAAGACATCAATTTAGAGTTCGATATAGGTTGGTGAATAATTTTAACCATTTTCGTTGCTAGCTGCAGGAAATTTAATGTATCATGTTGCAGCAACTCTGTGGCCACTGGTTCCTTTATCGTCCTGGGTCATGGATTATATTGTGACGGTCATGCAGGCATGGTCTCTATTGTTTAACCGAAAGGTTGCGAATGGCAATGGTAAGCACAGGAGTTTAGATATTATTAGTACATCATGAGGCTTATGAAATCTACTATTAGCTGTGGAACGAGCAACAACTACGCCAAATCCAACCGCCATATTATTGCATCCAGAGTCACGAGAATGCATTCGCAGGCTGCTGTTGTTGATCGACCGATATGCGTCATTTGTCACCACCACAGCCTTGTCTCCATCTAATAAGCCAGTTCTAGAAGGTTACATCAAAAGCATATTAGAAGATAACGCTATCTCTATAAAGGCGATGGTGGAGTTCCTCTTAGACCTGGATGACACTGATAAATTCGGAAAACCGCAGACAGATGGTAAGCGTCTCAAAGCGAACATGATTAAAAGGAGGCTTGTAAAAGGGGCATGACTAAATCGCTCTCCTTTCTTAGCATCAACATTTAGCCTACTTACCAAGCCCATGCTACCCAAAGATAAACTACAAGCCCTACAAGAATTGACGACAAAACACAAGCGGACGTGCACCTCGCCGTCTTTCTTTTTACTTGGCGAAATGAATGTTATAAATCCCATGTATGCTACACAGCAGCATACAACTGTAACAAACGCATATGGTATCCGTCGATGTATAAGGTAAGTCTGGGGCTGTAAATATGAAATGTTTTGCATCCAAGAACCGGCACCTAAACCCGTCGCCTTTCTGCTTTAGATGCTATCAAAACTCAATGTCAGAAATGGCGCAAGCTAATATAGGAGACCTGGGCATAGCTATGCCAACCCCATGGCAGAAAAGCCTTATAAGATTTTGCCTCTGTGAGGAAGCGTTTACTTAACTCGCCTCCAATATCGTAAAAACATATGACTCAAACGGGATGCTGCATTGAAGCAAACAAACTGTACTTCATCCCATTTCTGAAGTCTAGCGAATAGGAATAAAGTCACCCTTTCGGGCCGAAGATTTCAGCGCTGCCGTAAGACCAGTTGGTTGATCCCCTCCCCCGTATAAGGGAAGCGTGGGTAAATGCATATTTCAAATTTAGCTATGTATCTGAGTGATACGTTTGTCCAATATTCATAGTACCGCTGGAATGGAACGGGAGTGCTGTATAAGATACTGTGGTTGTGTGGAGAGATTGACCTTTAGCTGACCGGGCAGAGAAATGAATTTGTGTGACGGCGACAACAATTAAAACACCTGATGAGACGTAACATATGCCTAACCCTGCCGAAAGTTATATCCTGAATGGGAATTAAAGGCAGTGGGCTACGTCTTCTTCTCGTCAACTAAAATATCATGGATCTGAAAATGATATCAAACGATGCTAATAAGCAACTGCAACGACTTGCTTCTTTCTACACGACTTATGTTCTGCCTTACGTCAAGCGTAGATCTCCACAAACCTTCATCGCTGCTGCCATTGCTGCTTTCTTCAGCTATCAAGTTTACAATTTCGTACAGGTGCCAAGGAAGCTTAGACACATACCAGCCGTTCCCTTCTGGGCGTACATGAAATCGGCTTTGTCAGAGGAAGGCATTGACTTACGAACTCGCAACATTATTCTTCCCGTTCTTGAGAACTCACCAAATGGCATGTACTTACGTCCAAATCGATTTGGATGGTGTGTAGGAGTAGCTGGTCCCAGTGCCATGAAGACACTCCTGCTTCGAAAAGGTAAGGATGATTTCCTTCTTAAATGCAGCTATCACTAAGTCGCTCTACCATTGACTGTTCGATTTGATTAAGATTTTGAAAAGCACCGAGGTATTGCTCTACAACCGGAAGCATTATTTAGCAAGTTCTTGGGCACACAAAACATTGTTACTCTAAACGGCAGTGTTTGGAAGAAGCATCGTATGGTAAGCTATCTTACCTGCAATACTCAACAGCCTAAAACATTATCATAAACCGTGCCCATTTAGATTGCCAACCCCGCATTCCATCGATCCATGCCTGTCAAATTGTTTGGTCGATTATGTGAAAAGATGATGACACAGTTTGAAAAGGAGGGAGACGGCATTGATAGTGTCGACATCCCCATGTTCTTGCAGCGGTATGTTCATCCCAGATACGTTCGAAAATGTAGCCGTGATAGTCCCAATACTCAAACACATTGCGCCTCAGTTTCACATTGGATGTCATCGGCCTTGCAGCGTTTGGTTACGACTTTGAAGCTCTTGGTGACCCAAAGAACGCAAAAGTAGACACCTACAACACCATTATGGATGGCCTTCGCAACCCCATTTACTTTTTCTTCCCAATTCTCGAAAAGCGATTTCTCTGGGCTTTACCTAAGCGTCGAGCTGTACACAACAGGATGGAAGACATGAATCAGATTTTTTATAGCATCATTGAGAACAAGCGTCAAACCCTGGAAAACATGAAAGGATTGGCTGAAGATGCAGAAAAGGATTTACTAACATTGATGCTTGAAGCCAACGCAGACTCAAAGGAGGCTGGAGATCGACTTTCAGATTCAGAGCTTCGTGATGATTTGGCCATCTTCTTCTTGGCAGGGTAAGCTCCTATTGCAAGAAATAACAAAGTGGTACTACATTCTTACTGAAACTTTACAGTCATGACACAACATCCAATGCACTCTCCTTTGCGCTATATCATTTAGCGGCTAATCCGGTGAGTGGCTCACACTTATTTGTTCGCATTGGGTTTAACAAAGGTTCATGTCGCAAACCGATCCAATCTAATATAGAGCGTTATTCATAGCAAATACAAGAGAAGGCTCGAAAAGAAGTCATCGACATTTTGGGTGATGGAGACGATGTTGTTTATCCCACTGCGTCCCAGTGCTCAGATATGAAATACGTTTATATGGTCATGAAAGAGGTAACATTATTACATGCCTACTGACGGATATCCAGCACACTAATCTCCTTGTCAGACATTAAGATTGGAACCTCCAGCCCAAAACACCACCCTACGTGAAAATAAGGAAGACTTTGAGCTTGCAGGAACATTTATTCCCAAGGGAACATCAGTATCGGCTGATATTTACGTCATGCACCATAACCCATCCGTCTGGAAGGACCCAGAAGTGTTCATTCCTGAGCGCTTTGCCCCGGACGGTGAGAGTGAATCGAAGGCGGGTAGTGGCCTCTCCTGGGTACCGTTTGGAAACGGTGCTAGACAATGTATTGGTAAGTGGAAAATTAGCTGTATTGGATTCAACCTACCATCGAATGTCACTAATATTTGGGTTGACGTTCCCGATAGGCATGAACTTTAGCCTAGCTGAACAGAAAGTATTGCTTTCAATGATGTTACGAAAGTTTACCTGGACACTTGCCGATAACTCTATCAACAAAGATGGCATTGTGCTCGGAGGAGGAACAGGCATCATCTCTCCAAAGGATCTCCACCTGAAGCTCACTAAACGATTTTAAGCGGCTTTCGTACAACACCTAGCGTACTCACCCATCATATCATCTATTCTATTACCCCAATATCGTATTCTTCCATTTTCCTGTAATTTGGCATGGGCTTCAGACTTGTTGAACTGTTACTTAGCTGTCAAAAAAACAACAGATGAACTAAATAAAGCATAGCTGTTTCGCAAGGAAATATTGACAGTTCATCCAGCTAACGAAACGTTGTTCGAATGGATTATGCATAATATCTTGATTTGATCAATACTTTCTCGCCGCATTCGCCGATATTTGTTGCCAACCTCCATGAACCACCTGTCAAAGAGTAATACGTCATATAAAAACGCCTAACCCTGATTCGTGTTTCTCCTAGTGAGCACCATCTGGGGGCTATGGCTTCCTGGTTGCCGCAGCCCTTTCAACTTAACTTCTCAATTATTTCTTCTGAAGTTCTTATGAGCTCGTTAAAAGTGTTATTGAATGATGCTGAAAAGCACTTTGGAAAATTAAGCTCCTTCTATGTCCACCATATCATACCGTATGTCAAGCGCAGATCGCCCCACACGTACATAGCTGCAGCCGTGGTTGCCTTCCTCAGCTACCAGGTTTACAACGCGGTACGAGTTCCAAGAAACCTCAGACACATACCTGCCGTTCCATATTGGAAATATATGAAATCCGCTTTGTCAGGAGAAGGTATTGATGTACGAGCTCAGAAAGTCATTCTGCCAGTACTTGCAAAGTCTCCAAATGGGATCTACCTGAGGCCCAATGAATTTGGATGGACGGTTGCTATTGCCAGCCCTGCTGCGATGAAGACTCTATTTCTTCGAACAGGTATTTATTTCATACTATATCTTTAGCAGCTTGGGCTATATGATTATGCTGATCACACTCTCATATCTTAAATAGATGATTATCCGAAGCACTCCAGTTTCAACAAAAACATGGAATCACTGGCAGTCAGGTTTGGTGGTGCTGAAAACATCGCTATATTAAACGGGAGTGTTTGGAAAAAGCATCGCACGGTAAGTTATATGGTTTCAGTTGTAGGTTAGGGTCTATCTAAACATATACACTTGTCAGATCGCGAATCCAGCCTTCCACAGATCAATGCCTGTAAGGATGTTTGGAAAACAATGTGAGAAAATGATGGTTGCTTTCGAGAAAGAAGGGGATGGTCTTGTTAACGTAGATGTTCCAAAGCTCTTGCAGCGGTGAGTACAATTGCATTTGTAAAAATCTTCGACGAGAAAATGACTGCTCATGTGTGCTGCTTGTTAGATTTACATTAGACGTTATAGGACTTGCAGCTTTTGATTACAATTTCGAAGCTCTGGACAATCCCAACAATGAGAAAGTAACAATGTATAACGAAATCATCAAAGGTACTCAGAATCCGGTCTATTTCTTCTTCCCCATTCTCGAAAAGTACTTCCTTTGGGCATTTCCCAAACGTAAAGCACTTCATCGAAAAATGGATGAAATGAACACCATCTTTTTCAGCATCATCGACCGCAAACGAAAAACTTTGGCTAGCAACAAAAACAATATTGAAGAAGTAGATAAAGACTTGCTCACTTTGATGCTTGAAGCAAATGAAGATACTGAGAATCCTCAACATCAACTTTCTGATGCAGAACTTCGTGACAATTTGGCCGTCTTTTTCTTAGCAGGGTATGTATCCTATGAAAGAGCCTTTGTGTTAATGAAAAGCAACAAGGGTTTGTGTTACAAAAGTTTAAAACGTCCAACTTTAGCCATGATACTACATCAAACACTCTATGCTTTGCGCTGTATTACCTAGCTGCTAACCAGGTGAGTTGTTCAAACTAGAAAAAGGTGATATCGTGCAGCTGCGTTAAGCTTATTCAGCATTTATTTGGCAGCATGTTCAAGAGAAAGCTCGTGAAGAAGCTCTTAGAATTTTAGGAGATGGTGATGATATTGTCTATCCATCTGCACAACAGTGCTCAGATATGAAGTACATTTATATGGTCATGAAAGAGGTAGGTATTCCAACGACACACAGCCTTAAAACATTGCGGCTCAGCAGTTGAAAAGCTATGCTCATACTTACATCTCTCTACAGACACTACGTATGGATGGGCCCGCTCAAAATACCATTCCAAGACAGAGCAGCAGGGACACTGAACTTGCTGGTACATTCATTCCAAACGGAACCTCCTTGATTGCTGATATGTTTGTCATGCATCACGACCCATCAGTCTGGAAAGATCCTGAAGCTTTTGTTCCCGAACGTTTCGCTCCCGGAGGCGAGAGTGAGTCAAAAGCTGGACAAGGACTTTCCTGGGCACCATTTGGAAGCGGATCTAGACAGTGCATTGGTAAGTCAGCAGTATCACTGTAAATACTTTTAAAATGGACCTGATTAATTTATTGTGGAACCTTCTTCCTTGTAGGTATGAACTTCAGTTTGGCTGAACAGAAAGTGGCACTTTCGATGCTACTCCGTAAATTTACATGGACACTCCCAGACAACTCTACTATTAAGGAACATATAGTCATAGGTGGAGGTGTGGGCATCATTTATCCGGAAGAATTACATCTTAAGTTCACAAAACGGTTTTAATTGCATTGCACTTGCTATCCATGAACAGAGTTCCTCACATGGCGATTCTAGATCTGTCGTCATAAAAACATTTGTATTTTCAAACGTGTCACATTGCATGGACGGAGGCAAACATCCTATTTGACCTCCAACTGGCCTAGATATTCGGACCGATGGTTTTAACGGTCGCTCAGGTCTCCGATAATAGCGTGACACAGTTGTCATCATCGCGATATTGCATCACTCTCGTATACTGAAGGCTACAATTTAGCATTTATAGGTTTTAAAGTTAAATAGAAAGATATATGGGCTGCAGAAATAATTTCGTTTGAAGATGCTATTTCTGTAAAGTGGGGAAAGTCTTTGTCAAAACTCGAGTTCCTCGGGGTCGGACAACTTGTCGAGCACAGCTAAGGCGGAAAACTTGCCGAGCACAGCTGAAACTGCCCTAACCCCAGCACCGGGTAATTTTTTTTTGTATAAATGCAAAATCAAAATTTCCATTTGCACTTACTTATTATTCAGATCAGTAGCGCTAGACCGCAATATCATGGATACAATTCAAGTGATGGCAAAAGACGTGGACAAGCAGCTGGAGAAGCTAGGCTCTTTCTATATCCACCATATTCTTCCTTACATCAAGCGTAGATCACCCCTTACATTCATTACCGCTGCCGTGGCTGCATTCTTCAGCTACCAGGTTTACAATGCGATACAAGTTCCAAAGAACCTTCGACATATACCTGCTGTCTCCTACTGGAAGTTCATGAAGTCCGCTTTGTCAGGTGAAGGTGTTGATGTACGAGCTCAGAACGTTATTCTACCAGTACTTGCAAAATCTCCAAATGGGATGTATCTGAGACCTAATCGACTTGGATGGACCATTGGTGTTGCCAATCCTGCTGCCATGAAGACTCTATTTCTAAGAACAAGTGGGTTTTAGTTATCCTTTATTTACCTGAAAATCTTAGTATTGACGTCGAATTATTTATATGTTGCCATGGAATGAATAGGTGAATTTCCAAAGCACAGCGGTTTCACAAAGTATCGACATTCATTGACTACCAGATTTGGTGGCGCCAACAACATTGTGGTTCTGAATGGAGGAGTTTGGAAGAAGCACCGTATGGTAAGCTACATAGCCAATATTACGATCAAAAACGTCATGTCATATCTGAATTAAACTTTGCCTATGTGCGTAGATCGCCAACCCGGTATTCCATAGGTCGATGCCTGTCAAATTGTTTGGTAGACTCTGCGAAAAAATGATGACTCGTTTTGAAATGGAAGGGGATGGTCTTGAAAACGTTGATGTACCAATGTTTTTGCAACGGTTAGTATATGTTTTTCAAATGTGCAAGCTATCGACTTGAAGTTGTGTTCTTACCGCTCAAAATGTAGCTTCACACTGGATGTGATTGGACTTGCCGCTTTTGATTATGACTTCGAAGCCCTGGACAAACCTGATAACGAGAAGGTGGAGAACTATAACATTCTCATGGAAGGCATTAAAAACCCTCTGTTCTTCCTTTTCCCCATTCTTGAGAAGCGCTTTCTTTGGGCCTTTCCAGGGCGTAGACGATTGCACCGAAAGATGGATGCTATGGACGAGCTTTTCTATAGCATTATTGACAATAAGCGTCAAACTTTGGCCAACAAGAAGGGTCTAGTGGAAGATTCAGAAAAGGACTTGCTTACTTTGATGCTCGAAGCCAACGAAGAGAACGACGATACTCAACATCAACTTTCGGATTTGGAGCTTCGTGACGACCTGGCAGTGTTTTTCTTGGCAGGGTACGTAATTTTATTTGCGAGATGCAGAGGTGAATGAAAGTGCTAATTAATATTTTAGTCACGATACTACATCCAATGCTCTTTCCTTTGCTATGTATCACTTGGCAGTCAATCCGGTAAGTTTTTAGCTTGAGTGGCGAGTTACATTTCATTTAAGGGCAATTCTAAACATCTATTTCCTATATATTCCAGCATATACAAGAGAAGGCTCGTGAAGAAGCTATCGATATCTTGGGAGATGGAGAGGAGACTGTCTACCCTACTGCTGCCGAATGCTCAGAAATGAAGTATATTTATATGATAATGAAAGAGGTAATTGTCATGCATTTTCACGATTGGTAACTGTTAACATGTATAATGGAGTAGCAAAACTAACTGCCTACATCAGACTTTAAGAATGGAACCTCCAGCCCAGAATACTGTTCCAAGAGCAAGCACCGAGGATATTGATCTTGCAGGCACATTTGTTCCAAAAGGATCCACTTTGTCAGCTGAAATCTTTGTCATGCACCATGATCCATCGCTTTGGAAAGATCCCGAAACATTCATTCCAGAGCGTTTCGCTCCTGGCGGTGAAAGCGAATTAAAGGCTGGACAGGGACTTTCATGGACACCATTTGGAAGTGGATCTAGACAGTGTATAGGTAAGGGCAGGGTCATGGGGCCATAGATTAACCATCAATCCTTCGTATTTATTCACTATGAAATTTGCTTTGAAACTTCAATAGGTATGAACTTCAGCTTGGCTGAGCAGAAGGTATTACTTGCTATGATGCTCCGAAAATACACCTGGGAGCTTCCTGAGAACACCATCAACAAAGATCGCTTAGTGATAGATGGATCCATGGGTATCATTTCTCCCAAGGACTTGCATCTCAAATTTAAGAAGAGATTCTAATGCCAACAAGGCGTAAGATAATAAATTCAATTCATCAATATCCTCTTACCTACATTTCACACAACTGAACAGTATCGACTAGGCCCTTTACTTGTCCTATAACAAATTCTGTAATGAAAAAAAAAATACATAGATATAGAGGTCTAATGTTGAGTTAGTCCTTACGATTTTAGCGGTTCAGGTTGTCACTTGGTATCTGACATTTTTCTCTGAGTATACACACGCTATAAGAGGAAATGTCTTATGATTCTCCACAGACCTCAGGTCATGGTACAACGTATCTCAAGGGTTAGGGAAACATTTAGTGGATTATTTTCTCATATTTAAGATTGGCTCCAGTGATCTCCTTCGCCGGTAGTCTGCGTCTTTCTTTTTCGCTTGCCAATATGCCGTTGATACAAGCTGTTCTAGACCATACGAACCAGAAAATTGAATATCTCAATACCATATATGCAAATCAGATTATTCCTTTTATTCGGCGCAGATCGCCATACACTCTTATTGCCAGTGCTGTAGCTGCCTTCATCAGTTATCAGCTCTATAAATTGGCCCAGGTACCAAAACAACTCCGGCATATACCGGCTGTTCCGTACTGGAAATACATGAGGTCTGCTCTTTCAAGCGAAAGCGCTGATGTTAGAACCCAGAATATTGTCCTTCCAGTATTAGCCAGATCGCGAAATGGCGTGTACCTTCGGCCCTATATAGGAGGATGGACCGTTGGCGTTGCTGGTCCAGCAGCCCTAAAGTCTTTGTTCATTCGTAAAGGTACGTGGACATCGCAAGTGATATTGCGTCATAACCAAGAATACTTATTTACCGTTACGTATCAGACGACTTTCCGAAGCACGAAAGCTTTTCCCTGCAAAGAGAATCGCTTCTCAGCAAATTTATAGGCACGGAAAACATCGGTTCATTGAACGGTCATGTTTGGAAGAAGCATCGTATGGTGGGTGAACTCAGCACAAACAGCCTTTGAACGAAACCCACTCTAACATTTGCTTGCCACCAGATTGCAAATCCCGCATTCCATCGATCCATGCCTGTCAAACTATTTGGGAGGTTATGTGAAAAGATGATGACACGCTTTGAGAAAGAAGGAGATGGACTGAACAACGTTGATCTTCCAATGTTTTTACAACGGTATATATCTCACTACCTCTTTAAACATAAGTTCATGACCATCGGCTCTCAACGTTTCCGTACAATTCAGGTTCACGCTGGACGTCATTGGGCTTGCAGCTTTTGGCTATGATTTTGAGGCTCTGGATACTCCTGAAAACGAAAAAGTTGATAATTATAATGAAATTATGGGAGGTATTCTTAGCCCTATCTACGTTTTCTTTCCCATTTTGGAGAAGAGCTTCCTTTGGGCCTTACCAAAGCGCCAACAGTTACATCGAAAGATGGATGAGATGAACAAGCTCTTCTATGACGTTATCGAGAACAAACGAAAAACGTTGGCTAATCTGAAGGATTCGGTTGAAGACACGGAAAAGGACTTGTTGACTTTGATGCTTGAGGCCGGTGAGGATGCTACAGACACTCAGCATCGGCTTTCGGATTCAGAGCTCCGTGATGATTTAGCTATCTTTTTCTTAGCAGGGTAAGTGATCAGCGTATATGAAAGGAAAGTCTATGAAGGGAAGTGAAATTTAATCAAAGTTCAAAGACATGACACCACGTCCAACGCGCTCTCCTTTGCCATTTACTTTCTGGCTGCTAACCCTGTAAGTGAAACTTGGGAATGACTAGTAGCAGAGGGGTTCCCCATGGAGTTGTATTTTTATACTGATGTCGTATATTTCGTATAGCATATCCAAGCAAAAGCGCGCACAGAAGTTATTGAAATTCTGGGCGATGGTGATGACGCTGTCTATCCCACTTCATCGCAATGTTCACAAATGAAGTATGTCTATATGGTCATGAAAGAGGTGAGTGTGTTATAAAATGTGTGAAATTGGTCATGGATACTGAATATACCTTTGTAGACCTTACGAATTTGCCCTCCTGCACCAAATACGTCTCCACGCAAAAATACGGAAGACTTTGAACTTGCAGGCACATTCATTCCCAAAGGATCTTCCTTGACAGCTGAAATATACGCATTGCATCACAATCCAGCCGTTTGGAAAAATCCTGAAACTTTTGATCCCGAGCGGTTCGGACCTGGAGGTGAAAGTGAGTTTAAGGCTAGTACTGGGCTCCCTTGGCTTCCGTTTGCAAATGGTCCTAGACAATGCATAGGTAAGATGATTTTCCAAGTTTATAATAGATGGCCGGGGTTGAATGAGTGGGATTAATCTTTTGCATTTGTATTAGGAATGAATTTCAGCTTGGCCGAGCAAAAGGTTGTGCTGTCTATGATGCTTCGTAAATTTACCTGGACACTTCCTTTAGACTCTATCAACAAGGACCACGTTGTTTTAGGCAAAGGAATAGGGATTCTCTCCCCACAGGACTTGCGCGTTGACTTCAGCAAACGGTTTTAACGACAACATAATATAAGATGTAATTGCAGTCCTTTGCCACCTTTGTCCCATGCAGGTCTTTTGTCTACATCAATCCAACGGGTTCAACTGCAATGCCATCATATTTCTTTAATGATCGTAAATATCCTTCATAAGGGCTATATATTAAACTACATTAAGATCTTCACTTCAGGCGGTTTTTTCTGGTGATAGTATTCATTATGGGAGTTTCAGGCTGATTTGTTGTTAACCAAAAATTCGGCGGACTCGCGATTTATTTCTCTTGGCAAAGTCTCGATTATGGCGTTTGGCGACATCCTCTTTTGGTCCTAAGTTTACCCAATTTGGTCCAATATAAGGAACGTGAGCGTATACTTAAGTGTGGAGCCTACTGACCTCTTTCATATCTGCATAGCAGTATAACGGAGTTAGTAGGACGATGTTGTATTCTCCAGCCATCATTCTCGAGAGGGGGGAGGGAGGGATTATCTTGGAGATGGTAGATAACGGGGACGCTATCTCGTCTGTAATGAGCATGTGCAGATATTCGAAGTGGTATAATAGAGTCATACTGCTTTGTTGAAGGACTGTGGGATGTGTGATACGTGTCACTACACGGAGGGGTACTTATAATACAGAAATTCTCCTTTTACTCAGCTGGGTTTTCTTTCGCTGTCGTACACTACTGCATTATGTCTTTTCTACAGGTGCTAGCTTACGATGCTAATAAGCAACTTGAGAATATAAGTTCGTTCTATGTGAACCACATACTTCCTTATGTTAAAAGTCGATCGTCATACACCGTTGTAGCCGCTGCCGTGGTTGCCTATTTCAGCTATCGAGTGCGCAAAATGTCAGAAATACCTAAAAACCTGCAACACATCCCTGCCGTGCCTTACTGGCCTTTTATGAGATCGCTTCTTTCGGGTGAAAGCATTGATCATCGAACTAGGAAATACGTTCTACCCGTAATAGCCAACTCGCCTAACGGGTTATATCTTCGACCTATTCGACGGGGATGGACTGTAGGTGTCGCTGGTCCAGCAACAATGAAGCGTTTGTTGCTCCGCGCAGGTAGGATGTTTCCTTTACCAGCTGAAACTGAATGGATATAGGCTTTCGTCCATAACCGATTATGTCATGCTTCTTTAGATGACTTTGAAAAGAGCCCTATATTTGCCAAACAAGATTCACTGTTCAACAAGTTCATGGGCAAGGAAAACATAGTGTTGTTGAATGGGAGTGTTTGGAAGAAGCATCGCTTGGTAAGTTGCTCTATCAGCCACGGCCTTCTGCTGAAGCGACCCTGACTTTGCGGTCTTTAGATTGCAAATCCTGCATTCCACAGATCCATGCCGGTAAAGCTCTTTGGGAGACTCTGCGAAAAGATGATGCTAAGATTCGAGAAAGAGGGCGATGGCCTTGTCAATGTCGATGTTGCGAATTTCTTACAACGGTATAACTCATTGTCGCATTTTGGAGGTTTGTCTGCTTTATGTTCTGACCAATTTACAACTCAGATTCACCTTAGATGCTATTGGACTTGCGGCTTTTGGTTACGATTTCGAAGCGTTGGACTGCCCGGAAAATGAAAAAGTAGACACTTACAACAGTATTATGACCGGCATTCAGAACGCAGTGTACTTCATATTTCCCATTTTGGAGAAGCGCTTTCTGTGGGCCCTCCCTAAGCGTCGAGACTTGTATAGAAAGTTGGACGATATGAATGAAATTTTTTATAGTGTCATCCAGCACAAGAGGGACACTCTGGCTAGCATGAAGCATTCGATCGAAGACACAGAGAAGGACTTGCTCACATTGATGCTCGAAGCCAACGAAGAAGCCGTAGACGCTGATCATCGACTCTCTGATCTTGAGCTTCGTGATAATTTGGCCATTTTCTTCTTAGCAGGGTGAGTCAACATCAAAACCCTGTTCCGGAGGGAATAATGATTCTAATTGTAATTTTATAGTCACGATACCACTTCAAACGCTCTTACATTTGCACTGTACTTCCTAGCAGCCAACCTTGTAAGTTGCTAGTTATTTCACTAACACTTGCGTTTCATGTTTGGTAGATGTTTATTCATCTGTGTATCACTTCCAGCCTATCCAAGAGAAGGCTCGCAAGGAGGTATTAGACATTATGGGAGACGGCGACGATATTGTTTTCCCAACTTCCACGCAATGCACGGATATGAAATATGTATACATGATCATGAAAGAGGTAAAATTTGACATTTTCGGTTAAGGCTTTTATCAATCATACTAACGACCAATCGTTTAGACCCTACGAATGTGTCCTCCAGCTGTAGGCACCTCCCCACGCAGAAGCAATAAGGATATGGATTTGGTCGGTACGCTTATACCCGAAGGAACCCCTTTGAATGCCGATATATACTCCATGCATCACGACCCAAACATTTGGCAGGATCCCGAGACGTTTATTCCCGAGCGTTTTGCTTCTAATGGTGAAAGTGAATCAAAGGCAGGAAGAGGTCTTGCTTGGGCTCCGTTTGGAAATGGTGCTAGGCAATGCATTGGTAAAAGACGTTAACACTTGCAAAAGTCGAGAATGGCGGTTACTAATATATAGTTCTTCCATGTAGGTATGAATTTCAGCTTAGCTGAACAGAAAGTGTTACTTTCTATGCTGCTACGAAAGTTTACTTGGGAATTGCCAGAAGACTCTATCAACAAGGACGGTTTAAAGATTGGTGGAGGCATTGGTATCATGCATGCAAAAGATATGCATCTAAAGTTCACCAAACGTTTTTAAACCCGAACTTGAGTAACGGAAATGATCAGTGCCCTGTTGAAACTTCCCTTTAACTATTACTTATTTCTAATGGGTTGCTTTACCAACGTTAGCTGTAAGTCATGGCATGAATGGAGTAACAATGCAATTTTCACTATTTAAATCTGTTGATTCCATGGCCACCATCTTCTATTTGTGAGAATTAATATAAATTATTCATGATAACTGTACTTGATGTCGGGTCAATTGCTCAAATCTAAAGTTCAGTAGAAGTGGTTAGTGTCATCGATTCAAATTGCCACTTCTTGACGTGACTGCTGAATACAAGCAGAGCGATCACTTCTTTTGAAACAATGGGCTGGCAAGTAACGTTGCAAAAGCGACTGTCGCACCAGTAGAGAGCCAACTTGTCAAAATTTTCTTTCATCGATACTCGTCCGTTTTCCTTCACATAAATTGGCATCGCCACTGCTGTTCATAGATTTACTTTACCTCCACTTAGGCAAATTATCTACTTAATATGAGGGTAAGGGGAATTACACTTACGCAAAGTTTATTTCTTGATCCGGGGGGTCATTGACTGCGGATTTGGACGGCGATAAAATCAGTACCGATTTTGATTTACTTTGCCACAACTCGGTCTTTCTTCCTATTACTGTGTACCATGACTTCCTTACAAGTATTGGCAGACAATGCAAATCAGCACTTGGAAAATATCAGCGCTTTTTATGCACAACACATTCTACCTTATGTTAAAGGCAGATCCTCAAAGACCTACATAGCTGCTGCTATAGCTGCCTTCTTTAGCTACCGAGTTTATAAGATGGCACATGTGCCCAAGAACCTCAGACACATACCTGCTGTCCCTTTCTGGCCATACATGAGGTCGCTTTTGTCAGGTGAAGGTATCGACATAAGAACTCGCAAAATCATCCTTCCCGTACTGGCGAAGTCACCAAACGGACTGTATCTGAGACCAAATCAGCGCGGATGGTCAGTAGGTGTTGCTGCTCCTTTAGCCATGAAAACTTTATTCCTTCGCATCGGTATGGTATCCTTCAAATTGTTAGTACCCTTTGTGACTCGTTTGTATTCATCAGACCTTCTCTCTTCCATTTTGCACCAGGCGACTATCCAAAAGATCAACAGCCCCTTAAGAATGAGGATTCATTAGCATTCAAGTTTATTGGTGGTGAAAACATAATTGCATTGAATGGTCCTGTTTGGAAGAAGCATCGCATGGTAAAGAATTGTTGACTGTACAGTTTTTCCCAGAGTCCATATGTTTACAGACTATATCCAGATTGCAAATCCTGCTTTCCATCGATCTATGCCTGTTAAGCTATTTGGTAGATTGAGCGAAAAGATGATGTTACAGTTTGAAAAAGAAGGAGATGGGCTGGAAAATGTCAATGTTCCAAATTTCTTACAGCGGTAGGTAGAGATAGGTGCATGAATGTAATATCACTCTCATTAATGTACTTTACGTCCTCTAGTTTCACCCTGGATATCATTGGTCTTGCAGCCTTTGGGTATGATTTCGAAGCTCTGGAAAAGCCTGGCAATGACAAGGTTAACACATATGAAGATATATTAGCCGGTGTTCGAAATCCTCTCCATTTCTTCTTCCCTACTCTCGATAAATATTTTCTTTGGGCTTTAACAAAGCGGAGGGATCTGCATTCAAGGCTAGGAGATATGAACGACGTGTTCAACAACATTATAGAGAACAAACGTCAAACATTGGCCGAATTAAAGGGTTCAATCGAAGATTCAGAGAAGGACTTGCTTACCTTGATGCTTGAGGCGAATGAGGAATCAAATGATGCCGACCATCGGCTTTCGAACTCAGAGCTTCGTTCTGATTTGGTTATTTTCTTCGTTGCAGGGTAAGTCAAAGTGACACGGGGTGCAATACAAAGAGAGTTATGACGCTAATATCAAGCCTTTAGACACGATACCACATCCAATGCTCTGTCCTTTGCATTATATCATTTGGCCGCTAACCCGGTAAGTCTAATTTCTACTATCATGAGAAAGGACGTTCTACATTTTTGCTTCTTGGAGCCATTGTACTAATGTAATATGCCAAACCACAGCATATACAAGAAAAGGCTCGAAAGGAAGTCATTGACATTCTTGGCGATGGTAACGAGTTTGTGCACCCTACTTCTGCACAATGTACAGAAATGAAGTATCTGTACATGATAATTAAGGAGGTAATGATTAGGATGAATAACCTGCTACTGCATTTCCTACAAGCCGAGTTCTCATATCACCTGTCTACTAGACGCTACGAATAAGTCCCCCAGCTCAAAACAGCTCTCCACGTGATTGCGCGGAAGATATCGAGTTAGCAGGATCGTTCATTCCAAAAGGAACCGCCTTGAATGCTGATATATTTGTCATGCATCACAATCCAGCCATTTGGAAAAATCCGGAAACCTTCGATCCTGAGCGATTTGCTCCAGGGGCTGAAAGCGAATCAAAAGCTGGCACTGGTCTTGCTTGGGTACCTTTTGGAAATGGACCAAGACAGTGTATTGGTAAGAAAATTTTACAATTTTGAACGTAGTAGGTGCAGCCGTTAATGTAGCACTTCATTTATAGGAATGAACTTCAGTCTAGCGGAGCAAAAGGTACTGCTTTCCATGCTTCTTCAAAAGTTTACTTGGGAGCTGCCCGAAAACTCTATCAACAAGGATGGCTTAGTACTGAATGGAGGAATATCCATTATATCTCCTCGAGATTTGCATCTGAAGTTCACTCCACGATTCTAAATCTTCAAACCTAAATACTTTTGTGTCCTTTCTCAAAAATAAAACTTGAAGCATATATGACAGTCGACTATAATTAATTTGGTGCCTTACTGAATGCGTTGCGTATGTTGGCTTTGTGTTGAATTCTCGGCCAAAGTAATGCAACATTGATCCTGTCGCAAACAACATGATTTCTTGTGATCCAAAAGATTTTCTGAGCACGTACCATGTACACATTTCATCATCAACATGAAATACTCCTCTTTATCAGCATTTGCATGATGTATTGTAAGTGTCTGATTAAATTTACTATCACAATAACTAAATTTTTGAGTATGGGTAAACTTCAATGGTGTACAGCTTTTGGAACCCAGCATCCACATTTTATATTTTTGCTAAAAAAGACTCCATTGCAGAAGGTTGATCCTTTTTCCCGCTGATCGCACTTAAGCTATATTATGACTTTATCGCAAGTTCTGGCCACAGATGTCGACCAGGCTGTGGCAGCCGCCAGTGCATTTTACGCTCAGCATATTCTACCGTTCGTCAGGCGCAGATCCCCAAAAGCCATCATCGCCGCCGCTGTAGCTACGGTTTTCAGCTATCAGATATACCGAAAAATGCGTATCCCACGAAACCTTCAACACATTCCTTCGGTT
This sequence comes from Umbelopsis vinacea, assembly GCA_016758895.1. Lineage (NCBI taxonomy): Eukaryota > Fungi > Mucoromycota > Umbelopsidomycetes > Umbelopsidales > Umbelopsidaceae > Umbelopsis > Umbelopsis vinacea. The sequence goes on along the minus strand of JAEPRA010000003.1, from coordinate 488,668 downwards.
TCATACTGGAGATACATGAGGTCCATTCTCTCAGGTGAAGGAATAGATGTCCGGGCACGCGAGATTGTTCTTCCCGTGCTTTTAAACTCGCCAAGTGGTCTCTACCTGCGACCCAAAAGTTTGGGATGGACTGTCGCTGTTGCCGACCCTGTAGCAATGAAAGCATTGTTTTTTCGCAGAGGTATCTTTCTATTTACATTTAAGTCAGCGCCTTTCAACAATCTTTGATCATTGACATAGTATGATAATTCGATAAGATGATTTTCCAAAGAGCCAAGGTTTCGTGCAAAGGCAAGAGGCGTTGGCGGCAAAGTATATCGGAGTTGGAAATATTGTCACCTCAAACGGTGATGTCTGGAAAAAACACCGTGTGGTAAGCTCAATACCAGCACTTATCCAGTATTCTGAATGTTGAAAAATGTTTCTTAAGAATTTCACATCTAGATTGCGAATCCCGCTTTTCATCGATCCATGCCTGTCAAGCTCTTTGGCAAATTGTGTGAAAAAATGATGATTCGCTTTGAGAAAGAAGGACAGGGTCTCGAAAATGTTGACGCCCCTAAATTGTTACAACGGTACTTTAATTCATATGAATTAACCATATATCCCCTCTTAAATATTGACAACCATTTTCTGGCTATGCAGTTTCACTTTGGATGTTATTGGACTCGCAGCCTTCGGTTATGACTTTGAGGCTCTTGATAGCCCAGTCAACCATAAGGTTCAAACATATAACGCAATTAACCAGGGAACTCGAGATCCTCTCTATTTCTTCCTCCCTTTCCTCGAGAAAAATTTCCTGTGGGCGTTGCCGAAGCGTAGAGAGCTTCACAGAAAAATGGATGATATGAATGCCATCTTTTATAACATTATCGAGCACAAGCGGCTTACTCTAGCTAGTACAAAAGACAAAACTGAAGACGCAGAAAAGGACTTGCTCACATTAATGCTTGAAGCTAATGAAGAAGCAAAGGACGCCAAACATCGACTTTCGGACTCAGAACTTCGTGATGACTTGGCCGTCTTCTTCTTAGCAGGGTAGGTGATGTTGGGACGTAGAAGCCTGAGATATGAAGCCGATTCACTCAATGCCACATTTCAGACATGATACAACAGCAAACGCACTATCTTTTGCGCTTTACTATTTGGCTGTCAACCATGTAAGTGACTTCACATATGGGGCTTTGGTAATATCGATTTCATCGGGGAATATAAAGCCACGTCTCTAACTAGTGTAAAACCACTGAAGCATGTACAAGAGAAAGCTCGTAATGAAATTCTCGAAATTCTAGGAGACGGTGATGATATTGTCTATCCAACAGCCGCTCAGTGCTCTGAAATGAAGTACATCTACATGATAATGAAAGAGGTGACGGCTTGATGTTCAAAACATAGAATAAGACAGCATATACTGATTCTTTGCTTACAGACACTGCGGTTGAATCCACCTGTTCAGAATAGCACATTACGAATCGTTCATGAAGATACTCAGCTGGAAGGCACATTCATTCCGAAAGGATCTACCTTATCTGCCGACATATACATGATGCACCACAATCCTAAACTTTGGAAAGATACCGAAAAGTTCACACCTGAGCGCTTCGAAGCTGGGGGTGAGAATGACGCCAAGACAGGAATCGGTCTTGCTTGGGTTCCGTTTGGAAATGGAGCAAGACAATGCATTGGTGAGATATTGTTCCGTTTGGTACCAATTGCTTTGTATGAAGAAACCTAATTGACGACTTTGTTACGTATCGTCTTCGTAGGTATGAACTTCAGTTTTGCAGAACAAAAAGTGGCACTGGCTATGCTTCTTCGTCAATATAACTGGACTCTTCCGGAAGATAGCATCAACAAGGACCGTGTCATTCTAGATGGGGGAATGTTTTTCTCTACTCCCAAAGACTTGCGGCTGAAATTCAGCAAGCGATTTTGAGATATACGCACCCTATCTGTGGATCCTATTTATCACTCTATCCCTGCTCACAATATATGTGCTAGCGAATCGCACAGCAGAATGTTTCGAAGCAATTGCACATGATTTCAACTACGTTTACGATTCAAAATATAATACGCTATGATAAAATACTCACGCAAAGTCATGGAACAGTCATTATGCTTTTATCTAATTATAGTCAACTAGGACTAATGTATCATTAGGATTAAGATATCACTACTACATACTTTCAAACACACCACTACACGTTACGCTGTAGCGTTTATCTTCATCTCTTCACTTTGACATGACCATAGCCCGAACCTGCATCGACGAAGATAGCGAAAGAATTGAGCTGTAACTTGCGAAGTATGATTAGCGGCAAGGCTACATATCATGATGAAATTTACTTCAAGGTGGTCAACTAAATTTTTATGTACATGACAAAATGGAAGTGACAGGTATCAACACAATAAATGATATAAGTCGAAATCAATCTAGGAACATTACAATGACATATACAAGTATGATAGCAACATCTACTACACTTTTCTCCCTGATTTCAATTTGACTAGCAGAGAGTCTTGCGTCGCGCAACCAACTGACTTTTGAGAAAAAGCTCATGAACCGCGACGGCGTGCACGGGCAGCTTGTGAAATGGATAAATCTAGCGGTTGCCTTCGTCTTGCAGATTTCATTGGTCGTTTAATTGACGGTGAGCTATCACTGGTTATGGATCGTCTATTTGTCTCTGTGGCTACTTGTCTTGATCTATTCCTCGCCGGGGGGTTCTGCTCAGCTGGCGATGATTCTTCATCGTCGTCTTCGTTATCTGAATCAGACGAAAGTGTTGATGCAAATCCCTTGGTAGGCGTGGCTATATCTAGAGGTTGTGTTGAGTTGCTGGATATCACATAATCATCGTCTTTCATGGAAGAAAGTAGCGACTTTGCCCTCAGAGCTATCGAATCGGCATTTTCAGATTTGATTTCGGGTTCTTTTGGTAGTGGCTTGGACTGGCGCTGCGTTCCCCTCTCATTTCTTTTCCTTATGCGAACTTCCCTTCCGCTAGTTTGAAGTAGATTTTCCATGAGCTCATCCAAGTAAGCGGTTTCGCTTTCATCGCCTATGTGTAAAATACAATAAGTCATCAAAGTCGCGCACAGACATATCAATTGGTGGGTAGAGAGACTTACTGGTATTGACCGCGATGCCTTTACTCTTGGGAGAAACAATCTTCTTGGGGCGATTCTTGCGTTCTTGTGCAAGGCGCATTTGCTTTTCCAACCTTTCTTTCTTCAGCCTTGCTGCTTCCAGGTCATCAACCGCACCCTATAAAATGTGACCATAAGGGTTAGATAAGTCGGTACGTAATAGAGCGTAGGTTTTAGTCCCACATATATAAGCTCGTTGCATTTGAGAGCCCGCTTCAACATTCACTCATCATTACCTTCCAACTTGCTCGGAACCGGAACAAGATTCCAAAGAATTCATCTGGAAGCATTTTTTCAGGATCTTCTCCAAAATACTTCACAGCTGTATCATATGCTTCACACATCTCCTGACAAATGACTTGTACTTTGGAGAAATGGTCTCTTGCATCAGCATAAAACTCGTCCATGGTCTTCAAGAACATATCTTGATTATCATCATCAGTGGAATCGCCTTCCTTCAACCTCCTTTGTTCTTCTAATTCAACTCCCAAGCTTTGCAATCCATGTTCCAGAGCCTTATATTCTTCCATGACATCCTTTAAGACCACTATGTTGGATTCTAGTTAGAACATACGCGGAATATCTTCATATCCTTGCATCACTGTATACCTTTTTGAGCTTGTTCTGTGGGCCGCAGTTCGATCATAAAGTATGACATTTCCGGAAACTTTTGTTGCACTACTTTTGTTATGTAGTGAAGAAGCGTAGGTGTCGTACCATCGCTTTTGGTATCCGTCAACTTGTTAATGCTTGCAAGTTTGATGCCGAATGCACCACCACGATGACCGGATCCATTCAAGAAGTTACCAAGTATGAGAATGAGCTGAATATATCAAGGGTTAATCTTTTATCTGTCTGATAGCTGGTAATTATTAGTAAATACTAACCGTTAGGAGATCGGTAAAGTTGTTCGCATTTCGAACGGAGTTAGAAGCGTCCAGGACTGCACTCAGTTGCTGCAATCAACGGAATATAGGTCATTAACGACTGAATAGACCTTTACAAGTTTGTTCAGTCACACTCCTCTTTACCTGATCAACAAAAGCAATTTTGTCCGGGAATGTGCTTTTAAAAAGCATAGCTTCGATGCGTTGGCGGTACCGTTTAATTGATGTCATCTACAGCACTTTTTTTAGACTAGGGAGAGCTTTAACTTGGATTGCATAAAATAGACATCGCTTACCTCCAAACAGAATTTATCTGGCTCTGATAAAGCATTTTGATCATTATCCGGATTACTGACGTACTTCTTCAAATCTTCCTTCTCTTTGTCTGAAGCCTCGTATCGAATCAAAGTACTCAGTAACTGTTCGTCGTCAAAGACAGGATCCATTGCCAACAGCCTTGGTTTCAATTGATCAAATGATATTTGTTTTACAAGACTTCCAATAAAAATATCTATCGAAGCAGCATGAATACATGTAAAGTAGGTTTTATAAAGCATTCTCATAAAGTGGCACTTACTCAAGTTGTACGCCTTCTTGGAGTCTATTATCTGTAGTGTTGTCTTTGCAGTTTTGATCTTGAATTCAGCCACTTGTTTCTGTGCAAATGATTTTTCAATTTCATCAAACACTCCTGAAGTGGCCAACTCTGCTTCGAACTTTGCTGCTTTTTGTCGCTTCTCATCACTAGTGATATTAGGGTCCCAGAGAGTCTCATTTATTCCCTGTCGATTCAACTTATCCCACTGCACGACTTTGGTTTTGACCTTGGGTTGATAAGAGCTCATTTTGCGATTGGCCGTTGCAAGCAATGAAGTGTGAGTCGGATGGAGTGGTGGTGAAGAAGCAGCAGAGCTGCTTTGTGAAGGTGGAGTTGATGGTGGTGGAGGTGGCGGTGGTGGAGGAGCCATACCGGAACCAGGAGGCCCTGGGGGAGGAGGTGGTGGAGGAGGAGGAGGAGGAGGTATGCCAGCGCCAGGCATGGGCGGCGGCGGAGGAGGAGGCGGTGGCGGCGGGGGAGGTGGTGGGGGAGGTGGTGCCGCATCGCCGCCTACTGCCCCATTTACATCAGTGTCTTGAGAGCTCAACCTCATATTTTGCAGTGACGCATCCTGAATTGACACAGGTGAATCTACCACAGGACTTGAAGCTTGACCACTGGCAATAGATGTTTTGTCGCCATCAGGCTCCGCTCCCAACGATGGGTCCATAGTAGTAGTAGGTGACCCTTTGGCTTCTAAAGAAGCCGAAGAGGATTTGGTAAGAAGTTTTGGTAAAAGTTTTCCGCTACCAGCGAACAATTTTGATTTGAGCGATTGTTTGAAATTGTCAGAAAGACCTTCCGTTGGGCTAATGAGTGATGCCTCACCAAGTACCTTTGTTTAATTGACCCGTATTTAGTTAATTCGTTATGGATTACCAATGAAAATACAAAGGATGCTCTCTATACTTACATCTTTGTGATCATCATCAGCAACGTTCCATGTCTTGACATCATTGTCTTTACTCCGTCGTACTTTCAAAGTAGGTTTGCCAGCACTAGCTGAATTCGAGGAGTTCTTTTGCTTCAGCATTTCATAAAAGCGCAACATCTGTGTATCCATTGCTTCCAGATTCTGCTTATATTCTGCTTGAACATCGCTTAATTGCCTCTGTAGCGTTTCAACCGTATGAGTCGAAATTCGTAGTAATTCCTCAAGATGTTCGTTCTTAGCCTTCAATTGACCGACCAGTCCATCTGCATATATCGTTAGTGATGAGCTTTACATTTTATATTTCTGTGCCATTATTTACTCACCTGCTTTAGCAGATACCTCTAACTCTAACTCTGCCACTCGCTGCTGAGCTTCCTCTGCCGCTTCATGTGCTTCTGCTGCCTCGACCAATGCTTGTTCGAGCTCATCTTGGTCAACAAATTTTGACGCAAGATTACTGACACTGATCGGTGCATCAGCAGAAAATTCCTTCTTCTCCAAAACCACATCAGACACAATGGAGTTCAAGACCTGAAAATACCGTGTCCTATAAAAAGGTTGAGTGAGTGCTCGGTGCCTATATCAATTTCATTTCGAAATTTGCTACTTACTGCGATTCCTCTTCCTCTGGTATCAACGTCATATGTTGTAACATATCCACAAAGAATCCATATGCTCGTCTACCTCCAGTGGTATTGAGGAGAGATTCCAATATCTCATGAGGATCCTCGCTTGTATTCTGTATCATGCCACCATACAAATCTTCATGGTCCGCATCGGCCAGTTCTTGGTATCTGTCAATTTGACGACTGAGAAGTTCATATCCAAAGTTGTCCATTTGCTTCAGTAGCTTCTGTAGCCCGGAATTGTTCAGCTGATCTCTGATGCTTATTCGGCTTTCCAGCTGATCCACCGTTTCTAGGCTGACAATAGCATTGACAAGTAGTATGTTCGCCAACTAAAAAGTTCAAAAGTGAGTATAACAAACAAATTAGCAAAGACATCCATTCGCGTTTACTCACGGCATACTCCATCAGCTGGTTGTCAGCGGCAGTGTTTCCCATTTTACGGTAATCATCACTTGCACCGACCATGGAGCCCATTTTGCCTCTTCCATCCAACATCTGGCTTAAAGCTCTGAGCCACGTGTCAAAGCGAGACGTATCATGGTACCAGCTTTGAAGTGCATCCATCGACTCTATCACTAATGTATGTCCTTTAGGAATATCACAATAGCAGAGAAATGTTAAGGCTTCACAAGCCAATCTCCTCGCTTGCATAGAGGATGAAACTAGTGTAAAGGTCAAGCTCTCAATGCAATGAGAACTGCCCAACGCCTCCCCAATACCATACTAGAAATTGAAACAACACATTCAACATTTGGAGTAATAGAATGGTCCATATCATATCAATTGTGACCTACCATGTTGTTAAGCAATGACTTTAGGCATCTGACAAGATCCGTTTCCATCTGCGTGTCTTGCGATGATCTTGATAGCGGCAGCTGACATGTTAGTTACCAGTCAGCACAAGCTGTCATGAAAGCCACAAGTATAACTTACTTGCTTGCCTTTTTCGTCAAAGCTCCCAAGGTATTGGCAACCATTTGCATGCCTCGAAGATCTATAAATTGTCTGACCCAGCTATACGATCTATCAGGCTTATATATCTTCCATATCATGATTTATAGCAACAATACACATACCTCAGTGGCATTGTTCGTAAGCTCACAACCAGATGGTTCACAAGTTTTGGGGTAACTTCGCGCATTTCTGGTTTCATCAGTTTCGCTATGTACCATTCGGGTGTATTTTTGTCCTCCTTACTCGTTTGTACGGTGCTGGTTTTGGAGCTGACAATAGGGCCTTTGCCAGAAGATTTGCGCTGATTCATTGCGGGACCCAACTTGCTTAATTGACCTTCGTTACAAAGAACCCACCACTTTTTCTCCACTGGCATCATTCGGACGCCTTCATCACTAAGATTCAGATTCAAACGCGACTGGTATCCGGTGCAGATTAAAGTTAATATCCCAATACGCAAGAAATTTCACTGGTTCGCATCCTTACCGCTGTTTTCGCAAACAAACGCTCAATTTCTTCATCTGATGGTCGATCCCTGACTGTTGACGATGATAACATGGAGCTCGTCCATGTGCCTCCGCCTTCACTTCCACTGTTGTCGTTCTGAGATAGAAATGATTGTGATGATTGGGAGCTACGAACTGACGCTCCTGGTTCTAATAGCCAAAGCAGTATGATTGAGCACATTGTAATACAAATTGAAAAATCATGTAGGCTTTACTCCAATACCTTGTTCCCAGTTTTCCAGGTATGACGCCTGCGTTGTCGGTGCGTAAGCTTGATCTCCGTTCGAGAAGCTGTTTACAATGGCCGCTGCAGGGTGCTGTTGGTCTGAATGTTGACCGGCTGCAAATTGATACTGGGAATTACTTGTATCAGGTTGGCGTCTTTTATTTTGATTTCGCTTCCCTCCTAGGTTAAAGATGTCCATCACCGAGTGAGATTCGCAACAAGCGGCATGCAACAAAAGTGTGAAGTGAACGGTAGAGCTATGGTTTTTTTTGAAACTCCGGGTTGTTTTGGCTTGCTTGTCATTTCCCATTTCGAAGAAATAACCAAACATCTCTCAAAAAAAGCAACTTTTACATAAACTCAATATTGCTGCATGCATACTGACTTTTATTAAGGCATCATCAATCTAGTCATACTGTTTATCACAATGTATTGATGTTTTGTCTTCACAAGATGATAATTGTACTGTTTCTATGTCTCCAAGAACCTCTACCGCAGTGTTCCTTTATTTTGAAACATACACATTATTTTACGCTGCTATTTATTTACTTTTCAGACTTAACTTACTTGAGCAGGAAAATAAAAATCATAAAAAATTAGGATAGAATGTTCAAATCCGCTACGAACAGCACCAAGTTTACAATTTCACATCACAACTCCACTCAGAGAAGCTATAAAACGTCACTAAGGTGAGTTTAAATGTTAGACCATCCTATAGCCAATACGATGGAAAGCTCTATTCGTTTGGCCTGTTGAGAAAGGGCAGTTTATGGACCTTAAAATAAAGACGGCCTTTTGCTTGCTGAAATGATGATTGGCCGCCCGTGAAATTGAAGCACGGTTATTTTTGTAATTGAAAGAAATTGAAAGAACCAAAAAAAGAAGAAATAAAAAAAAAAATTGGTTACCGCGTAAAGACACCTTCAGTGCTGAGATGAAGGACCGTCCAAATAGATTCTGGGCAGCCTTCGCTGTATATGCTCAGTTTATAGCAGTTGTCAGTGCTGCTGGTCTGTTTTCGACATCACCTACAATTCTGAACAAAGGAGATCCTATACCATTATACCTGAACAAAATCTTCTCATTCAAGACTCAATTGCCATATGCTTACAGCGAGTTGAACTTTATATGCCCAACAAGTGCTCGAGCCTCACGACCGTGGATAAATTTGGGCCAAGTCATGAGAGGAGATCGTATCGTTGAAAGCGACTATAAGGTAGGCTGTGTATAGATGTCAACGATCTGTTTTATGCGAATATGTCGATTGATCCTCTACTATTCCTAGATCACAGTGGGCCGAGACTCCTCCTGCCAGGTGCTATGCGATAAACCTGTTTCAGTAGAGGAAGCCATGCAAGCAAAGAAGCTGATATTACAGGATTATCAAGTAGAATGGATTTTGGACGACATGCCCGGTTCAACAGCATTCTACACAAGCGAAGTCAAAACAAAACGGTATCGTAATGGGTATCCGTTAGGTCAAGTTGTTGTGAGTATAGTCCTGACCTATAATATCATCGCTCAATTTTTCTCATCCACTCACGTTCTTCAAAACGCAGAATGGTAAAACATACCTTAACAATCACATTGCTTTCAACATCCTGTACGATACTGTCGATCATGATCGCATTAGAATAGTTGGATTTGAGATATACCCTGACTCGTTTAGAGGAGATGAATGCCAGCCTTCGACAATTGATTATGGTCGTCAAGAAGTCTCAGAACGACGAACGACCATTCGATACTCTTATTCGGTTACTTGGGAATTGAACAAACAGATTTCTTGGGAACAACGATGGGAATTGTACCTCCTTGCCTCCGACAACAGTTTGCATTGGTATGCTATTATCAACTCGCTGGTCATAGTTTTGTTCATGTCTGCAATTCTTGCTGTCATATTGATGAAAGCTGTACGAAAAGATATTACGGACGATGACAAGGTAAGATTTTCACGTGCGAATGCATGCAGTCAGGAAGCCGCTGATTTTTTTTGCGACGTTCAACAGTTGTACAATAACAATGATGAGGCACTGGGCTGGAAGCTCATCAACAAAGACGTTTTCAGAAGACCCACATATGGAGGTCTTTTTGCGCCACTTCTTGGGTCTGGTATTCAACTTCTTACCATGGCCATACTCACGTTGCGTAAGCGTTATTTCCTTTTGAACGGTTAGGAGAGTTGTCAATCAGTGACTTTTACTGATTTTACATTCTTTACAGAGCTGGCGTATATCGGTATTCTGAACAGAACGCATCGTGGAGGCATTGTTTCTTTTGCGCTGATTATGTATCTTCTTGGAGGGTCAGTGAAATTAGCGATGCTTATGGCACTCATCCGACATTGACAGGGAAAACTGAACTTTATTTTTATAGATTCGTGGCTGGATATTCCAGTGCTCGCATTTACAAAGTATTTAAAGGGCGCTCCTGGCAATTGAATGCTGTCTTGGTAAGTTTGACGAGTGTGGTGGGTGATTTGGAATGTTGACTTATTCTTCCAAAAGACGGCTACTTTAGTTCCTGCGGTTCTATTCTTGACAGCGACTATAATCAATTTGTTTGTTTGGACGAAGCAATCATCATGGGCTATGCCATTTACCACATGGCTCTCACTCATCATCTTGTGGGCCGTGGTATGTCTTCCATTGGTGATGTTTGGAGCATACTACGGTGATAAGCAGCCTCGTCTCGAGCACCCTGTAAGAGTGAGCCCGGTGCCTAGAATAATACCCTATAAACCTTGGTACATGAGTACTTGGATCAGGTAAAAGTAAATTTCATCTGCGAGGACCACCATACAAACTTGTGACTGATATTCGATACTTTTTTCTTTTATAGCATGGCAGCCGGAGGTGCTTTGCCATTTGCTGTTGTATTTATGGAAGTTCATTTCCTGCTCAAATCCATTTGGCAGGGACAAATGTACGGATCTTTCTACTTTTTGGAAATCGTTTTCGTTCTCCTTGTTATCACCATCATCGAAGTCACTATTGCTCTTGTATACTTCCAATTGTGCAGCGAGGACTATAACTGGTGGTGGAGATCGTTTGTTGTATCGGGTGCCTCTGGTATTTATGTATTCTGGTAAGTTGAGCAAGCCGCCAAAAGGTATGAGAAGACTTTTCAAAACTAATGCAACGTCCCTTAGTTATGCCATCGCCTACTGGATAACTGTTCTAGAAGTTGATGGTTTCGTTGCTGGACTTGCCTATGTTGCAAACGCCTTTTTGGTTTCTCTCGCATTTGGTGTGTGCACTGGCACAATTGGATTCTTTGCTGCGTACGCTTTTGTGCGTCAATTGTACTCAGCTCTCAAGGTAAGGATACACATTGCTCAAACTGTTAAAGATTTGACGCTAATCGTCCACCTTAGGTTGACTAAAACTCCTGGGTCATACAATTGAGATGGAACGTTCTTTGCGATCTACAGTTTACATAGACTTATACAGTACACGGCTCGGCTGAGCTGAACAAAAGAAAGAATATATTTTTGAGATTTCAAATGTTTGCATACTTGGGTTAAGGTGCGCTTGCACTTATTTACATTCGGAACTGACTACTTTTTTCTATTGATATGGTTTGGGATGTGCCAAATTGATATTTACCATCTTTGTCCTTGGGAATAACCCATGTGTGGAGAAGTCAGCCCGGACGATCTTGGTGAGTGGACTGGCGATACAAAACTACCATCATACTCAGAGCTTGGTTGGGTAACATACTGAACACCCTCTTTGACACTACCATAATCAGAGTCTACTCTCCAATCTCCCATATCTGCTTCAATCAAGCTGTAGCTGTTGGTGACTCTAGATATGGTTGGTTGGGCCATGGACGAACTGGGTCGTGGAGGGCCTTTGAGTTGAATTGCTGCAACACTCTCAAGTGTAGAGTTGCGTGGGCGACTGAGGTCCAGACCTTCTGCAGAGAAGTCCTTCCAATTTTGCCAGTTTATGACTAACGAATTTGGTGGTGGTATACTTGCGATAAAAGATAAAATTATATAAAACAACCCCCAGCTGAGAGTCAGCGTACCAACAATAATATTGAGTACTTGATCGCCTAGAACGAGGCATCCGAAACTACAAGCAAATGAACATGGAATAATTTTAGATGCTATTACAACTGTTCAGGCGCAAGTATTGTATACATACAAGAAGAAAATCAAACCACGTCCTCTGTATATGCACAAAAATCGAAAATATTCTTGTGTCAAAAGTGGTGATTGGATTTCGTTTATCGTAAGAGCAGCCGCTATTATTCTGTTGATGGACATTTGTAAGCTATCCTATTGCAATCTGAAGCTGAAATATATACAAGAACTTACGCTCCATAGATGGATAAGACGATTTGCGAAAAGTTGGAGTTGATGCATTTGTAGCAGGCGGCAGCAATGACAAGGAGGTATAGAAGAATATTTAAGAAATTGAGAGCAAGACAAGTGACATTCTCAATTTTGGTCTTTGACAGCATTTCTTTGAAGTCAAGGAATATAGGCGTGGAATTATGTACAAAGAGTAGAAAAGTTTTTACAAAGATATGAAGAGAGTGGTTACTCATCCACAAGTCTAATTGAATTATTATATGTTTTGCCCTTGCCTTTTCTCAAAGGTTGTTATTGCGCCGGTTTCCTTTTCTGGACATAAAAAAATAAAACTGATCCACCATCTGTCGAAGCCAAAAATTGCCGTGTCCAACCTCCACTTGTTCTACATTTGTTAGCCTCGGCGTGATCTCCATGCACTGCGCCGCGCCATTTTTAAAAACAAATCCAACTTAATAATCGAATAACAACTTATGTATCATCACATTTGTCCTCTCTGTAGCTAGCTAATCGAATGGATATCCATATATCGTGGTTTCCAGTGCAAATAGAGCCCCACTTTGACATTAGATGACCAACAGTGGCCAGAATACTAACATAGTCACTGGTGATAATGGTGACTTCAGCATGTTGCAGTTTGGAACAGCATTGACATACCTTAAAATAGCCACAGGAAGTACAACAACGCAAACGGATTACACTGAGATTTGAACTCTCAAAATTATCAACATATGTCGATCGAAAAGCATTGAAACAAGTGAGGCATAAAAATTGTTTGTTCATTTAATGTGTGCTAGGTCGCTGTATAATCTACTCTACACTATTATGTCTATTATCTATGTTATATTGATGACCGTTAAGCTGTTGCAAATTCACGGACGTCTGCAATTTTTTTTTCTTCTTCTGCGACTTTCTCTAAACAAAACCGCCAAAATGTTTGCACCTTTCCATTTTTCACTGTTTGCAACTTTCGCTTCGTCAGCACTTGGTTAGTTGTAGGCGATAGCACGCAAGCTTGACAAAGCACTCAAGACTGTTGGACATTCGATAGTGTGGAAATAATGATATGTATTGAAAGAGAATTCAAGTGTTGATGATGTACTGATTAAGGCCGTATAGTGCGCTAAATGTGAGCTGTGAGCGATTCGGTAGAAGCGTAAGTTTGGCCATTACATGTCCATGACTAAGTCACCGTCAGCCAAATATTGAGTTAATTCGTCATCCAATTTAGCCTGAGCAGTCTTTGGATCTTTCATCATATACTCGTCCAAAGACTTATCAAGTTCGTCCTTCGACACAGGCTTTGCTTTGGTTCGTTCCTGAGGTTTACCCTTGTCCTGTCCTTTTGACTTCCCGCGCGCGTTGGGAGCAGGTCGCTTGGTGTTGTTGCGGGCGACCTTCTTTTGCGCGTTGGCAACATTGGGTTTAGCTTTTCGAAGATTGGCAAGCCCTTTCTGGTTACGTGCCGCAACTTTACCAGCGCGTTCAACGCCCTCCATGGCAGTAGGTCCATTGTTTTTACGCTTGAGAGGTGCCTTCTTGATTCCGGCGTTTTTTGCTTTGCCCAATCGGCTTTGAATGTTGGCAACATGCGCACGACCAGCATTCTGAGGTCCTAGTCGGTTTGTGATAGCTAGCTTGCCCTTTGCTGCACCAGTTGCTGGCTTTCCAAGTTGACTGAATCTACAACATCCGAGTGTTGGTATCTGCCGCTCTTCGATAACGTTCCGCCGTTGAAGCCAATGATCCATACCTTTCATTCAATCCAACATTATGTGTTATAGTTCTTCCGTTGTTTTGCTTGTTGCTGAAGGCAATTCTACGGTTAACTCCCATGGTATCTTGTAGTGTGATTAGAATAAGCTGCGCATCAAGTTGACCAGAGGGGTCTTTTCTTCCCGAGGTCACGTGAAAGTGAACCAATCAAATTTTTCCAAAAATGATATTCTCTTCGTACAAAAGCTGAGCACAGCACGGGCCAACCAAAAGACAACGGCACCGCATGATACAGCGGTTCAAAGATCTGCGCACAACGGGTTGCCTTCTTCAACCCTAATTGTCTATTTATTTTTTCTATGTTTGTTTATACTACGTCGTAAGGTAAAGGCAAACCCGGTTTGCCAATACCGATGCAGTGATTGCCGCCAGCAGCGGCATATTGTTACTTTGCTCTTTAATATCACATATTGGCATTATGCAACGATGCCCCGGTGGCCACCAATACAACTGTTGATATACTGGAATTAAACTACATTTGATATGTCGATTGCATTTAAAAAATTCAATAGGTGTCTGCAGTCGAGGTTCATGCCTGAGGTTGCAGTCATGCCAACACAAAAATTATATCGATGCCAACAGCGATCTGACTACTGGTTTACTTATATCAAAATTACAGACAAAGAAGACTATTTTTCATGCGTCTGATGGTATTGTCGATGAAACGGTATGAAGTCATTTCTTTATCAGTGTCCCAAACTGGACTTGCGCTCTGAATTTTGTATTTGTGGGGAATTCGACGAGGCCAGCCCCACATGACCAGTCTGACCAGCACTTAACCCGCAATCCCAAATTTTGTAATCATTCACACGGAGAGAGTTCTATCACAGGGACCCCCGCACAGTTTTCTTCGCTTTGATTACGCCGTCTTTTGCTTATGCTATGCCTGTGGGAAAAAATGACAGGAATAAAAGAGGACACCCGCCGTGCGACTGCGATGTGAGGAAACGACGTTGTACCATGGCTTCAACATTTTCGCTCCCCCCAGAAGTCCTTCATGTTGTATTCGATGAGCTGTTCACCGATGACTTGGACTACTTTGTGAACATAATATCATGTTCACTGGTTTCTCATATATGGAACGACGTAGCAACGTATCTCCTGTCTCAGTCACTAAGCACCGTTAAGCTGCGCGGTGGTAAGGTTGAGGGCTTGTTTCGACTGTCCAACCTACTAGAGGCTATTTCTTCGAGTCAGATAAGATCCCCATACTCACCGGATGCGATAAAGACGATCAACCTCGACATGTCATATTTATTCAATGAAGACGGGTCATATAACGAAGAGGCGCATGTCGTTTTGATTCACTTAATTGAAGTCCTATGCACAAGAACAACAGGACTAGAACTTTCCTTCAATCATCCCATTGCCTTACTCAACTGGCAAGAGAGTCGGTTGAAAGATTTTTATAGGTCGCTACAGACAGCAACCCAGCTTACGAAGTCAGTCGATAGACTGGCATTACAAGGATTCCCCAAGAAAGATACCACCTTTGTTGTTTGCAACTACGGCCTCTCAGATCTGTTCCCAACGTTCTCTCCCAACTTACGTAGCTTGGAATTTGCTAGCTTTCCACTGCGCTACGCTATATACCTATTACTTCAGTCATGCAACGAGCTTGAGAACGTCAGCTTTAAAGATTTCCGCAATATTTGGGAGGACGGTTTGATGGAGGCTATTAGGCACTGGTCGAAGCTGCGAAGCTTCAGGATGACTGGTTGTGTCCATATAACACCGATAATTTTACGAACCTTGGCAAACCACTGCCCAAGCCTGGAAGTCTTGGTAGCTCCGCGCAACGTTCGTTATTCCAAAACATGCCCAGACATCAATTTGCCCATCACGGCTATCTTACGGAGTTGCAAAAATCTCTCAAAGTTGGATCTTAGCGACTATGTCACAGTCAACGATAACCTTTTGAAAGTCATCGTCCAAGAAGCGCCACGATTGAAGTATCTCAAACTTGAGAACTGCAACCAGATTACTGGATCTGATGTTGCCACATGGTGGAAGGATGAGTCACTGCAAAGTCTAGAGATCTTGGATGTGTCAGGATGCATAAATCTGGATCAACGTTTCTTGGATCACGTATGGGCCAATTGCAAACGCGTGAAAAAGCTGATCACCGCCGTAGGAAAACCTGCCATGTCAATCAAACCCCGTGGCGATAGATGTATACCCGTTCAAACTCTCGTTCCGGCCGTAACTGTCGGTGTTTGTTGATATAGTTACCAGGAAGCTAGTCAGCTCGACTGAAGGAGCTGGAGAAGCAGAACACATATAATTTATCTGAGATTGGCACTTGTATTTAAAGCTTGCTTGTCATAATGTTTGAAGATATAGCATATCATCTCTGTATAGAACCATTTTCATTTTTTATCAAGAGTACAAATCTTGCCATCATGAAATAAATGTCAGTTGTACAGCGAGATCACTTTGGTGATCGCTGACACCAAAGCGGTTTGTGAGGTTGTCATAAATGTACTAGCACCTGTTAAGTTGGTTTGATTTTAGATGATAGCACAAAATTGTGCTTACAATCGGGCGATCCTGTATGCACTGGCTTTTGCGCTATAGCCGCTCCAGCTCTTACCTAACTTGAATCGAGATTAACAGTATATATGCTTATGGTCATGCAACACGACACTGCATTCAAACCCCACCAAAGTTAGAATAGTACCTGCATGACGCTGAATGCTCAGCTCTACTATTTGTCCGGCACATATTGAAGAAGCACTCAAAATTTACACTACAAATCGGCCCCACAGCTGTCTGACTGCTGCGGTATGAGCAGTACCCCACTTATTATCTTACTAGTAATCATGTAAAGCGGGAAGTGAAAGTTGACAATCAGCTTCTATTGCTTTCACAAATGCGGAAGTGGGCGTGCGGCAGTCGTCAATTACCGATTCAAATCAGCAAAGAAGTTACATTCATATATTGCTTTTCCACGTTTTCGGTTTATTCTAAATTATTATTTTTAGGGCATACGTGATCGAAATCTTGTAGCGCTATGACCATGAGGAAGATGTAGGTGTCCACTTCGGCTCATTTGCATCTAAAAATGGACGGCATGCATCTGCTTTACGTATCACTGTTTCAAGTCGTATATTCGTGATCATCAGCAGTTTAAAATCATGCCTCATTTCCTTCACGAAAGAAATACTGTACTACGTGAAAATTTGACTCGAAAAATCTGAGTTTTTATCAAGGTGCAATTGTACCCAGCAGGTGCGTTCTCAAGTACATCAAAATGGTTCTTTCATCAATTCTGTGCGTCCTTCGGGATATAGGGATGAATTGGGTAGCACCTAAATGACTGACTAATAGAGAAGCATGATCGTTAGCCGTGACTTTATGTTTGAAATTTATGCCATGATGGAATCTCATCACTATATTTTATGTAGGTATCGAGAAAGGGCGATCTAACAGAGTAGTTTGCTAATTGCTGCTTCCTATCTGAGACTAAAACTCATTTTACATGAGGCTTCGGGCTTTAGGGTCGCATAGGGTCTCGCGTAAAGTTGAATATGGGACCTAAATTCCACTGCAGGTAATACGGATATTATGGCCGTATCAATCAGAGCAGTTTGCATCGGTTAGAATGCAGTACATTTGTTATCTTCTGCATTACTATCACTCCGAACCAGAGAGTACCTGGAAATATGCTGAGCCTTTTCCCAGTGAAGAATAGTTGATGTCCCTTTGTGGCACTTGGTTATGCCCCAATTGGAGAAACGAAAGGTTTGTCACGAACAAAAAAAAATGAAACTCCATTTTCAGCTGCAAGCCAAGTTCTTCTTTTTTCTCTACTATTCTTTCCTAACTTTTGCGTAATCATCTTGTACGTCCGTTGCTGGAATATGCGAGGAATGGAAGAAAAAGCAAAAGTTTTTCAGCCTGTTGTGGATGTTCTCATAGTGGGAGCTGGTACGAAAAATTCTCACCCTTCGAACGTCCAGTTCGTCCTTAGCATATGACCATAGCCCATCTAAATATATAATTGATTGTAACTAGGAATCGACGGTCTCTTGGCTGCCATGTTATTATCAAAACTCGGTCTCACTGTGCGAATAATCGGTAGGTAGAGCGAACAGTACTAATGTCAGTAACTTGGATAAACATGCGCATTGATGTATTTCAAAACCTTAGAAAGGAAAAACCACATGACGAAGACGAAAGACTTCCCTGTGCTTTGGACACCGCGCGCTCTTGAGATTTTGGATGTTGTCGGAATAGCCAATTATATCACGGAAACCGGTCGACTCCATCACAAGTTCTATACTTACCATAGCGGCAGAAGCGCTGGTTCCTTCGCCTTATGGTCAAATGATACTTCAAAATACCAGTACTGTGTGTGCCTGTCAGAACTAAAAGTCAAAGAGCGCATGGTGGAAAAACTAAAGGCCGATTACAATGTCGATGTGGAATACGAGAAGGAGCTGATAGACTTGGATGCTGAGGTTACGGCAATCATTGTTCATGAAAACGCTAGCGAACAAGTACAATGCCAATATCTTATTGGTGCCGATGGTGTTCATAGCTTTATTCGGCAGAAATTGGGTAAGCACCTGTTTACTATGGAAGTTTTGGCATGTCATGTAGCTTAAATTTTCTAAATATCTGTGATCTAGGAATTCCGATGGATAGCAGGCGAAACGACACCTTCTTTTATACGCTTGTGGCCCAAGCTTCAACAAATTTTCCTGGATCGCAATCTGTGTCTTTTATCGATAGTCGGTCTGGATCAGCACTGGTCATTGGTAAGTTTGACTTTTTCATGAAAAGTGTATTGCGCGTAGTCCACGCACGCCAAAAACTAATACAAAGTGGGATAACTCTTGAAGGGCACGATGGTGAAATGCAATTCACATTTGAACACCATCCATCCTGGAGTCACCGGAGTTTGGATCAGCATGTTCCTGTAGATATCGCCATACGGCATATAAAAATGATGATGGAACCATATCAGCTGGAAGTACATAAGATTCGGTCATTTGAAGGATGGCAAAGTTAGTGTGATAGCTTCAAGTTTTCAATACCTATCAATCAAATGCTGACTGACAATCTATTTGCAGCTGATATACGAGTCAGTGAGGAGCTACAAATGAAGAAGCGGGTATTTCTAATTGGAGGTATGTGCCTTGAACTTTATCCCCAACGTAAATCTTCTATTTTGATGGCATAGTCATTAAGAGTATTTACTGATTTTCAGCGGCGGCTCAGGGAACAAGACAATTGGAATTGTTTGGCATGGTTAGTGCGCTGGAACATGTCAACAATTTGTGTTGGAAAATACGATTGGACTATTTGCAAGGATCGAAATCATCTGTTCTCGAAACATTTAACTTTGAAATGCAGCATCATATACGAGCTTTCGATCAATGCTCTTTTACCTTTCAGCTTTTATTAGCTGGCCGCGGACAACATATTATGGGTGGCCTAAACTCAACAATGCACAAAGAGCTACAATATCACATCCGAAAGCATAAAGAGATCTTCTCTGGGCTAAACTGTTTGCCCGAGAATCGGCTTAATTTGAGGATATCCGATAAAACATTTGCCTTTGTGACTGACTTCAAGGTAGCCGGTGGCGACAAACTTCCTGAGGGAAGGTTGAAGCCGTACAGAGCAAGTCAAATCATGGATTTACATAACATGAAGCGAAATGTCTCCATGCCATTCGCTCTACCTAATGAATCCAGCATGGTAAACAAGAAACACACATCATGGGGTCAAAGAGTGTTTCCGCAAACCTTACGTAGATCGATCTCTGTCAAGAGTAAAGCCTCAGTAGCAACCACCGTGTCCACACCTGACACGTGGAAGCAAATTCGAAATAATTACTTCTACTTATTAGACCGCATTCGCGAAGATGGATTTGGCTCCTTTACTATTCTACTTTGCTTGGCATCAACCCTCCAACAACAAGATGAGCACTCTCTGGAAATGTTGAAGGCCTTCAAGGAAGACATGAATTCCCCGAGATCATTTACTAGACGCTTAAGCGAAAATTATCCCAGCAATCCCAAGGTGACCACTCGACTTCAACGACACAGTGCTCCACCATTGACCAAAACTTCTCCCGAGGTCAATGTGGTGTATATTACGAATCAAAACCGAAACGATGTTATCAACATGCAGTCTTTGATATCGACATACGTCTCAGCAGAGAACTTGTATCTAGATCATAATAATGAGTGTCACACCAAGCTTGGAGTTCTTGATTCGCCGGCTATTTTTGTAGTGAGACCCGACGGATATGTTGGAGCATCATTAAAACTTGAAGATTACTCGGAGCTTGACACTTATTTCGACTCTATTGGGGCATGAAGCTGGTATTCTAACCAAAAAAAGGGAGAGAAAAAAAACTTTCCTTCCAGAACATGTAAAGTTTTCTTATCACTTGTCATTTTTTTATCATGATGTACTTTTAGCCAAATTTTTTCATATCAATGCATAATAAAAAGTTGATTGGTCTTGTGCCATCTGATTTGGCCATTTTGATTCCACAAACACAGAGTAATATGACTTAAGTTCTATGATCTATTCAATAATTTTTTTTCTCTATTGTTCTTTGTTATCAATCTTTCTTTTTTCCTCGTTCGTGTTCTACCGCTGTGAAGCTGCTGTTCTACCGAGGTGGATTGACGTTTAATTTTCCAGTGAAGCTATTTAATAAAGCCAGGAAATTTTCTCCAAACAAACAATTTTTGCTATTCGAAATTGCTTACAATGACAGGTTAGTGTAAACTCGGTTGATGCTATCCTTACGATACCCAGCTAATATGCAAAGTGATAGATCCGCGAGATTCAGATACCACACTGGAAATGCATAAAGAACCAATCGAGCGCGGAGGAGAGAAGGACTTGCCATTGAGTAGCGCCCAACAGCAACCACCGGCAGCAGGATTTTTTCGTCGCAACAAAAAAAAGCTTATTGCACTTGGCGTCGTCTCCATTTTGGCAATCATCATCATACCAAGTGTAGTTATTGGAACTCAGGTTAACGACTCCACTTCTCAAGACCACAACACCATCCCCAGCGTCAACACCAATAATCAGACCTCTAATACTGGGTTTGATGATAGCGCTCAAGTCAATGCAGAGACTCCGCCGCTCAATGAGCATTTTCGTTATGGTGTTGATCCCATTCGTGGTGTGAACTTGGGTGGTTGGCTTGTGCTGGAGCCTTTTATTACCCCATCCATTTTCGAGCAATTCGACCCCTCAGAAGGTGTTATTGATGAATGGACACTGAGTGAAAAACTTGGTCCAGATGAAGCAAAACGACAAATCCAAGAGCACTATGAGACCTTCGTCACTGAAGAAGACTTCAAAAAAATCGCCCAAATGGGCATCAACCACGTCCGTATTCCGACTGGACACTGGGCAGTCAATCCTATCGAAGGCGAACCCTTTGTACCTAATATTGCGTGGGATTACTTGCTTAAAGGTATACAATGGGCAAGAAAGTACGGTATCAGAGTCATGGTTGAACTCCATACGGCTCCTGGATCACAAAATGGATGGAATCACTCCGGTAGAGTCGGCACAATTGGCTGGTTGAACGGCACAAAGCAAGGTTATGAAAACGCGGCACTTACAATAGATACCGTTGTACCGATGGTCGAGTTCTTTAGTAGACCCCAATGGGCCAACGTTGTTACCATGTTTGGTGTGCTCAATGAGCCCGCTATCTACAAGCTTGATGTCCAGAGGTCCAAGCAATGGTATTTAGATAGCTATGACGCCATTCGTAACGTTACTGGAGAGGGAAAAGGTCCATATCTTACCTATCATGAAGGCTTTATTGGTCTACCAAAATGGAAAGGATTTATGCCAAATACAACTTTCGATCGCACTGTCCTCGGTAAGTAGCCACTACCGTAAAAAAAAATTTCGAGGATTTTATTCCACTCGCATATTGGCTGAACGAACAACCTCTAACACTAAAACACATTGTATTTCTAGAAACCCACACATATCTTATTTTCGATCAAGGATTGGTTTCTATGAGCAGAAATGCTCAATCAGAATTCCCTTGTCGAGACTGGAAAAAAGACCTACAACAGTCCACGGAAGATTTCGGTCACACCATGGTTGGAGAATTTTCCGCGGCGACTAATGATTGCGCAAAATATTTGAATGGTATGGGCATAGGAGCTAGATACGATGGCACATTTACGGACGACAAGCCTGCCGTTTGCTCCAATTGTACATGCACTGGCAGTGAAGACTGGCAAAATTGGAGTGATGAATACAAACAATTCTTGAATCGCTTTATTGAGCGACAAATGGATGCTTTTGAATCAGGCATAGGATGGTTCTTCTGGAACTTCAAGACTGAGAACCATGTCAATCCTCACTGGGACTATCTGTTAGGATGGGTAAGATCAGCCAACAATTTGAATTCTGCCGTGTATACCGACGGATAGAATGCTAACCCTTGGTGTTTAATAGGAACAAGGCTGGGTCCCCAAATATTCTGGCAATCGTACTTACACATGTGCAGGCATTACCGAAAAGACAGAGTGATGACATTTAGAGCCCACTCTTTGGCAAGAACTTAATTAACTTTTTTTTTTTTTAAGAAAAGAAAATTTACTATCGTCGAATATCCGTTCCTTTTTCTTTATTTAAAAATTATAAACCTGAGTAACAATAGCACCCCTTTCTTGTCTGATACTTTTGCTCGTCTTTTGGCTACATGTTTGGAAGAATCATACTCCTTCAATTTACCATATTTTTGTCGGTACTCTTGGCGGCCTCTGGTAAATGCGCTCCAATACAGCTTGCCTAGGGATGAGTAACAAAGACCTAATACTTAGAATTCATGCTGTTAGTGTTTGCACAGAACCCAGTAACAGAATTACCAGATAACATCACAATTTCAGACTCCATTATAGGGTCCATAGGAGATGCAACATCAGGATCTGGATATTTGATTCTAACTCAACCTAACATTCAAAGAAAACCTACACCGTTGTATGGCATCGGCAATAAGGTTGAATTTGTCTGGAAATACTCTGATGGTCTTGCCATCATGCCTAAATCATTGACTTTTGCAGTCATCAGCCCGTTGAAAGAGCAATTCATTATTGGAGAAAACATCCCTGGGAATTCGAAAAAGTTCGTCTGGGACACTGCACTCTTTGAAAACGATCCTTTACAGCCTAGGTTAATGACTGGCAAGTACACCATCCGCATTTGGGATGAACGTGGCCCAGATGCTCCAGCTGCAGTAGGACGTTTGATTCCATATCGTCAACTCGCATTTTCAATGTATTCCAAACAAGCATACCAGGATATGGATAGTAAGCTGGACTAGGTGTATTTGCAATAGCATAATTATGCACCATACTAATCTCTTGTTCTGCTTTTTCCAGATTCATATTCACCTTCCAATTGTCCAAAATGTCATTTCAAAAGCGGAGCATCACAGCTACCAATGCATTATTTGATGGTGATCCTATTGTGGCTATCAATACAACTGTTTGAATTGGGTCTTCTAAAGTAATCTTAGAAACTATCACTCAAAAGCAAGACATAAATATAATATAGTATGTATATTTCTATATACAAGGTGGATGTGTACAAATCAATTGGAATACGGAGGGTATTTCTTGGTGGAGTTGTCATTGTCTGAACAATCGTCATTAGTCGGACCTTCGATTGCTAGTCTTGAATCAGATCCGAAAGTTAACCTGTATCCGTCCAATTTCTCTTGGGCTATCTGTTGTCCGAGTCGTTGTATTTCTCTGCCATGCAAGGACATCTTTTGAGCTTGAATGACGGCAGAGTGTAGCACGTCTCCAGCGGTTGTCAATAGTTTACCCATAACAACTCGTACAACATTATCATACCAAAATGAAATTAACGGTACAGACGATATTAAACCTAACCGTAATCGTTAATAGGTGTACTACACGGCGCTGTGATGGTGTCCATAGTGAGATGTATTTACCTTCTAGTGTCCAGCTATCTTCCTCTCTATAAATTTTGAGCAGACCGCTATCTTCGTCCGTCTCCTTGAAATACAAGGTGACAATAGCAGGCACCCTCATCTTGACAAACGGGAAAATGCTTGGGCAAATATTTTGTGTCAAATGAACGACTGCGATTTTGCTATGAAAGTGTCAGTTAAGTACTTTCAGTTGATCTGGTGCCATCTTTTCATATGCCTACCCGTCAAACACTATGTTTGTTATAGTAGGCTCATCTCTATTCAAGGATTTCCATACGGTATAAACACTAAGAGTTGTTCAAACAGGATATGTTAGTAAAAGTCGATAATGTATAGACTAGGACAGATCCGCTTACTTTTGTATATTCACGACCCCTTCTGTGCTCATGAGAGGCGACGTCAGCGAAGCGTCTCGGAAAAAGTAGTATTCGAACACTCGTTTCTGCCTGACACTATCGTAAGATAGCAAGTCCCTTACTATGTCTTAAAATATTGTTCTTGCTTTAGCACCTATTTCGCATGTGTCATATTTTTCTGTTCACTTTTCTTACGTACCTTGAATGAGATTACTAGATTCATCGGCTGGGTCGTCTAATGTATGCGACATGAAAGTGTGGGGATTTGAGCTTTGGACCTGTTCACTCAAAACTTGTAGGGGAATCAACTCCGACTCCTGCAAATCTCGTACACGTGTCGAGCGTGACAAGGCAATCAATTTCACCTTTGTGCTCATATACACTCTCTCAATAACTTCTCATGCCTACGCCATTAGAAACATGGTTCTATGAGATTCCTCCTATTACAAGAGCATATGTTACGGCGGCATGCTTGACCAGTCTAGCAGTGGTAGGTCATGCTGCCTATCCTCGGAAGTAGTACTTCAGTGTCAGCGTTCTAATCGCGTACCTTGTATTTTTCAGCAATTGGAGCTTGTCCATCCTATAAAGCTATGGCTTGACTACGATAGAATAGTATACGGAAACGAGGTTTGTTCTATATGTCTTTATGGCACTTCCTCAACGGCCTGATACTTTGAGCTCTTACTGACCTTGTATTGCACAGTGGTGGAGGTTAATAACGAATTTTCTATACTTTGGTCCGCTCTCATTGGACTTCATGTTCCATATATTCTTTTTGTAAGTGATGCGACACGATGAACGGGATATAGTATCTTTTTCGTTATGGCGTAATCTAATCGACATATGATACCTGTTTAGAGCTCGATATAGCCGGATGATGGAAGAAAGCCATTTCCGTTCTCGAGGTGCCGACTATGCCTGGCTCTTATTACTATCAGCTATTGCGTTGTTAATATGCTCGGTATGTGCTATTTTTTTCACTTACTTAGACATATGAAACTTACCATGGTGATACCACTAGATAATCATACCAATGGCAGACATGCCATTCTTGGGATCGCCGCTTGCATTTACGTTGGTGTACATCTGGTCTCGAAGGAATCCTTATATTCGACTGAGTTTTATGGGCGTGCTTGTATTTTCTGCTCCTTATCTCCCATGGGTACTTCTAGGTTTTTCATTGTTGATCAACAGCTATTTGCCTATGGGAGATGTACTAGGCATTGCTGTTGGTCATGTCTACTATTTCCTTGAAGATGTGTGGCCTCGAGAGCCACATAGCGGAGGAAGACGAGTCCTTCAAACTCCTGGATGGTTGTAAGTATTTTCGCTTATCAGTACCATTACAAAGTGACTATTCGTTGACGTATGCTTGTCAACAGTGCTTCAGTAGTCAACAGAATGACGCCAACCGAAGAGCTAGATATCCCAGTGAACATACTAGATGATGATCCTCCATACAACTTTGATCTGAATAACGACTCTCTCGAAAATAATGATGAGCGCGCATCCAGCCCAACAGATAATGAATTACCACCAGCGGAAACGACAGCCTCAGTAAATGAATCACCGAGCTGAGAACAATTACACTCAGCTTTTGGCAGAAATCCTTTAAACCCCTAACCCCAGAAAAGTTTTTCAGATATAAAATTTGCGTTGAAAACTTTTTAGTATACCATATTCCTCTTTATCCTGCGCTTCACATGAATGTCCTGAAGGTATGTACTGCATGTCTCTTAAGCTTGGCGGTAGGAATGAATTGTTATGATGATACCTGCACATGTCCGATTGAGGGATCAAAGTGAAGGACCAGCTTGTTGCTTACAGCTTCTGAGCGGGAACCCACCTTCACTCCTAAGAGACGACGACAACCGCACATAACGTCTGAACAGCTCTTCATTCCTACGCGTAAAACAAATTTGAATGCTTTTTCAGGCCATGTATCTAACCTGCACTTCCAAATTTTTTAGATTGTTCGTTGATGGTTGCTAACGCTACCAATCCAGCGTAATATCAGGTCATAGAATGTGAATAGAAGGATAACTGAATAAAAATCACGTAATATGCATTCACATTTGTTCATTTCATATTGGGTTTGATTGCTTTGTGTGTTCGTTACCATCTTGCTACCATGTCTACGCGATGTTGAAAGCAGTAGGCAACGTTTCGTAAGCCTTCATTTGTTTTGCAAATGGGAGATTTTCAAGTACCGAGGTACTGGAGACATATTAAAAAAAAAAAAAAAAGTTTTCCAACCTGGATACTGTGTGCAAGCTGCTCATCCAGGAGCACCCATAATCTTCGATAAACAAGTTCAACACATCCTATTCATAGTACAATCGAGATTTTTTCACTTTGTCCATCGAGACCTCACATCAGTACATGTTCATGCGACGGCGGATAGCGATTGTGGTGTTCGTCATCATAGTCTACCAAATCATCTCGGTGCTTCTTAGAAGTAGAGCCGAGAAACAACGACAATTCATCTTGGAAAAGGAATTGCAAGAAGAACGAGACCATGAACATTCTCAGACAGCGGAATTCAGCAATGTCCAAGTCTTTCCTTCTAGGCAGTTCTTTGGCACTGACTCAATAATATCCGGGCAATTCGTTCATCCACCGGTTGAAGCGAATACTGGCATGCCATATGATGTTTTGGCCGAATTCAAAGCTGTTTGGATAGGCATTGACGGAGAAGCAGAGGTCTACAAGCTCTGCGACATATACTCTGACGGAAAACTACCTAAAATGCATGGACAATATCCCGTCAATGTTCCAATTAGAAGGAAGGACGTTAAGCAGGAAGGCAACAAGCTTAAGTTCAATATTCTTTCTGGCCATGAGATCAAGCGCTATGGAAGCTTCGAGCTGTGTATCTACGATCCTGCCGCAAAGGGTAATAATCTGAACGATAAGCCTGGTCGTTACGTTTACTCGGGGTTGAAGACGGGGGTAAGTGTGGGTGCTTCATCACCTTGATATATGACGGATTTCTGACCAGACTTACAGGTTGATGATGTGCAAATGTACGGCCTTTATATGATCACACAATTACCATCTGATATTGAAGGCAAAGAACTATCGGATACCTTGCACTCAATACGACTCAAATTAAACAATCCTGCCTTAGCAGAAATTCACTTTTTGCAGCCAGACGAAGATCTTGCACTCTTTCCAGACGATATTATCAGTCATCCCAAGTTCCGCTTTTCCATTGCTGGATCAGCACTCACGTTTGCCCATGTAGTGGAATATGGTAGTCGTGTTCTTACAGGTAATTTCAAGACTGTGTCATATTGACTTGCCTTATTGAAACCAAACTAATTGAGCTGGTTCGTCTAGATTGCCGAATTATTTATATGCCTGCAGAAGTCACGGTGGGGACATCTTTATTCCATTTTGCGGATGTGAGCCCAGCTGTGTTTTTTAGTCACCTGTATGCTATGTCTGCTCAATACCCATCGCACGAAAGCGGAACCTCTGGTGCACTATCAACATTCCTGTTTATTCCTTCACAGTTGGGGCAGCTTCACCCTAATGAAAAAGACATGCTTGGCGACAAGGCCGACGCTTTTCGCCGAGAATCAAGCAAACTATCACAATCTGTCGGCAGACTGGAAGCCAGCGCCAGAATTAACGGCCCCCACTTTGTCGAACGTGTTAGAGAATGGTACCCAAAAGTGTTGGTAGTTGATCCTCACCAACTTGTTTGGATTTCCGACCCTGTATTGGGTAGAGGCCGTAGCGAAGCGATTTACAGTAGCGCTACAACGCTCATTCATCCGGACTGGAATGACCCAACATTACTTAGAAAACAACGCGGATGGCTTTGGTAATCCAGCCATGCTATCTTTATAGACATCTACATAACTAAAGTGGAGCCATGATTTCAAATCCCAAAACTTTATGTAATTTACGAGCAATCATTGGTATCTCGCGATAGATATTTTTAAAAAAACAGAGCTTGCACTATATAACGGTGCCTTGTAAGCTTATATTTAAACTAGTTTCTTTTCACTGTATAGAGCAATGCGGTTTATCTGAATGATGGTGGTGGCTGCTATGGGCGTGTTCATGCTGAGTTGGTATTCTGCGTTCTTCTTCCCAGTTCAGCTGTGATTCTAAACCCATTTTCATATTATGTGAAACGAAAATATATGCCTATTGCGAGAGCATACGCATGAGTATTGTTACCCGAGAGGTACTCAGATGATAAAAGTGGTTTGCCTACCTTAAGCCAGCATCGCCCAGTTTCAGCATCGTATTTATCCTCAAGTCGCTCCTCCAATGCAGAAACGAATGCTTGGCCAACCACTCTGAACATTTCGATTTTGACTCCATAGAAAGCATGTCGAGATCCTAGCTCTCTCATACTTGCCTCCAGTTCACCGAGGTTATCTGCTGGCTTCGTTATGTACGAGATCATACCTGTTAAAGCTCTTGCTTGCTTCATGATATTAGGAAAAAGCTTTTGCAGATCAGGGTCTTCTCGAAATATTGCGTTGTAAAAGCATAAGCCAAATGCCAGTGAGGATGAGACGTTGGCGTCGTCGTCCGCTAGACGGATATGTGAAACTTGATCCCAGGTTCTTCGAACTATAGCGAGTTCAGCTGGAGTAGGCTGATCTATGTGTAAATTTCCCTTGCCCATTATGATTAGACTATGTTGTGGAGGAGCGTAACAAACAGCGAAAGGATTCAATCAAGTAGAGTGAAATAACTTGTTATATTGGCATCAACTACCCGTCCTTTTATAATCATACCTTCAGCCCAAACTCCAGATGAGTTCCGTTTTCATGATGTTTAGAAATCAGGCAACAACACTTTGAGGCGAAACCTGTTATATCAAAATTTGGCAAAATTCTCATGTAGATCACTGCGTGCTTGTCAACTAAAGCCTGGAACCAGTTATCGTATGATATTGTGTGCGTTTGCTTGACATGAACATGTTATCCAAACCACAAAAAAAAATTTGGCTTGATGTTGTTACTCTCTTGCGCAATGAACTTCTTGGTATAGCAACAGTTGCCCTCCATGCTGCCCGCAAACATATTTGTGCGGACCACCGAAAATATACTTTTAAAAACCCCGTCCAATTTTTGTTACTGAACATCATCCGCTTGAGAGGACAACGGCTACAATTGTATATGCTCGCCAACGATCTGTACTGTTATGAACATAAGCATGCGGACTTACAACTCCATATGGCAAACGCAGCTCCCTAACCATGGCACGTTCAGCCTCATAATGTTCATACCAACCTCGATGCCTTTGCTCAAAGGCAAAAAAAAAATCCTAATGAAAAAGATTTCTCATCTTTCGAAATGACATTGCAGCAGGAGTAGAATAGATAGTTTGTTGATCACAAACAACTCCGGCAATCAATCTTTAATATCGGCGGGCTGCCTTCAAATCAGCTCGTGGCACTTCACTTGCACTAGTCATGGATATGGTATGGTTGTTATTATTTCACTTTTGAGAGAAAATTTCTATATTTTTCTTCTCCAGAGCATATATTAATATATGTCATGGGGAATGTGCAGGATTGAAAAGAATCAATCTTTATAAGATGTATTTTTGAGAGTATGAATGGTCATAAATGCTATATACCATATGTCGTTGATGCATGTTAGACGCCGTAGCAAGCGGAACTTTTGAGAATGAATAAGTTTGGTATAGAATCGTGATGATTTCTTGGTGACGATGCTTATCATGGATATTGAAATAACTAAGCTTCCGGCCATCCAGGTATAGTGCAATCATTCCAATTGATTTCTGCTGAGCCGTCCTCAGGCTTTCGCCCCCAAGAAACAAAAACATTAATGAATGCATTTGTCTCATTCATTTCTTCATGAGCTGCGTTCCAGAGTGAGGTATATTCTTGGCTTGTCCATCCAAGTGCTGGCGCTAGCCAAGGCTTTGCCGAATTGATAAAAATCTGAGAATTTTCGCGCCAAAGGTTACCTATAAGAGAATTTTTTTTTGAAACCGAGTCAGATTGACGCGCGCGCTATGTATACATTCTCCCCCAGTAGTTGTAAATGGCACTCACCAATATAGTTTTCTTCTTGGCTCCAGTCACCCACAGGCATTGACACATAGGATCCAGATATGTCCGTCATCCCCGAACACCTTAATAATTCTTGCAGGTCGGTTGCAACCCCTGCATCGAAACCTCGATCACTGACGACATGGAGTGCCTTTTGAGCTACATGGGTTGCTTTAGGACCATATCGCCGGCCGGGAAATTCTATTTCTACCAGCTCAATATATCCACCAGGAGCTAATACTCGGACAGCTTCTTGAAGAACCTGCTTCCATTGGCTCCTCGTGTAAGCAAATGCCATGTGGGCTTGATGGATGTAATGGAAATGATCGTCGGGGTATAATATTCCATTTAAGACGTTGCATTCTTCAAACCGGATATTGCTAACTTCAGAGTTTTCGCTCGTGGTTTGAGACGCCGATGATGAGCTTTTAGGATTGGACGATACATTATCGGACGGAAGTGAAGTAGATGAAACAGAGTAAGATCGATTGGCCAACCGAGTACCTTGATGTAATAAGAAGATATCTGCAACGTCTATGCCAACCACGTTGGTCTTTTGATAATCTAAGGCTATGTCAATGGCCCAGGCTCCAACTCCACAACTAAAGGGCCACAAAGGCGTTAGCCACAATTTGAGAGGTCATACAAGATAACGCCTGACGCAACTTACCCTATGTCCATGACTCTACAGCCTTTTTTCAGGAGGGTAGAAACGGGGGCAAGGAAGCTTCTGTAAATCCAAAGTTTTTGAACGTTAACTTTTGGTTTAGTGCCTGAATTATAATTTTCTTCCCCAATTTTTTTTTTTACCTGCCAAATGCCCACTTGAGAACATAAGCTTGCATTCGTTGACGATCTTGCTCTGGCTTGTCCACGGGAAAGAGGTAGCTGCTTCCCTGGTTGGGAGTTTAGTATGTTATTCGACCGATTAAGCATAAACAAACAACAACTTCTTACTTGTGTGTCGGTGAAGCGACGACCTTTGATCCACTTGAAATTAGCAGAATGGGCAGCATCGTAGCTGTTGTCTTCTGACACACCCGTCATCAGCAAGTTCGGTAACCGAGATTCATCGTCATTGAGTTTTTCATCGTCCAGGTCAGCAAACTGAACAGCTTTTTCCTTGCTGCTGCTTTTGCTTTTGCTGCTTGTACTTGGAGCACGTTTTCGCTCTTTCGTCTTTGTGGGCTTCAGATATTTCGGTATCTGACGAGTTGTGAACGGTATAAGTCGACCCTTTGAGCAGGTTTCGCCTTTACTCTTTTGATCCGAGTTTACGTTGCCCATCAATGTAAAGAAGAAACGCTAAAGACGGGAATCATGATGACCTTTGACTAGCATGATAAATTGCCCATTTAAGATTCAAATGTTATACAGCCACCAATTTTTTCGCTTCCGAAAGAACAATGTAACCAAGTCTGTCAGGTCGTGTTTTGTTATGGACAAGGCAAGTACCACAGGGTCTTCCGAATTTTGGGTACGTTTATAGAAGGAGCATTCCTAGTTTGAAAGTCGCCACCATTTCTGCTTCGCTTCACGCCGGTATTTATTGAAAAAGGGAACATTGTGGAAAGCAAAGAAAAAAAAAAAAATCATAATTCAAAGTTTGAAAATGTGGTAGTCCTGCTTTTGATAAATTTTCCGTTCATGCTGTTGACAACCGCGACGCACGCGTTGGGTACCACCTTTCGTCGACAGCCTGCTGTTGTGACTTTCCATCGGCGTTTGCTGGACTTTTCTCACGCATCGCCTTGGCGGTTTCCCAATACACGTTACTTACACACAATGTTCGTTGGATCTCTCCCAATTGACAAGCGCTTGGAGCGATATACCCCTTATGAATTTACTGCCGACCTGTCTGAATTGAAAGAGGGCGATCGTGCCGCCATCAAGCCG
Source organism: Umbelopsis vinacea (assembly GCA_016758895.1). NCBI lineage: Eukaryota > Fungi > Mucoromycota > Umbelopsidomycetes > Umbelopsidales > Umbelopsidaceae > Umbelopsis > Umbelopsis vinacea. The sequence continues at coordinate 456,416 of JAEPRA010000003.1, read as the reverse complement.
CTGGTTCAAGCTGCAAAGATCATTGACAAGATTTATATTCGTCAAGCATGGGCTGGTAACGAGCAGCTCAAGGAAAAATTGGAGGAGCTAGGCGACAAAAAGCTTCTAACTCTTTTCAACATGTACAAGGGACCATGGGTAAGTCCAAACGAATGCGAATTAAATTATACTGTCGCGTCTGTACCATTAACCTTTCTCAAAGGCGAAAGAGGATGATAATGCTCCTTTCGTAAAAGGTGTGCCAGCTAGACCAGAAGGTGCCAATTACTATCCCGAAGACATGACTACTCAAGAGTTTGAGAAATGGGTCGAGACTCTTGGGCCTGAGGAACGTAAGGAAGCAAAAGGCTATTATAGCGTAGTTCGCCGTGACAAATCTGGCACCTTGCATACCATTCCATATTCCGAAGAATACAAGGATTTATTGGAGTCAGCTGCACATCATTTGAAGGAAGCTGCCGAGTTAGTGGTGGATGAATCGCTCAAAAAGTTCTTGATATCTCGTGCTGATGCATTCGCCAGTAACGATTATCTGGATTCAGAGGTCGACTGGTTGCATATCAGCAAGGATTCGGCATTGGAAATCACTATTGGTCCTTATGAAAACTATACTGATGAACTTTTTGCCCTGAGAGCTGCTTACGAATCCTATGTTCATGTTAGAGACTTTTACTCTTCAAAGTTATTGGAAAAGTTTTCAGATCTTCAATTTGTTGAAGATAAACTTCCTATCCCTGATAAGTACAAGAACAAGGAACTCGTGGCGGCACCTATCGTGGTAGTCAACCAATTGTATGCTGGTGGTGATGTTGCTGTTCCTACTACGGCCGCCTATAATCTCCCCAATGATGAAGAAGCTATCAAGCGAGCGGGATCCAAGCTAGTCCTCATTAAGAATGCTCAGGAGGGCAAATTCAAGCACGTCTTGACACCTATTGCCAAATTGGTGATTGCAGAGGATCAACAAAAATACGTTGTCAGTCGTGCCTTCACCACTCACGTACTGTTGCACGAAGTTAGTCATTCCAACGGACCTCATCATACACCAGAGGGCGATACTGTGCGATCTCATTTGCAAGAACTTCACTCAGCATTTGAGGAAGCGAAAGCAGGTATGGAAAAGACGACTATCGGCTAAATCTCGGCAAACATGTGCTAACGATGTGTTTGGTGTTCTAGATATTGCTGCCCTGTTCGCAGCTTCCATTTTTGTAGAAAAAGGCACTATTGACGATGTTAGTAAGGAAGAGTTCTGGGTAACTTTCTTGGCATCCGCATTCCGTAGCATTCGTTTCGGTATTCAGGAAGCACATGGAAAAGGCCAAGCAATGCAGTTGAACTATCTTTTGGAGAAGGGAGGCTTCGAAATTGATTCTGACGGCCGCTATAGAGTCAACTTTGACCGTATAGAACAAGCCGTTTCTGATCTCACCCACGATATTCTTATCCTGCAAGGAGAAGGCATCAAATCGAAGGTGGTAGATTTTGCCAACAAATATGCTAAGAATCTTCCAGAGACCAAGCGTACACTCGATGCCATTGAAGAAGCTGGTAAGCATACACTCCCTCTCAACGCTGCAGCGCAACTATGGTGTTTAATGAAATCCACTTTTCACGTTTAGGTATTCCCATCGACATTAGACCCCTGTACCCAATCGATGCTTAAAAGGAAAAGAGAACGATGCAGATGTGTGGTTCACCTTATCGTCTCTTGTTTTATTATATGCAATGTGATAATATAGCTGTTTGGTTAAAATAAAAACAAGGCTGTGATCATGAAAGCCAAGAAACCGAATTTTGCGTCAATCATGTTGCCTGCCGTGCTCGCAGAGTTGGCGATAGTAGGAACTGAAGCAGCAACTGATGAGCTACTGGGGCTGACTCCGCTCATGGACGAAGAAGATGCTACAGTGGGCATGGCCGTGGGAGAACTGAGGGTGGTCATAACAGAACTACCAGTAGGCACGGGAAATGTCCCCGAAGCAATGGAAGTACCTGGTAATGTTACTCCAGAGGATGCATTATCGCAAACGCCAGTCTTTACGTTCGGGCAACAAGGATCTTTAACGATAAACGTACAGCTGTTGGGACATGATGCCGGACACTGTGGGACAACAGCAGGTGCAGTACATGCTTTGATACATGCTGTTGGAACTGCTGTGAGGGAAAAGCTCGTTTCAGCAAAACACTGAGTGAGGAATAAAAAGGTGACCAATAATGAGAGGAAAGCTGGCTTAAACATCGAAAAGAAAAAAGGGAGAACAAGTGGAGCAACACAAGCTTAGGCTATAAAACTGCGCTCGACGAATTGCATTTGCCCCATTAGGAACAGTTTGCCAATTGAAGGAAATGGCAAAGGAAAATGGCGTCCACTGCAGACCCAAGAATGATTAGCTGTAGAATCTTACAAACCTGACTTGCAGGCTTCATTGCATGGAAAGTTCAGTTCAATATTGCTCCATAGATTTGGGTCAGTCACGCTGCGCTTTCCACATTCGCATTGATTTTTCAGTCTCTCAGCTTACCTGAAGGACACTACACGGAAATTTTGGCATACAATGTTCCATTGTGTAAACGGGTCCTTTCATCAAGATATAGTAGATTTAGTGCTTCTGTAAATATACTGTCTTCTACTGCATTGGTTTACCGTTGATAGAAAACTTTATCCTACAAACTTGGCAGATGAATATGCTCGCTGACTATGTGCAGTTCAACGAAGTGAAGTTGCTGAGCTTTTCTACCACATAGGATCAAGTCATTGATTTGAGTAGATTTATGGGATATGAACACTGCATTTTTTTATTATTATTTTTTATTTGCTCATATGAACTGTTGGAGTGACCTCTATGAAAATAAAAAGCAGTAGTGAGCTTAAATTTACGAGTACTTTCATCAAGCAATTTTTTTTTCTTTTTCAAGAGTCGCTAGAATGGGCAAAAAACAGACAACCAGACAAGCGGAATCAACGCCAGAACTAACATCAGGTCAAGTTATTGCACGCGTAGTAGGACCTAGAGGAAAAAACATGCACGAAGTTCAATACGCCGATGGACAGACTACTCTCGCAGTTCTGCCTCCACGATTTCGCAACTTGATTTGGGTCAAAAGGGGTCACTATGTTGTTCTGGATCCCAAAGCAACTTCAAGCGACAAAATGGGCGGCGAAATCGTGCATGTTCTCTTCCCCGAGCATGTCAAAGATCTACGAGCTCAAGGCAAATGGTAAGTTAAAGTGAATTAGAGCGCAACCATCTCCAGTTGACTGGCTTTTGACATTTATCATCGCAGGCCGGAGGAATTCAACGCCAACGCCAACGCCAACCCCACACCAAGCTCTCGATCGAATGATATAAATTCGGATAGCGAAGAGAACAGCGATGATGATCTTTTCGTTAACAATAATCGACCCGTCATGGAAGAGACTGACAGTGACAGTGACGACGACGACAGCGAGGAGAGCGACGACAATCAAAAAGAAACACAAGCTTAAAACGTCCGAATCTTCCAGCATTGCATCTTTCTATTCGCATTTTCTCCCATCGCATTACATTGTACAGCATAGAATATATATATATATTGTTTTACACTATCATTTCGCATATGGAAAGCTTGTCTCTGTGGTGTGGAAGTTGAGTTTCCTGAATAATTTATGTACAACTGAAAATATAAAGAAAACAACTTATGTACAGTGGCTGAATGTTGCGCAAGTTCATTAGGCGGGTGCTAAAGTAAGTGATATCGTCCTTCCCTTTCGTAAATTTGACCGGTATTGAGCAAATAAGCGAGCAAGTCCTCGACTTGCTCAAAGTCCAGGCCAGCCAGAACAAATTCTTTCAAAGTGGCGCCATCATCCTTTATCACATTCATTATTTGTTGAGTTATATCCTTGTCAACTGGAAGTGGTTCCTGTGAACTGTAACCAAAGTTATAATCTTCGGAAATAGCGCTACTAGGTTCGAGTTTTGGCTTCTTGTCGATCTGATTCATTAAAGTATCCCATTCTTCAGTCACCAAGAACGAGTCATCGAAGTTTTCGTCGGTGGCAGGTTCTTTCCTTTTAGAACCAAGTTCTGTAAGACTCCTATCCATGTCTTGAGGCTTAGCAGGAGATGCAATTGGCATGACCTTAACACCTCGCCGGCGAAGCGAACAGCTTTGAGATGAAGCCGACAATTGGCTTGCAAAAATGTGATCTTTCTTTACCGATTTGTAATGGAATTTTCTCATCTGCATGACCCGCAGAGAATGCACGACTTCTTGGGTAGGATCAGCATGGATATTAAATCTGTCAATAGAGGATAGAGGCAAAATCAATAAGAGTTTCCTGGCGCGTGGGTGGATCTGCAAGCAAATTACTGTACCCTATGCATTGCACTACTCTGCGACCATTTTGAATTTGTGTCCTTCCAATTACGGTGACTATACTGCCTACTTTAAGGAGTTCAGCGTCCCTCCGGTTTCGAATTCGGGGAGGACATATGATGCTAATGGTGGCGGTTCCATCGTCTACTGTAAACTCGATAGGGACGTTTGGCTCCTGTAGTTCTGTGTCGAAAACTTGATATTCATCAGGAACAGGTGATGATTTTGTTTCCACTATCGTACCACAAATCCTATATCAAAAAAGACAAAATAAGTACTCAGCCCACCAATATGTTTGATTCCCAACCTTGATTCTCCACACGGCCAGCATGGAATTCCATGTACCTAACATTTTGAAACTCTACACTTGGCGAGTCATTAAGTTCTAGTACAAAGTGTAATCCACTGTCACTGTCTAGAGGAGATGCATTCTTTGGGATGGCAATGAAGATGTCACTTATGAATACCAAGAGGCATGACATTGCCCGCAATGAAAGACGCGTTTTCGCAGCGTGACAGGTTCTGCATTGAATGGATGGAAAATCTCAGTTGGTCACAAAATTTTCTTACGTTACACACGTAATCAAAAGTTTGCCGATTCACTTGCTCAGCAACCCCAAGCGAGAGAAAGCACGGAAATGCGTAACAGTACACTAACTCATACTTTCGGCTAGTTCACATGCATATTGGTATCGTGCTGCATGCTCTACAAATTGAATTGCGTACAATCGAATCTATGAGTTAAAATAATATATAGGATAGAAGGGACAAAGTGGATAGACAATGCCATGGCTTCCGCGAATTGAACAGAGAAAGTATCGTCCGGTTAGATTAGCACTCAGAAGAGGTAAGAATAAATATGAGGGTTCACTGGATGGAAATGAAGGATTAGCGATTCGAGAAACTGGTGTAACGTATCTGCAGCCAGCATCTAGCAGTAACTGGTATGGTACTTGAGGGTTGAAATTGAGGATCAGGCATGTCACCTAAGAAGAGGTAAGCTTCATCGATCGGAGACCTGCCACGCATTTTGCCACTTCTATAATTCATGCAAAGTGCTGGAAAAATAAGTTGAATGACCGTTTGTACGTTGTTGGTTATCTGATAGAAGCAGTGGTTTTCATAGAATCGCGAATTGACCACTATACCCACACGAATTACAATTATCTTGTGTAGCGTCAAAACCATACAAAGTACAGATCAATACTCAGTATTCCTTATTGAGTCGATTGGAAAGTTGGGAATATAGTCTGAGTGCAACCACTAGCCTCTAACCTTGTGGGACATTGAAAAGTATCACCTTCGCGAATGCCTTTTGCGGATGAAGGTAAGCCAATGGTTTTTCAATCTAACAGTTGGTGTCAGGTCGTTGTGCGCTTTGAAACACTTTCATTGAACGTATATATTACTATCATTTAAGCTTTTGTCGTGCTGACTTATCCTTGTTTCCCTTTGCTGTTCTTCCTTTAAGGACCCTTTGCTGCCACCCCCCACTTCCATTCCTTCAGATTCGTTGCAACTGACGTTGAACGTCTCCCCATATCCTTTCTTTTACCCAAGTCCTACCTCTGAACTCTTAGTTTGAACCCGTTCATTTTACCTGCTCAATTCGCACTCAATCTATCTCCTAAACTCTAGCCATGGTATTCAAAACAACTATTATTGCAACCACTATTGCTGGCTTGATGGCCCTATGCAACTTGCAGCTGGCTGTAGCTGAGCCTGTGAAGGCCAGAGCTCTCGCAGAAAGAGCCGCCCCTCGCCCTAATTACTATGATCTGTATGCCAACGAACCCGAAGAAGATGACGATTTCGAACTCGTTGATGAAGACGACTCAGTTCTTGACTCCCGTAGCCTCGACAAGCGTGATTCGTTTTTGACCAAGCGCAATGCCTCCTGCTCCAAGACTTATAAAGGTAGGAGCTCAATTTAAACTTGTATCGTACTTTATGAATCACATTTCACTGACCATTGGCGCCTGTTCGTTTTTTGCTTTCAGTTAAGGAAGTGGATAACTGCATCAAGGTTGCTAAGAAATTCGGTCTTTCCTTGACCGAATTTTATGCTCTTAACCCCAGCATCAACAAGCATTGCTCTAACCTTCTCACCGGAAAAGCCTAGTAAATATCCAAACAAAGTTGAAACACCACTGATAGAATTAACTTGATTCTAATTGCATCATATCATCAGCTGTGTTGCTAAGACTGCACCTACTGTGACTTGTACCGCTGAGCATTCAGGTAAAAATTATCATTATAATTTGGTTTTCTCAGATATACTCCATTGCTCACTTAACTATTTTTGACATCCCCAGTCTCTGGCTCTGACAATTGTATTTCTGTTGCAAAGAAGTACGGTATTACTCTCAGCGAATTCTACGAATGGAATCCCAAGGTCCATAGAGGAACCTGTGATAATCTCGATAACGGAAAGAAATAGTAGGTTGTCCACGTATTCTCCTGATGATCTTTTTATATTATAACTAACGCCTTATCTGCCAACAGCTGTGTCGCTGTTAGTGGTCCTTCTAAGGCCGTCCAGGCATTTGGAATCGTTAGCAAGGCTAAACCTTCCAAGAAGAAGTCTCACCATGCTCAACACACTAGAGCTAAGAAAGTTGCCAAGGTAACTCCTACTACCACTACTGAGGAGGCTAAGCCTACTGTTGCTAGCCATGATAATGCCGGTCTCCTTGGTTCTAAGAAGACTGTCAAGCACTCCAAGGAACAACGTAAGTTGCTCCAAAAGTCCAGTGCATTCACCTACTACTGGATTGCCCATTCCAAGGACTACAGCGGCGGCAAGATGGTCGAAGTCAAGACCTGTGCCGGAAAGACTATTGCCAAGGTTCAACAATCGTACGCTGATGCTCTCGTCATGGAAGGAACTGGTCAAGTTGGCAACAAGGTTATCAATCTCGGTGGCTGCTCCTGCAACGGCTACAAGTGCTTTGAAGTTCTTGACAAAAGCTCCGACCCATATGGCTTGACTGCTTACGACACTGCTTTGAGACCTTACATTACCATCGCTTCCAACGATCTTCCCAAGCATAGCAAGATCTATGTTCCTTCCCTCGTTGGCTGGAAGCTTCCCGGTGCCAAAGTTGCCCACAATGGTTGTCTCCTTGTTGACGATCAAAGCTGGAGTTTCAACGGTCGTCACATTGACTTTTATGTCTACTCCATGGACAACTACGACACTCTCAACCATGCCAATCCATTGACCAACGTCGACATCTACGAGGGTGGCAGTTGCAAGCTTCTTAACTACGTGTGAACTCTATTTCACATGTCCACTGCTATGAAAGAACAGCCTATAATCCATTATGTGTACCTTAATGTGTTCTGAATAAGTACAGTGTCCTTTTTCCTTAGTATTACCATGTTTGTATTCATATGAAATTTTGTACGTGTCGTTGAATAAAATCATCTGGAATACATTCACCTATGCCTTTTTCCATCACATCCAATGTAACAACAAATGTAAACATGTAGCGCATACGCATACAGAGCTAGTAAGGTAATCTACAATTTTCATTGCGGGAGAGCTGTCTATAAGGAAACGATGACAAGACAAATTTGGGAAAAAATTTGGCAATACCAGCAAAAATGGTGACACTCCTGGCGACAGGATCGCACTTTTTAAACGATGGAAATGATATAGGTGGTTTTGAAGAAAGAAAGAAAAAAAGAGGTGCAAACACCGTCTTCAACGGTGCCGTCTAACGACAAGGTAGTTCCTACGCCAATGTCAGCGAAGTTATGCGTTTATTGCTTGTCTTGAGATTCCAAGTGGGCAATGAACTTCTCTAAGTCGAAGTTGGGGCTGTCGACATCGGTCACAACAGCTGCAATAGAGAACCATATGATGAGAAACCAATGCTATCTCGCACATGTATGCACCAAAACCAAGATATTGATAACAAGAAGAAAAGAGAAAAAGTTACCTGAAGTGTCGACGGCCTTAGCGTTAAGCTTCACGTACTGTTCTCTGGCTTGCTCGATAAGTCGTTCCTTGCGCTCGTATTCGTGCTTAACCTTGTTCTCGGCTTCAAGCTTATGAAGCGAACGGTTGTGGACGACACCATAGAGGACGCCTAGACCGAGCGCTGACCAGCGGCCGACCTATTGAATGAACAAGGGGATGAATATTTTTTTGTTTTCGTTTTTAAATAGGTTGATGTGACATCTTTCTCTTTGCTGAAATAAAAACAGAATTCCCGCCACATTGCAATTTTGAAGCCACACAAACGAGTCTGAAGAATGCTTACATTAACGAAGGATGCGTTGACCATGATCAGGGAAATGATAGAGGATAAAGGAAAGTGCTTCTTTGTTGGAAAAGACTTGTTGACAAAACAGGTCTGAAATTTTCGACGTCACAAATTAGGGGGTCGCTTCCGACTTCCCTAACAGCTGAAAAAAAGGTCCCCGAGCAAGTGGTGTTCACAACTGAATCAACCACATTCTACAAAATTGTCCTGTACTTCGGTCCATGTTCATCCCAAGGGGTGTGAAGCGAAAACATTCCAATGCGATTTACTCTGCAGACGCAATTAAGCACGCTAAGCCTATTTCTTTCGCTCAACCATATAATTCCTCTCCTGGCGAATTGGCAAGCAACCCACTAGACAAGGCAGCAGAAGATAGCGTCGACCAGCAGAAGGAAAGTAAAGATGATCAATCAAATAAAAAAATACAAGTCAATCCTGCAGAGCAGGAAGATTTGGTGCCTGTAGTAGCAAGCGATCCTACAATGGATGACGACGAAGATGATGAAGATCAGGAACCTATCAAGCAAGCCAGCATAGAGCAGCGCTTTCCCCTGGATGGCGAACCTTTGTGTGTAGTTTGCGGCAGATATGGCGAATATATCAGCGACACCACTGAACGCGATGTCTGCAGTGTGGAATGCAAGATAAAAGACATCGCTAATTATGCTCGGAACCCCACACATGACCCCATTTGCCAAGGTATTGCATATCCGCAATATTCAATCGCTACCAATGTGCACGCCAAACTTACGGCATACCATGATTCACCGGAGGTATCTATGTTGCACCCGAAAGCGATTGAGGCTATGAGATCTGCTCACGACATAACAGTGGAAGGTCAAAACGTACCTCGACCTATAACGACATTTGAGAGCTGTCAACTGGATACGACATTATTACAAAACCTCAGGGCAGCAGGATTTACAAAACCTACCCCTGTTCAAATGCAAGCTCTATCTGTTGCATTAGCGGGAAGAGACATGTTTGTGTCAGCTCCGACATCCAGTGGCAAAACAGTATCGTATCTAGTTCCAATGATCACACACTGTCTATCATTAGCAAAGATGTACGGGACCGGGCAGAATTCCCATCCACTTGGGCTGATTATTGCACCTACAAGAGAACTATGCGCACAAATTGAAAGTGTAGCGAAGCAACTTGCAGCGGGTCTACCCCATATGAAAACAGCCCTTCTCATTGGCGGTAATCCCATTCCTAATCAAGTGTATCGCTTGAAGCAAGGAGTTCAGATACTAGTCGCTACACCTGGACGCATGATAGAATTGTTAAACCATCACAAATCGGCACTGAAGCTTGAAAACATCAAAATGATGATAATGGACGAGGTCGACATCATGTTCAAGATGGGTTTCAATGAACAAATTGCTCGAATTTTGAATTCACTGGTAGATCCTGGTATCCGACAAACCTGTTTCTATTCTGCTACATGGGAGTCTGAAGAAGTGATGCGAAGAGCTTGTCGGAAGCACCTTCGTAATTCGATTACTGTGCATGTTGGTAGGACGAAAGCTCAACCGAACAAGCATGTCAAGCAGACCGTCATGTGGGTAGAAGATCAATCCAAATCCAAGCAACTTATGTCCATTTTGCGCGATCCGAAATATTATGAACCACCGATCCTGATATTCGTTGACAGCAAGCTTGCCTCTGAATTACTTGCCCAAGCTATCCGAAACAAGTGTGGGTTCAATGTACTGGCTATGCATGGTGACCTATCTCAACCAGAACGTGACGAGGTTTTACAGCAAGTTCGGCAATCCACCTGTGATATTGTGGTCGCTACTGGTGTGTTGGCTCGTGGAATTGATTTACAAAACGTCAGAATGGTGATAAACTATGACATGGCAAACACTGTAGACGAATATATACACCAGGTTGGACGTGCTATGGTGACTGGTGCAAAAGGTGCACATGGAACGAAGCAACATACCCGTAAGCAAGGCTGGGCCATTACATTTATTAACAACGTGAGTTCTTGGATGAGAAAGAGATGATGTTTGTTGAAAGGAGTCTCAATTTAAACCGCTTTTCCCATGTACTGTCATACAGGAACATAGATATCTATTTCGTGGGCTCATTCAAACATTGATGCAAGAATACCAAGGTGAAGTGACTCCGCTCCCTCTCCAACTGAAATCCATAATGTGACTGTCGCCAAAACGCGATACTTGCGCTTTTTAAACACGTCGAATCCTCTGAATCCTGTAACATAATCTAATCATTTATAAATTCCGTTCCTGTAAATAATGGTATAATGTCAGGCACAACTGTATAATAATTTCGAGAATCGTTTATTAAATATACTCATTGCTTAGCCACCTTCCCGAGGAGCTTCTGCTGAAACGAAACGACAACGAATGGAGAGTCTATTTCATGAAACTGTGAGTTATGCGAGTTCTCAACTCCACACAATATGCTATCTAACACATACATATTGGTATAATAAGAAAGAATTTTACCAGCTTAAAGAACTTGAAAAGCTAGCACCCAAACGGCAAATAGGTACCTCATGAACAACCTGCACCCTTTTTGGCGTAAGATGATAATTAACCTACCGTCATCCAGTCCTACAGTCTGTCAAACCCATTCTACAAAGTTTAGTGGACGATGGGCTTGTTAATATGGAGAAGATTGGTGGTTCAAATTACTTCTGGTCATATCCATCTGCTGCGGCGCAAACGGTATGTACTCCATAACCGCATTCATCGAGATATTTTATTCTAATCATTGAACATCCAAAAAGAAACGAAATAAAATCAGCGAATTGCAGGAAGCCATCGCAGCACTTGAAGAAAAGAATACAGCTCTGGACGGTGAAATAGCAAATGCAAAGTCAGTTCGAGAACCAAGTGTAAGTATCAAAGAACGAAAATTGGAAAGCACCAACGACGGTCATTGATAATGAATTCCCTAGGACATGCGTCTCGAGATATTGAGTCATGTGGAAAGAGCAATACTAGTACAGAAGGCCAATGAAGAGGAATTACTACGTTTTCGAGAATGTGATCCGACAGTTTTACGTGCAAAAGGTAATATGTCCTTACTTGGATACAAGTCGATGATGCATGAGGTGTAATTTATTTTTTTGGTGGTACTCTCAGATAAAGCGGCTCGTGCAGCAAAGGAAGCGGCAAATCGTTGGACAGGTATGGAAAGTTTGCATAGTATGACGCAATGGGTAGCTGATGGAAACTCATTAATCAAACTGTTCTATAGACAATATTTTTACAATTCAATCTCATTGTGTTGATAAGTTCGGTATTGAGAGGTCAGAATTTAATCGAAACTTTGGTATTAGCGATGAATTTGATAATATTCAATGAGCCAATAAAAAAGAAGTAATGAACCACCCAGCAAGAGAAACAAAAAAAAATTGACAGCGTCAATGGTCACATTTTTTTTTCCAGTCATTTTGGGGCCTTTCCAACAAGCAGACACACACCAGTGGTTGTTTGTTCACTCTTTTTACCTCATGCCTCAGTTCGCAGCTCAGAGACGTTCAATATTCACAAACTTCCCTATACCCTTTGAACATCCCTATACAGTTCCAGTTCTCATTGCGGCGTTATCCACCTCTTCTCTAATTTACTATTATCTGTCTGCATCCCATGACGCCGAACTTCGTGATGCTCAAAGACGAAGGGACTTGCAAAAACGCAAATCCATGAAGAGACCGGAAGACAGATTCGCTTCAATGAAGGTTAGTTTGGTTGACATTATACAAGTGGTACCTGAAAAAAGCAACCTTACTGAGCTTTGTTTCTCTCCTACCGAAACATAAACCGGTTTCTACTTTACCAAACAGCACAATGGTCACTATGTAAATCCGTTTGAAGAATGGCAAGACGTCACTGTGTATGAAACTATAGTACATTGGATTGCCCGTCTGAAAGGAAACGGTATTCCATACGATCGAAAGGTACGGCGTTGTTCCACTTTCATTTAAAAAAAAAGAAAAATTGATATTGCCTACGGTGTTGAACCTGAAGTATAACGTCCTATTTGTAAAACAGAAATTGGAGGAAGCACTACCTGTTAGGACTCCAAATTTGGAACTCATAAAGGCGGCAAATGCAAAGGATAGTAGCCGCCAGATGACGGAATCTTGGGTAGAAGTGGAAAAGGACGGCAGCTCTACTTCTCAACACAAAACGACAATCACTTGGTTCGGGTATGTATTCATTACTTCTTACTGGACGTACAAAATATGGCACACTGTATTTACATATAGACTTTCAAAGGCAATCGACATGTATTGTCACTTTGGACGGATTAACCATCCTTACGGATCCAGTTTTCAGCGCAAGATCCGTTAACGACTATGTTGGACCAAAACGTTTAAGAACTGTGCCAGGTAGCATCAAAGACTACAAAGGCATAATCGACATTGTACTTGTTTCCCACGATCATTTTGATCATCTTGGTAAGGGGGTTTTGATCATTACATTTCGAATGCAGGTTTAAGGTTTTAACTTACAATATTCTTCAACTGTGTTTCAGACGAACAAGTCGTACGTGAACTAAATAATACGGTTACCTGGTATATCCCTTTAGGCTTACGAGATTGGTTTGTAAGAAGAGGTGTTCTAAATGTAGGTATTTTTCGATTGGTATCAGTAGGTGAAGCAAGACACAATATTGATGAAAATGAGGCATTATTATAGGTGATTGAACTCGATTGGTGGCAAGAAATTCATCATAAAGAACGACCAGATGTCGTAATTGCTGCTGTTCCAGCCATGGTAAGTCAATCACTTGGTGTTGAAACTAATTTTCATGCATCAACTTATGAGCAGCGACTAATTGCTTTGGTCGACCTGTAGCATTGGAGTGGATCGAGAATTCCATTTGACAAGAACACATCTCTTTGGTCCAGTTTCGTCGTCAAGTCACCAAATGGGTCCTTTTTCTTCTGGTACGTGTTGGATCTGCTGCGTATTAAATGCTTCTAATTTACTCATTCCATTGTCCTCAATAGTGGTGATACCGGTTATTCAGATGAATTATTTTCAGTCATTGGAAAGTTGTATGCTCCATTCAGTGTAGCAGCTTTCCCTATCGGTAGTTATGAACCACGAAGATTGATGAAGCATGTTCATATGGGACCAGATGAAGCTGTCAAAGCTCATAATGATCTAGGTCGGCCAACCCTTTCCGTCGGTATCCACTGGGGAACCTTCATGATGTCAGATGAGCATTATTTGGATCCCCCAAAGAAGCTGAGAGAAGCATGGCTTGAAAGTGAGGCTAACCATCAGCCTGTAGATGCCAATAGAAAAAGCCAGTTTATTACCACTGCTTTTGGCGAAACCGTACTTGTAGAAAATTAATCTGAATTCAAAATGTAAATTGTTGCATTATCTCATAAACCCATCCCCCGCTCAATAAGTATACGCAACTCTGTTATTGACTTACACATCGTTTTTATTAAGTGATGATAAGACAGTATCAAACAAGGAAGACATTCGGTATAACGAGAGCCTCTTAAGCCCTCCCATGTCTTTTTTGCTTTTGAAGAAGAAATAATTGTCGCAACGATAGACAAACTCAAGGGGAAAAAAGGAAAATTACAAAAAGAAAGAGCTGTGAGGTATAAGTACGGAAATAGGCCCTTTCCATGAATAAAACGCATCGAGCCTGGAGGAAAGGAAACGAAGATAAATACAACGAAAATCGAAACCGACTACGCAAAACAAGGCGGATAGGTGCAGTCATCAAAGAAACAGGGGATCGGATTGGTATATCTACAGAGCTGTAGGGTCGCTGATGGGTTGAAAGTGGATATTATGAGCGGTGATCCATTCACTAACAATGCATTTACCCATGACCGCTACATGGTTTAATTTTGAAAATGGTGTCATAGGGAAGAGAGGGCCCTTCATATCTGCCGTCTCTTCGCCAAACACCGTTCCTTTGGAGAAGTCACCATCAACACAAACCTGTTTCCAAGTATTTGGAAACCGGTCTTGGAAAGCATGCCAGTCGAAATACATTTCTCCTTCATCCCATTGAACGTTGGCAAGTTCGTGCAAGTTCAGCAACTTTTCCACCTGAGGGATGTACTCAGATGACATGGCTGTCGTTGCCTCCGAATGAGACTTGATCGACTCATGTAATTTGGTCATACAACGTCTAACCGGCGTTTGCCTCATCCTGAATGCATTGAAATTGATCAAAGCGTTCACTTTCATGCTTTTTTGATAGTAGAGGTTCAGTCAATGGTATTCTGCCATAAAAGACATTTTGTTCAAAACCCGCCTTGTTACTCACCAGAGGCCATATAAATGCCATTCTTCCCTTTTCTTGAGTGTTTGCGATACAAACTTCAATAGTGGCTGTAAATTTTCCCATCGAACAAATGAATTCTCAGATGTATCAAATTTGTCATTGAAATGATATGACAGAATATAATTGAATATGGAGTGTAAGTATTCTGCAATACCCGCTGGTTCTCCATCCTGGGTTTGGCAAGATTGGTCTGCGCTCCGTTTGTATTGTAGCGCCAGCTCTCGGAACCTGCGGAAAGATGCATTGGTAAGGTTAGTATATACAATATGGCAGTAAGATAACCAAAAAAAAAGCCATATACGCACATAAACGAGGAAACTTTGAGTTGTTCAACATTGTCCTTACGAGGCGCTACGGTTGTGGTGGTCTTTGTCGAATGAATTGCAGAAGGCTTAGCAGGAGTGGTCAGTTTGGAACCAGAGCCTATTTTGGAAGCTGCAGGTTCAACTGTTCTATTTCTATCTTTTGTGCTGGAACTAGGCTTCGAGTCTTCGCGTGGTTTACTGGGTGCTTCGGTAGCATCATGCTCCCAATCCCGAGACCGTGATCGACGATGGGATTGATTTGCTCTTCTTCGATCCTTGTCCCTCAGTGAGCCAGTACGTCGGTCATCCGATAACTTCTCGGAACTATCGCTTCGTCTCCGATCGCGTGAACCTGACCGAGAATGTCGCTCATATGATCGTGACCTCGATCTACCTCTGCGTCGTTCAACTGATTTCGACCTATGTCCTCCTGATGACCGAGATCGATGTCGCTCAGGTGTACGAGACCTTCGACGAACTGTCGAAGATGACCTTCGTCTATTCCTCTTGCTTCCTCTATCATAGCTACCGCTTCTACTATCCCTGGGCTCCGTTTTGGACCTGCGTTCTGATGACCGACTGCGCTGCCTTCGTTTGTCTCTGCGGCTGGGAGACTTGGAGCGTTGATCCTTACTACGGGAGCTACCTTTGCGGTCAGGAGATGTTGATGTAGATGAGGATCGATATGTCTTTGTCTTCGAATGCGAGGACACTTTGGGTGAATTGACTTCGGAGCGACTAGTCGCTGTTAGCTTCTCGCCTGGCGCCACCACCGTTGGACTACTACCAGTGCTTAACGCTTCACCTTCTTCGACTTCATTATTATTAATGTCTTGGCTGATATGTTTGGTAGCATTGACAGACTGCGTAGATATATTCGTTTGCAGTGCAACGCTCTCGCCTAGATCAACCTCCATAGAACTGTTGGCATGATTAGTTTCGGCAACCTCTTTCTTTGCATCCTTCACTTTTCGCTTCTTCGTTGCCGATGGTTGAGATGTATCTCGTGATTGCTTTGAGCTCTCGCCTGCTTCTTCCGGCTTTGAATTGGAAGCAGGGTTAAAGTCAGGAAGTAAAGCTAAATGAACTCGCAGAATCGGCCGTGGTAGCCCATCCATCTTATCCTTTGGTGAGCTGTCCATAGATAGTCATTTAGTATATTGATCTTCACAGCGCCTTGTTGCTTTTAAATTTTTTGTGTTTCACTATTTAAAAAAAAAACTCACGTTGTGGATATGTTTTCCTTGGAGGATTTTCGTTTGCCAGGCGTATCTACTGCAGCCATTGCTGCCTTTAAAGTTGGTTTTGTGTCACTTTTAGAAGACTTGACACCATTACGGGGTGGTGAAGCAGATCTAGCACCATGAGTTTTCACAGACTTCCCGTGGATCACAGGAAGCGACCAATCTTGCTGAGTCTCATCCTTCAAAAGTGTTCTAAGTAAAGCAAAATCCTGTTTTTTTCGTTTGGTAAATAGCTTTAGGTCATAGTTGGTCCAAAGAATAGGGTAGCTTACAATTTTAGGTTCGGGAGGTGAGTGCTTCGAACGAGAGATTGAGGTATCGCTTGACTTTGAGTGATCTTTTTTGGGTAGCCGAGGAGACATGCTGCCATAGCTTCCCAACTGAGGGGTCGGCGCATTGGTTAACTTTTCAGAAGATGATGTCTTACTGCGTTTGAAACTAGAAGGCATAGTAGGAGTGGAAACCTTGGTGGAGGATGACTTTGTAGAAGTTTCTACCGAAGACATTAATCCGAGGCCAGATGGCTTTTGGGTACCGGAAGCGGACTTTCCATTGGCACCAGCAGCGGAATTTCCTACTGATTGAATTTCGTTCAGTATCTCCAGCATGGCAGATGCTTCATGATCTGCATCACTTTGTCCCTCTGAAGTTTTGCCACTCGCTTTTGGCTTAGAGGGTTCATGGTCTTCTTTGGTCCCAGTACTAGAAAGATGCGCCTCATGTTTCAGCGATAAAGTTTACCATGTCTTTTTCAAAGGCATATTACTTACCGTTTGTCAGCAGCCATAATCTCTTTAGCAGATCGAAGGGTAATCTTCTTGGATTGTGAAGCGCCATCTGAATTGGCCTGCCCTTGACGAGATCTCGTAGGATAAAGTGATTCAGAGTGCTTGCTGGATCGACTTAGACGGCTCAATTCATCAAGTGAGAGACAATTCTCATCGCTCACATTAAATGGGACAGCACTAGTGCTATGAGGAAGTGGCAAGTTTGTAGCATATGTAGGCTCACTGTAATAAGTTGAGGGCTTGAGCAGAGACGAAACCTCATCTAAACGGTGTTCGATGCGAGCGTCAAAAAGCTGCCACCGTTTATGAAAATCCTCACGCTTGGAAGAAAGGGCTGGTGAGCCAGCTTCAACTATTTCGGGAGTCAGTGGAATCGATGTTGATCCTCCTCGTCCAGTAGTTAACGGGGATAATTCCGGAGTTACAGCAAACGACATAGACATTGGGGTGGAGGGAAATGGCTGCTCAGCCAGTGCCGAAGAGGTCATTGCAATCAGGATGAACGTTTAGAAGACACTGAACTGTACGTGTTAACTTGGGTGTTAGAGAGGTGGAAATTTTCAAAGGTAAGGGCAATGGGAAAATGGGTGTTCCCCCAAAGTCATTTTCAGCCGATTAGGGTTCCTACCTTCTGATTGATGTAGGGAGACTAATATTCGTGAGCCTTGTCAGCCAATGGACAGTGCAACCAATTTTGTGAATCTCAAATGAAGAGAAGAAGATGAAATGTTAAGAAAGGGAAAATTGGGAACAAGGTTACTTTAACTGGGAGGGGGGATAAAAGAAGGGAAGCTTCAGACCACTGACCGAAATACTGCCTGCCTGACTGCTGGAGCGGGGACTGCCCACAATTTGTACACTTTGATTCCCCTCCCGGACATCTCTCTCACTCCACCCCGTCAACCATGACCGGTGTTCCATTAACATCCCTCTCATTAACTCATGTGCAGTTTCATCCAAACGATCTACTCGGAGAAGCTTTGGCCTATATAACTCTGGCTCCACTGGCTATATTAGTATTTTATGCATCGATCATTGTTTCAAGACGCGAAGTGGCAGCTATTCTCTTCTTAGTCGGCCAGTTGTCTAGTGAAGGACTCAATGCAATCCTCAAAGAATATCTTCAAGTTTCTCGTCCACATGGTAAACAAAAATTTACTTGAAGTAACTGTATGTCATCGTCATACGCTGAATATTTTCCCCGATTTCATTATATAGCTCATCTAGGTACCGGATATGGCATGCCCTCTTCACACTCTCAGTTCATGGCTTTCTTCGCTGTACAGGTCATCCTTTACACCCATTACAACATACGCCTAGATCATCCTTTGTTAAAATGGCTGCTCTATCTGCCCACTGTTATTTTGGCTCTCCTGGTCATGTATTCGCGCATCCATTTAGGTTACCACAGTATAGAACAGGTGCTGGTCGGTAGTAGCATAGGAATTGCTTACAGTGTGTTCTGGTTTGGCCTCACAGAATATGTTCGATCATTAGGACTAATAGATTGGCTGATCAGTCTTCCTATATGTCAAGCTATTTATTTGAGAGATGCAAGAGCAATAGATAACATTGCCAAATGGGAATACGAGATGTGGAAGTCTAAAGTCCATCAAAAACAGAAATAAGCTTCCCCCTCATCATTTTTAATTTACAACTCAATATAAAAAATAACAATAGAAATCTGAACGTCTGTACGGGTAATGCCGCCATTGCGTCGTGCTGCGTCCCAATATGGTTTTTCCGGGTATTTGCATTATGACCGGAGACTTCCATAGAGCCGTTGTATATGTGACACGCGGCTATTGACCTTCCATCGTCTGGATTGAAATGGTCGTACTTTGTTGGGTGATAGAAAAAGTTGGAACTCGGTCATTGGCTGTCAATTCCAAGCAATATCCGCTCTGACTTCTGGAAAGAATGCTGCAACCTACACATCTTCTCCCTATGATCTTTTGATTCACTTTACATCACACTATGACGGCTTAGCAGCGCCTACCATCTTTCCATTCTCTTGCCTATTTTCTTTATTTTGATTTTTTTTTTTTTGATTTGCTTGCAAAACCCTCCCCAAACTCTTTCACAGTCACGCTTATGAAAGAATTGAAATTCGCGCTCACCAACAAAATTGTCAAAGGCAATCCTTTACTCCAGCAAACGCCCAACTTTGGCTTTAACGCAGCCTTTGATCAACAACAGCATCACCCACATACTATCGTATAAACCGCTGCGTTGACCAGAAACGCTAAATTCTTCTGGGTTTGTACACCTGACTTTTTATTTTTATCGTCCTGCTATTAGCTCTTCTAAATTACTGACAGAACTTTTTCTCATTCGTTTGTAGATTCAACTTTTTTTTCTCTGTACATTATCTCAAAAATACTGTAGCACCACGTCATAACAAAGCATGTCAACATTTAAGTACCCTCTATTTCAACACCACCAACAAATGGAAGATAACCGGAGCAACAATGCTGCAATCGTTTCTTCCGTCAGCACGTCAGAAGCTGAAGCTAAGAACACATCGGTAAGTTCCATTTTGATTTGAATCTTGGTCTCATTTATTTTGTACGAAGCCGATCAGAACGACTATGTGGATGTTATCAGCCTCTATGTTGTGATATCGCGGCGACGTACACTTCTTACGTTATGTTCTTTATCTGAACAAGAGAGAAAAATGACTGACTTTTGTTATATTTTCTTCCCCTCCTGATCTCCTTGGACCGATTTCTCCCTCTCCCCTGGTCTATTTAGATGGAACAACAGACTATGGACCAAGAAATGCAGCGTATTCAACAGCTACAAATGTTTGATGACTTGAAACGTCTTGACCTGCAACAGCGTCAAGACGACAAGGACCTATTGAAAAACTCTGCTTTAGGTCCCATTTCACCGCCAAACAACAATCCGACTTTGAAATCATCACCTTCGTCTCGTTCTTTACCAGGGTCGCGCCGTAATTCTGGGAGTGAGGATGACCCTAACGTCCTGGATTTTGGCAACAAGCTGAAGTTATCTGACAATGAACAAAGGTATGTAACCTGATTTTTATGAGAGACAACGTGTACTATGGAAGTGTTCTAGTGAGCGAAGTACTAATCTGATTATCACAATCTAGCAATATCCCATTCTCGATGAGAAAGTCGCCAGGACGTTTACTTAACAAGATGCCCAATCGCTCCATGACGGCTGACGTCAACAATCTGCAGCATGCTGGATACAAGCCCGTCCCTGCTGCTGCTGGTAACCCACAACAACATGCAACATCTTCTTTCTCTGGTTTTCTTTTTGATGATGAGGATCACCAAACGAAAACGACTTCAGGTAGCTCATCACTGTCTCAAGTATTATAGGCAGCAGCTATTACTCTTCATATTGACTCAAAATGATTTCATTATAGGCATGGTACCACCATATTCTGACACGACATATATTACTCAATATGGAGATAATGCTGATAATTACTCGTTCACCCCTCATGAAGGCTACAACTTGGTAAGCTAGAATACATATATAAAATAAGGATGCTGAAACCAAAGGTGGTAATCGTTATTGACGATCTCCTCAATAGCGTCAGAACCAACCCTCTCACCCAAACCGCAACGTTGAACCACTGCAGAGACGGGCTGACTGGCTGAACTCGGACGTTGTCCAGCAACAATCGCACATGACCAGTTTGACAAACAACCTAGCTGAGGATCGTGCACCAGCTTCTAGTGCACAGGCAGCCTTTTATGGCCGTCGACCTTCTGCGGGGCTGAACAACAACCGATCCTTTTCGCAAACGAGCTTGGATCCGTTTTCCGATGGTTTTCAAATTCGTTCCAAACTCAACACTGCCCGATCAGCCAGTGATTTACAAACCGGGAACAGCAATCGGGCTCCCTCTAGTAATGCGTTGGCTATGTATGACAATCTGGCTGGAGACAACAACCCAGTGGATCTTTCAGCCAATATTTGTAGACAGCATCAGCAAGGTTATTGTCCTCGCGGAGACCAATGCCCATATCTCCACACGAATGCATCTGCTATGAATTTCAGTCCTGCGCTATCGGTTGCTACACCTGGCGGTATGCCAGGAACACAACAGCATCATGTTGCCATGGCTGCCGCCGCAGGACAATTACGACCCATGGGATACGCTGGTGGACTGCCTATGAACGCATTGTATCAACAATATCCTACTGGCATTGCTTTCAATCCCAATAACACCCCTAATCCTGCACTTGTACACCCTTTTCCAAAGCCTGGTCCTCACGCTAACAACGTTGGCAATTCTCGTTATGCTCCTCAGCCCGGGTCTCTTGGGCACCACAAATCAGACAATAATATGTACTCCAGAAGAGGTAGCACTGAACATGATCAAAGTAATCGGTTTGCCAATGTGGAACTCAAGGATCTGACTGGCAAGATTTATGAGTTGTGCAAAGATCAACATGGGTGCCGATATCTTCAAAAGAAACTGGAAGAGCAAAACGAAGAAAACCTCAACGTCATATTCAACGAGGTCTTTAAGCATTTTGTAGAGCTCATGACAGGTAAATGCTTTTCCCATGATGCATCGGTTTTTGATTCGGGCTGTACACCACAATACTTACAAATGTTTTTCGACGACTATAGATCCATTTGGAAACTACTTGTGTCAAAAGCTGCTTGACTATTGTAACGATGAACAGAGAACCATCATCGTTGAAACTGTAGCGAAAGACTTGGTTGGAATTTCCCTCAATATGCATGGGACAAGAGCAGTGCAAAAAATGATCGAGTCTCTATCTACCTCTAGACAGGTAAATATGTTTTAAGATGGAGTAGAGTGTATTTAAATCACATCCTAATGCTAATGCTTTACCTTCAGATACGCATGATTATAGTTGCATTGACTCCAAATGTTGTTACTCTGATCAAGGATTTGAACGGCAACCACGTTATCCAAAAGTGCCTGCATAGACTCAATGCTACTGACAATCAGTTCATCTACGATGCCGTTAGTCGTCATTGTGTTGAAGTTGCTACTCATCGTCACGGTTGCTGCGTGCTACAGCGTTGTATAGATCATGCTAGCATCTCGCAGCGTGCACAAATTGTTACAGAGGTCACCCACCATGCTTTGCCTCTGGTTCAGGATCCTTTTGGAAACTATGTTGTGCAGTATGTTTTGGATTTGGGAGACGCTGCGTTCTCAGACGCTCTTATCCGAAGATTCATTGGCAACGTATGCACCTTATCCGTTCAAAAATTCAGCTCCAACGTTATTGAAAAGGTATGGTATTTAATGGATTTCGCGTATACAGGGGTTAAATAATATCAGTAGATTTGATATTAACCCAATGTAACCAACAGTGTATTCGCGTCTCCGAACCTGACACACGAAAGTGTTTGATCGAAGAAATGCTGGACAAGGATGCTTTAGAAAAACTTCTTCGAGATTCCTTTGCAAACTATGTCGTTCAGACTTCGCTGGACTACGCCGACCCAGACCAACGCGTAAAGGTATGTTGCCCTGTCTATCTATACCACAGTATCATCTCCAAACTAAACAACTCTCTATTTTTCCTTACAGCTTGTTGACTGTATACGGCCGATCTTACCCAGTATTCGAAATACTCCGTACGGCAAACGAATTCAAGGCAAATTGCAGCGTGATCAACAGCAACGCGATCAACAGCAGGGCAATGTGTACAAAAAGTTTGGCAATATCAACAACCGAGACAATGTACAAATGCAAAATTTGCAGCAGAATAATGGCTTACCCGTTTTGGGGTTCCCCTTCAACTACGGCAACATGGGCATGATTGGGATGAATGAACAAATGTTCCCATATATGTAAACGTCTCGAGAGGAACTTCTATTGTAACAGCAGCTAGACTATTTGGTCTAACGACGTTGGTTCTGATGAAAAAAGAAAAAAAAAAAAAGAGGAACACCCCACCAGAATCCGTAACAAACAACCTCTGTTCACATACACACCCTACTCAGCTATACACAACACAGTTGGAGTGAGCCATCATCTGAAGTACAACACTTATCAGTAGTCACTTACCCTACTTATTCCACCTGAAAACACCTCATTGCAGGCATGGTAAAAAGCAATCGACATCTTACAAACTTTCCACGCTCTTATTCCACATACCATCATCCATATTTTCATGTTCCTGTAGCCATACATTTTCTTCCTCACATTTTTCTTCCTTATTATAATTTATCTCCTTCCATGACTGATTCTTGGGTGAGGTACTTTCGGTTCATAGCTATCGCCTTTGACGATTGGCTATAGTCCCAAAGAGGTTCCTTGCGAGCTACAAATTTTTTTTTCGGATTCTTTCTTTCTTCTTTTTCCTGTCATAGTAGGTTGTTTTTCTAGGTTTTCTCGCTTTCATACTTTTTTTTTTCTTTCAAATTCATTTCCTCTGATGGTTGGTCTTCTTTTTATATTCTGTCACAAAATCAGCGGTGTACGATAATTGCATGCCATTTCTTTCTTTCTTTTTAGTTTTGAATCAATCTGTACTCGACATAAGGATAAAATAAATATACAAATAAAAATGAAAAAAAAAAAAAAGCTTTAGGCCACATGGAGACAAGGGAAGATCTAGTTTAGGCCATCAAGGCTTCTATTTCATGGATCTCCTTTGGCACAGTGGTCAAGTTGTCAAAGCCGGTCTCGGTGATGACAATGTCGTCTTCAATGCGGACACCTCCAACCTTCTTGTACTGGTTCAATTTCTCAATGTCAAAGTACTTGCGAGTTGCTTCGTCCTTCAACAAAGGATCAATGATGAAGTCACAAAAGTAAATACCAGGCTCGACGGTGACAGCCATGCCAGCTTGAAGTGTGCGGCGCATGCGAAGGTTTCTGATACCAGGCTCATCAATCTTTTGCACACCAGGAAGATAACCACCGACATCGTGCACATCGATACCAATGCTATGACCGAGACCGTGAGGGAATATGCATGCGGGGATATGCTTGGCGATAAGTTCGTCCTCTTCACCCTTCAAAACTCCGAGCTTGATTAATCCACGGCAGGCAACACGAAGAGCAAGGCGGTGAATATCTTCCCATTCAACACCAGGTTTGCAAAGTTCGAAAGATGCCTTTTGCATTTCCAAAACAATTTCATAGATGTCCTTTTGTTCTTGGGAAAACTTGCCTCCAGCGGGGAATGTGCGAGTGATATCAGAGGCATAGCAGTTGAGCTCAGCACCGGCATCAATGAGTACGAACTGATCAGGTGAGATCCCAGCATTGTTCTTTCCATAGTGAAGAGTGGCAGCGTTTGAGCCAGCGGCGACAATAGGGTTGTAAGATTGGAAGAAAGCGCCATTGCGAGCGCTTTCATACAAGAAAAGAGCATGAAGTTGCTGCTCGTTTAACCCAGCTTTAGCCTCCTTCATCAACTTGATGTGAGCATCAGAAGAGATTTTGTTGGCTTCTCTCATCATCTCCACTTCCCATTTAGCCTTGTACATACGTGCTTCGTAGATGGCGGGCTTTAATGCATCCTTATCAACCTTGCTTTGGAAAGTTTGGGGAAGTGCTGAGGTATCGCAAATGGGAAGAGTGTAAATCTTCTGAGGATTCTCTTGCTGCAGAACTTGGTCAAGCTTGCTAGCATACACAACATCGTTGACGTCGTACTTTTGGAGGAGTTCCTCGGGTGTATCAGGCAAACCCATCCACATAACATGATCAGCGACAATGTCAGGAGCAATCAAGGTAATCTTGCCAGTGGACAAGCTGACAACAACATGGAAATCAGCATCCGTAACGCCTATGATGTCCTGAGTGTGAGCCAGCCATTTTCTCGTCGTTACATGAGTGCTAAAACTTACCAGTGAGATAGAAGAAGTTGGATTCTTGGCGGAATGAAAGTTCGACGTCGGTATCGTCTCGTTCGTGGAGCACTTGTCCCTTTAAGTAAATGATACCATCGTTCTTGTTCAAGTTTTTGATCACTTTTTGAACGTTGCTAGCCGTGGGAAGTTTCTGGAGCGGCATATTGATTAAAGATAAAGACAAAGAAGACTCAGTGAGTGTAACAAAAAACAGAAAATTTTATGACTACGGGAAATGACGCAGGGTGCAAAAATTATCCACCCATTGTCTCCGCACCCTTGTCCGAAGGCTCGGACTGGATTGAAAACCAACATGCTTGGATACTATATTCAACCCAAATCTCTCTAAAGGCAGACAAGTGTAGCAACTTCTGGGACTCTTTGAGTAAATAGGCATTGATGCTTCGGCTTGAGAGTCACGTGTATTTTAGGCCGGATTCCTGAATGCTACCGCTTACAAAATGTGAATTTAAGCCATTTTGTTTCGACCCCCGAAGATTGACTATAGCTAGGTTCTAAAAGTATGGCCTGTTCATTTCCAGATTGTCGACAACGTCGTTAAAATGTATCTGACATAAGGGAAAATACACATATATGTGATACATAGTGCCTTAAGACTCACACTATTGAATTAGGCTGAGCAAAGCAAACATGATATCATCTCGTGAAAATAAGCAAGATATTTCGAGAACATAAAGGTGTATTTTTTGGAATTCTAAGGGTAGCTGCCAAGGGCCAGTTTAAGCCCCTCCCCATCAGGACAGAGGTGAACATGAATGGAATTTTACAGGAGGATATTCAAGTTCATAGCAATGCAGGGTAAGTAGTACTGTAACAGAAGCAGGTAATAGCAAACACCAAATCTTACTTCGATACGATACAGTCATTCATTCATTTCCTACATCTAGTATCAGTCTGCTCTGCACTTCACCCATAAATGCTTCCACTGCGGAAGCTGCCTGCGGTATCGTTTAATGCCACCTGGATTTACGTGATGGTACAAGCTTGCAATATCGTCTGTTAGTCACTAACGATAATAAAATTATTTAAAGATAAGCAAATCATTGTAACACATTGTAGTCTTTATTTTGCTGTTGATCCAACGGCCAAAGGCTTCCTTCGTAACCCCTTGTTATCTATTGTTGAAGCTACGGCGTTGGAGGTGTTTCGGACTTTGATTGGCATGTCGTGACAGTTTTATCAAAATTTTTGGAAGCAGTCACATGGCAAAAAGTATATAAACACCTCGCTTTTGAATAATGGTTCTGCATACTTACCTGCCAGGCGCAATTGGTGATCAAGAACGCTGATTGCGGGGCTGGGCCTTCTGGCATTGCACTCCCGCCGGAGGGCCCGGCTTCGAACGTCTTAACGGGCGTCTCGGCTGGGCAATTTTTGCTTTGGGGAGGTCAATGGTTCGCTGTTGTCCTCCCCTTCCTTTTCAAAAAATGAATATAAAAAAAATTGGGACTATTCGTTCTGCGCCGCAGTCGTGAAGCTGATCTTGATAGCACTTCAGTAATGTAGCCATGGGAATCTATCGAGACAAAATTTATATAACGTCGTCTCCCTTTCCATACATTAAATGAAAATAAATGTGCCACCCAGCGGCGCTCATGTTAATATGTGTACTCTATGCGAAGGATGATAACGTGTTAAAACGTCATTAGTTCTAATAAACTCAACTTTGTACCAATACTACGTAGGATTAAATCATATCAACGGCTGAATATTCGATACAACTGAGCTCACTCTATTTGATGGTGTTCACAAAGATCAAGGCGACGACAGTGCTAACAATGCTGATAGGTACATATCATCTGAGCACAACGTGATCAACTCTGCCCCTCTAGCTTAGCTGTATTAAAAACAAGATTAAAAAAGGGTGTAGGATGCGCGGAAAGCAGACTACTTCGTAAATTCATCTACAACACTGTTTCGGAAAAAGGTAAACATTGTTGTGTGAAGTTGCTAGTGCGTCTATGGAGGTGACAAAAGCTGGGTATAGCATTGTGTCGAATTTTGCACGCGTCAAAATTCGTAGAGTGTCACTCAGCTGTGTTTTTATCTCAACCGCAAATAATGACCAGTATTTAGAGCATAATCGTGGCATATGACCAGAATATTCTCTTTTACCTAATTTTATGTCTCTGAATAGAGATTGATTCGCCAATATTGTGTAGAATGAGCCTCATTAGAGCTGTTCCTGCATATACTGCGATCTCATGCGAATTGTAAAGAGAAAGAATAAAAAAAGCTGATGCAGAGATGTTCCTCTGTTGTGTTTTTTTTGTCAGCTATACCCCTTGACCACGCTATGCACAGCTACGGTGCTGAAACTTTTTTTGGCTAGCATTGAAGATATACCACAAGTCTGTCGATTTGATAGAATGGAGGTGCAGACAAAATTAATTAGAAGATGATGGCAGATGAAAATGATGTCAGTTGCACTCTAGTCATCCCCACGACTTCTGCCGTTTTTGTTGCTTCTGAGATACTACAGATGGTACGAAGTGGGCATAAACATATTGCATACCCTGACAAGGATGGTGAAATTGCATCACCCTAAGTCAAATCTCAGATCATTGGCTGCTATTTCGTACAACAATATGCAAGTACCATAAGCTTGGGTCAAGCAAAGATTGAGAGCCAACCAAAACTAACAATGATATGATTGATAGACCAGCCCCATCAAATGCTCGTCAGTATAAGAGTATATTTTACTACAGCCGTAGTAAAATTCCCAACTACAAGGATGTAGCGAAGTTGTGATCAAAAGAAAGTATCTTTTACATGATGTGAGATTACAGCAAAAGAATGTCAGCAGATGGAAAACTATTGATCATCCTTTCTCATAAGGTACCAACTCTGCTTTCCTGATATTCTAATTTAATTGAGAATCAATGATGTACATTGCATGGTCGTCGTACCCCAATAGTAACAAAATCATCAATAGGGCACATCCCCGCTTGGTCACCCACAATCCAGGTCGTAGCTCTGTGAGACAAATTGTATTGAAATTTGTTTCTGCATTTGCCTAAAATTCTTCGTACCTGATGCCCGCACTCGTGAAATTTGCCCACAGCTGTCAACGCAAAAGCTTGCAATCATCATGCATTCGATACAGATCACGTAGGCAACATGCGCTATTTTCGAAGCTTTCACATCTCCCAAAAATATCTAGAATATCAACAGATGCCAGATTTTCCAATGCAACTAATGACATATCTATCATTCTCGGCAATATTCTTTCTGTGTGTATAAATTGTGTGGAACATTAAATCAGATTATTGTAACACAAACTTTTTATCTCAGGCGCTTTACTCATCTCAAGTATAAAAAAGTTGCACAATCGGTAACGACTTGAAATAACTTCAGTTGGCTAGTCTGCTCTTATTCACCACTTCATCTTACCAATTCCGTTCATTCCCCCAAGTTACTAAGAACAATGGTTTCTCTTTCTTTCATTGGACTCACTCTAGCTGTTACTGCGCTGGCTTCGCAGACAGCTGATGCTGTTACCACCAAGGCAACCCATTATCATACCAGCGTTGCAAACGCCCACAAGCATCATCCTACACCTAAACATCATCATCAAGTACACGAACACCATAATGCTCCTCACAAGAGAAGCTCTGCCAAGCATACTACACACACCACCAAAAAAACCACCAAAGGATCCACCAAGAAATCAACCAAGAAATCAACCAAGAAATCAACCAAGAAATCGACCAAGAAATCGACCACAAAGAAGCAAACAACAGCCAAGACTGCCACAAAAGCTGCTACTAGCGGTTCGACATCTGATGAAAATACTATCTTATCAGCCCATAACACATACAGAGCGAAGCATTCAGCACCTGCGTTGAAATGGAACAGCACCCTCGCTAGCTACGCTCAAAACTGGTCCGATGGCTGCGAGTTCAAGCATTCTGGAGGACCATACGGAGAGAACTTGGCCATGGGCTATGGCGACTGGAAATCTGTTGTGAGCGCTTGGTACAATGAAGTAAAGGACTATGATTACAAAAATCCTGGTTTTAGCTCATCCACTGGTCATTTTACTCAGGTAAGAGAAATCTCACGCACTCCCCCAGAAAAAAAAATTAGTTAGAGTTCGTAATTTAACGCTTTTTTAAATTTTCTTAAAGGTGGTCTGGGTCTCTACTACGCAGATTGGCTGTGGTGTAAAGAAGTGCAGTAACCAAGGCAATGCTCCAATTTACACCTGCTCCTACGCTCCTCCTGGAAACTATTTGGGTGAATTCCAGAAGAACGTTCTTCCTAATTAAAGAGATAATCTGATTGTCTGGGATTTTCCGCCACTCTTTGATTCCGAAGTTTGCAGCCGTCATGTAATTTATTTGACGGGACAGGCTCAATCAACATAATAGAATTACCTTTGAATAAATTAAGTTTTATATTACTCATTCGTATGGTCAAACGTAATTTTAGCATACGTCTAGCATTGATCAACGATATGCAATGTCAATGATAAAAAGTTGGTTGTCAAAACCGGATTATCACGGAAATGGTGAACCTAATTCGGAATACTAAAATGCTTAAAAACGTGCGCTCTTCAAGCTGAATTGCTAAATGTTATTCCTCCATGTCAAACTCGCAAGCACCCAACGCCTATTTGGCAGAGGTAATTCATAGCTACACAACATTGTTTGTAAAGTGGGAGCCAACTTTTTTGATTCAGCTTATTGACCCGATCTACCTTACCAGCTGGAACAAACCCAACTTGCCCTTAATCACATTCTTCAGCACTATGACGGATTTCGCCAGGCCCTCATGACATCTAACAAACCTACCAAGCCATTTGTAGTCGGTTTCTCAGGATGTCAAGGAAGTGGGAAAACAACTACTTGCGAGACTTTGGCATCCATTCTTCGCGAAGAGCCATACAATCTGTCGGTTGTTGTATTCTCTTTGGACGACCTTTATCTGACGAGAAAAGATCAAGTAGAGCTAGTGAACAATCATCCTGGGAACAGGCTTCTCGAGCTTCGTGGACAATTTGGCTCACACGATCTTGAGCTCGCCAAAAAAGTCTTTGCTGATCTGCTTGATGCTCACCACAAA
Source organism: Umbelopsis vinacea (assembly GCA_016758895.1). Taxonomy (NCBI): domain Eukaryota; kingdom Fungi; phylum Mucoromycota; class Umbelopsidomycetes; order Umbelopsidales; family Umbelopsidaceae; genus Umbelopsis; species Umbelopsis vinacea. The sequence goes on along the minus strand of JAEPRA010000003.1, from coordinate 426,210 downwards.
TATCTAGAATCCCCAACATCAGCTCCGACAGTGGCCATCCCGAGATACGATAAGTCACTTCACCAAGGTCGCGGTGATCGTTTGGATAAATCTGAATGGACCAGAGTGGCAGCACCATACGACATCATCATTTTTGAAGGCTGGTCTCTCGGATTTAAGCATTTGCCAGATTCAATCTTGCAAGAGGTGTATGAGATTACTCCTCAAGCTACAAAATTCAGTTTCGTCGAAGTATCTAGCATCAACAACAACTTGAAGGCTTATGAAGATACTATTTATCCCTATTTCGACATCTTTTGTCACATGGCTCCTACATCACTCGAGAATGTCTATCAATGGCGACTGGAACAAGAGCACAATATGATCAAAACGCGAGGAGTTCAGGGCATGTCTGATGAACAAGTCACAGCTTTCGTCGATACATATATGCCTGCATATGGCCTGTTTATGCCTAGACTGGAACGATACGGCTTCTTTGAACCGAATTCGGATGCTCCAAAGCCATATGAAGGACCAGTTCGCGCAGATGGAGGGTATACTGCGCCACTAAGACATCTCAAAATAGTCATTGATCTCAAGCGAAAGGTCGCCAGCTCTAGTAGGAAGGATGTAACCGATGGATGGATCCCGTACAACGCACCATATTATCACAACATTAGAAATTCTCCATATGTATCATCATTCGTGTTTAAAAGGAGAAACTTACAAAATTTTACGGCTGTGTTTACAGTCTCTGTGAGTATAATTGCCATTGCCTATCACTACCGGCGAGACTTACTTGCTTTGGTGTCCAAATACCGAAGATGAACCAAATTAGTCGCCGAAGCTTCATGACTCAACAAAACACTCTCGCATTTTTTTTTTCCTTTATACCACTCATTCTTAATAAATAGTTCTGCAATGCCCAACTTCGATGTATAAAATGACGCGTAGATTTTGGACAAAAATCCAATTGGCATAAGAATTTGCTTTGGAAAAAAGTGTTTATATACAGTTGACTTCTATACATCTGTCTTATTGACCTCCCCACCATGAGATGGGTCCAAGACCATCTGTCGCAATGCTGCCCTGTAAGGTATGAATGAACGTCAGTTATGTGAATACATCAAGCAGGCAGGTAGTTCAACTAACCGTCAATGCATAAGGTGGAATTTTGGTGGAGTTGGCAGCCAAGTCATTTGCTGCGGTTGCATCTGCTGCCGACTGTCTTCGGCCAGTCGGACCAATATTTGTAGGAGTAGGTGTGGTATCAGTAAATACTTCGCTGAGTACTTGAAATCGGATTTGTTCTTCGATGTCCATATAAAGCTTCTCTCCATCGTAATTCCATATCCAAACGCGTTCTTCCGCATCGCTATACATAAACCGCGATCAGTCAACTATCCTCTAGATTTCACATCAAACCCCAACCAAGTATGACTTACAAACTAGATCCAGATTGCAAACAGCCGGGAGGAATAGTGATATCATCAAAGAACCCAACAGACACTGACAACAGCAAATTTTGTTAAGGATTATCATGACTACAGCTTCCATATTCCTATCACCCAACGTACCTCGTATTCCTTTTTCTGAGCAGCTTTTGATGGTTCCGGTCAAGACCTCGTTGATGAAGGGTCGGAACACAACCATTCTGAACGTTGCTACAAAAAGTTTGATTTGCGTTAGACAACAGTGAGCCTTCCGAAGGCTCAAGTAAACCTCTACGAACCTTTGACATAACTGCAACCATCACCGTGATGTATAACGCCTTCACTTGCTTCTATGATATCGAAAAGACTGATGCAAAGGCCGATTTCTTGAACAACCTATGGGTTAAGCTGTCAGTAATGTTGGAGAAGACACAACATGCCCACTTGGGGGAATCAAATGCTCACCTTGTTGGCATATTTTTTGTTTACTTCATCAGTGATTGCCTCTTGCTTTGGTTTTCGAAAATCAGTAGGCTCAATCTTTATAGTGTCCTTCAGCACCGAAAGAATGAACATGGTTATCGACACAATCTTGAAAATTGCGTCCACAAATTGGGAGCGTTTTTCTTCCAACACGGAAAAAAACGTCACAAATTTCAGGCACTCTCAAAAAAAAATAAAGCGTAGAATGAACTGATGGCAGCAAAGTATCAAAATACGGGTGTGCTTTTAATATGAAACACTGAAGATATGAAAGAAGAAATATACATTGGCTAAATCCTTGTCACTGGACAATTATTTTTTCATAAATTCGATACTGACGTTGACCTCTCCCGTTCCAGTAGGTTGCAAAGGCAGCCAACCTTGGAAGGACTTGTTGGGTTGCACATTTTCCCAAAGGTCGAGAACGACGTTTCCAATATCAACATCTTGGAGTGTATTGTGGTCTTTCACCTTGATATCAACCGTAGTCTTTGCAGAATTCACATTGACCTCAAATCTCTCATTCCTGCAGAGTAATCACAATCAGCTTTACTATTATAAACGTTAAACTTGTAAAGTACCTTTGATAACTTACCATTGTGGCTCCAACGTTTTCTTAATGTGTTTTGTTTTGGCAACAACGTTCTTGCCGATACGAACACGAGCATAAGGATCGCTAGTACCGCCACGATCCATGGCTTTGAGACCTCTAGCGCCAATCAAACTGATGACAATTGTACCATCTTCACCAGTGGTTCCTTTTGTGGCGAAAAATAAAAAAAAAAAAAATCAGTCATGCTAAAATATTGTGTACTAATAATAATAATAAAAAACTGTGCTTACCAAGGCTACCAGTCGACTGAGACATGACCGGGGTTGTGATACTGGAGAGACTGGCATTGTCATCGCTATTCTTGCTAGCTGTTGGGGAAAGTGCTGGAGCGGTTGTAATAGGTGGTAGTGGGACTTGACCAAGGGCAGATTGAGCAGGAGATGTTGGCTGTGGAGGGACTTCCGGGGTTTTGTTCTTTGGCTTACCACCCAAAAAGCCCATTCCAGATTTAAGACCAGATCCAAGAGCATTGACACCTCCACCAAGAGCATTCGCGCCGCCGGTAAATGCCTTACCACCTGCACCTATAGCACCACCAGCGACTTGAGCACCTCCGCCAACGATAGTGCGACCAGCACCGAAAGCAGCAGTAGGAGCACTTGTGAATGCTCTGGTAGTAGAGCCTAAGAAACCGGTATGGGTCTTCTTTTTGGCCAATAGCTGTGGTTGCCACATCAATCGCAGTGTCAACGATGAGTTGCCTCCTGATGAGCCAGAGATAGGAACTTCGATTTGTTTTGTTCCGAAACTCTCGATATTATCTCCTGCTAATGGAATTTCACCAGTTCCTAGCAATGTATCTTTGCCAATTTGGTCCCAGTCAAACACCTCAACACGGAAGCTAGCTGCAGTTCGTGAAGGAACAGGGACGACGAAGAGTTCGTCCTTGTCGAAATTAGGACTGAGATTCTTCTTGTACACTTCGGTTTTCTTGACTTTTTGTCCGTTGAGCAAGAACACGACATAGGGATCGCTTGTACCAGATCGGTCGACTGCAGGGAAGTTATGTCCTTTAACAGGAGTGACAGTGAGATTACCTTGGTCTGTGAAAACTCAGTTAGCAAAAGATAGACAAGATGAGTTAAAAGAATTCTCTTGTCAAAATACGCACTTTCTAAACTTTCACTGGGGTCCAGCTTGAATTTGATGACAGGAATGAAGTCAAAGTCCAACTTTATGGTACCACCATTGCAGTCCATTAAGTTAAAGATCTGGCCATCGTTATCGTCTTCGCTGTTTTCGATATGCTTCTTCTTGTTGCTGTCTTGAATTTGTCGAACGATATCCTTGACTTGACCGCTCCAAGCAGCAATGTGATTGTCGTCTTTATCGCCATCTCTAGCTTGCTTGACACGAATGGTCACCTTGGCGAAGTCCATCTCCTTGACAAATGCATCGCTCGTTTCATGGAAAGGCAGATGAGCACCCTTCAATTTAGCAGTCTTATACTGAGAATCATTAGCATCGAGCAAGATTTCAGCATACACTTTTTCAGTCCGTGGTAATTGGACTTCTTGAATATTGACAATCAATACACCAGATTCATAGGATAGCAAGTCAATCTTGTCGTCAGGAGTGTACTTGATAAGTTCTCCATGCAAATCGCGCTCAGGCAACTCGTCAGTGGCGACATCAGCATTGGCAGCGACTTCACCTTCAGCAGGCTTATTCACCTCGCCGTTTTCAGCTTTAGGCTTTTCGGCGGCCTTGGCCAGAGCCAACGTGGGATAGAACGAAACTGCATAATGCAATTTTCCTTTGCCCTTTTGGCGCTCCTCTGTAGTCAGATCGACAGTCCTTAAAAAATGATAAACATACATTGAGTTAGTTTGCTGTGAAGGCATAATCTAAAAAATGTTTCACTTACTTGTCGATAGCGGGCAAGCTTTCATAGAGCTTCTGACCGTTTGCAGTCTCAACTTCTTTGACGATAGATTTGATGGACACATCGGTAAGACCGAGAAGTTTGTCCTTGGAATTTTCATTGAAGTCCATGACTTCCAAAACCAAATCTTCACGAATGGAATGGATAGGTACGTACACCACTTCGTTCCAGTCAGGGTCGAGATTGTCATCAATGAATTCAGTCTGACCTCTAGTATGCAAGCCAGACTTGACTCTGACATAAGGATCCGATTTACCAGCAGTCAATGCTTCAACGTTCTTCAAGTTGGTGGCACCGAAAAAGTGGAAACGAGCGACACCAATAGGAGGTGAGTAGGACACGTGGCTCATTCCTTCTCCAAGGCCAGTCATGACCACAGGCTTCCAGATGGAGGAGACGTGAATCTTACCACGACCATCATTCAAACTCCACCATTCGGATTTATCTTCCACAAGCTGCTTCTCAACTGCAGTAAGAGTGGAATTCCAGGTAGCGATAACGGAGTCTTCGGCGAACTCTTTGCTTTCCATGACTTCGACATTAAGATTCACCTTAGTCTTGTCGGCAACAAATACTTCGACATATTTGTCCCAACGAGGGTTGCTGCTTCGCTTGAATGTCTTTGTACGCAAAGCTTCCTTGCCGTTAACCTTAAGCTTGGCATAAGCGCTGACAGATCCGCCTCCAAGAAGTGGGACACCAATGCCGCCACTTTTTGCACTAAGTTCAGAGCATTCATGAACAGTAAATCTAAGAATACCACTATTGGATGCAGCGACTGGTTGGATGGTACCGTCTTCCAACGTAGTAGGTTTGGCAGTAGGGTAGTATCTGACATCGGCTTTGATTTCACCAATAGCTTTACCGTTCTTCAAGGCAATGAGATTCAATCCTTCCAGTAGGTTGTCGTTTTCTTCCAGTTCCTTAAGTTCAAGATTGACAACACCTAGAGCTGCGTCCTTGCGACCGACGTTTCTGTCCATGAGTTGCAAGCATAGAGTCTCCTTGAGGTTATTGAGCAGAATGAAGTGAGTCTCATTCCAGCGAGGAGATGTACTGTTTTCAACTGCAGACGTGCGTGCCAGTTCCTTGTTCTTTGTGTTTCCAGTGTGGAAGGTAATGTATGGATCAATACTACCAAAGATGTCGCCGCTCTTAATTCCTGAGGCGGAGTAGATAGTAACAGCCAGAACACCGTTTGCTGCCTCCAAATCCGTACCACCCGCCATCATACCGGCGACATCAACAGTAAAGACATTGGGAGCATACATCATGGGGCCAAGTGTTGCGTGAACTTGTTCGGCAACAAAAGATTGCAAACCAGGGATCTAAAGAAAAGTCATTTAGAGAACTGCCAAATCGCTACATGCCCGTATCGTTCGCTGCAACCTACATTGTTAATGTCGAATCCAAAGGTTTCACCACCAACAGGTTTAAGTACATAGTCAAACGTTGGCTGTTCCAAGAAGCAAGCTTCAACCGTCTTGACGTGGGGGAATTCATTGAACAGGTTCAACTTGATTCTCATATGGCCAGTAAAAGCAAGGTCTTCAACCAAAATAGGGATAGGAGCTGAAACAAATCCTTTGCCAAGGCGGATAGTAAGCACAATCTTTGGATTTACTTTAGCCTGTGCGTCTCGCTTGGTCATGTCCAGGATATCGTTAGGGGTAAATGAAACCTTCCAGTCCATGGCCTAATCCATTTCATTAATAAGATGGACGAAATTGGTGATGGAATGAAGAGAAAATTACTTACGACAACGTTGGGGTCGGTTTTAGGGTATGATTTTACACCTTCAATACGAGGACCTTTGGTACCCATGGTGAAGGTTGTGAGTCGGATCGAGTCGAGGAAGGATGGGGTATTTTCCACCAAGATTGAGTCGGCAGTACCGACGACTTGAGCACTAATAGCAGGTTCGGCAATCAACCAGAATTTGTCTGTGGGAAGTGGTCGGGGCATAATTACATACATTACTATAATTATCCTTGGTTTCGATGCATAGGCTTAGCAATGTTTCTTACCCAGAAGAGAGTTCATCCAGTCAACAGTTTCGACGTCGGTTTCAAGACGTGCCTTCACCAGTTCTCTTTGAACATCGTCGCGTGCATTTCTACGCAGTCGACGAATGGATGTTTGGTAATAAGTAGCTGCAGCGAAGTAAAAAGGAGGCGTCAAGGTCAGTTATTGAAACACCGTCATGGGTCGGAGTCCCACCATTATATCATATAGAATCGTACCTAAGAACGCGCCAATCACTAAGCACGACATCAATCCGCTGCCGATGCGTGCCAAAAACCAAGTGAAGACTACAGTGAATAAGATGACACCTGCATTGTGATACCACTCTCCATAATAAGATTCCTTGAGAAAGTCAGCAAGCATGTCAGCGTTCTTTTCTGAAGGGATGTCAGCTTGACTAGTCGAGGCAAGAGTAGCCTTGTGTGCTTCAACAGCCTCTTCGTCTCCGGGGTTAGGTAGATCGGAAAAGGATGTCCATCCGACTTTGTACCATTCAGGGAGGCCGTTGCTTTTTTGAGTAGGATAGGCGCCAGGAGCTCCTTGTAAGGTTGCAGCTGGGGCCGCAGAAGCATTTGCAAGGGCACTTGCTACAGCAGAAGCGTCGTTTGTACCCAAATCAGTGGGCATCGAGTCAGCTTTGCCATCAGTATCTTTGCCTTGAAAGGTGCTGGGAAGTGCGGTTTGAGCCTGCGCCTTCTTCTGCTCAGGCGACATGTCTTCATCGAAGACATAGACTTTTGCGTTTCCTGCCGTTTCTTGAACTTGCTTGTTGGCGTCGGCGAGGGCTTCAGTTGCTAGTTGCTTTTCTTGCTCAACTCCATTCATGACTGACTGGAGAGGAGCGTTTATCTGTTCTTTTTCATTCATAATACGCCAAGAGCCACCGAGGCGAAACGGAAAGGTACAAAAGCGGTTATGCCAACCACCAGGTGGAAAAAAAAACCATGTAATTATTTTCAATCGCCGATACGAAACTAAGTGGACCAAATTGGGGTATGATGTGACGTGTTTGAACAAACAGCACCCGTTTTTATTGCTTGAACAACAGTTCACTTTCCTGAATAAGACATCTTACAAGTCCCATCCCCTTATTCATCTGTTGAAGGTACGTCGCTGGGTCTGGCATACCTCTTTCATCATCATCGCGTAGTAGGTTGGGAGCGAATATCACTGCAATATTATGAGCTGTCATAAGATTTTCTTCAGAATGATTTGACACTTCGTGCAAGAACGAGAACAAATATCGGAGCAACGACTTGAGTTTGGTTTGTGTGCCATAATACTCATGAAACTGTGTCCTTAAATGTTGTACGAATTCCTCCGTGACTTCTATAATCGAAAAGTTGGGTCAACTAAAAGGTTAACTAAACATATTGAAGAATGTCCCTTCCTACTCACCTGTGATATTTCCCACAGCATTGACAAAATTTAGTGACAAAGGAGCCTGGGGGAGATCACGGAAGAAGACCTTCAGTAGTGACGCTGATAGGTGAATATCGTACTTCGAAAGATCGATCTTGACGCCTAATAAAAGTGTTAGTGCAAATCGCTCGGTCCAGGTTCGCAACATTACGCCGGACGTATGTCATACCTCTATTGAGTTCATCTTTCACAAACTTTAACTCTTCGCTCGAGGGGGACTTGCGGAATATTCCTTTCTGTGATATACCTATTCCGAGATGTTTTAGAGATTCTATCCTGTTTTGGCGCCAAAATACGCAAAATTTCTATTTTCTTACCATTCTGCTGCAGGTGCTCTATTATTTGTTTCACAACGCTAGGCACATAATCCTCATCTGCTTCACTAGCATTGTCGAACTCTGCCAGCTTTTCAAGAGATACACCAAATGCAAGACCTGGTAACGCTTTGGCCTCTCGACTAGCATATGCTGGAGGAGTGTTGGGTCGTTGGAGTTGTTCATCATATGGTCGGACAGCACTTGGTAAGTTCAGTTGAGATGTAGAAATGACTGGTTCGAGTTCGCTAAGGTAACTGTAGTAATGGAGCTTTCGGGCAAATTTAGGGCTGCAGCAGTTTAGTTTAAAAAAAGGCCCCCCAGATAATTTGCCGCTTGTACATCAAACATTTACCTGGTAATTTTGTTGGCAAGATCAAAGATCATGCGATATGTTCGTGTTAAATGAACTACATGGAGTGCCTTCAAATTTTTCTTGTATCTATTATAAGACTTCAGTGTCACTGTTTGTTGCTATCCCCCGCCATTCTTCTGAGCTTTTACTGTACCTTCGATCAAGGGAACGATAAGCCTTCAACAGCCACATCCACGGCGGGCGATATGCTGCTGGTGCAGCTAAGAAGACAAGTACGTAATCATTTTCCACAAACTCGTTCCTATCCATCATATAGGTTGGTATTTCTTTCTTTCATAGTAATCATATTGCTATATACTTACAGTCTCGCCAGTATGAACCTAGAAATACGTGTTATCCCCGGAAAAAATAAAAGCCAGGTCTGTCAGTCTCAAGCAGAAAGCAAGTGAAAATATTGACTATACCGATAGTTCATACCTCAAAATCAGATCGTAATCTATGACACTAGGATCAGGTAATTTGCATGCGCTAAGAACTATGATTGGTCGGCTTTCATGGTCAACACCTGGTTGCGTGCGGGGTAATTTTTTCGATTCAGCGCTGAATGAGACCAACTTGTTCAAAACTCGAGATGAACAAATACCTGCTTCATGTATGATGTTAAAGGTTGAAATAGCCTTGTACTCTGGCTCATGCGGGCTCAGCGGCTGTAGAACTGACATGTGTGAATAGAGAATCGCGCCCAGCAGGAAAATTCCAAGATAGCCGCTTGCGAGGAGGTGAGACTCAAAGTCACATGTTCGAATCAGATCAATACTCAAAGAAAATTGAAGCCATAAAAGCTCGATGCTTTGCTTCTCTATTTTGCTCAATCACAACGTACTCATATGCTACTCCTTTTGGTTTACTAACCGTCTATGACGAGGCAAGGGATACCTTTGGAGATGAAAGACGGGATTAGGCAACATTTGGTAGAATCATGAAGGCTATCAGCAATGATGACTATTCTTTGCATTATATTTCAAAGATAGATCAATTTGCGTATGATATGCGTGTGTTCACAGTGCTCATCCTATAGGTTTCACTAGTTAGAGAGTCGCCAGAGCAGCGAAAGTAGCATTCGGTCACGTGTTGAGACCGCCGCCCTTGAATTTGGACGCGACTTTTTTTTTTTTTTGGGTAGTCGCCAATTCCGAGAACGCGTCTACTTTCTTCCAGTTATCAAAAATGGGCACTGCTCTGAAGGAGGTAAAATCACACCCACATTCACTTGCACAGGAGTTTGAGAAAGCTGTTCAAAAAGTAATAAACATCGTCAATCACAGAACGTACTTCGCCGATCTCGTAGACAGCCTGCTAGCCAGCAAAAGTCTACCACCGAAAAAAGTAAAATGTCGCGCTCGCTCGATTTCCTACTCTTCGACAATTAACCTTTGCTTTCTAAATCTAGATGTCGAAAAATCGACACCAATTTCGGATAACGATTCTGAATCCGAGGTGGATGAGTTGATGGAGACGGACGACAGCGATAGTAGCGACAGTGAAGAAGCTGACAACGTCAAAAGCGCAAGGGAAAATAAACAGCGAAAAAAGCGAGTGGTGAAGACCACTCTCCCTGAGTCGCCTTCTGATGGTTTTCAAGAATTGGACGAGGAGGACGATATTCATTCTCTTTACGGTAAGCATCCATCTTTATCAGCCAGGTAAATTCACAGACGACTGATTGTACTTTGTAGGCCAACTCCTAGCTCATAATTTGACGCTGGACAACATTATTGAGGAATGGGTTGAAAAATACAAGGGCCCTGAAAAAATGGATGCTGTACACGACCTGGTCAATTTTATTACTCGCGTAAGTTGCTCCACCCACTTCACTCATTATTTCAGAAATTGGATCATAGGAACTCACGTACTCTTCATGTCCATTTTTAGAGCTGTGGTACCAAAGAAAAGGTGGATCCGAAAGCCATTGAGGATGACGACTATATAGTGGAAGCTTTGCAGAACCTGGAGAAAAAGATTGCCTCCGTAAGTAGACGACATCTGTACGCGTGATGAATTTGCCTAATTTCCACCTATTGACTCGCTTTTCATCAGGATCGTTACACTGAATATCCCATTGCCTCCAAGTTACGTGTATTCAAAACACTGAAAACCGACTTGATCGCTTTTTGGAAGAAATTGATTGAAGAATGTCAATACGACATCATTTATGATGGGCTACTGATTGAGACTCTTCAGGAATGGCTTGCGACAATGTCGAGGTAGGTGAAATTGTCAAGAACACTGTTCCGCTCCCTCGACTAACGGGCTATCATCATTTCTCTAGCTCCACGTTCCGTCCATTCCGTCATACGGCGACAATGATTGCTCTGAATTTGATATCTGCCTTATCCACTGTTGCGAATAGAGCTTTTCAAGAAAAGAAGATTGCGAACAGGCAATTAGGAGCTGAACGGCGTAAAACTAGCAGTGGTAACGCTACCGAAAGACTGAAAATGTTGGAAGAAAAAAGCAAGACTCTAGCAAATAAGGAAACTCGTCTTAATGGCTACATAAAGCACTACTTGGATTCGTAAGTAAACGCTCAATATGCACATATAAATCGCTTGGTTTACGTTCCTGACTATGAATCTCGCAGTGTTTTTGTTCATCGAAGCCGTGACGTAGAAGCAATTATTCGGACGGAATGCATTAAGCATCTCGGAGAATGGATGGAGCAATATCCTTCCCATTTTCTGGATAACAACTACCTACGTTATATGGGCTGGGCACTGAATGACAAGGTAAGTCTATCGCATTCATCCCGGTGCGATGCAATTCCTCGGTTGACTAAAGGTTTCTCAAAATATTATAGTCAAGTCATGTTCGTGCGGAATCAATTAAAAGCATCATTGCCTTGTACGATCGAGAAGCCAATGCAACGAAAATGGAGCCGTTCATGCAAAGATTTAAGAACAGAATGATTGAAATGGCACTCTATGAAGTAGATCAACCAATCCGCATACAAGCTATTCGATTGTGTGTTTCCCTGGCCGAAAATAGCATTTTGGAACCGAATGAGTGTACTGAACTAGGAGCATTAGTGTTCTCGGATTTACCCAAAGTACGGAACGCCATTACACCACTCATTCATTTGACTCTCGAAAACAATTACGTAAATCCCAAGCTGGAGGAAGCAAAAGCAAAAGCGGCAACACTTCCACCGACTAGATCAACTGGTGGAAGAACACGCGGTGTAGCATCCGAAACAGAGGTCGACCAGAACGCCATCCAGTTCAAATGTTTAGCGACCATTTTGCTTGAATATAGCAAGGCCAGTCAAGTGGTGAAAAAGCCCAAGAGTAACACAGAGGCTGACGACTCAGAGTCAGTAGACAATGGCATGGAACTGGATACACGAAGTGACCCCATACAACAATCTGCTGATAAGCTCAGCATTGACCCTCGTTCTAAAAGCGTATCCAATGATGAAGATAGCCGGATTGCACAGGCTATATCATCTTTGGTTCCGGCGATTCCAATCCTTGGAGTGAGTTGCTAATTTACAGTATAACGTGATCCAAGGTTTTTCATGTTACTAATCACATACCTGTAGGAATGGAAAGCCTTGGTAGACTTTTTGCTGAAAGATTATTCAACAGCAGCGTCAACCGAATCTGATGCCAGTAATAGCCTTCAACAATACTACCAGCTTACGGATGACGAGGAATACGTCTTGATTGAAGCTTTGGTCGCTGTGGTAACGTTATGCGTTGACTCCCCAGCTGAGCGAAGAACCAAATCCAAGAAGAAGGTAGGTTTCATCGCATTTATAGCTTGTTGTCCCAATATCATACTTACGACGACTTTTCCGGTAGACAGCGGCTGATGAGGAAACAAAAAACAATGTCTCTCGGTACATTGCACAAATGCTGACACGCTTGATGTCTAAATACGCCGCTGATGCCAACAAAATTGCAAAGATTCTAATACTACCGCAGCTCATTAGCTTGTCAGCATACACTGACCTTCGAATGCCAAAAGTGAGTATTCATCTTTCTTATTTGAAGCATACCAAGCTATGAACTAAATGGCTTTATAGGCATACGAGCAATTGTTGGAGGATGTCAAGAAAATGTTTGTTCGGCACACTACATCACAAGTTCATCTGAACGCAGCTCTGGCAATAAAGCGTTTAACATCGTTTGAGAGCATGGCATTAGCCACTGAGGCAAGCCTGAACGAGTTTAGGGATGAGCTGGCCATTCTTTTCAAAAGAAATTTTGCTGACAAGGTATGCGTTTCAAAGCATAAACGTGGGTCTGTTATACTCATCATTAACGCTTTCAAATTTAATAAGGATTTACAAACTACCAAACTTTCGGAAAATGATGTGCACACATTTACCATTGCGCTTTCCCGATACCAGCGAATCATTGAGGTCATGGACATCACTGACATGTTTGAAGAGAGCTTTTCAAAGGATAATTTGAATGTTCAGGTTGTCCATTTGCTTTTGGAACGAGGAAAACTAGGACATCCAGAAGAAACAGTGGTAAGCAAGTTTTACACAATCGCATAAAACATGGTTTACAAATCTTTGCTAAATTTAGCCTCCATTCAGATGGTGATATCTGCAGCAACTATCCTGTTCCAGTATTTGGCATGGAAGAGCTATCAAGTGCTTGCTGACACATCAAGTGTTCCCTCAACTAAACTTGTGGCTATCCGAAATGATATTGTCCACACTTTGACCGATCTGGCACTGAACAATGAATTATCTCAGGCAGTGGACAGTATTAGGCGTTTGGTAAGTTGGCATCCGGAGAAATTACAATCCCATGCATATGCCTATTAACTTTTATCGCAAGTCTTTCCAAATGTTTGTTGATCTCCACTGGCTCTTCTCGAATGAACAGTTCAAGAGTATACGTAGCGCAGATGGCTCCTCTTTAATGTTGAGATCCGCGCCGAACTTGCAGGTTTCTGCATCACAGTATGTTGAGCAAGAGTTGGACAAATGGGGACAGATTTATAGCACACAAGAGAATGAAGATGATAGCGACGATGACGAAACGAGAGAGAATAATGAACAAATATCTTCTCTTCTCTCGGATCCCAAAAAACAATACGAACTATTGACTCCAATAGCTGCCTTTGCTAAAGCCATCTTGCTGGGAGTATTCGATACACACCTTGCCGTGAAAGTCATCAAGCGGTACCGAACCTTGGGCCCTGAGCTTGACGAAGCGATCAAGGCTATGATCTTTTCTATCAAAGATAATTTGAACACTGTTCCTGACTCCAAGGTAGCGCAGGACACTCTCTCAATGTACTTTGATGCTTTGAAAGAGGTAAGTCTCTGCGTAGCATACCGCTCAGAATGGCCGCTAGCTAACCCTTACAAGTCATTTATGCTTCATACACATGAGCGACAGTCACAGCTTGACAAGCCCCTCCAACTAGCAAGACTCTTGGCAGGCTCTATAAAGGCAGCCGATAGCGATCCTTTCCATAAAACGTCACCAGACCACTTGACCGACAAAATTCACATTGCCGGCGTAACGTACTGTATCTCAAAAGCTGGAGGATACAGCAAGATCAATAACCAGGAATCGAAAGCGACTTGCCTCAAGTTTTTCAAGGTTCTCACTGTATTTTCGCCTCTGTTAACGAGGGCAAGAGATGTTGCCAAGATGTAAGTACTTGGACTTAACCACAGCTTTGAAACTTGGGGCTAATTTTCCGCTTGACTTGTAACTAATAATCATGTACAGTCGTAGACAAATTGACTCATTAATGGAGGAACATGGGCTTACTGTGGAAGCAGATGGAAAGGATTGGGATGCTTACACCGCATATCTTTCCAGCATCGACACTGTACTTCAAAAGAAAGGCCTTCGCTATGGTAAGTGGTGCGATCGAGAACATACTACTCATCAGATAAATGGCTAACCAATATCTCGACCATTAGATTCAAGCAACAAGGTAAATACTGGTAGTAACCAACGCCATCTCATCGATGTGGACCAAAATCTGCCAGAGGAAATTGAGAGGTTGCAACCACAGGTAGTCGATGTTGATGATGGAAGCGATGAAGAAAGCGATGACGAGCGTCTCCAACGAAAGAGTAAAGCAAGTAAACTATCCCAACGAGGAATCAAGCGAAAGGCAGACACTAGCAGTAAACAGGATGCCAAGCAGATTCGTTTGTCCAGGATGGTGGAGAAATAAGTTCATTGGCAATAGTAACATTATATACCAAAATAGCTATGCAACTAAAAATAAAAACATGGATGGAAGAAGGCATTCATGAAGTTAAATAAATGTTAACGTAGAGTAAACCCTGAGCTCAGAATCTCGCAGAACATTGTTTGTATTCTTTTCGAAAACGTGAACGGCTGCGCACGAAATCAATAAATTAATGGCAAAGTGGTTGCACAAAAAAATTTACAGTGCTTCACACGAGATACACGCTCTCTTGGACTTGTCGACATTGAGTGTCATGTTACTCGGATGGTACCTGAAATACGGCATTAGTTTAGCAGCAAGCGGACTTTTGCTAGTGGTAGCCACAGAATCAACCAACAATCCTCCAGCAACCCCCAAACGCTATGACTTAGATGCCAAGTCTGGGACATTCATTGGACCATTTGAATCAAGTAACCCTCACATCCAACAACGGTCGAACAAGCCTTTCAGCAGTCATGATTATATAATATCGACCCACCAGCTTTCATACAATGTTAAGGCCGCAGGACGGCTCCTCTATGGCGTATCATCGTCATTGGCACAGACACCAACTGTTTCCATCAGTGTCGCTCCCCCCACACAAACCACTGCAACAGTGCAGGCTGGCCAAGGATCCACAATAGCGCTAGCTCCTCCAACAGTGACTACAGCTCTGACAAACACCTCAGGCACAAATGTTATAACCTCTTTCACATCTGAAATTGAAGTTCGGCTCAAATGTAACTTAGACGCGACTTTTTGTTCAAAAGTGGCCAATGCATTTGGATCGGCTATTAGCCAACTCGGACAGGTCCTCCGCGTCAAAAATAGAATTGTGTAAGTCTCCTACGATCAAATCCATTCAATATTATATCCCTCTAAATTATTTTTTTATAAGCGTTGACGCCTCTTATTATAACTTTTGCGATAAGCAATGTGCTAACGGGACGTATGGCTGGGCTCTGCCATCCTCTCAGGTACGAAATCTGATCACTGTGAATTTTTGCCCACTCTTAAACCCCTTTGCTGGACACGTTTTTAAACCCAATATTTCTCTAGTATACCCTACCTAATCTAAATGGCGTGGACCCGAATTATTTACACCCGCAAGCACTAGCCAAGCAGCTGTCACCGTACAATTCTACCTCATGGTCTACTTCAGACGGTCAAGACTTTGATATATCAGCTGAATTTAACCATGATGCTTATCTGGCTGGAACTACCACGACTAGCGCGCAAGGCTGGAATGGAACAGGTGTCATACCTGGTGGCCGATTTTGGTTCCAGGTAATTGCATGCTTCAACATGTTATATGCAGAATATCATATACTGACACACTTATCTTTCAGGAGGATACCACTATTCGATCAGACCAGATCGACATGGAATATATTATATTGCATGAGTTATTACATGGCTTGGGTTTCCTAAGCTCATGGGGATCTTATTTTGTTGGCCCAGAATCGCCGTATTTCATGTCCCTTCAAAACATGGTTGATCCTTCATATCTTTCCATCGCTACGTTGACGCCAAATTCATACACAGACAGCAAAACTGGAGCCGTATATCTCACTGGCTTTTTACCGGGAATGATCTTTGACAAATATGCTATTGCCAATATGACGCATGCAGGGTATTCACAGTCACTAGCTACGATTGGAGATGACATACAAAACTTTTGCCTTCAAAACGATGGCGCCTACATAGTCAATTTCATCAAACAGTTCCACAATAGCAACCATTCTTCCAATGCAGAATATGTATACAACCTCCTCCAAGCCAACCAAAGTATGGCATTCAACCTTTCTTCACAGTCATTTAGCAACCTTTCCTCAGATAACCAACAACCGCTCAAGGTCAGCAATATCATTTTATACTCCACCTCGAACGCCAGCAATTCTGAATTTTCTCCAAACAATTTTCGGCCTGGGCTGATGATGTCGCACTTGGATGATTCGTACCTGGGGACACCTAACTTTCTCATGTCCCATTCCTATGAGAGTGGTATAACTTTGCAAGATTTAACAGCACAAGTTTACCAAAACTCTCCACCTATTTATGTTAATACCACTTTGAACGGCACAACTGTCCAGACTCTCTATAACTTTACCATTGGACCGGGCATATTGGACATTCTCAACACCATTGGCTATGGATCCATCACCAACAATGTTACCTACCCAGCTGTCTTTAGCTCCGATAAGCAATATGAGCCGAAAAAGAGAAGCGGTTGCAGCTCAGGCGGTATGTCTGGATCACAAACTTCCTTTGGAATATCCGTTAGGTCAATCCCACTACCTTTCGTCCTAGCCGTTGCCTTAGCGACATCGATACCACTCTTATAGATTTTGAAAATCTCCCATTTTGTGCCACTACATGATGGAAAAATGTCGCTCGGTAGCAGGTTGATATTGCAAAAAGTAGATTGTACTATTTTTGAAAATGGTTAATATAGAGCTACGAGCTACTGTTTATTGTATTGATTTCTGTATTGTAAATGAAAAGAGTATTGAAATGGTACTCCTCTATAGTCTAAGCAAAGAAACGGAAGTAGACCCATCCACCGAGAATCAAAAGGGGAACGATAATACGAAGTGGGCTGGTCATAAAAACGTCAGTTTCAAGCATTTCCAAAATGATAAAAAAAACTCCCCCCCAACAACCCAAATTAATTATGCAACTTACTTTCCCTGGGGAGCATCAGTTGAGGTGCTAGTGGAAGCGGCCTTGACGGGCTTGACAGGAGCAGACTATAAGAGAAAATATGCAAAAAAGTTACTCCAAGAACGTTGAGTTTATGATAATAGGAATGTCGGTCAGCAGCACCGATAGCACCATCCAAACCCATCCCATGTTGCAGTCATGCCAACTTACCGACTTGTCGACTTCACCAACATAGTACTTCTCCAAGAGCTCTCGGGCTTCATCAGAGTGGCCAACATCTTCAAAGGATTCGGTAGCATCCTTGGCACCTTCATCGAGAAGGACTTCTTCACCACCGGGGTGCTGATTGGAGCGCGTTAATAGATGTACTCTTTGAAGTTCTTGTAGAAAGTGAATTTACCTCATCAACGAATTTAGAAATGTCGTACACCTTGTTGTGGATAATCATGTATAGATCATCTTTGGTGTTGTGTTCAGCAACCTTTTCATAAGTGAATGATGACATGTCGGGGTTGTACTTTAAAGAAAGAGAGAAAATGATCAACCCAGCAATTCGAAAAATTTTACCCTGGGGGAAACTGCCAGTCGTCCCACATGCAAAAGTCTTTGTTATACCGAATTACTTGCTTGAACGAATTTGTTGAAGGGACGTAAGAAATGGCAGACATAGACTATCAACCATCTTCATTATCCACACAAAAATAAACACACATGCACCAATCGATATACGAACTGTCTCTCGGTACCTCTTTTGTCTCTACGTTGGTGAAACTTGCTTCTAGTAAAAAAAGATGGGCTCAAATTAAATTTTGCCCAGTAAAACTCTCATTCTCTCACAGCCACAGTGGCAGACCTGGCCTTCAGTACTCAACCTAACCTTTTCCCAACTGAACCTTATAAGCCTTTGCCAGAAGCAAGGCATTCGTCACTTTTGACAACCAATACACTCCTCTAGCTATAAGAATACTTGCTCCACCGATCCTCCTCCTCATAACTTCTAGCTGAATTGTGGCATATCGTCTTCTGTAGCCATGTCGTCCTCAGCCGGATCCACCCTTCCATCTCCACCTGCAAAGGCAATTTCTATGCGTCTAAACAGAGAAGCTTTCGCATATCTGGAGGAACTGACTGAAAAGTCAGCATTACATGGCCAAGCCCAGCCAAAGCTCAGTGTGTGCTTTGGAGATACCCCAGTCAGTATTGCAATATACCTAAAATTTCGTAGGGTGCAAATTTACTCACTCTCCTTATAGGCGATTATTATAGAGGGAAGAACATTTCCGTTTACAATGACAAAGGATACTGCCTATACACAAATATATAAGCGTCGATCTGCGGATAGTTTAACATCTGTGTCTGAAGTGTCCCACAAAGCGAACATGACCCCGATGCTTTCATCAGACTATAAATCGCGAGTCAAAGCTCGTGCCGAAGAAGCTGAAAGAGAAAAGAAATCTCGAAAAATTGCATTAATTGACAATCCATTGGGTCCATCATCCAATATGAAAAGCTCTCGACCACTCAATTCTAATAGCAAACGAAGCAACGGATCACCTACCACCGGTGCAATGCATTCACCAGTCATTGTCTCTTCACCAGGGAATGATGTAACCAGAGCTCCGTCCATTTCTTCAAGCTTGCGTGAACGAGTCATTCAACTCTTAGCCTTGAAGTCGTTCAAATTGAGCCTGCTGGCCAATATGGTCAAGGCATCCGAAAAGGATCTCATGCGTATGATAAGAAAGGTAATTGAAGATGAAATGCTGGACCGCAGCAAGAAGTTTGATCATAACCGACATACCCATTTAGGTTGCCACTTCGACAGGAGACACTTGGACGCTGAAACCAGACATTTATAAAGAAATCAAGATTTGGGATTGGAACAGATACGATACAAAGGAAAAGGAAGAAGTTGCCAACAATGCGCGAAGAGCGTTTGACACTTTAAAATTACCAATGAGTGCACCGGAAAGGTTGCGTTTAGAAAAGCCAGCACCACCCATTCGAGCACCCAAACCAAAACCAGCGGCGTCGCCCAACATGAATGCTATGCTCCATAGCGACGAGCAGGATGGCGATAGCACAACTCACAAGTTAAAGGTGGATGGAAAGAAGACAAAGAAGAAGAAGAAGACCAGTGCGACATCTGCTTCTCGTAAATCTACTAAAGCCACCAGTAAAGCGATCTCTGTAACTTCAAAAGCTCTTACTACATCAAGCGAAACTTCACCATCTCATCTCAAACCGTCTGTCATCACTCCTCCATCCAACAAAGCATTGTCTCCTCTCAAACCCACGCCTTCCAGTCATGATAGACATGGCGGCAAATCACCATTAGCTGGCAAACATACCCACACTGGAACCTCAGCAACTCCATCTATACAAGACACCTTGCCAGACAATGCCATAACGAAACGCAGATCGGATGATGAAATTAGCTCTTTACGCTACAAGATACCAAAAAGAAGTGAATTGTCCAAACATTCACTGTCACGTTCCGATTCGGAAGGTAAGAGGAAGCTTTCCAAGAATGATGTTGTATATATGATGACGATTGGATGCGGGAAAATTAATTAAACGTTTGCATTTCCTCTGTAGAATCGACCGAATCATACGCCAACGTTGTTGAAAAGATACCACGAGTGACCACTTTAGAAGAGTACAACGATCTGGAATCCAGCTTTAGGAGCCACTATCGAGAGTACAAACAACTGAATGACGAGCTAAATCAACAAAGGTCCTTTTTGGAAGCCATTGAAGCCGTAGAAGCGGAACATCCAAAGAGCCTTGGTTACAAGGATGTCAAGGTCAAATTTGAGCAATCGACTCACTTGGGAGAAGACAAGTGGTATGCTCTGATGACTATGTCAGAACGATATGTCAGCCTCCATGCCAAGCTTGTGGCTATGAAGGACGAGATTTGGAGAGCATTTCGAGAAGACAGCCTCGGGAGTGAAAATGGGTTGTAAACCACGCTAAATGGTTGTTTGTATAAGGATTTTCGCTTAGACGGTTACTAGTCAGAAGTAAATAAAATAAAAAGTTCCAAGCTTGTAATCATGATAGTGTGTTATCTTGCGGGAGCCATTCCCAGCAGCAAATGCTGCTGCGCTGCCATGGGAATAGGACGACGGAACAAGAAGAAGGTATATAAAATGGCACAGTGAAAGGGACAAGTTTCTCAGACAGGTTAATTCTGCCGCCATAAAACAACACTATGTCTCTGAGCTTCTTTCGCTGATTGTGTCAGGAACAGGCTACCTTTGAAACCGGCGATAAAATAATTGCAAGAAAAAAAATGAAGCTACCAGGGGTCGAACCTGGAATCTCTTGATTCGTAGTCAAGCGCCTTGTCCATTGGGCCATAGCTCCAATTTATTTTTACCTCGTGACCTAAAATTATATAAATAAAAATTACATATCATCACACTAGAGTAAGAGCTATCAACTGTACGGAGAACCACCAAACCCTTAGAAGTGTAGACAAGTGAATATTTGAACCAACCATGTTAAATGTAAGTCAATTTAGTAAGCTCAGGATAAGATCTGTAGAACAGTCGGGCGAGGTCCCGACTGCCACACACGTAAAATTGGTAATCAGACACATACGCATGTCAAGAAGTAGCGAAGCTACTTCTTGACATGCGTATATGGCTGGTTCTACATTTGTAGTTGTCAGTCTGGCGGATCTGCGTACCTCGGTGTGGTAGGTGCAAACCTCGACTTGTCTACACCTCCAAGGGTCTTGGTGCTTCTGTGTACTGTTGGTGATTCCTCCTCCAAGTATGTCGCTATAGGTTCTGATACTTCAGGACTTGAGTCCGCGACTATGGTCAGAATACTCAGGACATTTATATTGGCCGCAGCCACAATCAAAAGGAAACGCCACAAGGTGACTCTGATAAAAGAATAAGAAATAAAGAAAGTGTGGTCAACGACGTCACCGCTACTCTATACTACAGAAGTGTATCACGGCCACCCCTCGAAACGTCGTTGCTCAACACTGCACGCTCGCGCACCAATCGCGTCTTTCCAAGAAGGAAAGGAGTAGGTCTTGTACTTCTTGTCGGGATTGCACATCCGCGGGATTGCTTGCGCCAGCACGATAACGAGGGTCAAATTCGTACTCTTGGAGGTCCATCACCCAACGCATCATCTAATTGGATGGTCTCGCATTGGAGAAAATGTACTGGAGACCAGCATGATCGGTGATCAAGACGAATTTCCTACCAACCATGTAGTGACGAAAGTGTCTGACTGCCTAGACCAACGCCAAAGCTTCAAGGTGAGTAGCTGCATACCTCTTCTTCACCAGTGGGACTTTGGGACAACACAGCTCCAAGTCCAGAGTTGGAAGCATCCGTTGACAAGATTTATACTTGGTATTCTCTAGGAAAAGCGAGGACTGGCGGACTAGTGAGCAGTTGCTTGACCTTAGCAATAGTTTCGGACTGCTCTTGTTCCCAAACAAAAGGAACTTTCTTGCTTAGTAGACGGACCATAAGTTCGACCATTGTGGCAAACTTGGGAACGAAATGACTGTAGTAGCCCGCGCTACCCAACACGGAACGAATATCATCCTTGCTCCTTGACGACCTCATCCCAACAACTTTTGAACGTTGAGGTTGATCGGGCTAAGACCATCACGGTAATCAAGCAGCCAAGGTAAACAACTTCGCCCTTCATGAACTCGCACTTCTTCATCTACAGGCGAAGATTGTGGGAACGACAAGCGTGCAGGACCACGCACATGACCCAAGTGCTCCTCAGGTGAGGAAGAGAAAATCAGGATATCTTCGATGAAAATGATAACGAACACACGAATCCAATCGCGCAGAATGTTGGTCATGGTGCGTTGGAAGGTCGATGGTGCCCCAGTCAAGCCAAAGGGCATCACCATGAGCTCATAAGTGCCGTAGCGGGTCACAAATCCAGTATTGGGAATTGACGCAGGATCCATGGCCGTCTGCCAAAATCCGCTTGCCGCTTCAAGCGTGGAAAAGACCTTCGCGTCACCTCAGTGAGTCCAGCAGCTCTTCAATATGCGGTAACGGGTACGTATCCCCAACTGTCTAAGCATTTAGTTTCCGGAAGTCAACACAGAAACGTAAATTGCCATCTTTTTTGGAGACAAAAAGTACAAGAGAGGTCCATACGCCATCCGACGGCCTGATGAGGCCTGCGCTCAACAACTGGTTAAGCTCTTGGCGCAGCTGCTTTTGCTCCGTCCACGACATACGGTAGGGTCTACTCGTCACAAAATTGTTATCCGCCGTCTCAATCCTGTGCACAGCATCTTGAATCACACCTAGAGGGTTTCGTTCAACAAAAAATTCTTCTTACGAAACGGTCGAGTATTCCTTCAGAACCTCGTTCATCATCTTTTGGAACGCAGATGGAGCGTTACATGAACCGAAAGGCATCACCAAGAATTCGTACTGTCTGTAGTGGGTGTTAAATGCGGTTTTTTGGGACGTCTTCGGGTTCTACCCGCATTTGCCAGTATCCGCTTTTCAGGTCGAACTTCGAAAAATATCGAGACTTGCCAAGTCGATCGAAAGATTCATCGATCCGTGGTAGCGGATAACGGTTATGAATCGGGAGGACCTCGAATTCACGATTATGCAAGTGTCTTCCCATCGTGCGAGCATCATCGGTGAGGAGGGATGTTGCTAGAACAAGCCCTTCTTCAGCGTCGACCTTGGTCGCTTGGATGTATTTACTCATAGCGCAAATTTATCCATAGATGACCTTCGCATCCCGTTCACCACCGTACGTCTCTGGCATGCTGATCTTATGGTTTAGTTTGGGGTTCCTGGGAGTCATGTTGTCCTTTTTAATCAACTTCTCCATAGTCATTACACGATCTCTCTCCATCTCCATCAACCCTTGGTTCTGTTTCACCAGTGCTTTAATCAAAGGATCTACGGTCACTGGCACTGGTTCCATCGTTACAGGTATAATGGCCCCGCCGCAGTATTCCCGGTGGTTGTATGCTCTATGTCGTCTAGAGCTTGCTGCATGTCTTCGGTACTCATGTTTCTTGAGGTCTTTGATGATAGGCAATCGCAGCCTATGTCGGATCTCAGGTCCTTGTGAGTCCGAACTTAACGTTGTTGAATCTTGTTACCTCTGATTATATTCCAGTGATCACTTTGCAATCAAGCTACTAATAAGATACACTGGTAGTCGAAACTATTCTGTCACACTTCCATTCTGTTTCAGGTTTGTCAATTTGTATATGCTGGTGTACCGAGTGTTCTTGGGTCTGAACTCTAGGTCTAACAACGTTTGGAACGCTTCCCACGAAGATGGTGTAGATATCGAGGTAAAGCTTCCACATCTCTCCGTCAGTGCTGCCAGCGATGGACAAACGAGACCCATTCTAGCAATTCAAACAGCAGTTCTCTTCCCGGTACAATTCCTCTTCGCAGGTAAGTTGTTAGGGTCGGTTCTGGATGGGCACCTCATTGCTAGTGGTAATTTTGTGCGTGGTTTCTTTGACCAATCGCAGATCTAGGTTCTTCAAAAGGTTACTCCATGGAATTGGCTTATGATAGTGGTAAAAGTGAGCTGTAACTTCACAAGGCCATTCGAACGGAGAAAGCAGGAGCGGCAAACGGCGATAACTGAAGCCGTAGGAGGAACGGTAAGGTATAACCCCAAAAGTACCATCGGCTCGCGCCAAACAACTATTGTTGATTTTTTAATCAAAGCTGTTTCGGGTCTTAATGACGTCGCTACCCTTTGGTTAGTAGCTTGCTGGGCTAAACACTTTAATTGTCTCCATTTTCAACTGTTGCCTTTTCATATACAATATTTAGGATAAAGACATAAAATTCTGATTTAATTTCTCAAAGTTTAGCTTAATTCCTAGAGTGCTACAGCAAACGCGTCCACTTGGTGTGACACGATGAAAAAGTTCCAGAACAGAAATTCATGGGACAGGGTAGCATCTGGTTTGCTTTGGACCTCTGAACCTTTTTTCTTCAGTACTGCCTTACTGGCCCTTACCTTCCACATTCATTCTTTTTATGAAAAAAAATATTTTTTTACTTTACGAACCTGAGTCTAAAAACCTCACACCTTTGAGACATGGCAATAGCTTATTGCTTAACTCGTCAGCAGGCTAATGTCCTATACACACACTATATACATCAGATTGGTAAAGCACAATTTATGAAGTACATAAATCTTTCAGAGTCATGATTGAATTGGGTATATTATTCCAGTGTATGCAGATATTGATTAATCGATTAAAACACACTAACTTTTTCGACCACGCTTGACAACCCTGCCTCTCCTGGATTTCGCCGACGTTGGTTTTCGACTAGATTTCTTCGATGTACTAGATATGTGCGGCTCTTCCTCAGCAGGTGTAGATTGGGAAGGAGATCCAAGCTCACTATGGTCATATTGCTCACTTTCATGTCGTGAGGTGGTTTCATCAGATGGCTCAAGTAGACAGAGTCCCTTCTCTATTTCCAAAATGTGATTCTTCCACGCTCGAAGTAATTGATTATCTGTCCTTCCCGGAAAGTGTTGAGCCAACATAGACCACTTTGGCCCTTGCTCATTGACCATTTTGTGCAGCTTCTCCATTTCCTATAGCAGAGGTTAACATGGATGCGAAAGACCGAGCTGCCATTTTTAAATATCACAGGTACCTCAGATTCTAGCTTGGAGTGATCCAAATCAGGGTCTAGAACGTTGACCCATCTCTCTCTGCATTGCATGTCAGTGCGTCCAGGGATATGCTTTTGAACTAATCTCCAATTGCCAAGTCCATATACTTGCACAGCATTTTTCAGAACATCATCCTCTTCCTGCACCCATCGAGATCGTCTGATGGCAGGATCTAGCGCTTTCGTCCAGCGCTGTAAGCATTGACTACCGGTTCGATCACCTACTATATGAGCAATTTGCTGCCAGTTCCTAGGACCAAGAGACTTTATCACTACTTTTAACAAGCGATCCTCTGTCTTTGTCCATCGCCTCTTTGCCTGCTGTCGAGAGGCCTGAGATTGATAATGTGAAAAACACTGAGATACTGTTCTGTTGGTGCCTAGGTCCACAGCAATTTTCTCCCAATTTCCATATAGACCTTGTTTGAGTACGAGTTCAACAAGCTTCCTGTTCTCTGACACTGACCATGGCGTCTTGTTGATTTTTGGATGTTCTTGAGTCGTCCATTGAATCATACATTCCGTAGGTGTTCGATGAGGTACCTAAATGGATTTAACTCAGCAAGGGTTCACATCAAGATTGGACGGGTTTATAAATGCTCACATAGATCTTGCTGACTCTCTTCCAGTCTATTCTATCGACAGAATAGACTTCCAACCTCTCGTCGCTCACTTTTTCCACGTCCCATATCAGATGATGATGACCGCTATAACAACGCCAACGTTAGCAAACAACAAAGGTAGTTTGCCGCAATATTTGGGAAACTGCTCAAACCCACCTTGCGTGATAGTCCAAGGCCATCAATCTTTTGGCTTCCATTCGTATAGCTTCCACTAGCTTTTGCCTTTCAGTGTGCGTCCCTAAACAAAAACCATTGTCAACTAACGCATGTGTACACACCATTCCACTCTTTCGAAATACCTACATGGTCTATACCGGTATGCTTGCCATGAGGATGATTCATAGGGAGTATTAGGTGTTGGTGGTGACTGAGAAAGTTGCATTAGTAAGAATCCAAAATCTTCTATAAAAATACATAGCTTCGCAAATTACCTCTCCATCATCGTCAATAAAGAAATGTGGTAATTTGTATACAGGATAATTAGGGTTCGACTTGGATCGTTTGATTCGCTGCTCCTTCCATCGCATGGCGCGTACTTCATACTAAGCAAAATATGTGAGATGCTAATCCATCATTCTATTGTCGCTTAGTCAACACGCTTACCATATATTGCAAGTTGAAGGTAATATTGTCCTCTATCCAGGAAATTTGTTTCATGATCTCTTGTTGCATTGACTGATTCATATCCAATGCTTCAAGCACTTTCATTCTTTCTTCGTGCGACGTTAATTTTTTGCTGACAGTGGAATTCGCAGTATAAATGTGCATGTGCTCTTGATCTGGGCTAGCGTCCGTACGCATTGAGACTGCAGCATTCTCAGTGAGCGATGGATCACCCGTCAACGGCAGATCTCCAGTGAACCCTGGATCAGGAAAAGCGTGTTCCGATTCAGCATTGGCGTCAGAGACTGAAAACCAATTAGTACGAAAACGAGCGAAACGACTCAGTGCCCGTCAACATACCTATACTTTTACTGCTAGACCTTGAACGAGTTGTGACCCTGCGCCCGGAAGTCGGTTTCTTTAGCATACTGTGTTTGAAAGAAGTCGCTTGAATATTTTTTTTTCTCTCAGCTAGCGCTTGGTATGGAAACCGACCGTGCGTCACCTCACATGATGCGACCTAATTTAAAAGGGCCGGTCGAAAAATGCCCTAAATTGTTCATATTCATTTCTGCTCTTCAAATATAAGAAAAAGGCTATTATGGAAAATACCAGAGAACAATCTACTGCCGCAGATGAAGACGTTGCTGTAAACTATCGTGACGTCGGTTGGAGTGTTGATCAAAGCTACCGACAGCTGAAAAAAGATGGTCAACGGTACGTTGAGCTCCTCAACCGCCCCATGGTCCGTCAATGTTATGCACGCTCTAACCTTTTGTCGATAGTATTCAAGAGAAAAGGCTTTATCGTTCAGGAGAACTCAGTACGTAAAAATTAAAATTCATCAACTGCGTTACGGTACGAAACCTTTAACCCTATAACATAGATGATCGTGAGCCAACTGAGCTTTGCAAGTTTTTGGACCGTCATAACATCAAAACCGTCATCAAGCTTTCTTCAGAGTACGTTGTCTCCTTGAAGGGTTTTTCAAATACTTTAATGCTCACTCTTTTATGATTTATCCCTTTATATTGCAGTTTAAATTGTAAGTACTGCTTCACGTGAGGCTACCCATGGTATTTTGGTAAGCCACCTCAATGCTATGACGCTGCAGTAACGTTCGCCATCTGATCCATATTTAGACATGTAACAGGTTATATTTGACGGTCAGTCCGTACAATCAAGGAATCAACCCCACCTGAAATACCCAAATATACGACACTTGTTGAAATCCAAGTGGGCGGTGGCCGCTTCAAGCGAGATGGTGTGTTCAGACCTGCGTCCAACGAAACCAAAATGTATGCGCCAGTCGTTCTTGATATCTTATATTTTTAATTGCTTGTAACCACTTTGTTGATCCATAGAGAAGCAGCTAAAGACGCTGTGCAAGGTCACTTGAAGAAAATTACGCAGCGATTTTCTCAGGTATTAAATCACAAAGGCTTGAGCGGCATGTACATTGACTATGCGGAAACATCCGCCAAAGGGATTCAAGATGTGAGCTTTTGGTGATCTGGAGGGCTGAAGCAACATGTTATAAGCTATTAAATGTGGCTGACCATTTTCCACTGGCTGTAGATTCTGGGCATACTGAGTGATCCAGAAAGATTACCTGCTCTCATCCATTGCGAACAAGGAAAGGACAGAACCGGAGTCATCATCGCTATGATTTTGTCTGCTTGTGGTGTGGATCGCCAGGTGATCGTGGATGATTATAGCAAGTCTCGTCGTGGCCTCGTTGTTGAGTATGAAGACGTCAAGGATGAAATGAACGACTTGGGACTTGATGACGAGTTTGCGAAGACAAGACCAGAGGTGAGTAGCTTGTCCAACTGAGCGGTGAAAGGCATGGACATGCATGCTGGTGACACTGGTGCTATAATATGCATGCTCAACGTACATCATTCGCTGACTGTTCTCCTCGCCAGGCTATCGAAAATATGTTTGCTCATCTCGAAGAAATCCATGGCTCAGTGGCCACGTTCTTGGAGTCTAAATGTGATGTGAAACCCGATGTGTTCAGCAAGTTGTACGCAAATCTTGCCACATAATTTCTACAACGTCAAAGAACAAGGTCTTTCTTCAAATCTCGCACTTTAATCCCTATTGTATAGAAAGCTATACCAATTCCCGAGACCTGAAAGCCATATCGATTCTCATAGCCTGACACCAATTGTACCAAAGAAGCTTCAATTCCTTTAAACAATAGCTATTAAGAAGCTGAATTTATTTTGTACCTAGGAAGTCATTTCCTTGCTTGTTAAACTTTTTTTCTCAGAAAGTTCCCCTTTCTCACTTTTTTTTGTTTTGTGGAGTGCTTTTTCGGGAAATTCAGACCTGGGTATAGCGTCATAGATGACAGGCCCTTTTGGAGACCAGCCGGCCATATTGCCACCAAAGAAGCTCACGAGGCAGCTCAAACTCTCCGCACCAGGGGTCACCCTTACAATATATTTCCTCTTGGCATAAACAGTCAATCTGGCGGCAAATTATCCAATATCCAGCATTATTTGCCTTGGCTTGGCAAAAAAGAAGCGTCGAAGTGAAATTCTTTCCGCCAGCCAAAAATACTGTTGCACGTGAGAGGCTCTAAAAACAAAAAAAGCAAACTCAGTCGGATGATATCATGAACAGATAACCTATAGGAGGACGATGGAACAAATTGACACTTTTTGACGCCAACTATGCTAGGCAATGGCACACCATGGTCATTTCATAACAACACATAATGATATAATGCTTAGTTCCTGACGTATATAAGTATGCTGGTTGTCTGGAAAGACCATCTAATAATAAAGAAGGATCAGGAACAAACATCAGGGCACTCTTGGCAGAGGCGGGTGAAAGAGGCTGGCGGAACTAAAAAGGAAGTTGTTTTGATGCAATGCGTGAAGTCACCGTTTGGCTATTTCTGGGTGGCGACTGCTTAACTTATAAAAGGAGGTCTTCCTTTAAGCCAAAGAAAAGTATCTACTCTTCTTTATTTTTGATATGGTTGCTTTTCCAGCTATCTTTCTCACATTCGCTGCACTGGTCCTTGAGATCTTCTCTCTCATTGGCAACACATACAACAAGCCTTTCTTGAGGGACCTTTACTTTGCAAGAATAAGTACTTCGGGTGCAACTTATGATTTCGGATTATGGAACTACTGTGTAGGAGATGGTAGTGGAACAATCACACAATGCAGCAAGCCAGTAGCTGCTTTCCCATGGAGTAAGTCTTTTTTCAAAATGCACGAGTCATGTAGGAGCCTCTCTACTTGACGTAACAGCTCCCACCTTGACGTAGAAATCATACCCATTGATGCAGATACTAACCTACCTATTCACTTTTCTAGGTCAAGCCTCAGGTCTTAACAACATCGACGGTCTCTCTGGTCATGACAAGCTCTTCATGGCTGTCTTTGTCATGTACTTTATCGCTACTGTTCTTACCTTCCTTTCTTTGGCCATCACTTTCCTTAGCGGTTATAGCCGTGGTTCCGATCTTTGTGCTTCCTTCAGCACCTTCCTTGCCTTCGTTGTTATGCTCGTTACTCTTATCATGAGTCTCGTCATTGACCTTCAAGGTATCCATCAGGTTAGTTCTGCCATTAGTGGAGCTTCCGGTCATCTTGGTCCCGCTACATGGATGACTGTTGGCGCCACCGCTGCTCTTCTTTTGGCATCTGGTTGGTGGCTCTTGGCTTGCTGCTGCGGATCTGGCCGTGTTAATGCTTATGATAAGGAGGCTGCTGGATACCGACGTCGCTGGTGGTAAATCTGTGCGAATCAGAGAATGATTGCGATTACCGTAAAATTTATATTTCAACACACACCCCTTAGTGTAAATAATAATTTACTATCCCGTCCAAAGACATCCTGTATAAAATAACTCCTTCCTTGCTTTAATATATTGTATATTTTATAACCAAAACGAAAAGCTTGCGAGGTGTTCGCATAGTGTGTTTCAGTCTGAAGATGTGTGGGTCAAGCTTGGCAAAGCAATACGAGATCTTTCTATAGGAACAGGGCTCAACGGGCAAAAAAAAAATTGGATACCGAAGATTTCAAACTTCCAAAAAATGAAGCTACCAGGGGTCGAACCTGGAATCTCTTGATTCGTAGTCAAGCGCCTTGTCCATTGGGCCATAGCTCCTTATTATGCGAAGAAGACCACTTACTTAAATATATTCCATAGTAAAATAACGCACTATAATATTATCAATACTACCGAAGTATGGGTATACAGGCCTCCCTCTACCGTTCTTCTTAAATCCTCTCTCTTCACTGTCCAATCCTTTCAAATATTATTTCACTGAAATTTGAAATATGCTTTGAGATGGTATCAGAATGATATCCTTTAATCATTTTTCCTTAACAACTCAGCTTTACAGAATATGAATTGTTTTGTCAATTCTAAAAAGCGATAATCAATTTTGGGAGATTATGTGAAGGAAAATTTTTGATTTGAAATCTTATCGCGTCTTAAACTAAATATTGCAGCCCTGTTGTGTGAGGTAATGTGTAAGAATCACGCGCAATTAATGACTAGGCAGGCCGGTAGATGATATGCGAGTATTATGTTTTCACTCGCTGTAATATGGTAAGAAAGTTGCGTTACCTGCTGTAAGCTTATTCAGCTTCAGATGAGACTACCTAGTTGTTGTAAGCAGAACAAGAAACTCATTGTCGAAGGGATGGTGGTGTGATGAACCAAAAAGCCCGATCTTAAACTCTTCCTCACGCATACTAGTTTTATAAGCCAACGTCCTCCTTCCATGTTTAAATAACGACGTTACCTTCGTTGCAGTCGATAGATCATAGCCAATTCAGCTCTCCTTTCGACCATGCTTGGCCAATGTCAATTTTTCAACTTTCATTTTAGCTTCTGAATGGCGAAACCACAATGTGCCATTTCATCTACAATTTATATAGCCAAGAGAATCGCCAAGAAAATCGCCAAGAAAATCGCCAGTGAAGTGGTTGCTAATGAAGTTGCTTGATTCTACGCAATCATGCGGTCAATAAAATACTCACTGGCTGCCTGGAAGTGGCAACGCTGCCATTGAAGACGACCAACCGTGTGCACTCTGGGGGAAAAAATTCAAACTGCCCCTCTCTTCCATAATAAAAGTAAGGTCTTGTTCATCAAGTCCGGATTCAATTTTTGTCTCCATGGTACCTATAACAGTTCCCCACCTCAATGCACATTGCATATCCCTATCCTCCAAAACCTTGCATTTTGCCACCTCAAGATCCCGGCTTTTTCCTCGCCCTAATACCTCTGCTTTTCTCTCACCTAGATGGTTTATTATCGTACAATGCTTGCAAACACCTATATTTCAATGAGACTTATTGTCTACCAAACTATAGCGGCATCGTACGGCAAGATTGGCTACCTCCCATATGTTTCCTCCTGGTCTATCGTTACAGTTGGAAGAGCTGGTTCTTCAGACGTTTCTCTGCTAATTGCTCCTCTCTTAGTCAGTTGATTATCCTCTAACCAAAGTGCTTATTGTTTTTGGCCACCATCACATAAGGACAATTCAAAAAACTTGGTCAAGTCTCGTAAACGCACGTGATCACTGTTTCCAAGCAAAACCGCTGTACGAGCCAATATATTGATATTCTGCGAACTCCTCGGTATTCCTCTCGGCAAAGATCCTTGCAGCACTGGTGATCGTATGTAGACAAGCATGCTATAAGTCGGTCATCTGCCCCCGCCCCCTCGGACATCAAGCTGAATGGCACCTTTCTACTTTGCTGTCCTCTCCTGAGCACGATGGTGTAGCCGACAACGGCCTACCACCACACGAGCCGTACATGCCAAATATCACGTCACGCTCCATCTCAAAGAACATATTAAATTCGCAGCAACACGTTTAAGGAGACGAGCCCACACCTGGTAAGAACGCTGGAACGAAGTGTGACCATGCTGGAAAAATAAAAAGAGTTCAAGCAAGTGCTGCTAGCGACTTTCAAGCCAGCCCAAAGCCTACGCTTAGCAAGAGATCGATTGGCGGCTTTCCGACAAGTTGGCTCCGTGAATGATCATGTCGACAAGTTTCGGGATATTGCATTGGAGATACAGGACTTGTCACAAAGGAATACATGGAACTTCAGTTATGGTAACCACTCTGGGCCAGCGCTAAATTGTGTATCAGAACACGAAGAGGCTGTGGATTCAGTGATTGCTAAGGACCTAAGTCGCGAGGTTGACATTAATCAAGACATGTCATACATTCATACTCTAAATAATGATGATATGAAGTTACCTTTGTACGACGTGGTTGTAATGGTAATCGGACGCTGAAAGTCATCTTAGACACCGGAGCCAGTGCTAATAATATATCACCAAGGGCGGGCCTCTGGGATGGAGTGGCGCAGAGTTCAAGGGCAGGAGGTCGTGACCGCAGGAGGACATACGTCGAATAAACAATATGAAGTCACTATTCGGGCAAAAATGTCGGGTTTTCGCCACCAGGCCATCGCATATATCTTCGACATGCAGTTCGACCTAATTATAGGCCGAACCTGGTTGAAGCTGATGGAGCCTTTTCCTGCGTGGCGCACAGGCGAGTGGGGTGTAAAGGACAGTTTGCAGACCTAACTGTTACCACCTAGCCAACAACCCACATTGACAACCTCACCGATAGTGGACTCTAACACGACGCCATAGGAATTGGAAGGGAGGAGGAAAAGATCCCATAATGAAATTTCCTCATATCACACCAGCAACTGCGCAAGGAAAAGTCGAGGAATGATATCGAAGAGTTGTTTTTGGTATTCCCGCAAGAGAGGGCCGAAGTCAAGAAACTGAGTAGGAGTCAAGAAATAAGTAGGTTAGTGGAAGCGTCCAAAAATGTGTTCCGCGAAGAACTTCCTGGCGTATCTCCAGATAGAAGCATAGCTCATGCCATCGCCACAGGTGCCACGCTCCAATCAGCAGAGCCCCTTTCAAGATGAGCCCGGCAGAATTGGACGAACTGAGAGACAGTTGGTGGAGCTACAGAAACTTGGGTTGATCCAACCTAGCTCGTCTCCCTGGGGAGTACCGGTGTTGTTCGTAAAAAAGAAAGATGGATCAATGAGGATGTGCATCGATTTTCGGGCTATCAACAAAGGGACCAAACGAGACACCTACCCCATTCCTCGCATCGATGAATGTCTGGAGAGACTTTGTGGTGCAAGAGTCTTTTCAAAAATCGACTTGAAAAGCGGATATCACCAAGTGCGTATTCGGCCTGAAGACTTACCGACCTGAAGACTTACCGAAAACGGCTTTCAATACTCGCTATGAATCCTTCGAAATTTTGGTGTTGCCCTTTGGTTTGTCCAACGCCCCACCTACCTTTCAACGCCTAATGAATACGGTGTTGGAGGACTTCATCGACGAATTTGTGTTGGTATGCTTGGATAATATCTTAATCTTCAGCAAAACAGAAGCCGAACACGTGGAACATGTTCGTCAAGTCCTTGAATAGTTACGTCAACACAAGCTGTATGCGAACCAAAAGAAGTGTGCTTTTGGAGCAAAGGAGTTAGAATACGTAGGATATAACATATCCAGCGAAGGAATCCTTCCTTCGAGCGATAAAGTGAATAGCATCCGTCAGTGGCCGCAACCAGTCAACGTCCAGGAGGTTCGCCAATTCATAGGTATAGCGAACTATTATCGCCAGTTTGTTAAGGATTTCGCAAGTATAGCCGCACCCCTCACCGACCTAACTAGAGGTCAAGGAACCAAGCTGAGACCAGTTGTTTGGACTGAAGATTGCGAAAAAGCGTTCCAAACTCTAAAACAGAAAATTAACAAGGGCATCTGGTTTGCTTCCACCGAATCCTGACCAAATTTGGCGGATAGAGACAGACGCTTCAAACTTCGGAGTCGGCACTGTCCTTGCGCAAGCTGACCTTCAGAGACTTAACAAGACCTTAGGCGGTGTAGACAAGTGGAGGTTTACACCAACCGTGCCTAAGGTATGTAGATCGAATAGGCTCAGAACAATAGTGACAGGGCAGTCGCGAAGTCAGACAGTCACACACGCAATTACCGAAAGTACTAGAATTGCTCAAGGGAAAGCTTCTAGAAATACTTGACGTCAATTAGTGTTTGTAAAGTAAAAATATTAGAGTCAGTAAAATCAATAAACATCACCTCTCAGCTAGAGACTGCTAATCTACATAAAAGTATACCATTTGGTTATTGACAGAAGCATTATCTCACAATTGGGAGACTGATAGACTACATAAAGGCGAGACCATTGAAAATCGTTAAATTTGTGGTCCGTGGGAAACTTCATGGATGATTAGATGCGTTTTTGGAGTTTTTTGAAATCTCATTCATTTATCAATGTGCGTAATTTATATTGAATCCCATATGCCTAATCGTTAATCAGTTGGATGGTATGTAATGTGAGGTCTGAGGCGCCAGCTGTGCTATATTTTTTATTTTACCAGTTTTACCATTTTGTTACTGTATTATATATATTTTTTGGGTTGAACCCGAGAAGAGAGATGCCAGCAGTGAACATACGAAGTATGAGTAGTGACACGTGATCGCCCTTCCATTAAATGTATTGTAACTCACGGTCTTTGGCAATCAAGCTCTCACTGATTTCTTGGATTCTTATTCTCACATGTCAATAATTTTTTGGAGCTTTTTGTGCAGGACACAAACTGTCGTTTAGGTTTATCCTCTTTGTTGTTCCCCTAGTTAAGATAGTTGGTGTCTTCTCCATTAATAAAATTGCCATATTTAGTAGCTGTCAGATGACAATATATCAGCTGCCATGATAGTATAGTGGTCATTATCTCTCGTTGTGGCCGAGAAGACCCTGGTTCGATTCCAGGTCATGGCACATTGTCATTTATTTTTGATTTGTCTGAAATAAATTTAAACACCGATACTTCTATCCATTTGATTTTTTTTTGGCTAACCTTCCAATCAGCCATATTAATGCAATCCCTTTTTGCCACAACCATGCTTCTGTAACGCGTATGGCCACATAAGCGTTACAGAAGCAAACAGTAAATGAGGTTAAATACTAACCTGTGTATATTACGATTCGTATCTGTTGACTCAACGGCTCTTTGCTTGACTGCAGAGTGAAGGGTGAGCTTCGCGAAGCTTGAACATTGCTGCAACGCATTCGCCTACTTTGCTCCCGGAATTACTGCTGATAAGAATACGAGAAAGGCAAGGGCACATTACACCTCAGAGGGTGGATCCATAGATTGTACTCCCATCTTTCAACGTTTTTCTAAAGAAGACACTATAAATTAAATCTACCGATCGAAAGATAAATATTATCATCTTTCTTCTTGACTAGTCGGTACACAACCACTGTTAATTATTATGCCCAATGAATATCAAAACACCTCTCTTAACGTGCCTCAGACCATGCCTTCTGCAGTCCTCTCTGCCGATGAGATGCGCTACACCATTGAACGCTTGGCTGCAAGCCTCGACCTTCTGGAACGAGGTAGTGCCAATCAATCATCCATGGACGCTACCCCACATGGTGTCGACGATGCTATTTAAGAACGTACACCAGAAAGATACTTTCTACCCTATGCTCGTTCCCGGGAAGCTCTACCTTCCTTTCAAAGAGTTTCTTCCGATCCCCAAATGCCAGAAGCTGATCGTAGAAAATTTCTGTCAGAATGACCGCGTAACCTCGAACGCATTTACCAGCCTCCGCCACTTAACGCCGTGGCCATGGAGCATGCCAGCAAGCGGTACGACACTCGGCTTTCCGACATTCAGTACCGACTTTCTGGTCTCACGCGACCCATGGATTTTTTCCTCCATAAGGTTCTCACCCAGGAATCGGTCACGGTTGATGAAGCTGTTGATTTCATCAATGTCATGCACGAGCTACTCATAGACACAGCGTCACATGTCACACAGCTACACATTGACAACATGTACCGCGGAGCTGGCATACAAGGTCAGGACCCAAGACTTCTCAATTGCCATCGAGCTCCCCTGGTCGACACCAAGGAATTACTGGATCGCGTCAATCTGCAGAAGTCCTGGTCCAACATTGGACGCCGCCCTAAACGTGGAAAGGCAAATCCCGCTTCCGAACACGCCGTTGCCGACCTCTCGCCTATGGATTCCAACCACGGAAACCAACTCAAGGCAACCCAAGTCCACCGTAAGGGTTTTCACCAAAGTTCCCCATCGGACCACAGGAGAAAACCTCAGACACATCCCAAACTGTTCCACTAGTAGGTGGGTGGCTTCATCAGTTCCAACGGCCCTGGAATCGTTTAACCAACAAACGCCGGGTACGAAGCATTCTGCCAAACTCGGACCGACGCATTCGTGCACAAGCTTTAGGGGTGACGAGGGCAATATTGGCGGGAGCCTTCGTAGATAAGATCGTAGTTCATGGCCATTGGTTGTCTAAAGCTATCTTTAATGATTTTAATAGGCTCTCGGCAGAGTCTCGAACTAATTTCACAGCCCTCTCAAGTTGGATAAGTTCGGTGTCTCTGCCACTCTAGAGTTACAATCTATGGATCCACCCTCCTGCAAAAAGTGAAAATTCCAAAGTGCAAATTTCAAAGCATCAAGTGCAAAATGTTCAAAGCACACAGTACAAAGTTCAAAGTACAAACTTCCGAAGTGTAATGTTTTACAAAGCAGAGAGTAATCTACTCTAAGCTGCATTGCCAACGTGCTGAAACGCTGATGTTATACGCGAGGTCAGGCAAATTATTACCAGTGATAATTTTTGTTGAAAATGAGGTAGCGACAGAGTGATCATTGTTAAAAAATAGCGAACCAAAGTCATATTTTTTGAAATTCTTAACTTTTTAGTACTAGATTTCAGCATGACTTCTGTATTTACCATTACCAACCCTGAAATAAAGCTATCACCTTCATACCAACGTGCCATTGTCTCCCATATAGTTTTTCATAGTAAGAATTGCTGAAATATTGCTATCAATTTGAACCTATTATTCGTTGATAGAGAAGTATTCATATCATGTGTTGTTAATATTTGATGCCCAAGAAGGTACGTATAACCAGATTTTGTAGAACCTTCAATAATGCTACGGAGACGATTACAGTAATAGGCAGCCGATGCAAATGACATACACCGAAACTCTGTCGTTTGATGCACCCTGATCGTTGCTCGGATTTTGGGATGACTCTGACCAACGATGCCATCATCTACTCGTCCTTCCGAACAGCGCTGGGAGGGTAAATACTGTTCTAACAGTTGAAATGTTATCTTGAGGAAATATCCCTTGAAGGTATGTCAGTTATAATTAGGAAGCCCTAATGTCATTTTCAGCGCTTGTGAAGATCTCACTCATGGGATAGAAATGCATATATATATATATATATATTTGTAAAACTTGTTTTTTTGTATGATGATTAGCGAACAGAATAAGAGAAGGCGTTGGTACCAACCATGACAAAACTTTTCTCATGCAATGGCTAGGTTAGACTCTTTCACAATATGGCCAAAGTAGACCGGATGAGCTTCCTATAACTTGTCATAATCAGGTAAACGTATCCCACCATAAATGCAAGACGCATGACACCTGGTACATAGCTTTATTGTAATGAGAATTTTGCCTACATCTGCTCCTTCGGTCTTAGACAGAAATCGCTATCACCTTTTTGCTGATACTGTCACCTTACAAGAAAGGATCCATGCCATCCGATTCCAACGCAGCTATACGTTCGTAGCTGCATACGTAGAAACAAAGGTAGTCAAATTATGAGACGCTGGTATAAGATATGATAAAGGCTAAGCAATGTATGCCAGTGCAGAGTTCACAATGTCGAAGTCATCGTCGGGTATTGAGTGTGTGTGATCGGTATCCTCTCTGTATAAATTTTCGCTGTAATCATTGTAAATCGATACCATGAGGAGAACGGTGGAAGCACCAATCGAAATTTGAAGAAAATAAGAGTAACAAGCTGGTATAGTCTATTACATTAGGCGAGGTGGATTTGAGGTATCATTCGGCTGTATGAATCGATCGCGGGTTCTACTGAACTAAACTCTGCCATCCGAGAATTTTTGTTGTTCTTCATGATAACAGCAGTATCGACGGCAAGGAACACAATCCAAAGCATCCTATTCCTTTTCAGATGGAAAAAATGTTGAGGTAGATACTATGTCTACTTCTCGGGGTGGTGGAAAATATGTATGAGCCTCCACTACAGTCGGGCGGCCTGATAGCTGCAGGATAAAACGTATTAGCATGCAGGCTAACCGCTAGCTCTAATCTCAAAGACACTCACAAATTTAAAAGACATCGGTATGGATCCTACGGATAAGCCGCTGTTGGCCAGAACGCTCTTTTCCATCGATCCCACGCAATCAGCCACTTGGTTGAAGGTATCTTTAACGTGATTGACAAACATCTAAGAGGCCGTCAACATCTTGCTTTTATCAGCTGATCTACTCTCACACCAAGATAACGTACCTCCAGTTGGTCAATTTGTTGAAATGTATGTTCTAGTTCCATGGACTGTTGCTTGATATCGTCCAGGATGGCATTAATTCGCTGGTTCTCCTCGCGAGTCTAAAAGTAATATTACAACCATATGTCAGTGGCCTTCCGGCTTTATGACTCTAATGCCTCGCTTACGCATCCGATTCACTAAATTTACTACTCTTCTCATGATGATAACGTACTTTGATATAGGCGATTTGTGCCTTTGACAGCTCATCTTGGTTTTCAACAATGGCCTTGTCAGCATTGGACAGCTTTAAAAAGAGTTGGAGTAAAGATCAGATTACATGGCCAAAGTCGAAAGATTGATTCACCATATTTTACTTACTGCTTTATTGATGGCTGTTGTAGCAATCAATTGATTGCTAAATTCCAAAGCAATCGGCTTAGCAGCAAAAGCATCCATACTATGAGAAAAGGGTGGCGGGGTGTAAACACCATTGTGCTGTATTTTGTGGATCAAACTTAGACCGTGACTAACCAGTTTTTATTTATTTTGGATTACACATACAATTAAGAACTCAAGACCCTGAAAGCTGTTTAGATTCATACAGCGTGATCCTTTGTGTCAACTTGAGAACATTTACGTTTGCTTGCATGTTTCAAGAGGTCTTTCACAAAAACTGCGAGAACCATTGCCTAACTAACGGAGCCGTTCAGAATACTATCTAGGAATATCGGCTACTGAAAATATGAGGATGAAAGGGCCAGCATTTGAAGATTAGCATCATCGATATGTCCGAAGTAACCAAGTATTTCTTGGTATGCAAGGCAAATACTGTAAATTGCAGTTATCAGTGGTTTGACGCAAAGAGTTTGATTCAAATACTTTATAATGGCCGAGAAAAAAAAATCTCGAGAGTGATAGCTTGAGTTACTGCATGTGCGCCTGCGCCAACAATTTCCTCACTCAAGTAGGTGCGATATGGAGCTATGGTAAGCTTGCTGTTTCGGTCAAAATGAAGCAACAGCTTGCGTTGTTATCAGTAAAGTACTGGAAAGGGCTTACTTCTCCACTAAACGTTATATAGTAATATGCCCATATTTTTCAGTAATGTCGTTTTTGTCACTGATACTTCCATACTTCATGCCCAAACTTAGGAAGGTTTACGAAGGTAAACATCGCAGCAGCTCTCATAGCGGCAAGGAATGTGAAAAATGATGTAAGTATATTGAAACCGTTGTATTTCAGGCAATCATTAAAGGTAATGGCAGTAAGAGATGATCAGAGATTCATACAAGAGTTTAAACACATTGCAAAGTTTAGACCAATTGTGCTTGAGGTAAAGATTTTAAGCAGAACAAACAAAAAACGATGATCACCCTCACTTGTCATAGCGGCGCCAAACCGGTGTCATTATTTATCCGATGGCTGGGTAACCAATGACACTTAATTTATGACATTTTACCAAACAAAAGCAATGCATAACAGATCAACGATCGATAAAAGTTTCAAAGGTGTGCCTTAATTAATACATCTTCGATCTTTACCGCAGTTCAAGTGACGGATTCATCGGACCTTATGCTATTCAGTCGATGATTGAGAATCTCCGAAGGATAAAAATGGCAACCAGTAAAACATTGATATAAAAAAAAAATCTGATAGATGACAAAAAAAAACTCTATTCCTCTTAGCCTTGAGATTCCGCAACGATCGCAATGGAAAACTTGGCACCGGAATTGAAGACCATCGCAAAAGAAAACCATCAGTTTAGAAACTGGGCTAATACTTTTGGCTGCAGCCCAGAATTATATTTCGAGCCTTCAACCGAAGAAGAGGTTTCAGAGGTAATATTGGGTGGAATTCATACTGAACATCCGGGATCAGCACTGCACATTTCCAAAGGACATGCCATGTTAATTCTTTTCTTCGGTGTCTTATAGATTGTACGACTCGCCGTGCAAAACAAAAAACATATCAAAGTCGTTGGTTCCGGTCATTCTCCTTCTGACCTTGCCCTCACCAATGATTACATGATCAGCATACACAAGCTCAATCGAGTCCTCGCTGTCAACCGTGAGGAAGGCATTATCACCGTTGAAGCCGGCATGGACTTGCATACTTTGCATCAAGTGTTGAAGAACAATGGCATGGCTCTCAGTAATCTGGGCTCAATTTCTGATCAATCCGTGGCAGGCATTATGGCTACAGCGTCTCACGGAACGGGTACAACTTTTGGAAGTCTTCCTACTATGGTAAGCTATAGCGAAATATTTGCAATCAGCAATTGACTAGCGTACTAAAGTCTTCATTCAGATTACAGACCTCACTATCGTCAATGGAACCGGAGACATTTTGTACTGCTCACCTTCTTCCAACACAGATGTCTTTGAAGCAGCTAGGTGCAGCTTGGGTTGTTTGGGAGTCATCACAAGAATGTCTTTGAAAGTAGAACCCGACTTTTTATTGGAGGCTATACAAGAACCCGCCAAGTTTGACCATGTGTTACAAAACTGGGACACTGTTATCAATTCTGCAGAACATGTTCGAGTGTGGTGGTATCCCCATACCGATGACTGCGTCGTTTGGCGTGCCAACCGGACTACCAAGCCGGTTACCGAAGACAAGCCCAGTTGGTTCAAATACACTTTTGTTGGGTTCCATGTTTACCAATTTGCTCTCAATATTGCGCGATACCGCCAGTCCATGATACCACCTCTCACAAGATTTTTTTACGATAAAGTTCACTCAACACCAACTCGCGTTGTAGATGAAAGCTACAAGGTGTTTAACTTTGATTGTCTATTCCCTCAATACGTCAACGAATGGGCCATTCCTCTAGAGAAGGCACCTGAAGCACTGAAAAGAATTGAAAAATTTATACAGTCGTCGGACCTCAAAGTTCACTTTCCCGTCGAAATCCGATTTGTGGATGCCGATGATGTTTGGTTGAGCCCTTCATATGGACGCAAAACATGTTACATTGGAGTAATTATGTATAGGTAGGCTAAAAACGGTGTTATAATGAATCGGTGATTGTGTACTTAACCATATTCTTTTTCATCGCGCATAGACCCTACGGAAAGGCAGTTCCCTACAAAAAGTACTGGCGTGCATATGAAGATGTTATGAGGTCCTTGGATGGCCGGCCACATTGGGCCAAGGTGAGTAGAAATGACTGCATGCAAAGCATATGTTCAGTTTACTAGCGTTCAAACGTGGCTCACTCATCCTTATCTTTACCTTCGATAGGCCCACGGACAAACAAAGTCTGACCTTGAAAGATCCTATCCAAAGTTCTCTGACTTTCTTACCGTCCGAGAGAAATTGGATCCAAATGGCGTGTTTGTCAACAATTATATTCAGAGACATATCGTGGGAAAGAAAAGGCTCGCAAAATTGTGAGATCTGCAATCTGTGTCGCCAGTCCAACCCATCAGAACCACAGTAGAATTATAGACAGCCCAACCATCCCCCACTCTATTCTATAGATAATATCTTTGGGCACGTTTGTTGCCACATTTTTCTGCCACACTATTTGTCAAGTTATTTTATCCATATAGCTATGGTAATATAATGGGTATTTTCCCATAGTATCTACATTCAACTAGTCCACTACGGATCATAAGATATACAGTCGTATTCGCATGCAATCGAATAACCAGCTTTCCAACACATATATGCTATCCTTTCGTCAAGTCCAGTAAACGCTTATCGGAATAGCCGGACTATTGCAAGAGTAGTGTTAACTCATCATGTCCTTGTTCCCAACCGACCTGGATCTTACTCCTCATCACTTTCAACCATGGATGGCTTCCCTTTCTTACTTACACTCAATAAATCTTGCGCTCGTGGAACTCTCATTTGCATCATAGAGCCAGCTTTTAGAGCTTGCTTCAGTATACGCTTCAAGGAATCATCCCCTAGAGTCAGAAAATCAGCAAATCTGCCAATACAACATTGTTCATATGCCATCATAGGGATTACTCACTGTTTAATAAACACTTCCACAAGCCGTCAAATCCCTTGTATTGCAAAACCATGCCGGATATCGAAGGATCTGCAAATGAGACTCTCAGCCAACTTATAAGAGGCTCTATCGTCGCTTCCGCTACAATGGTATATGGTTTGTTAGCATCAAGTTTTAGTCCTTAAACAGATGTGAAATTTCACAGAAAAATAAAGATACTTGCGCATTAGAGAAAAGTAAAGTGTACGGTCCAAGATATTGTGAGCGACTTCGATGATAATAGTATTTCCAGGCAAAGGATCAATCGTTTTGTCCCTGGTGGTTAATATAAGCGTCAGTCCTTAATTCTGATAGGTTCAAGTTGAGACGCCCTCTGGAAACCCGGTCTTTATCTCCCGTTGAACACATACGATGAAACTTCTTGATCGTGACTATTGCTCATTTTAGATGTTTCTGAGTTTGCAGCGTCTGGCTGAGTTGGGCTATCTAATGGATCCAAAACGTTTGAATATAGAAAGCTTGAGACAACTCTTCTTTTCATGTACCTTGTGTGCTACTTTGCTTTTGCTGTTGAAGCTTGCTGTGGCTTTTCACCAGTGCGTTCATGCCATCTATAAGCTTTCGGACTTGAGCCAAGTCATGTGCAGAATCCCCGCCTTCATTCATTGCGTCAGAAGTGCTTAAATTCCCAGAGCAAATTCTTGAGGTCGTTTTAGTTAAGCTGAACCAAGGGTATGAACGATGAGGTTACAGGTACAGTATAGGGATTGTATTGTAAGAGCTAGAATTCAAGTCCAAAAGCTGGCGGCTTTAGCTCCGAAAATTAGCTGTGTCGCTTTGACCTCGTGACCCTACAGGCGCTATTTATGTACGACTGGAGGCAAGGGCCATAAACCTTGAATCCTTGGTACAATATAGATGAAAGGTGTATTGTTCTTGTGGTTATAGGCACCACTGCATGATCAGACCAAATTTGATGTAACCGTATCGTTCATGACAATGAAATTGTGCACCTTCAAGCTGGCATCTTTTAAAGTAGACACATGTTCGAATACCGTGTAGCGCAAAAGAGTGAAATCTAGAGATATTTAAATTCATTCAGTACGTAAGTACTGTGTTTGATCTAATAAGCTGTGGATATATCTGACCTGAGCAGACAGATATCTTTTCTTGACTAACATCACGGTTTTTGCTTTCTCTTCGCTGTAAGATGACTTGGCGGACATATCATGAATCATTCACCGGTTCAAAAGTCTACTTTAACAGCGGAAGTATATGTCTTTCCTTTTTAATGGCATTGATACTTACAGGCGCAGTGTTATATAGAGCCTTGCTACGGCAACATGGTCCTTTTTGGCAAAAGAAAAGCAAAGAAAATATCTGAATTCAAGAGGCGAAACATCGGCGCTCAAATTCTTCTCAAGAAGTTCAAAAGAAATGACAATGTGCCATGACCTGGAATCGAACCAGGGTCTTCTCGGCCACAACGAGAGATAATGACCACTATACTATCATGGCAACTGATGAAATGTTGTTCGTCAAATGATACAACTTTATGTAAACTAGTAGACTCTAATTGATTGATGATGTTTATCATATGTAATAACTACAAAATATATACTTTCCAAACTCTGGTTGACCTCATAACTTTCTAGACGTTTCTCTTTGGGAATCTTCTAGCACTTTCGTTGATTGTGTCTGTGGCTGTCGGACTTCGTCCGACTGTCCTGCCGCTAATGCCCTGAGTCTATTCGACCTGCGGGCCTTCGGCACTGTTGGTGTAAACCTCCACTTGTCTACACCACCCAATGTCTTACTACGTCTTTGAAATGCTGGCATATCTTCCTCTAAATATATCGGTACAGCTACTGGTTCTTCTGTCCTTACGCCAGCGACAGAAAACCTGCAACTTTTAGTTTTTATAGAGTATAGATTAAGAGACTGCATATACTTCCCATTCCTTTGTATGTTCAAGATCACTGCATCCTCTCCGTGGCTCAAATTTTCTATAAAGTAGTAATTATTAAGTATAGCTATGTATAGTAGTAATGTAAGAGTTTTTCGTCAAGGAGGTGTGATAATGTATAGGCATACATAGCTTAT
Organism: Umbelopsis vinacea; assembly: GCA_016758895.1. Classification (NCBI taxonomy): domain Eukaryota; kingdom Fungi; phylum Mucoromycota; class Umbelopsidomycetes; order Umbelopsidales; family Umbelopsidaceae; genus Umbelopsis; species Umbelopsis vinacea. The sequence continues at coordinate 381,467 of JAEPRA010000003.1, read as the reverse complement.
TATACTGGATCAGCCTTGATTTAATATGTTAGTGACAGTGATTTGGGCTCAATGCTGAAATATTTTTCAGCATGCAGACGTTACAAATTTTGAAGGGATTTATATTCATTAACACGTTTCATGCTGTAATATTTTTGCTGGCAGGTACTTTTTTATATAGCTTGAAGAATGGTGTAAAATAGCTGTGAATCTGTCTTTCGATTCTGCTTTAACCTTTCATTTTCTCTTCTTTTTAGTATGTATAAATATCATGACTTTTGGAAATCATGATTATCGCATAGTATATTTTTAATAGCACGGTAATGAAACATATATGTCTACATTCTATTTTTATAAAAATTTATGGTAAAGTCTCACAGCATAAAGAAGTTTTTTATACAATTTTGTCTCAGAAGTCACACAGAACGAATGCACTGACAACTAGTTTTTGAATACTACATATACTTACGTAATTCTAGTAGCGCTATCTCGCACAATATCTCAAAGTATGGTTTTAAATGGAACAAAGTTGTATTTAATATAACATCTGATCATTTTTTAAAGAAGATCATGAAAAGGTATGTGCTTGACTGTTGTTTGTTGAATATGAGGAAAGCATTTGGTGAATAGTGCGTTGGAAATTTAGAGGATTGTTATGTAATCTTTATTATAAAAAAAAAGAAATACGGTACTTCGGGCTAATCATTTCTTTAGTATTGGAGAAGGCGAAGAATGGGCTTTTCTTAATTTTAAAATTTTTAGAAGTAACATTTGGTCAAGGTTCTTAATGTGAAAAGAAATGTCTGTGCATCAAAACTCATAGTTCAACAGACATACTTTATATTTAAGCATAAAGCTTATTTTGGCAGGCGATTTCGCATGAAAGCATTATGCATGTGCAAGATTTTTATTTTGTGGCATCTATTCGATACAAGTAGCTGGATTTTTGTAAGGCAATGAGTTGATGCTAACCAAGGTATTTATTTTTAGCTTGTATGTATGTGCTAGCAGCAAAGTTACAAATATTTCCTGGCAGGTATGATCAGTTTGTGGAAATCCAACATGGCTTAGGTCCATTACGTACTTCATTGCACACATTTAGTGCCAGAAAAAATAATATTTGAGCTTAGGCATATACTAGCATAGTTCGTCTTACTGTATCAGCACTTCCAGCACGGCATAGATATTCTTCCCATTTGCAGGTTCATCTTGATGAAGAGTCTCTAGCGGCTTTGGTTTTCACTGGTTTGGTTCTACCAAGTACTTACTGCGAATCGTATATGTAACCACATTATCCAGTATAATAAGGGCATATCTCCTGTGAAAATCTCTTCAAGCACTATCACATCCGTTTGAATATCCATCACCATGACACGCAGTGTTTTTAGCTTCCCTTTGTGAACAGACAAATGAATTGATGATGCATATTACTGGCTTTATTTTCATCGTCGCTATGGAACGGGCGAGTCCGCTTCTGCCGGGTCAGCATGTAAAGTACCTGTAGGTCCTGGACAACGCTTACGTTACGTTGCGGTCTAGATTTTCCACAGCTGACTGCACTCACCGGTATATAGACAGTTGGGCATTGCTTCAAGGCAAAGGTGTCAAGCGCTAAATGCTGGTTCCAGTAGTCGTGGAGAGGTAGTGTTTCCATACCTGTTAGTAGAACCTGTAATTATACTATCGTAGCAGCATTAGCGCAGAATTGAGATCTCTAGTTGTAGGATTTGAACGGCTTTCCAGATGACTAGAAGTAACTTGAAGTTAAAAGTGTTTGCATCCGGTCGGGCAGCATGCACTTTTCCACAATCGAAACAATTTTTACCTCTATTCATGAACCAGTTGTATTGATCACATCTATGTTCACAGGTTTGATTTCGCAACCTACAACACCGATCTTCGTCAATAGCTTTTGTTGAAGTTAACCCGACTGAGTTTGATCTGATCACTACCGTTTATAACTCCAAAGATAAGGCTTCGACGATACTTCTTTTTTTCGCCTTTGAATCTCATATAAATGGTCTAAATAACGTTCTACTGATGAGATGGTTTCTTAAATAGTATTTAGATTGGCGTGGCGAACTCATGTGTGTATACCTTCACGATAAAGACTAGCATAATCACAGCTTCTTCCTAGAACAACATGTTGACTGTCCCCGTTGATGAATTTTCTGCAAATTTTCCGACCGCCCCAATGATAACTGCCCTTGTTTTCCTTGATTAAGGTTGAATATCTCTTCTGATGGTTTTGAGTCAATGTGGGTATCTGTTAGCGGTCGAATATTCGTACTTACATGATAAAAGGGGCGGTCAGCTTGTTGCAACAGAATTGAAGTAGGGATATTGTGCCAGGTTTAGACTTGAAAATTTTCATGAAGGGTCTTCAGAGGTATCCGAGGTAAGCGGGATGAATATATGAATATGTTGACCATTATAGATGATATACAACTAGAGTATATACAAAGGTGGCAGGTGGTTGGAAACTGTAATGCATAGGCCGATTTCTTTTACTGTTCAGTCACAATAGTCATAATTTGAGAACATCACCTCTATATGTTTTATGGGTCTCCACGTCGTAGGATGGTGGCTGTGGTAAGATAATGAGCAAGCAGATAAATGATTTCACCAGTAAAATGATCCCACGATAGGCTTATAGTTGCTTAGTAGATTTAGAACCTAGATCACCAAGAGAATGGGCTGATTTCCAACAACATGCGCTCCAGGAAATGACGCTTGCTAGAGATGCTGCCAGAGAGACAGAAGGTTAAGTAGTTAGGTTCAAGAGCCACAACATTGATCATTGAAAATTTCGCTTCCATTTTTTTTTTGGCAATTTGAGGCACTCACTCGAAATGGGGCCCCATGAAAAGTCGACAGCACATGGAGGGACCTATCCTAGTACGCAGTAAAAAGTTTGCGTACGTCTATAATTGGGAGAAAAAGTGCAGTAATGTTGGCATCTACGCAGATCAATGTAATGTAGATGATGTAGCGACGCTGCCAGCAAACATACCTGGTGTATTAAATCTACGCCACAGCACGTGAAGGAATTACTGGGGAATAACCCGGTTCAATCCTTGCATGTAATTGGCCAGTAGGCAAAGATAAGGTGAAGAAGTTATAAAAGAAGGAATGCTCGTTAAAAGATGGAGAGTTAGTCAGTTACGATTGCAGACAAAAAAAAAGATTACGCACTTTTCTTGAGAGTCTGACACTTCCAGACAAAATACTTGTCAGTCCAGAATTATATTCCTTTTGGAACCGTAAATAACTAGAAAGTGACTATAAAGAAGTATAATTATAATTCAAGCGCCTTCAAGATAGTATGGAGGCTTGTTTTAAAGCAACAACGGTTGTATACCCGACCGTGCCATATACCTGATGATTCTCCTTCATGCGATAAAGTTATAAAAAGTGTATGAGAGGTGCTTATATTTAATTCAAAATGGATCAAAATGGCCTAAACATAAATTTAAGAATAAAAAAAGTGGTTACTGTTATTTTGCAAGAGGCAAATTCAAACATTGTAGCCTTTGGAAGAAAAATTACACATAAATTTTGTGAAAATAAATAAACTATTTTCTCAGCTTTAAACAACAAGGGTTTCGTGGTTTAGTGGTATAATTCCCGCTTAGGGTGCGGGAGGTCCCGGGTTCAATTCCCGGCGAAGCCCATTTTTGCACTTTTTGCTCTTCGTCAAATTTATAATTTGGAGAGCCGAGACAGCAAGCTGCGTCTTTGACGCTGTCAACTTTTGCCAAGGTTCACATTTGCAACATGTCATTTATTTATTAACTGACTTGTCAGAGAGTGTTGAATATAAGTACGGTTTTATAAACACGATCAAAAAAGCTATATTATGAAATCAAACAATAGAGAACCATGCTAACACTGCCTTGATTTAAACAAGGTCACTTCGTGATAAAGGAATTTTTTATGACGATTTTGTATACTGTATTTTACTTGTAACAATAAGCCAACACCTTTCGTAATGGAATTTTTCAATTTACCAGCTCCGCACATCAGATATCGTTTCTCTCTTCCTTTATCAACGGAGGAGGAAATATTGCGCAACATTGTTTGGACCCTAGCCCTTAGACAAGATATCCAAACGCTAAGTCGGAGGAATCGGCTCGGAGTATGTTATGTTTCACTACAGGAAACGTTTGCCGCGATAACAGCTCACACGTATGAACGCTTATTACATTGGCCGCCTTTAACACACAATATACTAGGCTGGCACCAAATCAAAATGGTCTAAAAATGCTTCTCCAAATGTATTCAGAAATGTGCAGCTATTTTAGGAATTCAAGCTGTAAGGGTGAACTAGAGTGGCAAACTATTTACAAAGTGCATATTTTCTTTTTGGGGGTTCTTTTTAAAAAAAGAGTGAAGTGTTTGGCTTCGGGGGCATGTAAAGAGTGGGATAACAGAGTCTATTGGTCAGCGGGGGTCCACTTGTTGAGACGAATGGAGTGAATCTTGATGAAGCCGTCAGCATCCTGAGGATTGTAACCACCATGCTCGTCCATGGAAGATTCCTTTTCGTCATACAACTTGGCACCGTCACCACGAGCAACACGACCTTCAACAATGGTGTTACCCTTGTAGAGCTTCAATTTGACATCACCGTTGACGTTGCGCTGGGTGAATGCGAGGGAGTGAGTCAAGAACTCACGCTCGGGAGAGAAGTATTGACCGTTGTAGAGGATACGACCGAAGGGGAAGGTGATGTTTTGGTCGCGAAGAGCACGGAGCTGACCATCCAAAGTCAAACCTTCCAAATCAATGTGGGCAGCACGGAGAATGGTGCCACCAGGGGTTTCGTAGCAACCACGCGACTTGACGCCAATGAAACGGGACTCGACAATGTCAATACGGCCAATACCGTTGCGACGAGCAACAGTGTTGAGGTAAGTGAAGAGTTCGACGGGCTCAGTGACGGTGGTGTTATCATTGTGGTTGACAACCTTGACAGGAATACCCTTCTCAAAGGTGATGGTGATGCGTTCGGGGGTGTTGGGAGCCTCTTCAGGGTCGACAGTCAACTTCCACATATCCTTGGGAGGGGTGGTGTTAGGGTCCTCGAGGATACCAGCCTCATATGAGATGTGGAACAAGTTTTCGTCAGTGGACCAGGGCTTGGCGGCGGTCTGAACGACGGGGACGCCCTTCTCAGCAGCATAAGCCAAGAGATCACGACGGCCAGCGAAACGCTCAAAGAATTCTGTACGAGATGATTAATAAATAGCACATGACTAACGTTCATACATGACTTGTTAGTACTTACCAGGAATACGCCAGGGAGCAATGACCTTAATATCGTGCTTGAGGGCATAGAAAGCCAACTCGAAACGAACTTGATCGTTACCCTTACCAGTGCATCCGTGGGAGACGAACTGGCAGCCTTCGCGGTCAGCAATCTCAATTTGCTTGCGGGCAATGACAGGGCGAGCGAGAGAAGTACCCAAGAGGTAGTTGGTTTCGTAAACGGCATTGGCTTGGATTGCGGGGAAGATCAGTTCTTCGACGAACTCCTTCTTCAAATCCTAGAATAGCATACAGTGTTAATAAAAAAGCTGCAAAGCAGGTGTATACATGTAATGCCAAATTTTTTTACCTCAATAAAGACCTTGGTGGCACCAATCTTGAGGGCCTTTTCACGAGCGGCTTCAAAGTCTTCTTCTTGACCGACATCAGCAAGGTAAGCCATGACTTCATATCCTTGTTCGATCAACCAGACGAGGATGCAAGAGGTATCCAGACCTCCAGAGTAGGCGAGCAAAACTTTTCCTTTAGGAGCGACCATTATAATAACTTGTGATTTGAGAACAAGAGAGAAAGAATGTCAAACCTTTGTTCAAATTTTTTTGGGTTTTTTATGCCTCTTGCCAATCGCTTTAGCTGACTATGAAATATAGATTTAGCAAGAGACGAAATGAGTCACCTTGTAACATGTTTTCATCACCGCTCGTTTCAGACTGATATGAAGTGGGATATTAGATGATGACGACTCAAAATCAGTGATGTATCTACGATGTAGCGATATGAAATGGAGGATGGTGTAGTGACAATATAGTGACATCGCAAGTACTTGTAGCCTTGATGTCAAGGTCGTTTTTGATTGCAAAAAGGTGGGGGGTGAGGCATTTGCGGTGTCTGAAAGATTTTTTTGCATGGGTCAAAAGCCGAAAAAGTCGGCTCTTTCTTTCATCTCTTTATTCACTCTCATGTTATCCCGGGTGAAGACAGGTAGTATGGCTACCAGAAGCCTCGCCTCAACTGGCCGTTTCTTGTTGAGACCCACCATGGCTCGATCTTTGCCTGCACAACATAAGATCGTTCGGTCCTACAGTCAAGACCAGTCGTCCACAGCTGAAAAGGTACGTTTGAGCAAAGCAGCCGCGGCGAGCAATGGAAACAGTGACTTATAAGGTGATCCTAGGAAACAATTGCGAAGTTATTGTACAACATTGGCTCTCGAAAAGAGGTAGAGCAATACCTCCGCCACTTTTCTTCTGTCGAGTCCCAAAAGTTTGCCGTTATTAAGGTTGGAGGAGCAGTGTTGACGGATGAGCTGGATACTCTGGCATCTGCCTTGACCTTCTTAAACCGAGTTGGTTTATATCCTATTGTATTGCATGGTGCAGGTCCTCAGCTCAACAGACTATTGGAAGATGCAAATGTTGAACCCCAATACAACGAAGGTATTCGTATCACCGACGCAAAGACTCTGGAGATTGCTCGCAAAGTTTTTCAACAGGAAAATCTCAAGCTTGTTGAAGCTTTGGAGCGTCATGGCACTCGCGCAAGACCCATTCCAAGTGGCGTCTTCGTAGCTGATTATCTTGATCGCGAAAAATATGGTTATGTTGGCAAGATCAAATCTGTAAACAAGAGTGGCATAGAATCCGCTATTCGTGCTGGTACGCTGCCTATCTTGACCTCCTTGGCCGAAACTCCTGATGGTCAAATCCTCAATGTCAACGCCGATGTAGCTGCTGCTGAGTTAGCTACGGTTCTTGAACCTCTGAAAATTGTGTTTTTGAACGAGAAGAATGGCTTGTATCACGGCGTTACTGGCAAGAAAATTGATGTGATTAATCTTGATGAGGTAAAGCCCCCTTTTTAGATCCACGTGAAATGACAATGGGAATTGACCATTGGAACTTTTTTTTTTTTTTTTTGGCTTGTAGGAATACGAAGATTTGCTCAAGGAACCCTGGGTCAAGTATGGCACCAAGCTCAAGATCAAGGAATGCAAAGAATTGCTCGATCGTCTTCCTCGTTCTTCATCAGTTGCCATCATTTCCGCGGGTCATTTGCACAAGGAATTGTTCACTGACTCCGGTGCTGGAACCTTGATTCGCCGCGGCCACAAGCTTTTCAAGTATGATGCGCTGGACAAGATCGATCCTGATAAGCTTCGCCATATCCTCGAGGCTGAGGATCCTGCCATCAAATCTGGTCAAACTTCGGTTGCTAGCTACTTGCGTGACTTGCAGCAAAAGAAAGTCAACGTCTACATGGACGAGCCTGGTCAAGTTTTGGCGGTTGTCACCCAGGACCCCACCGTGGCCGATGCTCCTGCTGTATTGGAAAAGTTTGTGACCAACAAAACCGCTGCTTTGAACAACGTACCAGATAATCTCTGGACCAACATCAAAAAGGACCACCCCACGTTGACCTGGGAAATTACCAAAGAAGAGGAGGATGGTAACTTGGACAAGTCATGGCACTTTGAACGGGCAGAGGGTTCGCTGCGCAACCCCCACACTGGCAAGACCTTGTTCTTCTACGGCATCGAAGGTGCTGATAAGGTCAAGAAGACCTTTGATGGATTCAGCGGTCGTCGTCAATTCAGCACCTTTGCTCAACAACGTCGCGGCTACTCAACTCAGACTCGCAAAAATGTCGGTTTGATTGGTGCCCGTGGATATACCGGTCGTGAACTGATCAATCTGATTGACAGCCACCCTCACTTGAACTTAACCCATGTCAGCTCTCGTGAATTGGAAGGAAAGCCTCTCGAAGGCTACAACAAGGAAAAATTGACCTATGTCAACCTTAAGCCCCAAGATCTTAAGGATCACGATGAGGTGGATGCTTGGATTTTGGCTTTGCCAAACGGTGTTTGCCATCCCTTTGTGCACCAAATTGAGCAAGATGTCAAGGATGGAAAGATACAAGACAAGAGTTTGATCGATCTCAGTGCTGATTATCGATTTGAAGAGAGCTGGACTTATGGTCTTCCAGGTGAGTAAAAAAGAAGGAAAGGGCGACATAGCAAATGGAGTCTACAAGCGAGTCCCCTCTCGCATGACATACGCTGTGAACGGTTCCATTCTAACAAACCCATTTTACAGAATTCAACAGAGAAAAGCTTGCAGGAGCAACCCGTATCGCTAACCCTGGATGCTATGCTACTGGTGCTCAAATGTCTATCAAGCCACTGTTGCCCTTCATTCAATCTCCCCCTACTGTTTTCGGTGTCTCTGGATACTCTGGTGCAGGTACCAAGCCCAGCAACAAGAACGATCCCGCATTTTTGAAGGATAATATCATTCCTTACGCACTCACCGGCCACATTCACGAGAGAGAAGTGTCATATCAACTCGGCACACCTATCCACTTTACGCCCCATGTTGCTCCATGGTTCCAAGGCATTGCTTTGACTGTCAACATTCCTCTCAACAAGAGCATGAGCAGCCGTGATGTCAAGGATTTGTTCAGTGAATTTTATCAAAATGAAAAGTTGGTCAAGATTATCGATGGTGAACCACCACTTGTTCGTGACATTGCCGGTAAACACAATGTCAGTATTGGAGGATTTGGTGTCCAAGCTGATGGCAAGCGCGCCGTCATCGTTGCTACCATTGACAATTTGCTCAAGGGTGCTGCTACCCAAGCTTTGCAGGTAAGATCTTGTGAAAAAAAAATAATCATTGTGACTAGTGTGACAAAAAAGAAATAATCTCTGACCCATCTACATTCATAGAACCTAAACCTTTCTCTTGGCTTTGACGAGTACGCAGGTATTCCCAGCCAATAAAATAAGTGTATTGGCTGTTCGTCGTTTTATTCCATAGAGCATATCGTATTGTCTTCATTCATGTACAAAACCCCATATCATCAAGATTCGATATAAAATAAAACTATGGCACCAGGACCCGATATCCAACAGAAGTTAGTACACCAGGATCCCGATAATAAGATAGTGGTATAGCGCCAGGACCCGATATAAAATAAATAGTGCACAAATATGAGAAAAAAGCGAGAAAAAGGAAATGACATAGAACAACTTGGCGGGCGGTGGCTAATAGGGTGGTTGGTTGACGTTGATCCAGCCACAGGTGTAGCATTCGTAAAGCTGCCTAGTGTTACCGCAGGGGATGATAGGTATGAAACAGAATGTAAAGCAGTCGTTAATCTTCTCGTAGTGAACATTGTTGGCAGAGCAACGTGGGCATGTGAAGACTTTCTCTCCCTTGCGACGTTTGAGAGGTTGGACACCGACTGGCGGGGAGATGGGACTGTGTTAAACAGACTTGCGAACTGTGGGATACAACATCGCAAAACTTACATGTGAAGCAGAAGAACATTTGTTTGAATGTGATAGAACTATAGGCCAGAATAAAAGGTGCTGTAGATTAGACTGGAGAACAAGTCTGAATGGAAGGCAAGAATGGAGAGAATTCAAGGAAAGTCTGTGGAAATGACGAAATTAATCAGGTCTCTTTTTCTTTCTTACTATTTTGGGAATGAAGCATGTTATCTCAAAGGCAGTGTCTTCACTTTGTAGAGAAAGGGTTTGTCGTCTATGAACACGGTACGTCTTGTGATAGATAGTGAGAGATTGTCAACTATAATTCACTCACGCACACAAACAGCTTTGTCTTCAAAGCAGATTGAACGTTTTCACACCGAAGCTGACACACTCTTGAATCATGTCATGGATCAAAATCTAGATCTGGCCCGCGATCTCGGTTGCATCATTGGTAAATCACGCAGATAACTGTAAACATCGGAAGCAGCTACAGTCACTAAACTGTAATCTTAATATATTGGCATGATCACTGCGTCAACTCTAACAATAGAGCCACTAACATGTGGATACATGGATGATTTACCGGCCGACTACCGAAAAAGTGCGCAGGTGTTTTGCAAGCAGCGGGACTTAATTCTGGATGATGGTAATAGCATATCGGAGATACTCTTTAGTGAGATGGCAAGGTGGAGTGCACAGCTGCTAAAGTGTAGTACGGTGTATCTGGTAAGCAACACCGCTCCCGTTGTTTCTGGTGATTTCTAGTGCTAATTTTTTTTCTTTCCATTTACTCAGCTGAACGAGCAATATATTATCAAACCTCCGTCTTCCAGTGCTGATTCTTCCTTTCGATGGCATACGGTAAGTTAGTGAACCGTTTAAAATTAGTATGCAGGACCAGGGTTCAAATGGTGATTCTGATGGCATGTGTCGATTTGTATACAAACATAGGATGGAGAGTACCTACCGGCACATGAGCATCATATCAAGAGTGTTGCATGCTGGACAGCGCTAGATGATGTTGATGAGGTTAGTCAGATAATGCAGGACACGTTGAAATACCGAGTATTATACTCATTATCTTTTTCCTTTCACGTCAACAGAACAATGGGGGCTTGACCATTAAACCGCTGGACGGCAGTGGTGAGCACTTGGTGAATGTACCTGCAGGATCAATCGTCTTTCTATCTAACAGGGTAGTTCACAAAAGCACTGCTAACCAAAGTAGACGGTTTCGCCGCGCCTATATGCCTCAGTATTCATCGGAGTCAAGTAGCGTGGGGTACGCTTTTCCTGCGCTAATGGATTAGTTAGCGTCATTAACGTGAATGTTTCTCTCTCAAAAATAAAATTATACGATAATGTTTATTATCAACTTTAATGAAATCTTTCTATGACATAGTGTGTCCGTGAAATAGAGTGTCTCTTTCTAAATATCAGCAACCTTGGTGTATTTTATTCCGGTGAGACGGAGCATTAGCCCACCAAAGCCATAAAGCTTGTCAGTAATATCCATACGTCTATTGAACCACATAATATTCAGCAGATAAATGAACGGAAAAGCGTAGCTATAGTCACCTATCCTAGTCATGGTATCAGAACGTGGCTAGCAAAAGCAAGGAAAACGCGATGGAACCATACAAGGCTGTAGATGTGACCGTCTTTCCTCATCTCCGATCAGTAGCTTGTCTTGCCTTTAAAGCACGAAACTGTCACTTTTTATAGCAAAATCCCTCTCTCCCTCATCCACCATGCCTGCCACGTAAATGCCTCTTTGCTTGTTAAAAATTGGTTTGAAAAGAAAGCATACTCACAATACATTTCTTGTTGTTACAGTAAGAATATCCTTTTGCTCGGTTCCGGCTTCGTTGCCGCCCCAGCTGTCGAATACATCCTTCGACGACCTGAGAACAAGCTCACTATTGGTAAGTGGAAAGACTTTGACTGGTGTGATGGATATGGGTGCAAGGTTATATACTGATGCTTGGAGTATAGCCAGTCGCACCTTGAAGAATGCCCAGGCCTTGTCAGCCAAGTTCCCCGGCACTAAGGCTGTCGAATGCGACATCAACAGCGATCAGGCTATCGCTGACCTCGTCGCCCAACACGATTTGGTCATCAGTTTGATCCCTTACATTTACCACGCTAAGGTTATCAAGGCTGCTGTTCAACACAAGAAGAATGTGGTCACCACTTCTTATGTCTCCCCTGCTATGATGGAATATGATCAAGCGTAAGTTGACAACACGGATATTGTGTGTGTATGGTTCAGACGTCGGGGAAGATTACCGCATATACATTTGTATCCACTGGAAGGGTCTTGTTTCTTTTTCAAGATGCTGTTACTAAAAACTCCCTTACTCTCACAGTGCAAAGGATGCTGGCGTCACTGTCATGAACGAGATTGGTCTCGATCCCGGTATCGATCACTTGTACGCTGTCAAGACCATTGAAGAAGTTCACAATGAAGGAGGAAAGATGCTCGGTTTCCTTTCATACTGCGGTGGTCTTCCTGCTCCCGAGAACTCCAACAACCCTCTTGGTTACAAGTTCTCATGGTCTGCTCGTGGTGTCTTGTTGGCTCTCCGCAACACTGCAAAGTACATTGATGGCGGCAAGAGCGTCACTGTCCCTGGACCTGAGCTCATGAGCTCTGCCAAGCGCATTGAGACTGGTTACCCCGGTTACTCTTTCGTTGGTTACCCCAACCGTGATTCCACCAACTATGGTGAACTTTACCACATTCCCGAAGCTCAGACCGTTCTTCGTGGTACTCTCCGTTACGACGGTTTCCCCGAATTCGTCAAGGCCCTTGTTGATCTTGGTTTCCTCGACGACTCTGAGCAGGCTCACTTGGCTTCCTCTGCCTCTGACATCACCTGGAAGGCTGTAGTTGCTAAGGCTGCTGGATCCAGCGCCAAGGATGATGCTACCCTTGCCAACGACATTGTTGCCAAGGCCAACTTGGCCAACAGCCCTCGCAAGGATGCCATTCTTGAAGGTATGAGATGGATTGGTTTCTTCAGCGAGACCCCTGTCACCCGTCGCGGAAACTTGTTGGATACCTTGTGCGCTACTCTTGAGGAGAAGATGCAATACGAACAAGGCGAACGTGATCTTGTCTTCTTGCAGCACCGTTTCGAAATCGAACTTAAGGACGGTACCCGCCAAGTCAGAACCTCCACCCTTGTCGAGTATGGTGATCCCAACAAGTACACTGCCATGGCCAAGACCGTCGGTGTTCCCTGCGGTATTGCTGTGCAATTGATCTTGGACGGAAAGATCACCAAGACCGGTGTTTTGGCTCCCATGAGCTCTGATATCAACAACCCTATCATGGAACTCTTGGAGAAGGAGAACATTGGTATGGTTGAAGCTATCTTGTAAACAACTGTTTTTGAATGTAAAAAAAGAAAAAAAATGGAAAGCACTCCTAGCATTTGTGATATAATGAGCGCTCAAAATATTAAATAAATCAGAGTATTGTTATAGAATTCATATTGGCGTTTTATTGATTATTGTGCTCATATGGACTTTAAAAAAAAGTATGCATATGAAAATGAAAGAGCCAGGTTATGAAATATGCTAGGAAAACGGACCATTGTCTATCACTGGAGTTTCAGTAACCATAGCACAAATGAGAGCGAAAAGACAGATACTAGTAGTCGGCTACCATGCCTCTAAAACATGGCGTCCACTCCATAGTCTGCGGCGATAGGGACTAGGCTGATACTGTTTGAATTCAATTCGCGTCTAAAGGCCGAGAGATTCTGTGAGAAGCGTTCTCGGTTTCGGGGCATCAAGTTCCATTCGACACCGTTCATAAGCGATTGAATTGACTGGAGGAGTAAAAGGTCAATCAATACATGAAGGTTATGTGCATGTATCATCCAACGTCTGGGGCTAAATCCCTACCATAGATAAAAACTCGCGACGCTCAGGTAGCTGATGGTTGATAACGTTGGAGACATATTCCATCATGTACTAAACAGAAGAGTATTCATTATTAGATGGCACGGCCACTATATACCACACGGCCAGATGCCTTGATACTTACGTCTTTGTGTAGTAACATCAAGCCAAGGAGAGGTCGAGACAGACTCCATTGAACTGGCTTGTCTTCAAAGAGCACAACGTTGAACACCGTGGTGAAGAGGTAAGGAAGGATGTCGGTATATTGCGAAAGGTACAGTACTAGCCAGTGGTTCTTGGGTCGTTTTGAGATTTGCATTTCAGATTGTTGCACCACAAAGGTACAAATATGATCGATGGTTGCGCAAGCCTGAGTGCAAACACCTGGGTCCAAAGATTTGACACCACTACCCACCGCTCGCATCATGTACAAGAAGACATCTGCTTCCATAGTTGGCAGCTGCATCATTTGCTTATCCGTGAACACATCCATAAATCCAAAGAACGCCTTGGTTAGCTTGGGAAATGCCTACAGGTTTTGAAGGAGTTAAGCATACTAATGCTATCATGCAAAGCGCGGAGCATTTCATCGATTCCAATCGACATACCATCATATCATCCAAAGGGGTGTCAAGCGTCATCTGGAACACAGCATTCAGAGCATTTTCCAATGCCTTATCTTGGTAAAGTGCAAACACATCAAACGGCACATATTTGCCCGAGTTACTCCTCGTCATAATTTCAAAGCACGTTGCCACGCCTTTGTATCTAATAGGAAAAAGTGTCAGGTCATGGAGAAAATTGATCACCCTGAGGTCATCCCTCTTTCGCAAACAGCGGCCACTTACTTGTAGGTATATTTTTGGGAGGGATCTTGGATCGCCATCTTTACTATGCTCTGAGCTAAATTACGTACAGAAATTAGCCGCCTACCAAGAATGGTTGCTAGAGTGCATGGTGACTTACCATAGGTCATCAAAACTTTACTGGTCTCTCGAAAGATGAGAATGCCGTCAGCAGATGAACGATCAAACGTAAGCCTTTGACTTCGATTAATCACAAATTCAGAGTAAAACTTGAGTAGCGTTGTAGATAGCACATCGGCGCCCCAGGCCTCTAAGCCTTTCAAGACAACTTGGGTATAGTCGGGATAAAACCATTCAAAGAAAAGCATAAAGTTTGCGCGATTTTGAATTGGTGCGATAAAGCCTTGAAGATCTTTGAACAATCCCTGCGCCGCCGTCTGTAATAATCAGTGGCATTAGAACTTTTATTCTTCATCCACCTCCCTCTCAAAAAAACTCACCTTGACTGACTCTTGTTGAAAGTCCCCAACACTATTAAGAGATAATAAATTTTCTAATTGGATCTGGAACGGTTTCATAAAGTCCAGGTATTGTTTGATAGAGCAATCCTCGGCAAAGAGGATCTTTGCTAATGCATTGTAGTAAAGAGCGCGGTTCGCTTTACCACCTGGACCTTTCAAGAATGCAAATTGATCCGAGCTATGGTTCAACATGATCATTCGGACGCTATCCAATTTCCGCATATGCTTTGCACTGCTGTAACTGTGGACATGCACGAAACAGTTTCAGTCATGATAGCGACTAAGTCATGACTATGAAAGGCACTTACCCTGATGAAAGATCGTGGAATAGTTTCAATGCATGCCAGACAACACGATTATCCGTCGTCCAAAATTGTAAAATGCTAACACTAAGGGAAAGAACATGTTACTTGGGAGTATTACTGGGCTAAAAAGGAAAGAGATCCAAAAGCTTACATTTTTTGGGTGACCAAATCCAGCATCCCTACTTGATCTCCAATGCCAAATGTTTTGTTCAAGTTGGTATATACCTGCATTTGGATCATGATGAGCAATCATCCTTGTAAAAAGTGCTAGACGATATGACTTACCGCTACACGAGAACTAGGTTCACCAATATAAGCTTTCTTGAATTGCTGAAGGAAGTAAACGAAAGCGCAATCTAGCTTTTGATGAGCTAATATACCACCATGCTGGCTTTGAAGAAGTTCATTGACATTGATGAGTTGAACCACTTTGGTGGTCAAAAGGCCATCAATTTCGTCAAGTTCATCGGAACTGAGATATGTCTAAACCGGCTCATTAGTATGGAAGTCACAAATTCACCACATAGCGAAGAATTGACACATACTGTTCTGGCACTAAGGAAGCTACCAATGATATAAACTAGCCAAGCAAACTTTGTCTGGGTAACTAGAATAGCCTGCTTCAACTCTTCTGTATGTGCGCCTCCACTATTGATTCGACTGACAAGATCCTACGATGTACAAAAGGCGTATAAATAAATAATCACCTTCACCACCAGGTCAAGTCCACGCTTCGACCCTGCATGTGCACTTTAATAAACACATACCTCAAAGTTGGCTGCAATAGGCTCAAATATGGAAATCACGGTTGAAGCACTTTCTTGATATTTACATCTTGCAATATTGGCCAGCATATCCAGGTTTTCCATCAAAGCGTCTTCGTTATCCAGAGGGTCTGTTGAGGAATCCATGTATTAGCCAAAACCGTCTTAACGCACAGCTACACAAATATCAATATGCTACCGTACCATCCAGCATCTCTTCCAAAGTGAGCTCAACCGAATCGATTCTGGATGATATGAACGACCTCGTGAGCTAAAGTGTATCGGTCAGTTAGTGTATGTCATGAAATATAAGCGAGCTCCACTCCATTCAAATCTAAAAATCAGGTACCTCTATGGTCAAAGCTTCAATCTTTCCTAGAGCTGTCGACGTTCGAGTGTATGACAAGCTTTGAATGATCTTTGACCAAAACGATAATAGGTATGTGACGCTGTTTGGAGCATACTATAGAGCATGGCAATGGTGAGATCATTGAAAGCAGGCTGGTGTACCATGCGCACCGCAGAATGTAACATACCTGCCACGCCTGGAAGGCTTTGATGGTAAAATCCGCTACCAAGGTAATCCATTCCTCATACAGATCCTTTTCAGTTATCTCGTTCAATTGATACGTAGCTCTAAACCTTGCAAGCATGCGACAAAAGTGATGGTGATTGGATTCCTCGCTCAGTCCAGCAGAGCTCACCAAGATATCGCGTGTTCCCTGCATGATCCGCAAAATCACTTTATGACGTTCTTCTTCACTATAGATAGAGCGTCGTATGGTTGCGATTTGAGCTAGACATTCCATAGCTTGTGAAGAGTGTGGCGTAGGGAACGTATTGTAAGCAGAAAACATGTTGTGTATAAAGCTTTCATCCTCAATCAAACTTTTCCAGGATGTGGGTATCTTTCAGATGATATTTGAGTATGTGTAACAGACACACCATAAACTGCAGAAGCTGTTTTACCTGAATGGTGCCAGAGTCCTCGCCAGACTCATCAGGGGTTGTGCCGATGAAATCAAATGCCATACATTTTGATATGAGTTTCAGCACTGCATCACATAGTCGGTCTTGTTGGTCTGGTGATCAAGGGGAGTCAATAGCCAAATAAGAATGAGGATGTTTGTAAAAAAACGTACGTACCGTTATCTAGAGACATTGCGTTCTGTAACAACTCTTGCAAGATATTGTTTGCGCTTTCAAAGATCAAAAACAACTGGTCGTCTCTGAATGCCACCGCTAGAATTGTATGTCGATAAACGAAAGTTTAGATGGATATTACGACTGGACGAGACCACAGTTTGTAAACATCATGGGGTCAAAGGATATGAAAAGCTTACCTGTTTTCCTATGCCTGGCAAGATTTCGAGCGGGAATTGGAAGGTTAATGTCTTGCACCAGGATGGTCAGCAGCTGTAGACCAACAATGCGATGGTCAATAGATGCCTGGAGAAAAAGTATAAAGGGTGATGAGAATGATATGTCTATCAGAGTGTTGTGGCTAGGTGAAGCAAATTACCTGCAGAAATTGGTTCAAATCTCGATGTACGGTCTTGAATTCGTCAAGGTCAAACCATCCTAATTTTGTCAGCATAGTAAAGACTTGGGCCAGCTGAACAATGACGAATGGCTGTAGATTAGGATGCAGATATAGATATTCGAGTACGAAGTTTCCTAAAAACAAAGTTTAGAACAGACAGACCGACATAGTCAACGAGTTGAGACGCATACTTGTCTGTATCTTCGCATCCTGGCTGAATACTGGAAATTGATCTGTTATCAGGGCCTTAAGGCGGGTGGAGGCAAACATTTGAACGTAAGGGTTCGGTGAGTTCTTCAACAATAGTGTCAGAGCGTAGGCAGAGTCTTGAGGAGAGGAGATGTCGTAAGTGTAAGATGAGTCCAAGCTAGGACGTCTTCCAGCTACCCCTGATCCCGCAGCATCAGCAAAAGTCGGAAATGCATGCTCTAAAATGTGTTCGGCTCGTTCGCGATCTTGATGTGAAGAGGCTCCATAGAGCGTCTCGCATAGATTAGTGTAATATACAATACGCTGTTGATCGTCTTGGGACATTACGAAAATTACAAGATGAACAAGCAAGTATGAAATACTGGGATTGAAACAATTGGTTATTGAAAACTAGCCATTTAGCTGACATATTTTATTCAAAACGACAACATATGGTCTCGGCGCGTTTAACCAAGTCTGCATCAGGATTATCCTTCATCCATGACTTCAATAAAGGAAGGGATTCTGCAAATGTCGATCGATGTTGCTCGGTTATATCTACGTGAAATGAAATTGGAGTTTTTTTCCCCAGTTGGCACACAATAAGTTAAAACCACCATCTTACGAATATCGTACACATCTCTGGTTTTTCACACTGCCTACCTTGGTTGCTAAGGTTATCAATTGCTCTAACCACATGTCTCTGAACATCCGGTGTCACGATGGCCGATTGTCCTATGGCTAGCAGAGTAGGTATCACATTATAGGTCACGTTCTTTTTCTTGTTTGTCTGATGCAGCATACTCTTGCGATTGGTGTCTGTGCAATGACAGGTTTCAATAGATGTTCAAAATACGATTCATGGTCGACAATGGCTCACCATAAAGTGCAAAGTTAGCAAAGCATCGCGCTATATGGCGATGGATTTCGGTGTTACTGGAATAGTGAGCGGCTGTCGCACAAAGGTTTTGGAGGAGTTGTGGTTGGGTCATAAGTCTCTGCTGTGACTCGCCTGTCAAATCCACCCACACTGGTTAATATCTTGGGTCTGCAAACACAGCCACTTGTGCTATCCCTTTTTTTTTTTGGTTTTTGTACTCACCATTCGTAGCAAAGTTGGCAATAGCACAGCATAGGTTGGCCACCATAGACATTTCTAGATTCGAGGTTTGGTCAGAGTTGGTTTCGTCCGACGACGCCTTGTCCGCCACATTGTTTGTGTCCTGATCCGCCGCCGTAACTTTCAACTTTTGCACCAGTATTTTGGCACCTTTTCCCTGCAGCAATTGTGATTTGTATTTATCTGCAGATGATTTGCGGATTGGGCGTTTAGTAAATCGGTTGTATTGCCTAGCTCAGTGGCCATAGCTTACCATTTCGTAATGAGAGGTATGCAATAGCTTTAGCAATGTACTTGGTGACTAGCGAATTGTTGCTCTCCAATAAACTCGTTAATTGGTCTGGGTTGTTTATCACCTCAAAAATAGCAGGCTGATTGGACACTGGTAGTAGAGAAATGAAACTCCCTTTTAAAAAAAAAATTGCCATAGTGAAAAAACAGGGCTCGTCAGATGATGCCTTACCCGTAGCACAGATAGCCGAAATGCCTTTAGCAGCCACACTCTGTATCATTTGTTCTCTATCCAGCAAAGCCTGCATATCGATTGGCTTCTCACTATTTTCGGTGTCGTCAGTGAGTGGGGTATAATGGAAATCCGCCAGCTGTAAAAGGGTGATGAATGCTCCGTCGCTGCGAATTTCTTGTGAAGTCAACATGGCTGAGGACAGAAAATAATTGAGTGGTGGCGTTCACATGGACCAATTACGCATTTCATAAACTTTACCGGCACGACCAAGTTGAAAAATGACATGGCTGCAATTCAGTAGTACCTCCAATCGGACATCTTCCCTGATGATTGGAGACGATACTTTATCCGCTTCTTTACTGTCAAGAGGCATGGGTTTACTCAAGTATAAGGCCATTAACTGGATCAGGGGTCGCAAGGCACTTTTAGTAATGATGACGGGTCGAATGGATTCTGTATGAATACAGATGTTAGGTGATGCATGTATGCAAAATGAGAAGAGTCAGGATCCTGTTAACATACCTTTCTCAGAAAGAATGGCTAAAGCCGATGTGGCAAAGAAATGCAATTCACTATCCCGCTGAGATCGACACAGCCATATTAATGCATCAACACCTCCATTTTGTACAAGTTTGGCCAGATCTTGGTCTGAAAAAAGTTAGGAAGGGTAAATATACAAATAACACAAATGAGAGTACTCCAAGAGCGCCTAGAATTTCCCCAAATTACCATTGTCTCTCTCTACGACTTCCAAAAGACCTCTTGCTCCATGAATCTGTGCGCACGGACATTACACGTGGTCAAACGATGACAAAGTGATGATACCAGGCTGTTCATAACCCTTACCTGCGTGGTTGACCCATGATCCTCATCAATAATGTAGGTGACTAGATAAGCAACTTCCAGGCACTGATTGCATACACGAACAGGTCGGGTTCCGTACCCCAACTGCGGAAGTGGAATACTCCGACTGGAGCAATCATGGCAGAAGATGTTACCACTGAACAAAAGATATTTAGTCAACCACATCAGTGTGTCGTTTCGAATAAAAGCTGTCTGAATTACCATTGTCTACAGTGATGCTAAAAAAGAAAGATATTGATATGGAAAAGGAAATATAGCTTCAGCGTACACATATATCCCTATATACCGACTTTGGAAAGGAACGTACCCTTCTTCGCAGTGGTCCAAAAGCATTGTTACAGGAGTGGCAATGCGTTTGGTCCAAGTCATTAACCCAAAAGGGGCGTGGGATTAAGAACGTATGCATGTCATTTTCCATCGATGGAGTTGTAATGTAGTCAGGGCAAGAGAGCAAAAGACGGTATCGGAGACCCTGGGGTTGAGATAATGTGCACTGCATAACCCAAAATCGGGAAACGTCACGTGTGAAATTGAATTCACTCATTGAATTATGATGTCACGCTTGGAGGGTGGGGTGGCCCATCTATCAAAGAAAAATAGGGTCGTTCACTTGTTTTCTTGTCATTGCAGTCAGTCATGCTTCGCAACATTGTTAGAAAATACACAACCGCTGTTACGGCCAACCCAACGGTGAAGCCTCTCGCTCGCCACGCCGAACAAGCTTCTAACCGAGCTGCAACCTGGGCTCGATCGCAACAACCCAAGGCCGATGCCTTTGTTGGCCCCAAGTTCGAGCAACGAAACCTGTCAAAGCAACCTAACCCCATGGCTGCCATCGAGCTCATCAGCGAAGAGCCCATTCACTACGTCACTGAACGCATTGCTGTCTGCAACGGCGGAGGTGGTGCATTGGGTCATCCAAAGATTTACATCAACCTCGACAAGGCTGGATCCCACCCTTGCGGTTACTGTATGCAATTATCTCTTACTTGATATGGTGCAAATCCTCTACTTTTTTGCTAACCTTGCTTTTTATTTCCAGGCGGTATTCGATTTGAACGTGAGGGCGGCCATCACCATTAAGTTAGACTAGAGCCTCTCTCATATCACCTACATTTAAACATCAAACTGCTTTTTTATCGCCAAACACAAAAGATGTGATATCCCAACAATTGTTACGCTTTTGTATCTTATTCGTGCAATTCTTTTGTTTTCATCCAATGTAGCTATTACCACGTAGACGAAACCAAATGATGCAAAAAAAAATGAAGTACCAAAAAAAATCAATATGTCCACCCATAGGCTCGAGCTTGAAATATGAAATAGCAATGGAAACATTTAGGTAGTGGAGGAGAAGGATATGAAACCCGGTTAAGGCAGTTTAAGTTTGCGGAAAAGCGCCATCTGGAGTGCAGATACCTTTTTTTTTATTTCTCTATTGATCTCATTGTTCAGAGAAAATAATGGTGATTGGCTCTACAGATATTGTAAATTCATGAGAACGTTGGTGACTTTGTCAATGCCGGATGAATTCGCTGGATATGTCGCAGCTGGATTGGCGGGATATGCCTTCAAATCGAGCGCGCCAAAGTCTTCATCGCGCACCAACGTCTGCTGCTCCGAGATAGTCATGCGCAGGAACAAGTGAAGGATATCTCCATTAAGTGTATGGAC
This sequence comes from Umbelopsis vinacea, assembly GCA_016758895.1. Classification (NCBI taxonomy): domain Eukaryota; kingdom Fungi; phylum Mucoromycota; class Umbelopsidomycetes; order Umbelopsidales; family Umbelopsidaceae; genus Umbelopsis; species Umbelopsis vinacea. Next base: position 359,777 of record JAEPRA010000003.1, on the reverse strand, counting down.
GGTTTCATTAGGCGAATAGATAGTACTCAGCGTTCGCGCACAATTCTGTTGTCGGATCCTCGATTCAATGGTTCGAAGAAATTCGTATGTCTCTAAAGTAATGCGTCGCACTACTATAACACTGCCACTAAGCGTACATGCCAAAATAGGCTTCCTCACTGAGCCGGTATCGTCCCAAGGCAAGGTATGATCGTTAGGCAGGCGGTCCATGAGGGAGAGTGCACCAGTTTGAACTCCAAGCGCAACATCAGGCATATGAAAACCAAACGCTTGTGACAGGGACCGAGAGGCAGGCTTATTGGTGTCTTCCATCAATCCAAAAACACCTCCATACCGTTCTGTGCCGATGACAAGACCAATATGAGGCATGACAGCGCCGCTAACGGTTCGCATCAGCATGTCGCTTTTGAGAAACAAAAGTTTCCGATTACCCGGATCGTAGCGATAAAAGGACATGGAATCCATCTGAGTGCCGACGCAGATTCGCTCTTGCGCCACTTGTATAAGTGTAATAGGACTGCGTGCTGGTTCTTGAGCCACCATTTCAAGCCTGATCAAGTGTATAGAAAACAGAGCTATAAGTATAGGTGATAGCAAGCTTTCATAGAAAATAAGCTTTAGACGTACCTTCCGGTGGAGATATCCAATTGGTGCAGATGCAAGGTACGTCCTGTTGAAAACAATAAGCTAGAGGACGGATGAGTAAAAGCGATCAATTGACTTTGTCTATGATACGTTACTTACCCATGGGGATGAGGACAAATGGCAAGCACGCCGGCAGGCAAGGCATCTTCATGCCAAACCTGACTAAGACAGTATTGCATTTCACGCTTGCGACGTTTCAATCTATAAAGGAGTAATCGGCCACTTTCAACGGGTGTTCGCCTAGCATTATGCTCGTGTCTCGTTCCACTGTGTACAGCCACGCCAACACAAATATAGCGGTAGGTCTTGGTTTGATGCTGAATGCTCCATCCTGTGTTGCATAGATGAGGAAAAAGAAAAAATATAGGTTTAACACATGCACCTCGATGACCTACCAGCCATGGAACATATGATTTCATGTTCAGCCATCTTGATTGTCGCTACAATTTTGCCCTCATGAATCACGTTAAGACCATCTTGCCGACCAGAGTTCGTAACACCACTATAAGCGACAATAAGACAATTCGTAGGTCTGTCATGAAGCACCCTTCGCGATGTCTAGAGTGCATGGGGTGAGAGAGTGTCTAATGAATTTAGAGAAGGTGAATATTCAACATACCTCTCCTATATGTATAGTTCGCATATTGATGTCTTCTCTTGGATCCAAGCAAATCATACACAGTTTTTGATCGATCACAGCTGCATAGTTTTGGTACCCGTCCTCAGATGGTAGAGATGTGATCGCAGCCACGTAGTCTGATTCCAAGATACAAAGGGGCTTAATCACTATACGCTTGTTACGTTGTTCGACATACCACGCATGGTCTGATATTGCTATGCAAGAGTGCTTATTCTGCGACACCAGTTTGACAGGCAACGAACCAAGCGGACGCTGAGATGCATTGCGAAGCTGTACGGTGCCATCTAGTCAGATAATGTACGTGATCATCACATTAGCATGTAGAAAAATATCATTTCTTCCCACACCATAAAACATACCTATCATAGAGTCCAGCTGATATGATATTAAAGTGCCATCTCGAAGGCCAACGACCAGAAAGCGGCTCGATTGGTATTCTAAGAACGCACAGGACTCGGGTATATTAATGCCAGCAGTCGACACATCCACAAGAAGTTCTTCGTGAATGCATGTCAGATCCTCAGTATTGTAAACACATATAGAAGGTCGGTGAGTTCCAACAATTAGGTAATTTTGTTCGTGTGACACGGAGATGATGGTCATGAAGGAAATCTCTTGGTTTACTACCACGACGTCTGACTTTTCCAGTGACTCAGCGCCAATGTAGAATTTGTTTAGACTCCATTGGCCATCCATAGAAGAAGTGCAAATAATAAGCATAGCATCCTCCATGGCAACATGGGAGATTTTCGAAGAGTTGAAGGATTGGATGGAATCTAGAGCAACTGAAAGTGGATTGAGTAACTCCCGGTGTTAGGCTATCATTACCATTACTGAAGCGCAAGCTTTACCAGTCGTAAGTGATCCTTTCGAGGTATTGTACAAATTGACTTGTGTCTCTAAAACTTGAACGAGGACTCGAGGTGGGCCACCACAGTAGCCTGAAAAAACAGTAGGCTTATCACAGACCAGTCCGCACGTTTCAGACACATCTTGTATTTCCTGGTCAACATCTGTGGGTCAAACGTTTGAGCTCAGATTCGTTTTGGAAAGCTTTAACTGTAAGCATTGATACGACGACTAATGAAACTTACTGGATAAGACTCTCGTTTCCAGAGCAAACGAAACAACAATGTAAAAAGAATCCTTGTTCTTTTCATCATACGGTAAGTACCATATCCCGGTAACACTAGTCATGATCAAAGGCGAAAAACGTAAGCTAAAATGGGTGTATTTGACGTAAAGCTTTGGTTTACATACCCATTCCACTCAGGATCAGGCGGCGAAATGGAAAGCATTTCTACGCCAACACCAGAGCGAATTTCCCTCACACTTCCATATCGGTCCTGACCAGTGCATACATAGAGGACATCAAGCGAAGAGAGGGGGTCACGGGAAATATGGGCATCAATGAGAGGGGCTCGGTTCTCAAGGCTTTGAAGCACAGATATATCGGGAACACTTTGTTCAACGTCGATCTGCAATGGCAGCTTATTGAATGCTAGTTGAAAGGATTACCAAAAGAAAACTGCCGTATATCTTACCGTGATTACTTCATGATCAGCGCCTTCTCCAGCATACACAATTACATCTTTATGGCCACTATCGTGATAAGCCGGCCCAAGATATTGCATAGCTACGCCAACACTATTCCTTTGTCCAACAAACCGCCACTCCAAAGACTTTATGTCTAACGCATAAAAGTCGCCACTTGACGTACCGAGGTATAAAATAGAAGGTGAAGGTGGTTTAGGTGCAGCATAGGCAGTAAATATGACAACTTATGGCTTCTGTTTAGTGGATGATGGAGCAGTCTATAAAAAAAGCATTTTAAAAATTCACCTTCTCCATCAGCGTTTGTGGGTAAGTTGGACGTAGGGTGGAGCACGTTTCCAGAGTACACGTCTTCAATAGTTAAATAGCTAGCATACAATTCCTAAGATGTAGATCAACGTGAGCCTACAATGAACGCTATGAAAGATCAGGGAATCAATAAAGCTTACGGTGATTAAGATAAACGTTTCCAGTGTGTCGTAAATGGGTATCAACAGAAGTGGAAGAGGGCCAACTACAATGTATGGATTTAAAAAAGTATACTGTTAGATTGAAGCTTTAGCTTATTTAGAAAAGCTGAAGCTCATGCAATACCACGCTCTAACGGTAGTCGTCCACATCGTTCAATCGTCATGTTATCCTGATCAGACGTGTCAATGGCATACACCACGAGCCGACAAACCATTTCCACATCGCTGATACCAATGTTATAATTTAAATTTAAAATTTGCATGGGTGATAAAAGGCAAGATGGAACGGACTCAACTTGTAAATAGTGGCAATCAGATACATCTTGTGCTGTTCATTTGTCTGCAGAAACTCCATTTGGTATATGATGCCTTGTTCTTGTATAGAAAGCATCTGTATTTCCAAGGAAGTTAGCAAGTTGTCCCGAGAACCCATCCATCATTGAATTAGATGCGACATACCGATTGAATTGGCCTAAAGCTATCGCGGGATACGGATTGATTGATGATGAACACGTCAATGCTATCCTGATATGCAGACACAGCAATGGCCCTGGATCTACAGTGAACGTTGAGATATCATGCTAACATTAGACCAACCATATCCAGCAATCTGTACGTACTGTGGATCCACCGCCATTCTCCTCCCCACTTTTGTATAATCGTCTCCAGGTGAGGTTAACGGCACTTCAGCGATCAGTTCAAACCTTCCATTGTCTACCAAATCACCATCAGGAGGAACAATAAGCGCAAGAAATACCAGACTGCCTTGATCGGAGGTAGCGACCAATACGTCATCCGATACTATACGAGCATGATTGATCGGCGAGCAGGTGTAGAGCTGCTGTGATGGTTGGTTCGATGTGCACTGCGGTTGAAGGTCGGATGTCCAGTTGCATAGTAGCTTGGCGATATGACTAATGGTACCGGGAACAGGCTGTTCGAATAAAGGTTCAAGCGGACCGTCTGCTACAATACGTAATAGCTGCAGCCAAGCACCCTAAGTATGGTTTTACAAGGTATGAGAGAAGGTGTGGTGCAATTCAGCACATATGGTGAAGACGAGGCTATATTACCTTTGCGAAAACAAGATAGTCCTGCGAATCATTCCATAGCTTTGCATATATTATATGTTGAATGGCAGTAGGCCGAATGGCAGTCAATTGGTGGGCATGGTAAGTGGGCATGGAAATGATCAACTCTGCACTGAGACAACCAACCCGCCCAACATTTTATGCGGTAGCGCATTGGGTGTAAAAATTACGCTTGTATTTTTTTTCTTTATTGCTTTCGTGATTGACCACAACACGCAAATCGATCATACAAAAAAAAAAGTTATATTTTTCAATGAATAGGGATTTTATAAAGTGTTGGAGGGCAGGTGAGTAAAATTGGTAAAAGTGTGTGGGGTAGTTGTGGATTTTTTTTCTCCTTCTGGGCGCGTCTACAATTCATCCTTGACGTGTTCTTCAGACTCTGGCTCATCTTCAGCCTCTAAGGTGATATCCTCCTCATCATCAAGATCAATTTCTTCAGGAGTAACTTCGTTTTCACTGGCAGTTTCTGCTTCGGCAGCAGCCTTCTCTTCAGCTTCCTTGCGTTCAACTTCGTCGAGTGCTTCCTTTGATTCCTTCTCCTTCTTAGCCAATTCCAAAGCTTCTTCGCGCTGTTCGGCAGCAACCTTAAGGTCATCAGTGATCAAGATATCATCAAAGATAGTGCCAGACTTGACCTGCCAGAGGTCGAAACCGGCGTGGCCGAAGTCATATGCGTAGATCTCGTTGTCAACCTTGTACTCAGGGTTGTCGATTTCAGGATGGACCCAAGGACCTTGATAGTCAGGGTTGGCAATACGCTTAGGAGCCCACTTGCCTTGGAAATCAGGGTTGGCGATGGAGGGAGCTTCCCAGTCACCATCCATCTCATCGTCCCAGTCTTCGGGCTTTTCGGCCTCTGCAGATACCAAAAGGATTAGTCAAGGTTACTCCCGTAAATTTGATGTGATCGTCTTACGGTTACTTACCAGGGTCAGGGATGAATTCAGGGATATCATCGTAGTTGGCAGGCTTGATGTCTTCGGGATCATCGATCTCGGCTTCATCAACCCAGTCAGCAGGCTTCTTAGCATCAGGGTCAGGAATGGTCTTGGGGGCAAGGAAGTCCCAGTCCTCAAGAAGGGATCCAGCAGCCTTCTCCTCACCGTCAACCAAGACTTGGTAGGTCTGATCGGGCTTGACGATAAGAGTATAAGTGTGGGTGAAAACATCATTGGGAGCAGAGACGCTCTTCTTGAGATCGTGGTTCTTGCCGTTGTAGTTGAAAATGGCGTGAACCATGGACTTGGAGCCGCAGATATCAGGCTGTGATAGGCCAAAAAAAAAAAAGGAGAAAGCGTCAGTAAGAATAGCAGTACAAAAAAGGAGCCGAGGGGGTCGCGCACTTACACCAAACATGATGTTATATTCGCTGTCGCCAGTGAAGTTAAGAGGATCCAATTCCTTGAAGAGCTATAATGCAAGTAGGAGTATTAGACAACGCATGACAAACCAGCACCGATTCATCTATAATTTCCCGTTCCCCTTACCTTCAAGTAACCACCACCACAGTCGATGCTCTGCTCGTTCTTGACAGAGTATTGGATAACCAAATCCTTGCCCTTGTTAGAGAAAGGAGTGATGGGAGCAGAGACGGCATAGAAGCGGTAGTCCTCAGCAGTTTGGAGACCAACGCTCTTGTTCTCGTCAGCAAAGAATTTACCAGCAGTAAGCTTGAGGGCACCAAGATCGTCCTTGTGTGTGGAGGGCGTCCAGCGCTCCGTCCAGGCGTCTCCATCGGCAAAGGTTTCGTGCATGAAGATCTCGGCGGTGGCAACGGCGGCCAAACCCAAGACAGAGGCAATAGTGTAAATCTTCATCAGATTAGTTGTGTGAGAGAGAGAAAGACAAAGAAGACTCGCAGGCTAAGGCGAGCTTTAAAACTAGCAGCTGCCAATTATATACTTGTACGCCTAGCAGAGCCAATTTACACGTTCCAATTCAACTAAGCCGTGTGACGTGTCAATCCACCAAGCGATGGCAATTGCTCATTGGCTGAAAATAGAGTTCCCCTTGCCCACGTTGGATGCTTGGCCAGTAGAATCATTGGTTAAAAGTGGAAGTTCATTAATGAACTGTCGGAATACCGATTACTGATTATATTACATGGATATTGCTCAAGCAGATCAGAATTGGTTCGCCATGTAGAGTCTACTGCGTAGAGTAGTCATCCAGGGCCCACCTGGTACCTGTCGTACACGCTTATTTTTGAGTGTGAGACCCATAAGTCACGTGTAAAATATCTCACGTGATTTGTTCTATTGTTTTTCCGAGTCCGCAAAGAAATTGAGCAAACTGACTCGGCTGTCATTTTGGATCAGCGACAAAGCACCAGGGCTTGGGCTCTTTTTTTTTTTTTTTTTTTTTTTTTTTTGAAACTCGTCACATCACAGCAAAAACTCACAAGACAAAGTCAGTTAGAGGATTCCAACTTGCCTCCTCCATTGTAAACTTTCTTGTTACCCGTCATTGGCTTTCCTTTCCGTTGGGCCCTTTGTAACAGCATTCTCCCGGACAGCACCAACAGCTACTTGGATTATAATCAACTGAATCTCACCGGGCCATCGTTCTCCTTCCCTACATTCGTTTCGTCTTTTTTTTTTTTTTTTCCTTTTGTTCCATATCTTGTCTTACCTCTTTCCCAATGGCTGCTGCAGCGATTCGCCCATCTGCCAAAAAAGTGGAAAAGCCGCGCACTAAGCAAGTTACCCCGCCATCATCTTTAAAAGAATTCATCGTTGCTCATGAAATCGGTAAGTTGATCCGGCGGGGTTTACCAATGGGGTGGACAGTAGTATTTACACATTCTGGCTATTAGATATTCCTGGGGCTATTCTGTTATGTGCGCTAGTAGGATCAGCAGCTGGCTCACCACTCGCACGCAAGATGGTTCAATTGTCATACGAAACGCAACCTGGATCGAATTTATATGATAAAGGAATGGACGACGCGTATCTTGTTGCCTTTTGGGTGTTGGCCTTCACGTTTCTGCGTGCCTTCATTATGAAGTATGTATTTACACCATTTGCAAAAGCCTATGGTGCCGACAATCCAGCGAAACAACTGCGGTTTGCAGAGCAAGGATGGACATTCACGTACTCGTCCACTTTCTGGTCCCTTGGCATGGTAAGGTTGAATTGGACCTAATACTTGTCCAATCGTATGACATCTAAATCATCTGGTTTATAGTACATTATGTATCGTAGTCCGCACTGGTTTAACCCCGCACAATTTTGGATTGACTATCCTCATATCTTGATCAATGGAAGGATGAAGTGGTACTATCTGGTGCAGCTAGGCTTTTGGATTCAGCAAGTTTATGTGCTGAATATCGAAAAGCGTCGCAAAGACCATTACGCCATGTTCACCCATCATATTATCACCATTATCTTGATTACATCTAGTTACTGTGTTAATTTTACGCGTATTGGTAATGCCGTTTTATGCTGTATGGATCTTGCTGATATCCTTCTGTCGGTAAGTAGATGAAAGAATTCAGAAGCGAGAGGTATTTCGTCCTTGTTCACGTTTCGTTTACATTAGTTGGCCAAAATCCTCAACTATCTAAATCTTCGCACCATTTGCGATATTACATTCGGTCTTTTCGCTCTTGGTTGGTTGGTGACGAGGCACGGCTTTTTCACCATGATTATATGGTCAACTGCATGTAAGTGTTATTGCCTAGCTTTTTTTTTATTTTCCGGGATCATCATGCGCATTGCAATTCATGCATGGACCTTATGCACCCCAATCATTCTAATGCATTGCTTTGTTGTTCAATACAGTCGATCCTCACAAGTACATGGACATGAAGTGGGAACCTGAGAATGGAAAGTATTTCACACCCTTCACACAAAAGATATACCTGGGACTATTTTTATTGCTCAATATGATCATGCTCTTCTGGTTCGCTATGATCTTAAAAGTCATTGTCAAGGTTCTTACGGGTGACAGTGCAACTGACACGCGTAGTGACTCTGAAGAGTAAGTCACTGTTTACATCTCTCCCCCACCGTACCCAATTTTTACTAAACTTTCCATCTATAGCAGCGACGATGAAGATAAGCGAAAATAATGGAGATCCTTCTTTAGAATTTCAATCTTATTTTACAAAAAAAAGAATAACATGTACAATAACAACACCTGGTTTTATTGGCCTTTATATAACATATATTTGCCTGCTGTATGTATCAATTGCATAGCTTTGAGGACCTTCGTCGTCGCAACACCATCGGGGGTTAATGCGTTTAAAACCCCTGTACATCAGTGCACAAGACTTTTGGTGGTGGACATGCCATGTGACCTGAACAGGATGGTGGAGTGGTTGCCCTGATGTACCTTGGATGATCTGCTTGCTACAGTGCTGCCCACTATTTAGTGACGGTGCACCAAAATAGTTATTTATAAGAAGCCACGCCATGTAATGAAAGAATGACTTTGATGATCGTAGACTGATTTGACAAGTGGAGGTAAACCAAGAAGGCTCGGAGGTGTGTAAAAAAGCCAACAGCTGTCTATAGCAATTTATTGTTTCGCTGAAGATCATATTTCTTAATGCCCAATGTCTCTTGTTTGACTCTTTGGCTATGGTTTCAACTGAGATAAGCTATTACAATCACTCGCCTTCGTCGACCTTATCAGCTTTGGTTTCTGCATCTTATCCCGACGCTCGTCATATTTTTTATCCTCAGCTTTTGAGTTTCGAGGCGTTCGGGTTAGGGTGAAGAAGCGAAGGTGGAACGCTGAGAACCAACGAGGTTAAAAATACAGCCTTATCAAGCAGTGTCCATATTTGGATCGTGCCTACCATGACAGGTTCGGTAAGACGTGTTGGCTTGAAGGAGGTGTAAATGCAGTAGACTTTAGGCGTCAACGTGCAAGCAAAACAATGTGGCAACTTCGCCACTCCCTCGCTAGTGGACTTGCCATCTCGCCCGACGGTGGCACTTTAAAGTTAAGCGTACAGTCTATCCAGTAGCCAAATTAAACTATCCGTCGCCTTTTTCAATGCGAGATATCCTCTGGGTCTCGCCGATGGCGAAAAAGGTCAGTTGAATATTCACTCACCTGACTGTGCTTACTGCCTGCCAATGTTTTGAGACGGCGCCCGAACAATCTTGAATTTGGTGTAAAAAGAAGGTGATATGGGATTTTATTGGACATAGGTGATAAGCATGTCAGCAGCCATGAAGTACTGGAAAATCGGAAAGGCGAGATAGCTAGTTGACCATGAATTGATGTCATCGTGAATGGGGGAATTTGGTAAACTTGATTGGGAATCCTGTTTGTTGTTATAAATAACACTTGAGCCAACTCAAATACGCATTGGAGCTTTCCAAAAAAAAAACATAAAAGGGCCCAAAGCCTAACCACCGCCAAAAATAATAATAAGAAAAAAATCACAACAACTGATTTTTTTTTTCTTCCTATCATTTCACTTCTTTACTCTTTGCTTTCCTATCGATTTCTCCAATGCCACGCTCTCGCCATGTGTTGGGTCTTTTGATTGTGATTGCTACCATATCGACTGGATTTTATGTAGCCTATGACGCACCTGAGCGACTTGCCATTGTTCGTCATGAGCAAGCCAAGGCAATAGTACCTATTTTCGACCAATCACCAATTACGCATGTTTTGGACCAGGAACAGTACATTACATATCTTCCGCATAGGTACGAATATGTCTTGTATGGTCTTATATATATGTTCGATCTCTAAACGCCTTTGTTTTGATTTGACAGTGGTTTCCAAGCCCAACGTATTGCGTTTGAAAATGCCATCATGGTAGCTCATTATACCAATCGAACGTTGATTGCTCCCATGGCACGTTTAGGTGCTAACTTTGAATTTGGTACTTTTGATCAATTACGAGAGAGGTACCTGTCTCAGACTTTGGACAGCGCCGACGGCATCTCAGTGCCATGGTCGACTCTTTTCGATCTAGAGGCGGTGAAAACAAAATACAATGTCCGCATCATCGAAAAAACGCACGGTCACACTGATGGTAGCCCGGATATCTGGATTGGCGAACACCCATCACCCGATATAATACATTTCATCAACAAAACACAAGCCTTGCGTAGCTGGAAAATTTATGATAAGCAAAATAATCCGTCTCCTCTTGGGTCGTACACATACAAGCTGACTGTTGACGAGCTCAAAGCAATCGATCAACCGCTTCTCTACTTTGGCTCCATGTGGGGCGGGGCTCGCGTCATGTACTCTCAAGCTGCAAATCAAGCTTTCCAGACATTCTTACGGCAACACTTTAAGATTGTGCACCCCACGCTCACGAGTGCCGCTGACACTGCTATCTACGCTATGGGAGGAGTCGACCGCTATGTTGCCGTACAAGTTCTCAGCGTTGGCCGAGGAAAACCAAATCATGATCAACAGCTTGATAATGCTATCCAGTCATTACTATCTGAACTCGATCTGGACGAGATGCTGATGGGCGACGATGTGTTTGCTGGTCGTGACTGTCTGGAAGATCGTCTGTCTCCCAAGCTATATTTGGCCACTGATCTATCCTCGCCCTACTCAAACCCGGTATTTACTCGGTTGAGAAGCCTCTTCCCCTGTGCCGTTGCATATCAAGACTTGGTCCATTGGGATATGATACAGGATCCATTGGCAAACATGACAGATGACTATGGTAGAAACATTGGTCCTTACTTTGTGCCCTTGGTGGACGGCATTATCGCATCAAAAGGTAAAACACCGCTCTCCTCTCATTGTATCATGCAGCCTTCCATTAACAGCCATGTTACTTCATTTCAATTCTAGCTACCAAATTCTTTAGCCAACAAGGAAGTGGCTATGGACAGTATTTCCAGCAAGCCTGGCAAATTGAGCATCGTTAACTTAAAAAAATGCCTCCCGTGATTGTAAATAATAGTAAAACAAACATCTTTCCCATGCCCTTCCACGTCGCTTTTTCCCTCTATCTTTTCCCTTTGCATCGTAACGTCAAGTTCAGTAGATTTTATTTCCTTTGTCTTTGTTGGTTTTTTTTTCCATTTTATACTGTACAGTGAATTTTTTTTTTCATATGTAAAAAAACACCCATGTGTCGGATGAATATCATCATCATGTCATCACTATGTCCGCTCCATGACTGGATTTTTTTTTTTTGAGTGCGAGTAATATTTTGTGGGCCAAGTTCTGTTTCGGGACAACGCATCGTTTCTATCTTCTTTATCTCTCTCACTGTCATGTCTAATATGTTGAGCCTTGTTGGTCGTCGCAGTTTGTTGTCTACTCGTCCTACTGCACGCTTTTACTCCACCGTCGACTCAGAACCCCCGCGGAGATCTAACAAATGGTTGATTCTTGGAAGCACGGCTTTGTTGGGTGTCGTGGGATATCGTTACGTTGAGGCGCAGAGAAGAGAGCAGGAAAGAGCCAAGGCTGGTGAGTAACTTTTTCGTGTGTTAGGCAACAAGGGTATCTGAGAATAACGATTTTTATCATGTGTTTTGTAGGTGCCATTGGCCGTACAAAGCAAGACACAGAAGCTCGACTTGAAACCGCCAAAAAGCAAGCCGGCGATATTTACGACGAGTCAAAGAGAAAAGTAGACTCTCACAGCAAGGATGTAGCTGCTGCTAAGGACTCCTTGATTGACACTACCAAGAAGGAGGCCTCCAACGTCTCTAGCAGCGTACGTGACGCAGCCAGCCATATCGCAGGAGAAGCCGATACACTCTACGGCCAAGCTAAAAAAGTTGTTAATGACGAAAAAGACTGGATCAAGAAAGAGTATGAGCATACTAAGCACACCCTTGGTCAAGAAAAGGAAGAAATCAAGAGAGAAGCAGACAGATTTGCTGCTGAGCACCATTTGAAGGAGGGTGATACACCCACTGATATTGTCGTCGCCGGAAGCCGAGGCGAGAGAAATGAGTTGGCTGAGGAGATCAAGCATACATACGACCAAACCAAGGGAAGAGTCCTGAGCGAAAAGGAACGGTTGGAAAGAGAAGCCAAAGGTATCTTTGACAAGGCCGTGGGCGAAAAGGACCGCGTAGCCAATCAAGCTAAAGGCTCTTACTACGAAGCCAAGGGCCAAGCTGAAGGCTCTTACTACGAGGCCAAGGGCAAAGCTGAAGGATCTTACTACGAAGCCAAGGGCAAAGCCAAGGGCACCATCGATGAGACCAAGAAGGAGGCATCTGGCTTCTGGGCTAGTCTAACTGGCAAGGCTCAAGAAAAGAAGGCTGAAGTCGAAGATGTTGCTCATAATGTTTATGATAAGGCAGTGAACGAAAAGGACCACTTGGAGCACCAAGCCAAGAATACATATAATGAAGCCAAGCAACAAGCATCTGGACTTTGGTCCGATGCCAAAGGCACCGCTGAGCAAAAGAAGCGGGAAGCTGGATACAAGTCCGACGAGATATACAACAAGGCACTTTATAAGAAGAACGAATTCGAACTTGCTGGACGAAAAGCTGCAGATGAGGCCAAAAGCACCTTTAACAATGCAAAGGGTGATGCTGAACGAAAGGCAAACGAAGCCAAGTGGCGAGCTCAAACTGACGCCGATTACGTCAAGGCAAAGGCTGAAGGCAAGAAGAACGAGGCCGCTTCTACCCTTGGATCCATCATCAATGCTACCAAGGACAAGATCAACGACACCTTTGATACTCGTCCAGACGGCCGCCGACCAGCTTCTGTAATTGTAGCTGAGCAACGTCCCTCCGTGGTTATTCCTGACCAACAACCCATTGTTGCATAAATAATATATGTTTTTTGTACACATTTATATTTGATGATTTGCTTTTAATGCGCTTTTTTTGTTTTTCTTGGTTGAAACAAGTGGATCAAGTAATAAAGAGAAGGAATAAAAAAACTTGAAATGAAAAAACTGTAGACATGGTAAAAAGAAGAAAAAACATTGCAAAGACCAAACAAGTATATAAAACACAAGGAGATCCTAGAATCTGAGAGCAAGGAAATATGAAGAAGAGAGGATAAAATGCCGCCACCTGGACGTACGTTTGCTTTTGTGTAATTTGCACAGTAAGTTCAGTCGGTTGACATAGATGGTTGGTCAATGGACATACGTTTTCGTGAGGACTCTTCGGAAGAAAGAGATCGTTTGCGCTGGAGACTGATCAAAGCATCTGCAGCCGACTCATCATTGGTTGCAGGGGAAGAAGGTATTCGAGGACTCTGTACACGAAGCGACGACGGAGAAGCTGTGACACCGCCGGATGATGAACGCTGAGAGGGAAGGAACGCAGGTTTTGCAAGGGTGTCTGCGGCACGAATGGGTGATTGGATTGCACTGCTTGACGATCCTGGCCATCGATCTCTTATATTCATCTCTGGTAGCGGCTCGCCGCGATTTCTGGTCTGATTGACTTGTAGTGGTGGTTCACCATTGAAGTTGTCCAGTGGTGGTATATTGGGAAGGCCACCTCCAGCGGGATTTGCACCGTTGTGGCGTTCGTTTCTATAAGCAAGGTTTTAATATCTATCCATTGGAATGGATGGTTTTTTGCATTCAATCTTACCCTATTGTGGCTGTCACACCGTTTGTTTTACGCAATAGCTCTAATCTTTGTCGGATATGAGCATTGTTTGGATCAAGATCTGCCGCACGCTGATATGCATCCAAGGCATCCTGCATCTGGTTGTTACATGATTCATAGAGAGTGCCAAGATCATACCAGACTTCACTGATATAAGGATTGAGTCGAATGGCTCTACTGTATGCATCCAATGCATCACGATACTTTTTTTTTTTTTTACAATATCAAAAAGTCAGCATGAAAGGTCGCTGTCATACCAATAGAGTTTCAGGGACTCGCAAATGGGGCTTTCTCTTACCTGATTAATTTGAAAATAAAGCACGCCAATGGAACACCAAAATGTAGGATTACGCGAATCTCGATAGACTGCTTGCTGATAGGCTTCATAAGCCTTATTGTAATTCTGTTCAGCCATATAACATCTGCCCAGTAAGTACCAAGATTGCGGGTCGGAATCATCTGACTTCAAAGATCTTGTCAAATATTGAACAGCCATTGCTTGGTTGGCAAAGGATGCCGTTTGTTGATGGTATAACCAGCCAAGCTGTTGCAGTACTTTAGCATGATCAGGATTTTCGGCAAGGACAAGCTCATATGCCTCTTTTGCTGATTGATACTGATAACTTTGTGTTTAGTCTCATGATTAAAAAAACAAAAAGTTTTTGCAGGTGGAGTGGCAACCTACTTCTCGTTGTTGTTCATACACATGGCCTGTTTGGAACCAAATGTCATACTCCGTCAATGGCCTTGGTGGTGAACGTAAGATATATTTGAAGCACTAAAGTGTGCGACGGGAGGAGTTAGTATTACAAAACTATGCGGTCTGCATACAAAATATTTGGTTTATACCTGTAAACTAAGATCATATTTTGCTTGCTGCTTATAGATGATGCCTAATCTGAAATAGATCTCGTTTGCTTTCTCAAATTTAGGATCAATTTTGACGACGGCAGAGAATGCCTCTTCAGCATGTTCGAGTGAGCCAAAACGGTCGTATAGGATCCCGATCCCATACCATAACTTCGGATCCTGTACGCGGGGTCGGCGGTTAGTCGTCGTTTATTCCGGTGAAAGCAATCGGACTTTAATCACTTACTCGTGGGTTCTTTAGATGGTATAATGCTTGTTGATAGGCTTGGTACGCTTCTTGGAGATTTTCCTGCATCAAATAACAATGGCCCAAAGCGCTCCAGATTTCTCCATTGGCCTCTTGCAATGACAATATAATTTTAAAATGATCTATTGCCTGTGGCGGGGAACGTATTTTTTTTTGTTAGCGGATATGCAAAACCAAACTCCTGTCAGACTATTAAAAAAGGTTCATTCCACGTACTTTTTGAAACTGTTCGCGTGCTCGGCACAAAGATGCAATATGCGACAAAGCCGGGATGGAATACTGGTTATGTCGTAAAGCGTTTTCAAAACATTTCATGGCCCGATCATTGTCATTCATTAGCTCGGCAAGCGTTCCTGTCAAATAAGCGTATCAGACGATGGTCCAGTTGAGAAGGGAAAAAAAATTACACGTTACCCATACTGAGCCAAGTCTGTTCATTCACGGTGGTCAATCTTTGTACAATGTTAATTGCTGGAAGCGGCGCCGATGACGGACCGGGAGGCCCTCCAAATGCTTGTGGCTGCGCAGTAGCAGACATCACGACAATTTATAGATGGAGGGCTTGCTAATTATTAATGTCAAACGGATAAAAAGATCTGGAAACAGAAGGCAAAACAGGGAGAGGGGAACGCAACAGCTGGAATTCCGGATGCCTCGCCGTCCCTTTTCCATCCATCACCACCCTCCCCCCCCCAAAAAAATCCACATGTGTCACGTGTCGTTTGACACACACAGTTTCCACATTTCGCACCATGCGGCTGCCTTGCTCCAGCCTCTTAAAAACTATCGCCAAATCATGAGCTCGCAAAAGCTCAAGACAGTCGTGACTAATGTACCTCCAGTCACAAGAGCGTTGACAGCAGCCATTATCATAACTTCTGGAATTGGTCTGTTGATTACATATACGAGGGATCCCGAAGCCACCACTCATAACAATGTACCAGTCATTGGTCTGGTGCCTGGATAGTGAGTTGAATGACCAAGCATGTCCGACCCATCCGTTCTATACTTAACCCGCTTCATGTGCTTTGTTTCAGCTGGCTTCATTTCCCTTGGACTTTCCTCACAGCCTGCTTATACGAGAATAATATTTTTGCTGTAACGTATCGATAACCTCTTTTGGCATATTTCTCTTCATTCTCTCCATCTGACACTCCATTAGTTTATTACAAGCCTTGTCGCTACTTTACTCGGTGGAAAGTACCTTGAGCGAGCGTGGGGTAGCAAAGAACTGTTAAAGTTTGTCATTGTCACCGGTGTCATACCGAATATCTTGACTTGGCTCACCTTTATCGTTCCATTCTATATCACTGGAGATGACGATTTTCTGTAAGTCACATTTGATGTTGCTATATGCATTTAATGCAGGTGTACTGAATGGCTATTTCCTTTTTGTTTATAGCTTTAATTACCAAATCAACGGCATGACTGGTGTTCTTGCCAGCTTTTTGGTTGCCTTTCGACATCTTATTCCCGAGCATCTGGTTCAAGTCTTTGGCGGAACGGTATCGATTCGAGTAAAGAATTTGTTGGGGATCTTAACGGCGGCAACTATCGTGTCTTTGATATTGTTCCAAACACTTGTGGTGTACAACTTGGTAAATTTGGGCTGGGTCGTTGCATGGGCATATCTACGATTCTTCAAGTGGCAAGATGGTGTTCAAGGTGACCGAAGCGAAACTTTTGCTTTGTACACCTTCTTCCCAGACTTTTTGCAGTAAGTTAGCCTTTTCAGGGTATATTTGCATATATTGGCCTTGTTCTCTTACCATTTGTCCACTCGATAGCACTCCTATCAAGGCTGTTTCCAACATTGTTTTTGGAATCTTGGTAGCCCTTAAATGCTGTAAGCCCTTTCCCCCTAGCTGGGGTTATGACTTGGAAGGTCAAGCAAGTACATCTCGATCTACACCTGGACCTTTACCTGGTAGTGCACGTGCTGAAGCAGAGCGTCGACGGGCTCTGGCTCTCAAGGCACTTGATATTCGACTTTCTTCTAAGCACACCCCTTCACCCACTGGATCGCCTGCACCAACGTACACCTCACAAAGTCCACAAACTTCCGCCTCGCAACAGAATAACCCCGTCTTGTTTGATGCTGGAGAAACCATGGAGGCAACTTCTAATGTCGATGGTGATACTGTAGCCATTGGCATCCCTCACGACGATGACAAAGACTCAAACTGATAAATAGAATTGTAATATTTCATTTTACCTGAGCCTATATCCCTATCCAAAATGTCATTTGATATTGTAAATGCTTTTTCTACCTCAGTTTTTCATTTCTTCATACTTTGTAGTTGGATAGTAGATGGTTGGTAAGGGAGTACAGCGCTCATGGTCATTCGATTACCCTACAAAATATACTTTCCCCCCCCCATATTCAAAAAAAAACAATCGCTGTCCCTCCGCAGGTGTATGATACGAATTTCCCTGTTATGTCAGAATTGTAGCGTGCGAAACAATAAAGGTTCAACTGTTTATCTTCTGTGGTTTTTTTAATCAATAAAAGAATATGCTATATAATAAGATTTTAAAGAGCTGATAGAAACTATATACATTGGAATAAATCACAAATTAATGGATATCACACAACCGAATCCTGAGGATGATCCGAGATGTTAACAATATCATGCTTTGGTGGCAGATAGGTATCGCTATCAGCCGATGCGATGGATACAGCATGCATGCGACGAGAAACCGGGGTTGTCATCACCGAACCGGGATTACTGGACCGGAAATTGATACTCCGTGAAGACTGTGACGATTCTTCATCTTGGTTATGCAATGACGGAACAGGTGCTACCGAACTACTTCGAGAATGGTGACTTGTCACTTGCATTTCCCATTCCTCATTAGATGCACCAGTAGATCGGTTGCCACCATACACAGGTAAAGGGCTTTCGATAGGTAAAGTCTCCACAGTGCGCCGGTTGCCAACTTCTAACCGGGATAACTGAGATGATCTGAATCCAGCATACCCTGGTGGCCCATCTGCTCCTCCTTCAGGCGGGTTGCTAACAATGGATGGTGGTCGTGAGTCCTTTTCCTTCGTCAGTCGCTTTCGTCGTCGAGTATACGATCGCAGCCACCATGAACAGCGAGCAAGAAGGAGTAGAATAATGATACTGCCGACGGTGATGACCGGTATAGCGATTTGTTTGTTTTGATTAATCCAAGCTTTGGCGGTATTTACTGCAAATAAGGTCATCACACATCAATAAACCTGTACTATTACCATTCTCTAACATCATTTTTTTTTTGTTTGCGCAATTCCATGTTACTTACATGCACCTGTGCTTTTACACTGTCCCTTTAGGCACCTCCCGGCAAGTCCGCAATCCGTACCATCTAAAAACATGCCACTAAGAGCCAAGCAGTTGTGGGGATCGGATGGATCTGCGCAGCTTATTTGACAAGAGTCTTGTTGGAAAGAACACTCTTCAGTGATATTGAGACGAGCGCCACGTAATGCGCATTGCGCGGACCGAGATGTACACATTCCGGACGCACACTTCATAGTTCCGTTTGCACACGATGTACCGTCGTCCAAATGGATATCCGTAGGGCATGCAGTTGACGTGCCATTACAGTATTCAGGTAGATCACATGTTGAGATAGGTGCACGGCACAGTGTACCCGATGCTGAGAGGGAGCAATTTTTGCAACACGCTTGATTGTAATCGCTGCAATGACATGTATGTTAGCATAAATGTACAGGATAATACTGTCGTAAAAAAAACTTTCATTCGCTTAATGACTTACTCGCAAACAGCCCCAGGCTTCAGCTTACATGTCGCACCGAAACAACAAGCGTCATCAACACCACCGGGGTCGCATTCTTCTCCAGGTTCTAATATACCGTTACCGCACATTGCAAAGCTTTCGACCTTTTTGGTTCCAGGTACTGTCAGATCACGAGAAAATAAGGGGGACAGATCAGTAAGTTGGCATTCCAGGTCATTTGACTAACGTGAGAGGAATACATACCCTGTAGACAATAGCCAATATTAGGTAAGGAGCTGCATATGTCAGCAACAGAGCAAGGACTAAAGTTATTGGTGCTGACGTTGCTTGTAGGGTTCATGATGTATGTTCCTCCAGAATCGCATGTGCTTGTGCTCAATGGACAGCAATTACAATCACCTGAACAAGGACACAGTTGAGCTGTGCAATCGTGAATTGCACCAAATCCGTGTCCGATCTATACCCATTATCAAAACCCAGATCAGAAGGCTGTTGATTGCATACATTTAAACCAGATAAGTATTTTCGTACCTCATGAGCTACAACTTTCCATTCATCCAAAGTAATAGAAGACACGCCTGTTCCTGAGACCCATTCAGAGGATCCATCGGCTGGAATCATCAACCAATTTAGGATTAGTTATATGGACGATCAAATAGTAATACGAATCCATACATGATGCCATGCAATGATTATCTTACATTCAAGCTGCTCGCTAGCGCCCGTCTCGCATAATTGACTTAACCAGGCAATCCCAACCTTAACTCCGGTACTAGGAAAAAAAAAAGTTAACGGATATTAGGTAAACACATCCAGCCAAGGTAACATTTTTGCTATCAACTTACAAGCACTGTGTCATGAGATGCCACAATCCTGCACCATCTTCGCCTTTTGATCCACGCCATATGCTAAAGTCGCTCAGTCTCGAGTTGATGGTATAGGAAGATGAGCAGTTTTGGTTCCAGGTAAGATTACGTGAAACAGTTGTAGGGCACACAGGTGTCATCATGTAGAATTGAACAATGCCTAATGACACATTAAACGTTCTTTCATAGACACTGGAAGCGGTGTTCCAGTCATTAATCATTTGTATTCTTGCATTTTGTATGCCTTGGTATGCCGCAGTGTAGGTGCAGTCAGCGGCAGCACCCATGTAATTAACTAATGTGTGTAAATGATGAGTCCGGATACATTGCAAAACAAAGCAAAAAAAGCAAAGCTTTCTTACTCAGTCTTGACTTTGGGCACCCTTGGTAAATATCAGCTCGTTTCGTCATGGTGGAATATTTTTTTGGGCTGGACCAAAATTGAAGTGTTGGATCATATAAATCGGACAAGCTTCGTTCTTTGAGGGTATTCGTAATTCTTCTACCAGTGAGCTTCCTTTGGTTGAAAGCAGTTTCGTCAGCGGCACATTCCGCAGGCGAGTTACTATTTCTTGTCGTTAGGTGATGGTCGTTCGAGTGCATGTCCAGCATGTCTGAGTCTCGGTAGATGATTAGGGGGGAATCGGAAGGGTCATGTGGGTCGAATGATCGCTTCGCGAGGTTGAAGGATTCCTTCGTTTTTATATGGAATATCTCTGGTCCTATTGAGAAGGCCCCTTCGAATAGCGGGTGAGGGTGAGAGTGGCTAAAGAAATAATTTAGCGTAAAGGCACCGGCTGCTCTGGTTCAAATACAACACTTACTCGATGTCGTGCCGAATAATAATTCTAGCCCATCCCAACTCTTGCTTCGTGTTGAAAGTATCCAAAACCTCTCCTTTGTATATCCGATAATCTTCATGGTGGAGTGGGGAAATGACTTCTTCGCCCGATGAGTCCACCACCACCGTCGATGCGTCAGGATGGAACAATTCGATATTAGGACTGAGCGAGAGAAGAATGGAAGAGTTGTATGCTTGGAATTGTAAATGGAAGCTGTCGTCATGTTTGAGAGAGGTGAATGGAGGAATGTAGTTTGGATTAGGTGAGATGTCCCTGGCGACGAATTGTCGAGGTGAAATAGTAAGAGTTGGCAATACAATGGGTTCTAATCTTGCCAACCGTTTAATTGTTTGGGAGTGTGTCAGGCCCTCTATAGTGGCATAGCCAAACAAAAGAGACGGTTAGTTGCTTTTGGTGGCATCACATAGAGCCAAGCGGACAGACAAACGTACCTTGGCTGGAAAAGGGTAATATCATTATTATAACCAGATATATGAGGTGGAACGACCAAAGTCGCTCTCTTAATGAGTTCATATTCTCTGGTGATTGGGAATAAGGTTATGATCTTGATGTGAATGGAGTTATATCGCAACAGGCATGACTGGAATAAAAGCAGGGCAGACAAAATTAGGAAGGGGAGAAGCAAAAGTTAGAAAAAGGGGGGGCTTGATCGAATTTTAGCTTTGTGCACGTGATGTGAGGTGTACAGACAGGTTAACACCGGAAGCCACTATGGAGTGGACAAGGTATCTGACGATGCGAAAAAAAAATGCCGAAAGCGATTGAATGATCCTTAGCTTGGGATTTTCAACAAACGTGAAAGATGTAAGACAATCGTACCTTAACCGCCAGTCACCAAATTTTTGTTTGGTTTAGGCTTTAAAATGCGAAACCGCAAGTGCAGTGAAGTGCGTTTTTCACGATGATTAGGACAAGTGCGCATAAAAATGTTATAATTGCCATATCTGTATACCCTTACAATACTCTCTATAGCTGATTGCTCTTGCTATCACATAATATTCTCTTCAATAGTAAATAGCACTAGCCGTTTGCGTCTAACTTCATCTGGAAGAGACTAAAGGTGAGTTTGATCGGCCATGCTACATTGTACTTTGCCTGGTATAACTTTTCCTTTGTTACGCAACGATAGGCTCGTGGACCTGACGACCATTGGTTTTGAAACATTCTCATAAAAATCGAATAACATCAGGATGAAACCAGAATGAATGCTCCGCACTGCGCGGCGAAGCACCTTGCACAACACTCGACTACAATGTTCCCTTGCATCTAGTACTATTTCATGCTAATAGGGGCACCTCCAATTTTTTTTTATATTACTTCACTTCACAAATATTTAGTGAGGTGATTGTAGCAGTGAAGAAGGGGGTAAGGAAGTTTAGGCTGCCGATAGCTGTAATGGAGCACCAAATGACCACAATGGAACGAAAGTGCGATCAAAAGTTGATAATCAATAAAACTACGAGCGATTTGAAGCTTACAAGCGTTACAATTTTTTATCAAAAATGTTGTCATCCATAGTAACAGCTGTACTATAGCCACTCAGGATGGTTTTGCTAGGAGGTGTGTCCGTGAACCAGGAGGTCAGGAAATGAACGAGGGAACAGTGTTTTGATCAAGAATCAAGGGCATGTAGAGAGGCAAATACGGAGACACTATCCGCTTTTGCATACTACGCAGGAGGTCAAAACGTGTTAGGTCCTTTTTTTTTCTAAAAAAAAAAAAAGAAACAACTTTGACTCAAATTCTTGGCATGAACTTGAAATTTACAAAGATAAATGTAAAACAAACTGCTTTATCGGTAAATAAAGATATATAGCATAAAATTTAATTTTCAATCTGAATAAAATCATTTCGACTCCTTTCACTTTACTTTTGATTGCTTTGGGCTTAAAAATACGTGTCTAAAAATATGATCAATTAGAGTAGTAAAAATATAATATTGTAATATATATTAGAAGGTGGTCTTCTTAATATCGAGAGGAGCTATGGCCCAATGGACAAGGCGCTTGACTACGAATCAAGAGATTCCAGGTTCGACCCCTGGTAGCTTCAATCTTTTTTTATATTTTTTAAAAATTAAAATCTAATGTTTGATTTTCAATCAAGTTGAATCCTGTGATGCGAATCAAAAACCTTGGTTGTGTGCTCTCTGAAGTATAAAAATTGTTTTCAACGTCGCAAAGATCCATATCAAATACATTGTAGTTGAAAAGAATAACTACCTCAATTAAATATAGGACCTTTTTTTTTTTTTTACGAAACAAGCTTGAGCTCCTTCAATTGGCATGGCCTATGGCTGAACTGAAATATACCATTTCTATTTACGACTTTCTTGCCATCAAGGCCATAGTATGTTAAACTGATTTTTGCTTCAGAGGTTCGGATTATAACGCTGACGCTCGACGATGCAAATTGCATTTCGCCTCAACAGGTCCATTAGTCACTAATGGCATATTACGAACATTCCCACTGTGCAATCCCAGTTTATGAAATAAGCGAGTAGTATCTTATCGTTAGGTACTCCATGATTTGCGCCTACAGAACCACATAGCGTCTCGACTGGTCACGGTTTCATTTATTCGAGCTTCAAATGAAAAGTGGTTAAACTGGCTGACAGAGCCCTGGTAAACTTTGCCATGTTTCACACGAACTTACGCATTACTCAAATGGTATTTGGCTCTTATTAAAGACATCACTTTTTCAGCACATTCCAAGCTATACCACGGGAGAGTGGGAAAAAACTAATGCAGGTACATGCTCCTGATCATTGACCCTAAAAATCAGATCTGATAACTATCACTTAGCTGTACTGGTTGCAAGAAGTGGTCCAGTAATAGACTGTCGTAACATACAGATATTGATACCTCGCGTTTATCCTAGGTAAGCACGTATCAGCGCTGTCTCTAAAAAATATGAGCTGCTCTCGTTTTTTGTTTTTACTAACTGCAACGGAGATGGTGGTTGGATAATAGCGCAAGCTGTGCTATGTTTAATTTGGAAACATTTTCAAACCCATAGGCCAATCTTAATGTGGATTTAGGAGTTTCCTAAATATCTGAACCCAATCACAAAGCGATAGTGATGATGCAACACAATGTTCCACAATCCTGCTGGAGAAACGAAACATTTCACTGGCAATCAGAAAAAACCTATAGTGATGCTTGCAGTTGAGTATATGACATATGAAGAAATTTTTCGTAAAGGTGTCGGCTGAGAAACATTATTCTATGTTATATTAAACAAAACGATTGTCAACGATATAAAGAAATGAAAGCAATGTGGAAACGTGTGATATCTTGATTTCTCATGCACCCTTTATTGCACTGCATATGTTGTTTGATAAGGAAGATCTTTTGTCTCTTTTTTGACCGGATGATCATACGTAGGGTATTCATTCGGCCGCGATATGCAATGTGGTGTATCATGGTGGGATCCGGGTACAACGGTACAATGTCAATAAAAGGAATAGCATACACAAAGGACGTGGTACTGACCTCTGAAGCGAGCCATGGACACACAAATTGGCTACCGAGAGCTGCAGATGGGGGTGTAACCATTCGAGTCAGTTGTGGAACCCTCATTAATTTAGGCAGAAAGGGCCATTTAAAGACTTTCGTTAATATTGGTCGATCGAAAGTTTATACTGTTTAGTTCATTTCATCTTATTATGGACTATGATTAAACGCACAAGGCCATGATTCCTCGGGTCAAAAAAGTGATGAATGTAACAGACGGTCTTATCATTCGCATTTTCATTATTTATATTGCGAGCACTCAAAGGTTCCTTTTCTTACAATATACACTCCTCCCGCTCCCTATCTGATCTTTCATTTCCTCACCTTTCCTTCAATGAAGCTTACTTGGGTTATGGCCTTTGCGGCTGGTCTTGGTTGGCATGGTGTAAATGCCGCCACCAAGGTATACAACTTTACCATCAGCTCGAAGACAATCGCACCTGGTACGAAGTAGATCAATACTGTTATGATGAGTTGTCATTCGAAACTAACTGAATGTCGTAGATGGGTTTTCAAGAGATGGTCTTGTCATCAACGGACAATATCCTGGACCCACAATTACTGTGAATACTGGTGATACTATTCAAGTCAACGTAATCAATAACTTGACCGTGCCCACTGCTCTTCACTGGCATGGAATGTATCAACGTGGAACACCGTGGCAAGATGTAAGTATTTTTTAAACCAGGTATACTTTTTTTTCGGTATTAACAAGCTTTTTTCAAATGATAGGGTACACCTGGAGTGGTAAAAATCATTTGAATTCATTGTAAAAAAAACTGCAGATATAATGTAATCACACACTAACCCCGCTTTCATACTAGACCCAATGCCCGATTCCAGCTGGTGGAAAGTACACCTACTCTTTCTCCACTGCCGGTCAAAGTGGAACTTACTGGTACCATAGTCACTACATGTCACAATACGTTGACGGTTTGGTTGGTGCTTTAATCATACAGGATCCCAGTGCCACTAGCCCACTTCCCTACGACGAAGAAATTGTTATCCCTCTCAGTGATTGGTATCATACACAATCTGAAGATTTACTTGAGCATTATCTATCTCGTGCATCCAAAGGAG
Organism: Umbelopsis vinacea; assembly: GCA_016758895.1. Taxonomy (NCBI): domain Eukaryota; kingdom Fungi; phylum Mucoromycota; class Umbelopsidomycetes; order Umbelopsidales; family Umbelopsidaceae; genus Umbelopsis; species Umbelopsis vinacea. Next base: position 334,650 of record JAEPRA010000003.1, on the reverse strand, counting down.
AAGAGGTAACGCTAACTTTCTTTGGTTGAGAATATTTCGCATCGTAACTCAGACAATCCTGTACCGTACAGCCTTCGCCTGATAATGCATTGATTGGAGGTACCGGATCAAATGGTTGTGCCGGCTATGTTCCTCCAGGTACTAGCTGTAATGCAAACCATACTACCAAATCGTTCTCTTTTACTGCTGGAAAACGTTACAAGCTTCGACTGATCAACACAAGGTATGGAAATAATATATTAATCTCGTACAACTTTGAAAGACCATAGCTAAAAATTGAGCATTTTAAATTTTATTGCAGCGCATTTGCCAATTTCTGGTTTTCTATTGATAATCACACTTTGGCTGTGGTTGAGGTGTGCATTCTCTTCATATACATGTGTACTAAACCAAATCAAAAAGTCTTATATGTAACATTGGTTTTATTAATAGGCTGATGGTACCGACTTAACCCCACAATATGTTCACAGAATCCCAATTAACGTAGGACAGCGATACTCTGTCATTGTTCAGGCGAATCAGAAGGCACAAAAGTACTATATGCGTGCTCAGATGGATACAGCTTGCCTTGATCTTGGAGAAGTAATTGCAAAGGAAAGTTTGGCTCTAGCTCCTGTGATCTATAAGGGTGGTGCCAGCACCTTCAACTCTTCTGTTGATTGGGCTGATCAGTTGGTCGACTGCCAGGATCTTGATTACACTGTATTGAGACCATACCATGCACAAGTTGCTCCTACTGCCGCTGAGCAAATTACCTTATCATGGGATTTCCATGGCGATCCAGTCACTAATATCAATCGTGGTAAGTACCAGGTTCATCATGTTTATGATTTCGCACGAATTTTTTGTCAACGCCTCTAACATTTTTTTGTTCATAGCATTCATCAACAATGTCAGCTGGGTGGCGAACTTCAGCTATCCTACAATGATAAATGAATACTATAAGAGGCCTGACTTGAGCCAGGATCAACTTATGATTCGCCCAAATACCTCTGGCTACGTTGAGGTAGTACTCATCAGTAAGTGATCAAGTTCAAGCTTTTCCAAACGTGTATGACATGGTGAAGCTTTTGGATAGTACTGACGCTTAATGACGCATACTTTAGACAACGACTTGAATGAGCATCCTTTCCACTTGGTAAGGAAGACAGTTTTCATTAGATAATTTTTTGGCTTGATCACCCAATCTAAACCTCCTATCCATTTCGTCCATTTCATGTAGCACGGTCACACATTTTACGTGTTGGGATGGGGAAATGAAACCTACGATGATGCTACCGATAGACCAAAGTTCAATACCAAAAATCCATTGAGACGAGATACTTCGACCGTTCCTGGCGGCGGTTGGACTGTATTCAGATACAAGGGTAAGCACATTAGATTTTTTTCTTTTTTCCTAATTTCAATATATTCACTCCCGTGCCACCCTGCAGCTGACAATACTGGAGTATGGGCGCTCCATTGCCATATTGAGGTAACACGCGTTCATGATATTCATTGCATGCTTATTTCTATGAAACCCAACTAAACGATATTGGCATTTTGTAGTGGCATGTTGAAGCAGGTCTTTTGGTGCAGCTCGTGGACCAGTCTTGGAAAATCCCGCAATTAAACATTTCACATGACGCTCTTGCTCTTTGTGCTGCCAGCAATTACTCGCACCCTCTTGGCACGAGCAAGACAACTCTCACAAGCTTGAAGAATGCACATCGCAAGAGGTCCGTGACGATTGGCAGACGTATGTTGTAAGCAACCGTCAGTCTCAGCCATAGCGAGTATTTTAAATTTAAATTAAATAAAGCTTCCAATCATGATATATGAGTGTTGGGAATGCGTCGTCTGGATTAAGGAGAAAGTATGAACAAAAAGTATAGTGTGCATTATGTTTTGCTAAATAAAACCACCGTCTCGGCATTGAGGTATTGCCTAAAAAAAAAAAAAAACCGTATCCTGGAGAACGGTTCTGAGCACGTCACAAACACGCGTGGATTGAACGCCCGCTTCCAAACACGCTTTTCATACTTATCCCCATTTCCAACAGAGACATCTCACGTACTTGAACATCACGTAATCCAGTTATCTTTCAAACCAGATACTACAAAACTCACTGGGTTGAAATACTACGCAGCGTCGACCGTGTTCATGCTAATGCAATGAGCCACCGAACCTCGACACCACTAATTCGCACTGTTTCCAGCGAAAATGCTTCGCCTTTGCAGGCAAGCAAAGAGAAAACGAAGGAGACTTTAACTCCAAGACATCGCAAACCTTTAGGATCAAAGAATGAAAACACCACTCCCGTATCTACTGCTCCTTCCAACAACAAACTTGGCCCGCGCATTGGCCATCGAGTTGAAAAAGAACCTATCAAGTTCACCGCGATACGCCCGCCTGAACCGTTACATCTGAAGGCACGAGCACAGAAGCAACAAGAACATCGCCAAGGTTTACGCGACCGCAAAACACCACTGAAAACCACAAAAAATATCCGCGCTCCACTACAAGATGAAAATAGTGCACCGTCGGCATCCAAATCAACTACAAAAACATTGCACGGTAGCAAACATCACAAATTACAGCCATCTGTCAAAGTACCTTCTCCTGATGGCTCATTTTCAATTTGGGTTGACGAAGGCAAGCATACTACCGAAAAAGAAGCGCGTGTAAAAAAAGAAGAGATCAGAACCATCAAGCAGAAAGAAAAAGCCAAAGCAAATGGCATCGATCAAGAAAATGTATTGCCTAGTAAGCAAGTCAGCACTCCAGTATTACCGTTATCGTCAAGTACCCGTACGCAACGCGTGCAGATTGATCACACAGAGAGGACAAACAAGAAAAAATGGACACGAAAACCTCTTACTGAGATTGATGTCCATGATCTGCCTGAGTACCGAGAAATTCTACGCGATGGTTCACCCACGCCTGCCTCACACAATGTCAGCAGCAGCAGTCTCCATAGTTTAAGCTGGTCTGATGGCGAGGCTGTACTCTCACAAGCGTTGGAACAAGCTGAAGCCACTGCACAATCCATACTCTCAGAACTCAAAGGTAAAAAGGATGAACCGGCCGACGAGGAAGTTGAAGTATCAAAGAAGAAAATGATGGTCCCCAGTAAAAAGATTATTCCGGTGCCAGCAGAAGATGTTTTTGCGGTCGCGACCAAAAAGTCGACAGAGAAGGTGACCACCACTACTACTACTACTACTATCACCACTACCATCACTACTACAGAACGAAAAGCTATTCAGAAGCGTAGATCTGATGAAACTGGCTCATCTGAGGCCACATCCAATATTGAAGAAGATTCAATCAAAAAGCGATTACGGCCGCGAAGGCGCTAACGAATTGGTATTATATAAAAACACCTACATGTTCGGCAACCCTTTGCAATTATCTTTTTTTTTTTTGGCTCGTTATTTTTATGTTACCCTTTTAGCTTTATTTTACTCCAACTGTTTGTTTTGACCAATGTTCAAATGTATAGGTTTTTTTTTTGCCATTGTTCATTTGGTTCATATCTTTGGTTTTGTCTCTATACATTTCATAACCGATTAAAAAACGAAATACCCCAAAAAGACGGAGCAGTAGATCAAAGCTTCAGTGCTTAAAATACCATTCAGTTTTGATGACGTCGACGTCCTGTTGGGCTGTCTCAAAAAAATGTAGCTGCCTGCACCAAAAAAAAAGCCTTTGACACCTGCAAAACTTTTTTATTGTAACATTCAGCTCGGTTTGCCATGCTTAAGGCTACTGCAGAGCACACAAACGCCATCACGGCCTACAGGGTTCTAGGGTTTCTGGTACGGCCAAACGTTGCAGCTCGACGCTCATGGCACTCCAGGACCATTCCTTCACACCGCTTGAAGGTTCCTGTGCGATCCAGTGTATCAAGGGCAGTGGCGAGAACGGATACACATCGCTTTGCAAGCACCATTGCAAATGAGAAAGCCAACGGCTCAGAGCAACATGACATGTACCTCTCGGCGGCAATACATCAATCTGACGCCGTGACAGCTAACGCTTTGATTGAGATTCTACTCAATTCCCTTAATCAAAACAATGTCATGAAAGCTTGGGAATCATACACGGATCTCAGCTCTCGTAATATGATTCAGCACTTGACTAGAGACAACTTTCGTTCGCTCGTCACGTACTTTCAACATCACAGTAGCGGGAGCGATTTCCAGCATGGTATCGAATTTATCCTCACCCTTATAGAAGATATGAAGTCGCTGGGCTATACGGTGGGTCGTCGGGAAAAGCTGTCCATGATGCGGGTCCTGGGCCTTAATGGACGACTTTATGAGATGGAGCAAGTTATGCAGGATCTGGACGGTGAAGGACTGTTGATTGTGCCGCATGATGATCAAAAGCCATTCCGCATCTTACTGTCTTCGTATGAATCCAACTCAAAAAGCCTCGGAAAAGCCGCCGTTGTCGACAAGGCTCTAAACGTATACGACTCAATGATTGACAAAGGGGTTCTGGCTGATGACCAAACCACGCGGCTATTCCTACAAATTCTCTATGATGCTGGGAAACAAGATAAAGTCGTAGACACGGCATGGAAGTGGTTCTGGAATCGCATTGGCATGGAAGTTGGGAGCGAAAAGACCACAGTTCATCCTTCGCTTTACAAGGGTATGGCCATGCTCTTTGCCGCCTCGGGTAAAGCAGACCAAGCTTTAGAAATTCATGACCTTATGATCAAACGCGGTATACCTAGGGATTTACAGTTGATGACAGCTGTCATGCACAAGATTGGACGAAGTGGCAATGTGGACAAAGCGAATGAGCTGTTCCACGTCATGCATGTCGAGGGCATGATACCTACCACTGTTACATTCAATGCCCTAATCGATGTTCATGCTCATCGACGACCAAATCCAGATATTGACGGTGCCAAACGTGCTTTTGACACTATGGTAGAATCAGGAATTGCTCCAGATGTACAAACATTTGGCACGCTCATCCATATGCTTTCAAAGCAAGGCGATCTTTCATCCATCCACTCGTTATACCACACCATGGTCAACAAATTCAATGTCAAACCTAATCAATATATCTATACCGACGTCCTTAGGTGTTTTGTGGAGTTGGAGGATATAGAAGCTGCCAAAGATGTATTTCGGTTGATGAAGACTGCGAAGGTGGATGCCGATGTGGTGACTCATAACATGATGCTTCATTTCCATGCTCGCAACAAGGATGTTGGCCAGGCGCTTACGGTTCTTAACACTATGATTGCCGCCGGTATTCAGCCATCCGTGGTTACCTTCTCGCATATTCTTTCCATTTATGCCAAGAAAGGCGACGTCTCCGGTGGCCAACAGCTGCTGAACACCATGTTGGAAATGAACATCCGACCCAACAGGCACACATTCAACATATTGATGAATCTCTACAGTCATGCCGGTGATATAGAAAGCGTCGAACGAACCTTTAAAGATCTTTCCACCCGATACCCACCTGATCTTGTCAGTTACAATACTCTTTTACAAGCATACATTCGACAAAACGACCTTGATCAGGTATTAGAGACTTACCGACGACTGACCAATGCATATCACAAGGCGGATGTACATACATTCTCTCATCTTATGACTGCTTTTGGTTCTCGTAACAACATTCGCGGTGTCGAAGGCGTTTTCAACAACATGAAGGAGCAAAATGTTCAACCTGATACGGTTTGCTGGTCCATTCTTATACAAGCCTACTGTCGAAGTGGAGACATGGATGGTGCACGAAAAGCGCTCCAGCAGATGGTCGAAAACAACGTAACACCCAATCATACCACACTATCTATCCTGGTGGATGGGTGTATCCAAAGTGGCGAAATGGATACTGCCAAGTTGATTGTTGACAAAATCACAGAAGATGCTGTTCGCGAACGTGACTCCTTGGTCTACGATGTAGAACGGGACCACATCCTTGGTGGATACATTCGAAAGGTACCTATGATTATGGAAGATCTATTGGACAGACACTACCAAGAAAAGCAGCAAAAACCTGCAACACCTCATGTTTTTATGCCCTTGGTTAATGGGCTTATCCAGCTTGGCAAGCTAGAAGACGCAAAAAAAGTATTTGGACAGGCTCTGCAAGTTGGCATGCGCATGAACATGGTAATGTATGTCACTCTAATGAAGATGTATCGCGCTGAAGGCAAGGTTGATATAGTCAAGACTCTTTGGAAACACCTTGGAAAGACTGAATCCATCGCACTGTCTGATTTTGGTACGATCGATGGTGTAGCCGAAGGCAACACTCAATTCGCTCTCTCGGTGTTGATTGATACCCTGGCGGAGGCCAATGCTTTTGATGAGATCAAAATGGCATGGAGTGACTTGGAAGCAAGTCAATATTTATTCGATGCTCATAATTATAATCGTTATGTTTGTGCGCTGATCAAGATGGGCCAATTGAGCGATGCATGTGCCAAGGCCAACCAGCTATTACAGGAACCCACCGCTTCTAATCGACGACCCCGAGATCATGCCGATACATACTCTGAGCAACTGTATAGAGGAACCAAAACGGCGTTGGCCGAGGCTCACGATCAGGATGCTGATCCTTTCAAAGTTTACCCCATGGTTCTCGAGGCCATTAAGAACCATGACCGCTCCACTCCTTCTCGTGTCATCTAAAAGATTATTTTAATACAGAAATAAATTTTTTCTTTGTGAGACTCTCCCCACAGCCTCGTCCCAAAAAATAATAACAGCCAAAGAAAGGGCAAATTTGCTTTGCTTTGTGAACCATTCTCTTCTCACCCTTATAACTACATTTAACCAGCGGCTGTTAATCTTAATTTCATAGTGCTGTGCATTTTCCGGTATGACGTCCGTACCAACATCAATACTGAAGGTATGGAATTGTAGTCGGTGTTCGGCAAATCCCCCATTGCATAAATGCGCTGTAAGTTCTGATGAATCCAATCTTTTAGCTCACCAACCAACCTGTTCGACAACCGCTATCTGAGGATGACGACGACGAGGACATTTTGCATCATAACACCTTGTCCAATGCCCGCGGCTACACCAGTGCAGATGACCTCGAAGAAGACGAAGACAATTTGCCAGTGGAATCAGCTGATTTGCTACAACTGGAAAAAGTCATCAAGGCTGGTTATTTACTCAAGAAGGGTGAAAAACGGCGGGTAAGCTTGTCATATTTGGGTCTAACCTGACAACCTGGGGTATTATTTTTTTATATACATTAACGTTTGTTCGATTTCAGACGTGGAAGCGTCGCTGGTTTGTACTACGGGCGACAAAAATGGCGCTATACAAAGATGACAAGGTTAGAAGGAAGTGAAGGCGAAAGGAGGGGAAAGAGGTTTACATACGTAAGATGGATCTAACCGTAATCCCCATTTTTATTTATTTTTACCTTCATATGCGGACAATAGGAATACCGTCTGTTACGAATTATCGACATGCACGATGTTCATAGTACCACGGAAGTCAAATTGAAAGACAAGCACAAATGGGTCATAGGGGTAGTGACACCCAAACGAACGTTTTACTTGCAAGCTCCCAGTGAACATGCTCTGAATGAGTGGATGCTAGCTTTCCAACAAGCTAAAGAAGAGTTTAAACTTTTGGAGCACGACGATAGTAACAGTAGCCTGACTCGGGACGAAGAAGCTGCCAAAGAATTAGTCTCGTCCTATTCAACCGGTACCAGCCCCAAACCTTTTTCACCGCTTCATAACGCTCGACGAGAATCACAGCACTCCATTTCCAGCGTTTTAGCTGCATCACAAGAAGTTGTCGTCTCACCACGAACACGCATACCACCTTTGGATATACCCGGACGTCGCATTCCTCCTCCTGGCGTACAAGATTACCTTTCCACATCCATATCTACTACCACTAGTGCTGGATCACCACTGTCGCCCATCAATGAGCAAGTTGCGCGTATGCATTTAGGAGAGGATGCTATGAGTTCTGAGGACGAAGATTATCGATATGACGAAAGCACCCATTCAACTGTAGCGGCGGTTGAAAAGGAAGGAGACAAAAATCGCGTGTTATTTGAAGGGTATCTATTGAAGTTGGGACGCAACAAGGTAAAAGAGCTGACAAGTCTTTTTAATTTTACGTATTCATTGGATCGTCATCTCATTCCCTGCATGCCAATTTCAACAACAGAGCTGGAGGAAACGATGGTTTGTGTTGAGAAGCGAAACGCTTGCCTATTATGAAAATGAAAAGGTAATGTCATTGTTTTAATATCTATTATCAGCCTCTCGTGATATGAAATGCTAATGATCTCCACAGGAATATGCACCGCATCGCATACTACCGCTTTCTGATGTATTGGATTCATTGGAAATTGACCCTGTCAGCAAGAATAAGCGATTTGTTTTCAAAATCGTCACAGTCAAACGTAATTTTATTTTATGTGCCGATCAGCTAGATACCATGGAACGGTGGCTTGATACGCTGAGCGTTGCTGTGAGGAGAGCCAAGAAAGTCGAACAGGACGTGACAAGACCTGTTGATAATGCCAGCGGTATTAGTGGAGCTGGAGGCGTGGGAGGCGCTGGAGGAGCTCTTGGAGGCCAGCCTAGCAACAGTGGCACCCGACAGGTGCTAAGCAAGTCAACAGCACCCGGTGTTGGATGTTAAAAAGCCACTTCTGTCGCGAATTATTTCTTTGGTCATAATTTTTTCACCCACCCAACCAATAAATCATCCAGCGCTGACTCAGCTCGCTTTCAAAAAAAAAAAAAAGTTAGACTCAACTCGGGGAACTGAGAGTAAATTTACCATTGATAAAGAAAATGACTGTGGCTGCCGATAATCGCGTCCATCTATTCTGCTTGGTCAAGACGTCAATGGTTTGATGAAGTCTTTGTTTGCAAAAGAAGTAAACGTGTCGTTGCCGCCACACGCAGCTGTTCGGTTCCCTTACTGAGCGGACGACCCGGCTTAGCGCACTTTAGGCCTGAAAGTATTGATGACGACAATGACATCGTCCAATGAAAGCCAGCGAACTTATAAAACTTTTTTTTTCAGACAGAGCAAATAATAAATAATACCGAGATATCGGTGAAAGCGTACCTTCCACTTCTTTTCTCTCTACTCTCAACTTGTTACCCCCTTTTTATTTGCTTTACCTGTCACTGCATCTAAAAATGGCCTTCTAACTCGTTATTCCACGTCAAAGCGCATCAAACAAGAAAGAAAAAGATTATTAAGAAAGAAAAAGTTTTTTAAAAAAAAGAAAAACTAAAAAGAAGAAACCCCTCTCAAAAATGGCCTACTATTATATGTCAAACGGAAACCACGTAGGAAACGACGTAGACTGATCTATCGCCCCCCAACTCAAGTGCAATTTAATATTATTACAAGTAACCAAACTATTATAACAAACCAATGATTGAAGCTGCTCCCCACCCACAAGAGTTCTTCATGGCCCCGGTCGATCCTTTTGGACTCGACCTGGATGTACTCCCCAACAATATTGCAAATTTATTTGCTGACACTCCAATGTTATCATCTCCTGCAAGTGATGGTTTCCTCTCCTCCCCAACATCATGCTCTGAATCCAGCATGGACTCTCCTCCAAGTAGTCTTTTGGCAGATGATCCGTCGTTATTGACCATGGATTCGTTCTCACCTTTTGAGAACATGGATTTCACCTTGCTTGCACCTCCTACATTGGATGATGTTAAATCATCACCTCTCCCCTCTCCCAAAATCACCACCATCCAACCTTCCATGCAACCCCAACAGCATGTCATGAAGGTACCAACTGCCAAACGACCTCCTCGTCAGCTCGAATGTTTCAACTGCAAGGTCACCAAGACTCCTTTGTGGAGACGTACACCGGATCGAGCACACACTTTGTGTAATGCTTGCGGATTATACTACAAGCAATATGGATCTCATCGTCCTCTTCACATCCGTCAAAAGCCCGCCACAAGTGGGTCAGTGAGAGCTGCTCCATATTCCGTTCCTACTGTCCAATCAGAAGGTTGTGCGAGCTGCCACCAAACTCAGACTCCGTTGTGGCGTAAAAATGAACAGGGTGAGCCTGTCTGCAATGCTTGTGGCCTGTACGCCAAACTTCAAAAGCAACAAGTCACAGAAGTAAAGGCCGACGCGCCAATGCGTCGGCGTGACTTGCAACAAGAAGAGTTGGACGACTCTCGGTTTGCCCTTCTTTTGGCTCACATGAACCGTGATCAAATGCATGGTTTTCTTTCTATGCTTGAACGAAGATGCACTATTCTCAGAGGATTTCTCCACAGCCCACCCTCTTCTGACACTGAATAATTTATAGCAGTGTCTGGAAGTGGCTATTTGCCTCTTCTCCTTTTATAAGTCAATTTTTTTTTTTTAGTGTGTTTCCCTAAATTTTTGTTCTTTTTTCATTGGTCCTATTCTGTTCTTTAACAAATGTTCGAATGATTTCCATCGGCGAACAATGCTTGCTTTATTTGAAAATAAACTATTGGTTCTTCTCTTTACTTCCAACCTGTTCCCCTATTGGTGACTGAAATACTAAGTATAGTAACTGAGATTCAGTAAGATCTTCCACGCATTGGTATCTTATGGAACGATATTGTTAGCGTTCCTGACATACCAAGATTTTCTGTGTTCCTTTTTTTTTTTTTTTTTTCCTTCCTCAACACTATATATTGCTCGAGTCCCCTTTTCATTTCTTGAGCTTTTCTCTTGTTACCCTTTCTCTCTTTTCTCTTTTTCTCCATTCGGAAGTTCACCTTTCTCTCCCATCTTTCATCACGTCTGGATTGAATGGAGAAAACCCTCAGCGACTATGATAAGTCGTTGGATGCACTCGATAAAGAAAAAGAAAGATTAGAAAATGTCATGCGTCTAATGGGAGAAGAGTGGGCTGAAAGGTACGAGCGATCAGCAACTGAATTGTTGGATCCGAATCAACCGATTTTTAACTTTTTTTTTAACATTGCAGCGGTGCTGGCATCGGATGGATGGGCTCTCTCGATCAAGACCAAAAAAGTCACTCAACAACAGCAGGACTGGCCATCACCTCATTCGACGTAGTCACTAATAACCAACCTAATGGTTCAGAATACCTCACTTCCCCACCTATATCCGACTATGTCCAATCGCTCATAAATGCCAACCAACAGGCGCAAACTCAGGAACTGGATATAGTTAATATCGAGGACCTGTTGCCTATCACCGAGATCATTCCTCCTTCTGCCACCACGCCATCGTCCAAACAAACTTCAATATTGAAGAGCTCATTTAAAATTCAACAACACCCACCATCCAAGCATGCTTAATACACAATTTTTTGTTCTTTTTTGTTCGTTTATTACTTTGCCTTTTTTTTTTTTTTTGTTCGTTCTAGCACCATTCTATAATATCACAATCTATAACATCCATTCTTTGAACTGTATTCGAGTAGCATTAAAAATAAATATCATTGTCGAACATCCAGGTTGGCGTTCAGCAAAATTTTCCTGCTCCACGTCTATCCTTACTGACTGAGAGAGAAATTTACAAATTGGAAAAAAAAAAAAAAAAAAAAGTCGATCACCTTCCATTACTCCGAACGCGTTTCCCTGTTCTTCGAGCCAAATTTTTTGTTTCTGTCTCGTTCTGATTTGTAGCACCGTCGGGCGGTCTAGTCTCATCTTTAGATCGCCTATTTTTTCTTTGCATGATTGGATACACGGGCGGTCCTCATATATTGCAAAAGTGCTAGGCATATTGATGCAAATAAACAGGCCATATTCACATAAAACATGGCTGATGCCAACTAGTACACCACCACCAAAATGCACATGACGATGAGAGTTCCTGAGAAAATAGAATTTTATGTTCCGTTGCAAACGAAAGTAATCGAAGCATCTCACATCCAACGACTTTTGAGTATCGTATATTTAATGTATGAACCATTGCCATGCGTTGTATTGTATTGAACACTTTTATTAAGAACATCCCATTCTTGTGTGGGGGCCTGTGTTATGCTATGCCTTGACTTGCCAACAAAAGAAAGCAAGGTGCTGACTGTACCATCTAAAACGGTATGCATTGGAAAGACTTGCAACGTTTGAAAAGTCAAGGCATATATACAATGAATGACACAGCCCCCCGCCCAAAAAAAATGCCAACGAAAGAAAGCAAGGTACTGACTTTACCGTCTAAAATGGTATGCTTTGGAAAGATTTGCGATGTTAAAAAGTTCTGCCTACATAACTGTCTTAGCATATGCCTTCATCACATCTTCACAACAGATTCTCTCATTCCCCCGATGGCCACACAAGCTGAGAGAAAAGTATGGAAATTTTTTTTTCCCCATTTTAAACCCGCATCCCCCAGTATATTCTCGTACTTTATAAACAATGCTATTTGCCCAAATTGCATGGGCAATTTTTCCTTTCCTTGAAGAGATATGCTGTATAACACAGACACCCAATCTTTACATGTACTGTATAAGACACCCAATCTTTACATATGCTGTACAACAAAGACACACAAATTTTACATTCTGATAACTAAGTTTTATTCAGATTATCTACATAGTGTAGATTTGATAAGGCTTATACACATTTACATAAAAAAATAATTATTTACAAGCCACGTTGGTCCTTGAGGGCCTTACCCTCAGCGACCTTGGCCTGGTTGCCGGTGAGCTTACCCTCGGCTTCCTTGGCGGCACCCTTGATCTTGTCACCGATAGGGACGTGACCTTGAGCACGTTCTTCAACCTTCTTCTGGTCGTGGCGAGCTTCCTCGCGAGAGACGGGGTTACCTCCAGCAACGGGGTGGTGTTGATCGTGCTTCTTGAGCTCGTGTTCACCGAGACCGGCGGCACCAGCACCGACGACAGCATCGCGTCCAGTGTGTCCGTGGTGTTCTTCGTGGCCCAAAATGCCACCAGCGCCGGCACCGAGAGCGGCATCGCGCTTAACGTGATCGTGATGTTGAGGAGCAGACATGTTTAGAGAGTATATATTTGTAATGAAGATAAAATAGTACATATTACCTGGTCCTTTTATACATTTTTTCTTGTTTGGCTTGAACGTTAAACCGCTCATTTTCCCACTACGATGAGCCAGTATTGACGCAACCATGACTCGCACTGCCTTACTGACGGTCTCAAAATAGCCAAATTTAGTAATAAAACCTTTCGCCAAGACGACTGGGCACTTGCCTTATTGGGCTGAGTTTCTCCAGCTAAAAAATTTAGCTGGTCATCATTGCGTCAATGAAAATCAAATTGATGAGGCGACATCTCCTTGAAATTTCGCCTTAGTGCAGCGTCCCATGTTGAATACATTGAGTGACAAACAAAAAAAAAGGGGGTGGGATGTAGCAAGTAAAAGGTATTGAGGTTTATTTCGTACGAATATATGTAAAAAATACGGGGAACCAACCCAACTACATAATTGGCTCGCCAGTTCAATTGCAACAACTTATAGCTCAAGTTTGAGTGTGACGACTTCAAATGCATTGAGCGTGAGATCAATGCCACGTCTTACAATACTCAAATATTCCTTGGTATCATCTTCCAAAAAGTTGGAGCGCTGCACCTTTTTGACAGGTATGTCAGTCTTCAATGTCACAGACGACCGTCCGCCATACGCTTCGTAGAGTCGAACAATCAAAGCCGACGAGTCTTCGGCCTTCTTTACCCAGTCTAGAATGACGTTTTTAGAACCAGTCAGTGTAAAGTACGACTGATCTTCAAGTCTACCAGCGGAAATAAATCTATTTTGGGCAACCAAATTGTGTAATGTTAATGACATGGGCCGATGCGGGGCAGGACTGTTACAGTTTCTCACCTTGGCAAAAGCTGAACATTGAATTCGTATGCTTGCTGTACCACGTCTGAAGCGTGAAAGTATCCTGTATGAGGGTACACAGCGTATTTGAAGTAGTGACGCCCCATGTCAGCGTGAGCGTCTGGGCCCTTTGGAGACCGCAGTAAAGACAGTCTTTGTGATTGTCCATGCGTGGCATAGCCATATTTGCAGTCATTCAACAGGGCAACCCCGTATCCTGCATCCGATAAATCCGCGAACTTGTGACCACACACTTCAAAGCGTGCAGAGTCCAAAGTCGTATTGTAGTGATTGGGTCTTTGTACTGCTCCATACTGGATTTCGTACGTAGCCTATGGGTGGGTGGAAGTTTTAGTGTTTCAATATGCCATGAGAAATCATTCTCACTTCCGCCAGGTTTTGCCACTTACGTGGTCGCTAACGATATCCCAGTTGAACTCCACTTTCTGTTCATTGGTTCGTAAAGTAAATGGCCGAAAAAGAATCAGTTATCAGAACATTGACGAACAATCCATGTGTATGCGCACTTACCAAGAATTGGTGGCTTTCCCTCCATTCAACTTCCGTATCAAATTCAACTCGTCGACTAATGGCAGAAAGGGATATATTCTGTTTGATCCAGCTGTTTTGGGAAATTTGCTTCTCCACAGTAACTGAGGCTACCATCGGCCCAGTTTCAGAGACCTGATGAAAACAAAGTATCAGTTCCATTCCCACGCAGAACCGCTTGGAAAAAAAAAATGCGTGCTATACCTTGAGAGTTCCGCCATTAATATTCTTCCCTTTTTGGAGATGATATATTTCAACATCCCTTGTCAGGTTAAAGTAAAAAAAAAAAAAAAGTTAGTGTCAGCTCTTTTGACGGTAGCTAAAGCTGAAACATACCAAGCGTCCCAGTAGCCAGGCTAACGAGTTACAGATATGTTGTTACTATATGTTTCTGCCATTCAATGTCATCATAATGAAAAAAATTGAAGGGAGACCTACCACATCTTCATAGAGCTGGAATTGATTTCCACAGGCGCTTTTAGGGACCAACTCCCGACTAATGTCATATGAGCTTCAGTTGGTGGGCTATGTGAATTCAACGTCAAATCAAAAACTTACCGTTCCCCTTTGTCGTACAATCGACATAATCTGCCTTCATCATCAAATTGGACAACAAGATATGAATTTTCCAGTATGGTGTGACCAGACGATAGCGAATGCACTAAACAAAGCAAACGTCAGCATCGCTCGAATGAGCAATCACATAGTCAAATCGATACATTACCTTGAACAGTCTGCTCCAAAGCTGTCAAATGTTTGATCACTGTGGTGCCCATACTACGTGACGAAGTGACTAACGTAAAACAAAGATTAGAGGAAGAAAAATGAATGCATTATTTTGGAATGTAAAACGTACCCGCAACATATCCTACTTCTGCGTCTGGCTTCGCTTGTCCAATGAGACCTTCGTTACCTTTACGAGGTATTTGCACAATACCAGAACGATCCCATGCAAGGGTGTTAAAAATGACAAGTTCTTAAAAATAAAAATAAAAATAAAAAGGTAAGCAAACGAGTTGGTTAGGAGCGGCGTGCCAAAAGACAGAAGCGCTTTGTTACGAGGGCTTTGCGCTCATGTTGGTGTTCACCTTTTTCATTTGATTCTTCCGAGTCATTTCCTAATAATGCGGTCTGGGCTTTGTGACGAAGTAAGATAGAGTTTGCCGCTACTTGTCTATGGAACTGTGAAGAAATACCCCGTATTTGTTAGAAGGATTCGAGAATATATCCGCTCTAATTCATATCGCATACCTTGTGAACATCATCATAGGCAATTTCAATGGCTGATCCGGGAAGACAATCATGGAACTGGTTGAGACAAACCAGTTTCCACATATTTTCAATTTCCAAGCCAGGATATCTGAATGAATACGAATATAGGGGAGGCTTTAGCATAAGAAGTAGACTGTGACTTCATCTCTAGACACCTTACACATAGTCCTTAATTTTATGGTCGGCAATAGCAGCCAAGAATTCGAGATCACGAAGCAACAGTTCACCTTTTCGATTGCCTTTTTTCACAAGTGCTTGAGTGGTGTATGTTCCTCGGTGTAGTTCAAAGTACTAGTACGTGGGAATGGTCAAATTAATAAGAGTTGCGTATACCCAATATTCATTACCAGGACTTACCAGCTCTCCTTTGTACGCATTCAAAGGTTTGGCATTGGTGTCGACACGTTCAAAAAAGTCTTTAACTCTACCGGGTTTGCACTTGGGCAGATCACTCTACCCCATTGTGACATCTCGTGAATATATTATACACAGTAATTTCATAAGTCACGGCAACTTACCACATCAGAAAGACGCATAAGCCGCTCCAGCATGCCGTAGGTGGGGCCGCCGCCACCATCACCGTGACCAAAAGCTAGTAAACTCTCATTGCTGAGATCGATATCCTTGTGGTTACTAACACAATTGTACAACTCGGAGGTATTCACTTGACCAACATAAGTGTCTGCAGGCGGCAAGTGAGCCAAAACTCTGCTACCGTCAATTCCAGTCCACCAGAAAGTTGTGTGCGGGAATTTGTTGATGTTATTCCAAGATAATTTTTGAGTAAAGAAATATTTGATGCCAGATTGTTTCAGTACTTGGGGAAGCTGTCAAAACATAAAACTCAATATTGGTGAACTGTTGACTGGGTCATAACTTGATAGTAGTCTTACCTGGCCAGAGTACCCTGTAAATATACGCCAATAATATTTAAATGATGAATACATAGATTTAGGATATGGATGCAACAAAGGGGCCAGTCTTACCAAAGGAATCAGGAAGCCAAAAGACATTAACTCTCTTTTTAAAGTGCTTCTCATAAAATCTCTGTCTGTGGTATGAAGATATTTTGTGTTCAGTTTCGTGTTTTCTTTAAAGCACTACATTTTTCTTCATGATAGTCAACTTTACTTACCCTAGTAACATCTGTCGTCCAAGCGCTTCACCGGATGGCATATTGGTATCTACAACGTAGGTTTGAACGGTCAATTCAAGAAATAACCTTCCTCCATGCTACCTTTGACCACTTACCATGCTCCACCCAGCTCTGAATAGAGATAAACAGGGTCATTTAGCCATAAGTAATTACGTAGATATCGTAGAGGTATTACCAAAAAAAAAAGTTTAAGTACTCACACCACCAATCAATTCCCATTGACCGAAGGCGACTTTTTGGCGGATTTGTTCAAACAGCGCCGGATAATATTCCAAGAGCCATTCGTATTGTTGGGCTTGAGAAGCAGTGAATATATATGTAGAATAACGATTCATCAGGGCAAGTTGACTGGACCACGAGCGAGCGACTTTACGCTTTGTTTCATCGTATGGCCAAAGCCATGCGGTATCTGCAAGAAAACGCACGCGTGATGAGCTTCAAATCCATTTTTAAGTCAACTGTATAAATTCGTTTCTAACCGATATGGCAATTGCCCACAGCTGTAACCATATGCTGACCAGTTCCATTCTTTTGCTTCAAGAATTCAGTGGTCAGTTTTCGGCACTCCAGCATCGAATCAACTGAGCCTACAACGTAAGTATTGATGACTTCGTTAGCAACATATAGTGCGTCTCGTGCTCTTTGAGATTCCTGATGGCCATCGGTAGCAATGCCTTTGATGATACTAAATGGTGATACCGTCAGTACTGAGCCAATTATATTTCGCTGATGTGTACTGGTGAGCTTACATCATATCGTAATATAGATCAAAGGCAGCCTGGTTTCGGACAACAAGATCAGCTACAGCGATAGAGTAGAATCGATTGGGGTCTGGTACCATGTTGCCGGTGCCAACACCAGAGATACCATTGCAAGCGGCTTCAATATAGAATTCATATTTCGTTCCAGTCTTTGCTTTGTCTGTCAGTAGGTATTCGAAGCGCTCTTGCTCACCTAGCAAAAAAAAAAAAAAAAGGGTCAGAAGAAGATTATGGTGCGGAAGAATGAGTGACCAACTTACTCAGTCCCTGCAAAGGTACTCCTTCTTTGCTCCACACCATGCCCTCACAGCCAAGTTTCCATTGGAAAAAGACTCTCTCGCCTTCCATTTCTTCAGGAACGGTGACGTGAATTCGAAACCAATGTGTTGACCAACTCGGACCAAAGTTTTCTTTTCCTGGCGTGGTAGGGTGGAACGTATGGCTGATGGCATGCTGTAAATAGAGCATGTAAGTTGTAAATTCAATCACAGACATTGGTACCAAGCCGCGGGAGTTTTTACCTTGAAGGAGATACGCTATGGCGGACAATGCACAGTGAGAAATATGTTAGCGAACCCAATGCATTATTTCTTTTACTCGTCTCCGCGGTTTCTTTCTTACTTTGAGCTCCGGAACGCTATAGACTGCTATAGTGACCGTGGGATCGCCTCCCCGCCTGTGCTTCCACAACTGGCTGGACAAGCCCATGCTCTCAAACTGGCCATTGAAAATGAAATTCTGTATCCTCGACAGCGTGATACCACGAGGCACCTTGGGAGTGTTACTAGGCTGATTGCTCATGGTAAATTAGGTAAGGAGAGAAACGCTGGTGAGAAGCGTGTCTCTTTTTCTATGAGGAAAAAAATGGTCACGCTACATCTGTGATTCATCAACCCTTTAATATGCTCAAACAAATCGAAGCATGCCTTTACTCTACTTTCTTTATTGTATGACCGGATGAACATCATTGGTACAAATATCCCCAGGCACATTGCATCGAACCTCTCCTGAGTTGCCACTCAGTAAGCTATGATGCGAACGCGGGGTTGTTCGTGGGATGTTTGATGGAAACCTTAATTGCTCTCTTATGAATATTTTTCACAAGCAAGATTGTGCTCACTTGTCTACAAACTAAGAATGATATTGAGAGTATCAAGTCCATAAGGAAAAAGGTCTGATCAACTTAAAGCACTCAGGGGGTTGTTCATAGACATGCTTCATATAATTTCCATACCATATATCTCGATGGCCTTCCGCTGAGTTCGGGGTCTATGTTGACTGACCTCACGGCAAAAATTCGAAACGGCGTTAGGCGCAATCATTGCTTTTGAAGTCTATTCTGTGCGCCAGTCATTTGACCCTTTCGCAAGCGGACATCAGTGTATTTTGGAAATATAATAAATGAAAAATAATAATGTGGGCATGAGATTCTATGAGAAAAGCAGTAAAATTGTAAAATTACACAAATGCAATGATAAGGAGGGTTAAAAAAAATGCTGGTCTATGCTTTGTTGATGGCGACAGCGGCAGATTTTTGGGAATAGAAAGCTTGATGCCATTGCTTGAGTTGTTCCAAGACCATAAAGGTGACAATTGTATGTGGACCGAGGCGAATGAAAGCTGGAGTCCAACCCTTGAACAAGGAGAGAATGCCTTCGCTTCGGATCATATCCTTCATAGCAGAAACGGCCCCCACTCCTTGAGCCGAACTGGCACTCATGATACGAGTCTTGATGACATCAACGGGCGAGCATACAGTTGTAGCAACCAAACCCTGTGAAATGCAAAGATGGATAATTTTTAAGCAAAGTGTGTGGATAAACGAGCCGTCTAGACAAAATGGTAATCGTCGGGAAAACTTACCGCTAAAAGACTGGAGCCGAAATGCACACCCATACCGTCGGAAAGGCCAACGTTGTTGAGCAACAAGTCCTTAAACACGTCGTAGCTGACCAACTGTGATCCTGTCATCAAGATGGCTCTATTGACGTTGGGTCCAACACCTCTCATCAAGGAGGCAACGCCCTCCTCACGAGAGATACGAATCACACCGTCCAGTGCGTTACGATAGTTTCGTCGTTGAGCGGCTGGCAGCTGACCGTCATTTTGCATACGAACATTTACAACATCACCAGGATTGCCGCATGCTCCACCCAAGGCTCCAGCAATACTAGAACAAGCCAACATCTGCACGAAACCGGGTTCTAAAAGGAAAATTATTTAGCCCCTTTTTCGGCAACCCTAAAAATTTTGTTCCTGTAAAACTGCCTAACAAATATACTGTCACTTACTCTGATTCCCGGTTGTCATTGCGGTTTTGAGCTTGTCGTAGACACCAAAACGAACAGTTGAGTAGGTTGCTTGGCGGAGCAAACTGGCTGATAGACCGGCATACAAGGCGGTAGGGCCTTCTTGGGTGACAATGGTGAACATGGTCTTTAGCATTCCTGACCGGCTAGCGCCAGTGGCTGTCTGGAGCCGAACCTTGGCCAGGTCGAAAGGATGTGAAACCATGGCAGCGGCACAGGAAGCTACCCCTCCAAAGTAAAATGGAGTGGACTTTGCCGAGGAGGAGGACATTATGTTAATATGAATAGAGTGATAAAGAAGCCTTCGTCGTAACTGCTTGCCGCAATTAGTACTTTTTCCCATTTTCCTACTCAGCCCCCATTGGCCAATCACATTGCCGAGTGCCCTTGAATGACACACACGCTGGTCATAAGAGAGAACAATGATCCCAAAGGCTGTTTGCAGAAGTGAAATAGTATATTGTTCCACACAGTTTACATGGCAAAAGTATTAATCCTTCTGAAAAGCATTGAGTGCTAAGTAAGAGGAGATAAATACGTTGAAAAAAAATCCTAGAATCAAGTTAAAAGCGAAAAACAGAAAGGAAATGAAATGGTGAAAGGTCGCATATTCAGTATGTATAAGGGGGTTCCAGGGTCTGGTGTCTTTACTCTTGTGAACTGTTATCGCTCATAAAATCGTCCTCATCAAATTCTGAGTCTTCACCAGAATCATACCAGCTATTTTAAAATAGCTTGCAGTTAGAATACCGTCGCCATCCCAAGGTGTTCTCACACTGCCAATGTACTCACAAGTTTTCATCTTCTTCTATAACAGGAGGTGCCGTCAACATGAAATCAGCCTCAGATTTGGGCATAACAAATCCTTCTGGTATATCCTTCTTGCTCGTTTCGACTTGAGCTAAACGGTGGCGTTAGTAAACTCTGCATGACGACGAAACATCCGGCTATATAAGTACATATGTTATGTTACCTCTAACAATTGCCGTGAATTGTTCACTGTCTTTCCGGTATGCAACCTGGTAAAAAAAAAAAAGTACAATGTCAGCTCACATAGATGGTATGGCTTATAAAATATGCACTTACACCAGCATCTACATTAGCAGGACTTGAGCAATTTGGATCAGCCAGTAGCGATATAATGGACATCAGAACACCTAGAGGGGAGGATGGGGGCTTATCATCAGAGGGCAGCTGGGGTCGCACAAAAAAACAATCTGAACAAATAACGTACTCTCCACAGATTGTGTTGGGTTCCATCGTTCCTAAACGTAGTCATTTGAAGCATTACAAATGGATTGTCAATAGGTTACTCCATACACCACAAATCTGTTTACCTCTGCCTTTTCACCGCTAACAGGATCATCGCCAGGAGGATGTAATATTGAAATGCATAGTCGTCCGTCCGAATACACTGGTGTAAAAAACAATGATTGATTAATTCATCCCCTTGTTGCTAAGCTATGTTACTCACAAAGGGATAAATGTTTACATACCATTGGGATGGTAAAAGTCGTTATTGAAACGGAACATGGGAGGTTGAAATGGATAGTCTTCCGGAAATGTCATCGTAGCCTAGGTATATACGATGGTTAATTAGTGAACGGCAGTGGTGACGGCTTGGCAACATGACCCTGACATTGCGTGAGAAAGCCTCACCTTGAAGTAACCGCCTTCATAAATGGTCTTTGGTGACCCAATGATTGCAACGTCCCTGGAAGGAAAAGTAGGTTGGTAACGTGGAATCGGAAAGTGTTGCGTTCAAGAAAACAAGGCGCTGTTACCATATGAATATATTGTCGTCTTTCAAATCCACCACAAATCCTGGTACTGGATTCCGAGTGAGCTCTGCAAGTGGGAGTGCAGGAAGGGTATAATGACTTTTAGTAGGTGCCAACATTTATTCAGTTATATCTGGAAGAACATTACAAGCCAATTTTACCTTTGAATTGTTTCTGGAGGATGTTCGCTGCCGATGAAGCCATGCTGATTCAATGTGTGTCCAAGGGGGGGAATGTCAGTGGTATGAGCGGGGCAGATACATAGAAATTGGGAAAATTGGTCCTTTTGTTTTCATGGCAGAAACGGTCAGGAAATTTTCAAAACTGCCCGCATTGTAAAAGTAAAACCTTTACGAAAGATCAAATTATCCACTATGGCCAAACCAACTTGAGCATGTACAGTGGAGTGTTTTAGACCTGCCCCTTTGTTCTTTTCAAATCGCCTCTGCTGGGAACAATAGTAACTTATGAAAGCCTGGGACCGCCAAAGACAAACCAATGCATTGGTTTTTGAGATACTACCCAGTAACTTCTCAATCGTGGACACTTTTACAGTTGGAAAGATTGCTTTGAAGCAGAATTTTTATTTTTTATCAAACAGCAAACGCTCCATTCACTCTGATATTTTGACCACTAACCCATTGTGAGTCATCTCGAGCTAAAAATGCAACCGTAGAGCTTATGTCGTCAGATTGGCCCAAGCGCTTCATAGGACTAAGGTTAGCTAAAAACTGAGCGCGCTGCTCATTCATTCCTTCCATGAAGAGAGGAGTTGCGGTAGGGCCCGGAGAAACGGTATTCACAGTTATTTGGCGCTGACCAAGATCCTTTGATAGGACTCTGGTAAGCTGTTCAACGGCGCCTTTTGTAGCAACGTACACAAGGTACTCTGGGCTAATGGTCGTTGAGATGGTTAGCGAGGTAGAAAAGAAGACAACGCGACCACCTGTTTGGATATGAGGTGCAGCAGCCTGAGCGAGGAAGAGAGGACCTTTGACATTAACATCAAAGTGCCTATCAAAGTGTTCTTCAGTAACGTCACTCAACGCCGTGCGTTCCATAATGCCAGCATTTAACACCAGAATATCCAGTCGGTTGAATATCTGCAGCGTCTTTTCAACCAACATCTTAGTCGACTCGACCGAAGATACATCGGCTTGAACGATTTCAGCACGCCCGACGCCTTTGCTGTTGATTCTCTTAGCGACCTCTTCAGCGGCAGCCGCTCCATTTACGTAGTTGATGATGACATTAGCGCCATCAGCAGATAGGCGTTCAGCAATAGCAGCCCCAATAGACCTGGAAGATCCAGTGATGATGGCAACTTTTCCAGCGAGAGGTGTGGCTGACATGAGCTCTATGATATATTTATCGATTGAAGAACAAGGTGGTAAGACACGTATTGGAACTCAATTTTATATGTTTATCCGTGATACCGCCCATATCCTAGCCACCCCCTTGAGCGAAGTAAGACCCATTATTACGGCTTTCTGCATAAACATTCTTCAGCGTCGTGTCAAATTGACCCCCTCACCATAATCCACATGGCATACTTTTATGCTTCACTCTATGGTTCTTGAGGATGCTTTATCATACACCGCATGAGTTTTTACATGCTGCTGACGCAGTCTAAATTTGGAATATCTGCAATCCATCAGCCCCGCTGGAGAAGACGGTGACGTTTCAACGTCATAGAAACATCGAATCGCTCTACTTCCTATAGCTCAAGTCTGTCTCTTCCTTCCCCATAGCAATATTACATCGCTTTATGTGAATATAATAAGTAGATACAGTAGCAGGGTATGATTACATTGATAAAAGTCAGCCAGTGATCGACTATGCTGCTTCGAAACATACTATCATACAGTAGTACGAAACCAACCGCTTGGCACAGAAGGTCCCACGAATACACAGAATATGGCCATAAGGCTCAAAAAGAGTGACTTCATTAAAAGTAGTACAACGTTGGTTTGATCATTCTGTCAACATACAAACAAGTACACAATACACACAAGCGTTAACAGCAAAGTAGGACAAAGGAAAGGGAGTTGAAGGAAAAATATACAAAAGCCGAATCTGGTATTACAACCTCATTAACGAGATATTAGTTTAAGCTGGAATAAACATTGAAATGATTCGGTGGTTGGGTCGTCCATGACAGCATGAATGATCCCGTTCTCCTTGCTGTTGTTCTGCACGCATCGCATATTGTTTCCAGCGATGACCTGCTCCAAGACACCCTATAGGCACGAATGTTTAAATTTCAAACCGCACCTCTGGCAAACGATATGATGCTCTTACCGTTTCAATGTTACGAACTTCAATAAAGGCTGGTTCGAAGGCAAGAATGTAAGGGTACTGGAGTGCAAATGTCTCTGGAGTTCCTTCCCAGTCAATGCGCCAGTCCGTTCGCTTCCGCCTTCCCTTTTGGTCCACGTAAAATGCAAATTCTGTGAAGGCGATATGAGTATCATTTGCGCCAGTACGTTGACTTCCAGAATTAAACTCACCATTATAGCATATCAGGTATTCTGCAAACTGAATGCGATAGATGGCCAGTGGTTTCACATCTTGTCGTTCGAAAACAAAACGAAGATTGTCATCCTCTGGATCCAAGAGGGCTGGGAGAGAGTAGGGTTACTACAAGCCATTCATAAGTCTATGCTGCATGACGTGTACATACCTTGAACTTCAAACGATACCATATCGACCACCTCAATTCCTTTAGAGCAAGCAATACACATCTTGGTCCGCAGTAGATTGATACTCGAAGCTTCACTTGGAAGATACAAGTCTTTGTAGACCTTGAGGTTATCGTTGTTTCCTCTCACCAGTCGACTGAATGGAGACTTTGCCTTTTTTCCATCTGCTACGGATGATGGCTCGAGAGTTCGAATCGTTGTGGCAGATAGAGTATTCGTTCGCACAACACAAACCAGGACCTTGTTTAAGCATGATCCAACATGGAAAAAGGGAACATTAGCGCTAATCTTCCTGCCACGTCGTAATGCTGGATCGTTGTTCGATAGAGCTTCTAAGGGGAAACTCCATAGCGTCTTGTCACCCAGTACAAACATTAATTTATACTCTTCCAATATCTCAATTTGCGTCGCTTTTTCAATGGCTAGGATGCGCGTTAATGTCGAACCTTCCTTATTGCCTCCAACGTAGACCCCATTATCCGCTGCTAATACAAGTTGTTTCTCTAAAGACAGCACATACAAATGTTAATACAGCCTCCACAGTACCTTATTGAATGCCCAAAAAAAAAACTTGCCATATGTAGCAGAATGATGTACTCTGTTGGTTGATATGAATTGTCGCTCGCTGAGGGTCACAATGTCAAACACTCGTTGTTTTGCGGTGATAGCTTCCTTATGACGTGCGATCTTTTCCAACCAATTACGCCTCTGTGTCATGGTAGGAACATACAGCGTAAATGGCGCTGAACCTTTCCGTCCAATATGCTCAAATGTAATAGCATGACCACCCGTTTTGGATTGACCACCAGTATGCAGATTGGCTTCTGACGCAGATGCTTTCAAGCCGTATACGCTGTTTCCGCTTAAAGCTGTACGAGTATAGGGTAGGATAGAACTTGCTCGCTTGTGAGCAGTAAGGTCTGGTATGGTAGCTGAAAGGAGCTCAAGCGGTATAGGTCGACGGTATACTTTATAGTGTTCTCCAATGGGCATATACTTGATTTTCGCAAACACCAAGTAGTGATCAAACAAGAATACTTGAACTTCGGAAGACTCTGAACCGGCACCTTTTCGCTTTAACTTTCCTTTCATGACCAATTCTCGATCAGAGTCGAGTAATTTTAGATCCTTAAACCAAAGAATGATTGCGTTAGTGTTTCTATGGACGCAAGCATGGTAACAGATGCATATAAACTCACAATGCCATCAGCAGGATTCTTCCACGACAGTCGTTCGCTGATTAGTTGTAGGTTGAACCTGTTTTCTGCTTTTCCGGTTTCACTATTTACACGAGCGAGGAACCCTTTGATTATATCCATCACTCTTGGAATCACTTCGCAGTCGACATTGTCTGCTGGTGTATGCTTTAAAATTTCTCGTAAAAGCAGGTTGTACCGGCCCAATCTGGTTGTTGGCTTAGTCAAGTAGCCATTTAATTCCAGTTTTCGTGACTCTGGTTTTCGCTCGGTTTCCTGTAACGAAATGCGTTGAGATTTAAACAAAAAGATAAGATAATGAAAGAGGGGATATTAAACTTACATAAACAAATTCGGCAAATTTGGGGTTGCGACTCTTTTCCAGCTCAAACATGTGCTTGGCAACCATCTGGTGAGATCCATACACGACAAAGGGCTCAAAGTTACCGACATGCTGAAGCAAAATGTCGCCAATATGTTCAACGACGTCAGATTCACTTTGTCGCTCCAAAAGTGCATCGCAGAGCTCAGCATTCACATTGTAAATATCCCTGATATTCCAAAATACTTCTTGTACAAAGAACTCTCGACGGTCGTCCTGAATGATATCGCTGCTGATCAATGGCTCGATCCAGAACTGTGATGGATAAAACGTAAAATTCAGCAATTGGATCCTTTTCATGAAGCACCGTCATAACTTCTTACATTTTGAACATAGTCAAGGTTTCTCACAAAGTCTCGCTCTGTGTAGATAAGTTCGAATATGTTTTCCTGGCGTTCCCGCTCTTGATTTGAAATACTCTCGGTGACTTGTATAGGAACTGACTCGATCCACAATTCGGTTTCCTAGATGAAAATTAGGCACGCTTGAGAAGTTTGGACACAGCTTAGGCCTATTTCACGCAGTTACTGACCTTCTCATGCATCGAGGATTTACTCATGGATCTTGAGAGACTTTTATCGGATAAATCTGATCTCGCCTATAACCAGAAAATATATCAGCAGCGCATTCCCTCCGCCTTCAAATGAAAAAATATAGCCTACCTTCTCCATCCTTCTAGGACATGATACACTATAACACATTGCATCTTTTGTACAGGTGGGTGAATAGCAGTTGGTGAGAAGTGTGAACACACCATTGGGGTAGGTTATTTCTTGTCGTTCGGCAGCTTCTATTGGTAAGGGTGGTAAGATCATGGTGTCGTCGTCTGGAAATGGCGACTCTAGCGGTAAATCGTCGTCTTGCTCATTCGGTTCGTAGGGTGCTTTCAAGTTTTCTCTAAATTGGTATAATTCCATATTGGAATCTCGCAAGCGGTGTTCGTAGTTTACATCATGAAATAACTTTTGTGAATATAATGAGCGACCAACAAGCAGTGCAAGCGTTCTATCAGATGTCCTGAGGAGAAAGACAAGCTTGTCCTATAGAGACAATGAAGGAAGTGTGAGAAGGCATAGCGGAAGTCCAAAAAAAATTGGGCAATAATTTGGTAATACTGTAACACCAAAAATTATATGATTAAATAGCTTACCACGGCTTCTTTACCATCAAATACATCCTTGTATTGAATGCTATCCTTGGTACGATCTCCAACTACCACTCTCTTTTGCATCTCCATTGCCACTTTAGATAATAATGCTGCATAGATGTTCGGTGGTTTAGGTCGCTGCTCAATACTTCGCTTTTGATGTCGTTGATGTTTTTGTTTAGCCTCCGTCGCCATGTTTTCCCCCGTGCCGTATGAAAATGATTTGGATCTCTCGCCAATAGCCTTTAGTTTGGCGCTGGTAGATGATGGTTCTTTTGTAGATTGTGTCTTTTGTAGTGTTATACCAACCGATGACGATCTGGTATGGGCACGTGTCTGAGATTCCCCTGATATATCAGACAAGATTTTAGCACGGCGATGACATCAAGAACATTGAAATAATATAGACATCAAAACAACAACAATGAAGTGGTCAAGTGCCGATGTACTCACCTTGAAGTCTAATAGCTAGTTTTTCTACCTCCATTTCAATGTGGCGATCAGATTCAGCTGTAGATGCCGATTTGGAGAGTTTGGGAAGAGGTTTTTCGATAGCCCCTTCGCCATGACCGACTGCCACAAACTCTGCTTGCTGGGCGGCAAATGACACTTCATCACTGTCAGGAGAATAAGCTTCTTCAGAGGCAGGTTTAACTTGAATATGGGTGGAAGAAGGTCTGCCTCGAAACGTAAAATCATCGTCATCGTGGCGGATAGGAATACTTGAATGTCGAGGAGGAGGAGGAGGAGCGGCACTGATGACGCCGTAAGAAGAATGTCTGGGAGGAGGAGGTGATGATAAGGTGGGGACTTGAGTACGGTTGATCAGTTCGTACCTAGGGGGAGGCGAGTTCGGTATCCCGTACGATAGTGCCGACGATCGCTGTTGATAAGACGAGCTACTGCCTTGCTGGGGTAACCTTCCAACGCTACTGTTATTGGCATAGGCAGCCAGACTCTGAACTCTCATAGGTAGTTTCTGACGAGCATAGCTCTGTCTGGCTGCTCTACCAATAACTTGTTGTTGGCTTAGCGTTCTGGTAACATTATGTTGCTGTTCCTGACGTTGGGATGGATAGTAAGGTGATGATGACATGTTATTCAGCGCATGTTGATGATGCGGAAGCTGTGGAAGTTGGGAGGAGGATCCATCCGCCGCCATTGATGTTTAAAGACAAAGGGCGGCAATGACAACAACAGCGAACCGAAAGAAAAGGTACGACGCGAATATCGGACGACTTTGAGTTTTGGAGACAAGAACGAACTTTTTTATTTCAATTTTTGCCTGAGAAAATTAAACGGGGAGCTTAAGCTAAAATTGAGCAGATAAAAAAATTTATTGCTCGCCAGCCTTAGCAGCCTGCTTCTCAGCAATACGGTTAGCACGACGCTCACGAGCAGCCTTGTTCTTGGCGCGGTGGGCATCAGCTTGGTCAGCGATGGTCTTGGCTCTGAGCTTCTCAGCCTTAGCCTTGTGAATGTATTCCATCAAGACACGCTTGTTCTTGAAAACATTACCCTTGGACTTGAGGTACAAGACGTGGTACAAGTGCTTGTCGATCTTGCCAGCTTCTCTGTACTTACGGAGGAGACGACGAAGGACACGCATACGGCGCATCCAGAGGACTTGACGGGGCATACGGGCATCAGCAGTACCCTTACGCTTACCGGTACCCATGTGGCGACCAGCACGCTTAGCAGCGGCGTGCTCACGGACACGGAAACGGGAGTGGCTGACTTGGGGCTTACGGATGATAAGACCGTCCTTGACGAGCTTGCGGATGTTTTGGCCTGAAGTAGTAAAGTATATGAGTTACGAATACCCAATGAAAAATTTGTGAGAAGTTGACGATACTTACGAGAGTTGGCATTGGAGATCTCATTGACCTCGTTAGGGTCAAGCCAGACCTTTCTCTGACCACACTTAAGGACGCTAGCAGCCAAGCGCTTCTGACTACGCAAGTTCACCCTGTAGATACAAGTTGTTTGTTATGAGCAAAATGCTAGTAATCTAGCCGTACTTGAAATTGACATCTCACATGTTAAAAGGTTAAACAAAAAGAAGGAATCTAAAATTTGGCTCTACCGCCTTTGCAAATATTCTCTTTCGCTCAAAAAATTTTTCGTTTCTGGGCCAGTAAAATTGCAAGCCACTGAAAGTCACATGATGAATGGGTGAGTGAATCCTCTCATTGTCCAAGTTGCAGAGCAGTGCTGAAGGGTTCGCTAGAAGAACTTGAAAGCACAGTAATGATGGAATTCTTTTATAATAAAGATGTCATTGGCGACTTCATATTGCACCTTTACAATATAAATGGTCTCCAAAAGCCCTGTCTAGTACAATGGCTTCATCAAGGTAAAAAACTTTTGGTCAATACGGTGCTCAATGAGAATCGTTCTTCAGTCTTTCTATTAATGAAATTGTGTATGTCATAAAACCAAAAACTTATACCAATAACTTTTGTGTTTGGTCACATAAAGGTGCGAACAGAGATGAAAGAGCTATCTATTGTCAAATGCACATCGCCAAATTTTATTCAGCGTCATTTCACAAACTAGATGTTTGAAATATGATCGAAAACTACTAAATTATGTCTTCGCTGCTGGACGTGCAAAAATTTGTAAATGCTCTCAAAATAACGAAGCTTGTGGAAAAAAAAAAAAAAAAAAAAAAAAGACTGCTCTGTCCTAATGAATTGAATGTTTCAATTTGGCTATCGGCGACTTCCGCCATTTTAGCCCTCGTGGCCTAAGGTTGTGGTCGTGTGAGCTCACATGAACCCATCGTTATACCCTATTAGTAGCACGAAAATCCTTCAGCCGGTGTTAAAGTTACTGTTGTTGTGTTGAAATAGGCTCCCTATCAACATATTTTGCTGTAGGATAGCTGCCTTCAAGTATCCTGAATTGTTCCTGAAGAGGCTGACTTTAAATAATTGTGCACAATAAGACCAACGTACAACCTTCAAACTTTTTTCTTTCCATCTACTCCGTCATGCCTAACCGATTCACTGGAAGCGCAAGGATCCTGAGCGAAGAACAGCTTGGTAATTTGCGTTACTACAAATATCAAGCAGTTGACAAATCTCCAGTCAGTAAATATGTTCTACGACATTACTGGGATTGGGCAATTAAGCTCTTTCCTATGTGGATTGCGTAAGTGAGAAGTTATCACCGTACCTTAAGCGAGCGTTAGCCATACTGAACTCTAGCTTCTGCCCAACAGTCCCAATTTGATCACATTACTTGGCCTCTTTTTCATGATTTTCAATGTTATTCTGGTCGTCATATTCACACCAGACTTAGGCGTTGAGGGACCGCGATGGATATACTTCAGTTTCGCCGCAGGTCTCTGGCTTTACTCAACTTTTGATAATGTTGATGGCAGACAGGCTCGTCGAACCGGTACTTCTTCGCCTCTTGGAGAATTGTTTGACCACGGCTGCGACTCTGTTAATTGCGCCTTTGTTGCTATACTTCAAGCAGCCGGAATGGGAATGGGCCATACAATTCAAAGCGCTACCTTGGCCATCATCACGGCCTTAGGCTTTTACTTGTCAACAATTGAGGAATATCACACAGGAGTTTTATACCTTGGGTACATTAATGGCCCCACTGAAGGTCTTATTTTGTCCTGCATTGTCTTTATCGTATCTGGCATAAAAGGTGGGTGTCAATGAGGGCATAATTTTTTCGTTGATGTAACTATTTTCTAACAGTAATATAGGACCTGAACTTTGGCAATTGCCATTGAGCACGCTTTTTGCTTCCGTACCAGCATGCGTCCAAGATGCGACCATGGCAGATATTTTCGTCTACGGATTGACATTCTTCTTCATCTTTACACATTTACCAGTATGGTACGTATTTTAAGCAATTTGTCTTCAAAATGAACTCAGTCCACTAAACTCCTCATTTCGTACTTTAGCATACATACCATATATCTGTCCTGCCGTCAGAAGCGTGAGGAGTTTTGGCCTGTAGTTCTGCACGAGTTCATGCCAATTGTCGCATTCTCCTTCCTATGCTATGCTTGGCTTCAATCTCCATACTCTTCTATACTGTCGGGCGAGCACTTGATATTGTTCATCACTACTACTGGCATCATTTTCGGAAGGATCGCGTCTAAAGTCATCATCGCCCACTTGACAAAATCTCACTTCCCAACCTTCTCTAACCTTATGATACCCCTTTCTGTCGGTGTTGTCCTAGTCGAGTTTCCTAGGCTCCTTCATATGTAAGTGATAGTAGAGTGCAAGTAATTTGTTCAACTACATCCCATCTAAATCAATCTATCTTCAATAGAAACCCTATTCTAAGTCCTGGAGCGGAATTACTTTATCTTTGGGCCTTTTTTGTCTTTGCCGTGATATCGTATTTACGCTGGGCCTTTATCATCATTGACCAGTTCTGCAACTATCTCGATATCCAGTGCTTGAAGATACCCTACAAAGCGAATCGTAACGGCAAAGGCAGAGAGCGAACACCATTATTGCGTGAACAAGAAGAAGGGCATGTTTATGGATCATCTTCAGCTTGAAGAGTACTATTTTTCTTGTAACAATACAATTTGATTCCTCTATAGTATTTAATAAAAAGTTTCTTATTTCTAAAGTAATGCGTTTCGAGATTTTTAAAAAAAAAAATTACTTTGACTGCGCAGCCGTATCCTTAAAAAAAAAAGATATGCTCTCTCTCACTGATTCCTCTCAACTATGTCTGACCCTGACCATAAGGACGAAATATGCTTCATTTCAAGAGGTCGATACGTCTCTGTCGAAGGTAGTTTCATAGAAAGTTGCGCCAAGAACGCCAACATGCCTGCACATATGGTCCAGAATCGAATCAAGCGTGACGGATTACAAGTGCATCACCTTACATTCATCAATCCCTTTGAACTTAAAGATGCTGCTAGCAAGCTTGATATCAAAAAGAAAGCTGCCAGCCGAATTATAGAACACATTCAAAACGAGCACGGTTTTCCTAGTACTTGGGAGCCACCTATCGATCTTGGTACAGGCAGAATTCTGGGCAAGGACAATTCGGTCACCGTGTTCAAAGTCATCCATTGGCCTGCAGGACAGGCTATTCGTCAAAATCTCGGACTTGGCCCTGCTTTCCTCCATGTCACTCTTGGTTTTGATCCATCGGATATACACCAATATAAAGGACCAGGATCCCTTGATATTCTTAATGGTATATCACAGTGTAGCCACCGCGACATTGAGCAACTCACTTCTCTGCAACACCATTACCATGAAGATGGATTCTTCTTGAAAAGGCTGGCGATTCAGTGCTGGAAAATAGGCTTTTATAGGTGGGCATTCTGGCTTACCTTTAGATATTCCCTTGGTAAGAAATTTGGCTTGCGGGTTATAAATGAATTCAACTTGGTGGATTAACAAAACTGCCTCTGTAGTCACAATTAAACTTTACATGACTGCAATCAAGTCTCCACGGTTATGATAACTTTAAACTTGACCATGTTATCACTTTGTGACCTGTACGCACCAAT
Source organism: Umbelopsis vinacea (assembly GCA_016758895.1). Classification (NCBI taxonomy): domain Eukaryota; kingdom Fungi; phylum Mucoromycota; class Umbelopsidomycetes; order Umbelopsidales; family Umbelopsidaceae; genus Umbelopsis; species Umbelopsis vinacea. The sequence continues at coordinate 302,085 of JAEPRA010000003.1, read as the reverse complement.
TGGACTTGGAAGCGGTGTCTCGGCGAAAGAGCTTTTTGGTGCTGTATACCTGCAAACAAGGTAATTGTAATATAGCCGACTAGTGTATCTATACTAGCATTTTTGGTAATATAATTGAATAAACTTTCTACCATTTTTTATATAATAATGATAAGTCCAAACTCACCAACTCGACCGTTTTGGTAAGAGAACACTATTACGGTTATATCGTTGCTATCCCAACGTTTTGGATAGTCATTGGGAAGATACATCAGCCATGTAAATCAAATTGTTAATTTTTTTTATAGATAGAACACTCGTTTACTATGCTATGTATTTTAAAGCATTTTTAGGCATTAGGAGACAAGGTTCACAGTTGCCTATAATTTCGAGACTGCCAATACACTTTAGACCGACACAACGGAAGGTACAAGAGTTCACGTCGCGACGGGGTTTCTGGGTTGGATCTAAAGTACAGCTGTCACCAAAAATGCAAGAACATCACTTGGACAGATCAGACGTGGAATCCTTTACTGTTCCTGGTGCAAGAGTTTTTGATCGCTACTTCGATTTGCCACTTGGTAAGAATTGCCTCACTGATGAACAGATAACGTGTCTCTGTAACGGTTGGCTGATCGCATAAGACGCGCTTGACTGTAGCATACGACTCAAATGCCCAGGAGCAAAAGATCAAGGTTTTTTGTAGACATTTAGTCCCAATAAACAAAGTCAATGAAATGAAGCGGCTGCCATTCCTGGTCTATCTTCAGGTAAAATCGTCAATATCCTACATTTAAGCTTATCTCTCCGTCAGTCATTGAGTATCTTTCATTAGGGAGGACCTGGCTTTTCATGTGCTTTCCCGAAAATATCAGGATGGATAAAAGTAGCTTTTGATAATGGTTACCAGGTATTGCTACTGGATCAGCGTGGAACTGGCTTATCATCCGCAATATCACCAGACTCTCTTGCACATCTATCCGACCAAGGGAAGGCTGATTACCTCAAATGCTTTAGAGCTGACAGTATCGTACGCGATTGCGAGTCCATTAGGAAGCTTTTGACGTGGGATCGCTCGGAGGAACATGAATCTAGAATATCTTTGCTCGGCCAGAGCTTTGGTGGTTTTTGCATAACGACCTACTTGAGCTTATTGTGAGTCTTCAACTCTCCCACGCTTCATTTTAATTCTCATCTATTAACTTTGCCATTCGCTAGCCCCAAGTCTGTCAAGGCAGCTTATATTACTGGAGGTGTGCCTCCACTAGTTTCAACTCCAGATAAGGTCTATGAAAAAACATTTGCACGCATTCTCAAGCGAAATAATGTATACTATGGAAAGTACCCAGCTGATGTTCAAAGAGTCCAAATTATCATCAAATACTTGAACAAAAACGAAGTTAAGCTTCCAAACGGTGGCTTCCTGTCATCAAGAAGATTTCTTCAGCTTGGTCTTGCTTTTGGCGGTTCGGGTGGTTACGACACTGTTCACGAAATAGTGTTGCATGCTGCGCAAGATCTTGAACTCCTGGGCAAACTCAGCTACAGTACCCTTAACAGTGTACAAGCTCAGCAAGGTTTCGACACTAATGTCATTTATGCCATTTTGCATGAAGCTATCTATTGTCAAGGCAAAGCTAGTAATTGGAGTGCTGAACGTGTCCGTCTGTCGAGCCAGTATCGAGAGGATTTTGACTGGTCTGGCAATACCCGGGTCAACTTTACAGGTGAAACAATTCACCCATTCATGTTTGATGACTATTCAGAACTTGTTCCTTTAAAGGGAGCTGCAGACATCTTGGCAAACTATGAGAACTGGGGCCCTCTTTACGATGTAGAAACTCTCAAGAGCAATACTGTGCCGGTGGCCGGTGTATCGTATTTCGATGACATGTAAGATATTTGCTTTTCATCTGTGGCGATAATGCTGTTTGTAAAGGCTGGCCATACTGACTAATGGAGCAAATTGTAGGTATGTTGATTTGGATCTCTCGATTGAAACGGCTAACACAATACAAGGATTCCAACCGTGGATAACAAATGAATTCGCTCACAAGTATGTATTCTGCTATTACATTTTGATCATTACCCACACATTTAATTAATATAATGGTTGCTAGTGGTTTACGAGAGGATCCCGAGCGTGTGTTTGGTTATCTCATCAAACTTGCCCAAGGTGACCACGGAACAAACCGCTAAATGTTTGCTAGATATCTACAACAAACGGCGAGCAAAGCGTCCCAAGATGACAGCTTGCGATGTTACCTTCAAGTAGGCCAGTGTGTGATGTGCTTTACTTCTCATATATTTGTCACTATCATTTTTAAAAAACATGGGATAAAATACACACCTGAATGGCAAATCACATTATACTCCTGTGAAAGTATAAATAATCCTGGCATACATGCGCAAAAGCCTGATAAGACTGTCAACTTTTAATCATTCAATAAGCGAAAACATGGAAACAGCTCAATAGATAAGCTCTCTTTACTTTAGTTAAACCATATGCGCATTCAATCCTACTCTTAGCCGCTTACTACGGCCGCCTCTTTTTGTCGTGCAAAGATTGAAGTGGATGAAACCAATGCAAAGATCAGTTTACAACAATAGTGATATTGAATGGACCAGCAGCCTTCTTGGCATGTTGCACTGCTTCATTTACATTATCGAGGCTAAACTGGTCTTCAGTATCAAACCAGTCCGGCTTCAGTAGACCAGCTTCCATAAGGCCCATCAGCTTCTTGCAGGCTGTTCGTGGATACATGAAACAGCCTTTGATGGTCAGCGACTTGACCATGATAGGCATAAACGGTAATTCCAGATTGTCAGGGCGGCCAGACATGAGGACACCAGTTCCAAAACTTCGAAGAGACAGAATTGCAGATCTTATGATAGACACTGGAGCAGTGGCATCCAATAGTTCCAGCACCAGATCAATGGGTCCATCGGCAGCCTTACCGAACGCCACGATATTTTCTTGCTCGTCCTCTGAGAGCTGAACAGGAACAACTCGGTCGCCAAATTTCTTCACAAACGGCTCTAGCTTCTCAAAACTTCGACCAGGGAGTACCACTTTACGAGCACCCATAGCGAGTGCGACGCCTATTCCACATGCTCCATAATATCCTGTACCACCAAGAAGCAAGACCGTTTCTCCAGGTTGAAACTTTCCAGATAAGAGACCTCCATACGGTACAAGCAGTCGATTAATGCTAGTGAGCTTGGCTGCATTCCTACCTAGAGAAGATGGGATAGCGATAGCATTCTCTATCGGTACTAGCATCTTCTCGGCGAAGCCACCGTTACGAAAGACATCCGATAGGCCACCGGGGGGTAAAAAAAGACCTTGAAGAATAGTTTCAGGGCTATGAGGATCATCTCGAGTTCGAATGGTAGGATCGACATAAACAAGGTCTCCTTTCTTCAAATTATGAGCATCTGGGCCAACTTCTTCGATTTCGCCAATAGCACTGCAACCAGGAATCAAAGGAAGCACTAATGGGAAAGGAATATCGCCTGAAAAGACGGCAGTATAATGATGGACAACTGGTGCAGCTAAAACCTTGACAATAGCAGACCCAAGAGTAAGGACAGGATCAGGATACTCTTGAACGTCAAGCTCAACTTTGCGCTCGTTTAGTACCGCTGCTTTCATCTTTAAGTAAACTTCTAAAACAGCCATCGATGCACAGTAATATTTATATGAGTCACAAGTGCACTCATTACTAATCGGCCAACATCAATGTGACCGCGATTTGTCAGGGAGTAAAGAGGTTCATAACAGCAGTATATGATGCAGTAATGTAAGGTGTCCAAGAGCAAAAGGCTACTTTTGAACGGAATGAGAAATAACGGTTTGCCGTCGGCATTTCATTGTTCAGGTATTTAAATCAAAGATACGTCATAATTCTAGAAGATATCCTGTAAAAGCTACATGGTGTACGAGGTAATAGAACTTGAAATTGCTCTTGCAGCGAGTAGCTTGGTTGTGGCGAGCAAAGGGAATCTGACTCATCGATACTGAGCATTACTGCGCAAAAGGACCAAAAAAGAAAAGATTGCTTGCGGATAAATTCCGGCCGATATAATTTGGAAATCCAAAAAAGAATGATGCGTCGACAACAGGATTTGAACCTGTGCGGGCAGAGCCCATGTGATTTCTAGTCACACTCCTTAACCACTCGGACATATCGACCTTCGATATAAGATGGACCACTAAAATTATTAAGATCTGCCAATTAACCAAGGAAAATGAGGAGAATCAAGAGGACGACACTGTTATTATGAACTACGATAGAGATTTATCACTTCCAATATTGAAGTCTTTTAAGTTGAGTGGGATATTGAAGCTGAAGTGCAGGCTGACTACCTCAATGGCCGTTATAAGATATTTCCTCAAATTACGACAGACATCCCGTAGCCTTTAATAAAACAATCGACGAATCTTCAGCCTTGGGGACAGGAACAGAAACTACTAAATGATAGCTGAAGAAAAAAGGATTTGCGATAAAAATTTCTACCTTTTATCATAACGAATGAGGTACTAGATTACGCCTTTTCAATATTAGTGGCAAGAAATGGCTCAACAGCCAAATTCATTGTCGAAGAAAATGCAACACACTGGTTCTGATAAATGTATAGTACAAAATTGAAGGTGAAGGCTACGTCATTCTGAGGAATTTTTTGAGCTTTTCTTAAGATGCAGCCGCTCGTCTGGTTTATTGTTGCATTAACTGTGTCATTAGGCACCATTCTGAATACTTATAGATACAGTTCTACAGGGCCTAAGAGAGACTACCAAGTCTTGAAGCAGAGAAGTGTAAAGCATATATTATTATGCAGTCACTTAATTTAGTAAAGGTACAATTACTAGCGAGATTGAACATCAGATCGTATAACAAATTCAGAATGGAATGGGATGTAGCTGGTCACCATCCACCGCTCATTCTAGTTGTCGTCTGGAAAGTCCGGCCAACCGATAAATGCCGTTTCTTTTCCTCCTAACAGCCGTGAGAGTTCCTGTCCACTTATTGTCAAATTACTGCTGGTGCAGGTGGTCTAGCAGCAACACCAGATCACCCACCGTAAGCATAATGTCTGGTCGTAGCTTTTCTTCGCCAGTGACAGAATATTTTCACTCTTAACTGGGAGGTTGTCAAAAATTCCCGCATCACACTGTCAATAACTTTAGTCTGTCATACTGAGCAACAGCAAATTCGTCTTTCACGAAGTCTCGGACTACATTGGGCCAAATGGCTGGAGTTTGAAAATCGTACTCGAAGAGGAATTTGGCCGGTATACCCTGTAGATTCACTCGAACACGGTTCGAATAGCGAGCAACGCCGGTTTCAGATAAATGCTCCAGTCGACAACGTTTTCGTCTTCGTTGGCAACCTTAGTCAATACTAAGATAATTGTTGGCAGCATTGCTTGCATGAATTTTTCGTTTTTAGTAGCCTTTTGCTCTTTCATTGACGGATCCAATCTCGACATACCAGTTCTTTCAATTGCAAAGCAGTTGTGCATGAAACTGGACAAGAAGAAACATGAACGTATCTACGGTAGCTATGCGTATCACCATAGCCAAGGAAGCCTTACCATACCAGAAATTGTGAACGGGCAGAAGGATACTCCGAAAGCGAAAATACAATGACCAGATCATTACGGTGAAATAAGGACTCTGCGACGGTTGGCGAGAGGCTAAATTCCGTTGAGCGGTATGTATATATGGTCACATCGTTCATGATGAACTGAAAAATTTTGCTTTGACGGGATCAGAAAGATGAGAATGTGTGACCAAAAAAATTTGAGGATGGTAACATTGCGCCTTCTGGACGGTGGGTCAAGTGATTTACACTTGCTCTTTCACGTTCTTCTTCAAATGGGTTGAAATCGACATTCATGGCGTAAGCTTCACGCATTCAGCTCTGATCATATTATTGAAAGAGTGAGGAAGCAACCACATATCCCGTTGCAGTGCGTGGGCAAAATGATCTGCGAAAGGCTTTTTATTAAAAAAACATAATTAATTACCCGCTGTACCGCCATATATCTGTACAATGGAGAGTAAAATCTGATAAGCTTTTCGTTTTGGATCTGATAGGTGGTTCGATTGTCGCTTTGTATGGGTTGATATAAGTTTGACGGACTCTGCCACATAGCACTTGATAGCACTGCGTTTCTGTGTCGCGTGTTTAATATTTAATCTTTAAGAATTTATAATAGAATTTCATATAATGTACACTAGTCAAAGTCTAACTGATGCTAAGTACGGTAGAAACATCAATAAAATGAGATTAAGTCTCGCACCGTTGACGTACTACTTCCAGAAACCATAACGTGCGAAGCTCACGCTCTATATGCTTCTTCCTTCTGAGTCTCAAGGTTGTAGTAGTCGTCTTCAGTTTCGCCGGGAGGAGTCAAAGGCGCATTTCCTGTCAAATACTTTCCAGGAGGCAACGCAATCCAGGTACAGATGCAAAGGAATATCAGTAGAGTATCGAAGAACAAGAAGAAAACCTCGTGTGTATTAATATAGCTGTATCATGTGTTGGTATATTAGTAAAGAGGCACAACCCAGATCATATAAAAAAATTCCCGGAAATGTGGTTACCCAAAAAATCCATCAGCTGCGCAATAGTATGATTAGTGTTAGATTTAACTAGCAGTAATAAGAGTGAGATTTCCACCACTTACCGAATTCAACAAGTCGATAGAATGAACGAATGATAAGGCCTATGATGTTCAAGTAGAGTGCTAGGAAGACCGGTCGGAGATTGGACTTATAAAATACTGGTGCTTCGCGAAGAGCTGCTCGATGGATGACAACAATAGTAACAGCGAAAATCACGAAGTTGGCACAACTAATGGCCATACCAGCAATCGCAATCTTGTTTCCTGTGTTAGCTAATCCCTGTGACACTAACATTCCAGAGCCAGCAGCCTGAGTGAAGAATGCCAAAATATCCAGGTACAAAAAGGCACTTTCGATGACCTTGATAGCTTTCTTGCCAGTCGTAATACCAGATTCTCTCATACTAACAAATGCAAATAGTACTTTAGTGGCTGCTTAAGGACAGTTGGTCATTTATATGAATCTATAGACTTACACATGCGCCAAAGTTCGATAACTTGCAACAGCCAAAACAAGAGGGGGGAGTAGCAGTAACAGAGCAGTCGGGATGTACGCACTCAGATTGCCTATTCAGTCCAAAATTACCAATCCAACAATTTCGTTCTTATCATAATTTTTTTCTTATTTCTTACCAGTGTGATTTCCAGAGTAAATGCGTATGTAGTAACCAACCGCCTCAACTAAAGAATAGTGATGTCAATGATGATAGAGGTGACAACGATATAGTTGTAATAAGTTGCTTACAAAATGCGGTGCAGGTGACAGTGTGCATGTATTTTTTGTGGTATTTTTTCGTCTGCCAGGCCACAATTATGAAAGCTAATGTGTATAACACTCCAGCCACGATAGCGACAGGGATGATTGGATCATAATGGTAGAGATTGCTCCATCCACTTTGTGCAGCGCTTCTTTTTGCAATGGTATCTAGATACGAAGTCATAGGAAAAGTAAAGAGAAGAAGGAAAGGAGAATTTCGTTTTGTGGGTGCTCGATTTAGCTTTTGGTGGACATCTTCAGTCATTTATACCGCGACAGTCGCGGTGTTCGGATACACCAAAGCACAAGAAAAATTAAAGATCAGCAACAAAGAGGTTATTTCACCATCGCAGCACTGACCAATAAAGCTTGGCACCGAAGGAAGAAAAGAAAATTTCGTATGTTTTTGTAACTGGTAGATACAATTGGTAAACCTCTATCTTGGCAGTGGCAAAACATGATTTTTTATCAAGCGACCTGTCGCCGACTTCGGCTATCTGGTCCGTACAGGTCCGCGCAATCGTTCCTGGCTGAACCTCAACTCGTTTACGGAGTACCATGGTAGCCACTTTTATTTTTGAGATCCATAAAGATCGAAATGGAACCTTTCATATTTCGATTAAAGGATATCAAAAATTCAGGGAGTAAGATATATAGTTATCCAACTTCAGAGAGTACAAGTAAAAAAGAACGCAGGCATCAATTACCAATAGTAAAATCATTTGTACCGGCTCATGGCTCTGAGGTGCCACGTTCTTTAGACTGAAATTAATACGGTAAACTCCGCCGAATTGATATATGAGACAATCTTAAGTGAGAATGCAATTCAACCACACAACGAAACCCCACAATCTTCAGCTTGATTCACTGCTATGAATGAGGTGGGCCCGACCAATTCTATTGGTGACTTTGTTGAACATTGCAATCAACAAATTGCAAACCCAGACTGCGCGGCAATGTAAAGGCCTTTTCCTAACAGTTTAGTAACCTATAAATACCCCACCAGAAGCATATCACGTTAACAACATAATCTGACGTTGTATACACACCATAGGCTATGGTCCAAAGGATAAGTTGCTTTTGCTGCTAAGCTTGCAATGGGCGACAATCAAAAATAATCTCTACCAAGCAAAATAGGTGGCTTTGTTAGGACGACCCTGCCACAGTGTGGAGCTACTGTCAAATCCGAGCATTTCGGTCGCTTAGTGTTGTAAATATTCCAATATTTTTTTGTTTATTTACTTCTGTTAAAAACGTCATTTTATAATTGAAATAGTCGAGTCCTGGAGGCGACATCAGTCGTCCTCATGAGATTCAACGTGGTAAAAAGTACGCTTTGAGTTGCAACATCGGATTTGCCTTGCGTTTCCCTCTATTAACTCATACGATCTTTACGACTGAGTATGGGTTTGGAAAGCAGGCAATTACCCAAAATACAGATTATTCGTTCATGATTTGCTATATCAGACTGGACTTTGATTATTAGCTCTCCCGGCGAGGTTACCCCGGTATCATTGGTGAGGCACAATATCTAAACAACGAATAAACCTGACCCATAAATATCCATTTTTCCAAGTTCATCACCAGAAAGTGCCTGTACTTCGATAAATGCTATAATCATTTAATATAGTTTTGAACAGACTGTACTGTAACAAGAGTGTTATGAAAACAGTCGATACTGCTATCAAATGATTTTAAGTCTTCCACGCTTGGATTCAATCTTTTCTTGTTAGTTGGTTGCCTCTCAATGAACCAACAGTTTAAACATTACTTTCCTGCGAGTAATACGGTGAATAGACATACAATATGCCCAAAAAAAAAAAAGTTAACTTATCTTGCTGCACTTTAAAAGCCTTTGCTTTGACTTTTGGTTAACTATTGCTTCACTGTTCGCTTAAGCTCTATGTCACTTTGCATGACAGTAACTTATCACCAAGTTTTCATCTCTAGCTCAAATCCTTTAAAATCATATCATAAAACTCATGGTAATCGGCACTGATAATGAATGTACTTCATTTGTGTAGCCAGAAGCACGCATATACTTTGCAAATATTAAATTTGATGGCTAGTAAATCATTACAGGTAGTGTAAACAAAGTTATCCAGTCTCTTATCCTTACTGACAGAACACAACTTCATTCTTCAATATCAGTAAACTTATTGAGCCATTTTTCAACTTTGTCTTGAGACACAATCAAATAAAAGCAAACACAGAAATAGGTATAATAAAGTTTTTTATAACATATGATTACAAGAGGTTGTTGACTTAAAGTCTATATACGAAATTTGGATCAACCAAATCTGTGAGGTCACCATCATCTTCCACCTCAGGTAAGGGGCTGGAAGCCTTCATTTTGTTCATACGGGCCATCCACATCCTAACGGCAATGAACGCTACCATAGCGACAACGTTGGCTCCAAGACAACCAAGAACACCACCGATGTAAAGAGGCGCCTCGTTAGATGTCATGATCAAAGGACCAATCATGTTTCCAACAGTATAACCAATTAAGACAATAGCATTGGTGAGAATCTTCTTGGTGTAGCCACTGGTGTTGGCCGTTATGCTACCAAGGAACAAAATGTATGCACCAATATAGAATGTGACTAAGTAAAGTCCAACTAGTTTACCCACAGTGGGTAATGTGATTAAGAAGATAAGTCCAATGGTAGCAGCAAAGATGAAACCGACAGCCGTATATAAAGAATCTCCAGTCCGTCCATGTAACCAACTGGCAAGTACAATAGCAGCTATATCCACAAAGCCGGCTGGAATTCCGAGTAAAATGGCATCGAGACCCTGTAGAAGCTCTCATTAGTTTAAAATTCCCATCATTCTAAGCATATAAGAAAGTCCAAGTCTCACCGAAAATCCAAGCCCTACAGTAATAAGACCACCGAAAGTTTGCAATGCACCATTAGAAATATTGATGCACAATGATATCAAGAACCATGCGTAAGTTTTGGGATCTCTAAAACATTCCTTTACTTGGTCCCAATTGATCTTATTTGATTGCTTGATGCCTGTATCTTTAAGACGTTCTTCCATTATAACCTTCTCATCTTCTGTCAGTTTGAGCCTTGGTGACCTCGGATCATCAATCAAGAAAAAGAAAACGAAGATGCCAAAGACACTTGTGATAGCTCCTAGGATAATCATAAGCCATTGCCATGCATGAAGATTTAGGTCACCTTCCATATGGCCGATACCGTATCCCATCTACATCAAATGATTTCTTTTAGTAATGGCTAACATCGGCGATGCTTGCTCCCATATTCAACTGCTTGGTTCTTATGTGTGTCACCGTCAACCGTAAAAATTCGTAATCTTACCAGGCCTCCGAATGAAGAGCAGAATCCATTGACCAACCACCAGGCAGCAAGCCGTGAGGTAATTTCTTGTTTACGGTAATATAAACTGGTCAAAAGCATAAAATTGGGGTTGACGCAGGCTTCGAAGAATCCAAGCAAAAATCGTAATCCAGCCAGTTGTGAAAAGTTTTTGCCTTGTGAAGTTGAAGCCAAGATAGCTCCCCAAATGACAACAATGGTTCCAACTAGCTTTCCTAAAGGAAATCGTTGCATCATATAACTATTTGGAAGCTGTAAAAAAAGTAGCGTTAGCGATAAACTCCGGGCAAGAAATTGAGACTTCAGTGAAAATTGTTCTCGTTCATTTATTTTTCTTACCTGCATTGAGAGGTATCCAGCATAGAATAGTGAACCTAAAGCACCATATTCTGCACCTTTTAAATGCGCATCAGGAATGATCCCAAGAACAGATGCATAGGAAAGTGATATTTTATCCGTGAATTGAAGGAATCCAATGATGCAAAGCCAAGGTAAGATCTTCCAGTCAATCTTGCGGATCAGCTTTTTCTCTTCAGCAGAAATAGTGACGCGATGATTTGGTTTCTCTGCGGTCGGTTCATCTACAACACCTTCAATGTGCGAGATATCCACCTTTTCAGTGAATTCCACATCAGATTCCTGAGTTTTGGTTGACATAGATCAGAATATTTTTGGTGAGCTTCATACTGATAGAAAGAGGAAGAGCATATATAGCGCTCGGTAAATTATACTTTCTTATCATTAAAACAAAGTCCGCGAAAATAAGTTGGCTTATCACAGGATGATTAGCATTCCCACACAACGACGATAGCCTTCACTTTCTCGTTTAACCAATTAGAAAAACAGTCTTCTATTACAGGCAAATCAGTAACCCATAAGAGGTATTCAAGTCGGAAGCCATCGTTCAGAACTTTCTCTGATACTGAGTTCGTCTTCAAAAGGTAATCTTCGCATGTGACGGATTTCGGCGTCAAATCTTAAAAGAACAATGTAGAAAAAGATATTAGCAATGAACGTCAATAAGAATGACCTGCATTGCTGTCTAAAATTGGTCTTGTAGCCTATCTTGTTTGTCATATAACATAATAATAATTTGGGAAATTATACCATTTATACAGGTCACGCTCACCGGCATCGGCTACACAGACGAACCAATATAGGTAATTGGCTTGCTGAAACCTAATTCAATGACTTGATCTCAATCTCATAGTGTAACAAAGTTTAGTTGATCTCATGATGGCTGTGGGACAATTAGCCGGAGAGCGGTGTTATCATGTACCGGATAGGATAATATCTGTCACGTAAGCCAATGTGATCTATTGATGGAATCCATAAATGCTATCCAGAGAGTGATGACAGCTCATTAGTTAAAAAAGGAGGTGGGATCTTCATAAACCAAACAGGTATACATGAATGTTTTCCCCCATCGATGTAGTATCAGCGTACCAAGTTATCATTTTGAAAATTTATAGCATGTATGCGTCAGAAAATTGGTTCAAATGGACTTTTTTTTTCCAATACTGTTATGAAAGTGCAGGATTGAGCTATAGGAGCGGTAAAAATAATCATAAAAACCTAGTAATATAGTTTTGGTAATGTGTATAAAGTAGAATTTCACTTTCCTGTCGCAGACGCAAGTTCAGAGTAGCCAGCAGCTACACTAATAATTATAGAGGAAGATTTGTCAATAGTCCAGAGACGTACCAGGACCTTTAGTGATTTAGACAAGCGGAGGTGTGTACCAATTGCGCGCCTACGGTACGCAGATCGAATGGACTCTTGAGCAATAGCCATATATGCAATTATCAATAGTTTCAAAATCTCCTTTAATAGGATACTTTTAGGAAGATTTTATGTCAATTAGTACTTGCAAAGTGTATATATTGTAGTCATTATAGTCAATATATCATTTTTTAGTGAATGTAGACTATTAGTAGTTATAACCATGATTCTATTGGTGGTCAGACTGATATCGAAGGTCGATATGTCCGAGTGGTTAAGGAGTGTGACTAGAAATCACATGGGCTCTGCCCGCACAGGTTCAAATCCTGTTGTCGACGCATAATTCTTTTTTTATATCTTACATTAAAAATATACTGGCCGAATGTTCGGGGATGACAAATGATTGGCTAATTTTTTTTGTTCTGCTTGTACGCTTGGCTTGTCAGTGGATACAAAGTATTGCACTGGAAAAACTTTGATTCGTATCTGGTTCTTTTTTTTTATGGGCAGTGGTCCGTTTATCTCTTTTAACGGTATCTTTTTTTGTAACGATAAACGGATAATGCTAGAGGTGGCTTTTCTTCTCACGCAGATACGGCATCTGAGATGTTATGATAATTTGAACTCTATTAACACATTTTTTCGAAGTCTTGTCATTTAATGTACCATCGTAGATCATCCTTTGAAATATATTTGTAGCTTCAAATCTATACCACAATGTTAAAATAAGGTGTTGTTGGTTCACTTAGCTACAAGCACCATCGTTGTCAATTTGCTTGAAAGAATGCCCACGGCCAGAAATATAAAGTTCGAGATAAATGGAAATCAATAAAGTGGATCTCGGTCGTAAGCGATAGGACAGCAGAAAGCACAAGCAATCCGTCTTCTACGTCATATGATACCGAGCAGACGTGGCTACAGTGTGCTGAGTGTTTTGCTCTTGGATTTAACTTGCTATCTTTCTATAAGAGAATCTCATCCCAGTAATTTTTTTTTTTGCTTTTATTCCTACCGTACTTCGGTTCTCTTGTCGCTTTATTAATATGTGACACTGTCCACTCCACCTAGGTAGACTAGCTTTTGCGTTTACCTTGGTATAGATTGAGGAATCTATAAAGTGAATTGCAACTTGCGCTTGCCCAGATTATGAGTTATAGCTGAGGGGGTAATAAATGTGAATGTATAGCTTATTGGAATGAACACCCGCCACACTATTTCTTTGGTGGCAAAATTTGATGACAGTGCAATAATGGACTAATAGTGGAAGATCTGAAATACAGGCGATCGGCTTAGAATCGAGGTAAGCTCGACCTTCACAATCATACATTTAGAAACGCACTACATTTTCAACGAGAACGAATCAAAAATCATTAAAAATTTTCTTTAGTGTCATATGCTGCATATTACAACCGGTGCAATTGTTCCCTTATTTTTCTTCTTCGTATTTTACTTCAACTCTACAACTATTACCTCAAGACACTAATCATTCGTACTATACTCAGAAGTTCAATTGCCTAGGTAGGATGGCGCTTATTTGGCGACTGTCGGAGCAAAGCATCAAAGAAATGAATCAGCCTTTCATATATTTTAAGTCAACCAAGCATCATGCAAATATACTTACCACCGATGACACCGCAGGCCCAACGATCACCAGCATTACCAGTGGTCTTGGAGAGCTCATGGTTACCCTTACCGAGATCGTCTTCACCAGCGTGAACGACAAGAGTGCGTCTATTACAAAATAGGAGAAAAACACGTCAGAGACCATATCGATAGCAGTGGTCCGCCATGTCAAAAGCGATTTCTGTAAAGCGTTCATTCGCTTACCCAATGACGGACTGGGGTCCAATAAGCTTAACCAAGTTATCTTGGGTCTTGAAAGAAGCCTTGCCTTCGGCGTCAGCAACAACGTTACCAAGATCACCAACGTGGCGAACAGAGTCTTCGGGAGCACCATGAGTCTGGCCGAAGGGGTTGAAGTGAGAACCAGCGGAAGTACATCCTTAAAACAAGAAGAGTCAGTAAAGAAAAGAGAGAAGCGCGGATGCGTACAGAAGCTTGGACGTATGCCTACCGTTAGTGTTGTCACCGAACTCGTGAACGTGGAAACCGTGCTTTCCAGGCGTCAAACCAGAAACGGAAGCTTCAATGAAGGTGGGAGCAGATTCGCTTTCTTGAGTGAAAGTGATAGTACCAGTGACGGGAGAGTCTCCGCGAATAACAGCAACAGCCTTAACCATTTTGATATGTATTTAAAGTGTAAAGAGAAGTTTAAGACCACTTTAACCGCGCCAACTTATATGCGATGCAGCAATTTTGCTGGGGGTTTACGTCACTCACCCTGGATCGGCGTTTTTGCAGCCGTGAATGATGAATCAGCTTTTTTGCACTCCACTCCCGAGGGCGGAGGCACCCCTTTTCAGTTCTCTCCACATCCAATGTCGCTCACTGCAACAAGAAGACTGGTTCAGATATCAGAACATACTTTTATTCGACCTATAACAACAAAATCCTCATCTCCTTTGGATTCTCGAAGCCGTAGCTTTTACCGTCATTTTTTGCCAATCCAAACACGTTGGTCAGATAACGACCAATACGGTCATGTCAATAATTCTGTATTTTACCATTACATTGATACTGCGGTCAATAATTACTTGATCGACAGATGTGATCTTCAACCTCTATCTACTACTTCTCCCATCGGTCTCGTTGTTACAAGCTCTGCCAATTTTTTTAAGCCCATGTCGTTCCCTGCTGTCATCGAAGCTGGTCTTGCAGTCACCAAGATCGGGAAGTCCAGCGTTACATACAAAGTCGGCATTTTCGAGCGAGGAAGTCAACAAGCTAGCGTTGTTGGCGGATTTACACATGTGTTCGTGGAACCGAAGCATCGCAAACCTGTTCCACAGCTACCATCGGCTATGAAGGCAGGCATGGAATCCATTCTGGTAGAGGAGACTGACTAGTAGACGGGTTACCATATTGGCACAAACACATGAAAATTACCAGTGGGAATCGTTTTATTTCCAACATCTCAACAATTCAGCATGTCAAACATTTGAATATTTTTTTCCAGCACTGTTTATTTCGACAAATAATGCTACATCCACCCTAACAAAGGATTTTCTAATCGCACCAGTTGCTCACAGGCAGACCTAGATAAACACGCCATCAATACAAATTCGATATTTAAACCCTCCACCCCATTTCCGTCGTGTTAACTTACATGACAAATATTTGCAGTTGGGACAGATCTGCGAAAGTGATAGATGTAACAAATGAATACAACTAGAGTTCACGATAGAATAAACATCTTTGATTTCACTCACCTGGCTAGGATCCGGAACAGAATAAAATTCTTTGATGGTCACTACGAATAGCACAATCAAAAACACTAGAGCAATGACTCGGGCGACCCATGTAAACATGATGAATCTTCGAGTTGCTCTCTTGCGGTTAGGTATGAGCATGACTCCTGCCACGATGCCAACGATGAAACCACCTATGGAATGCAAAGATCAGCATGTATTCATCCGATTCACTCTGCAATAGACTTCGACATACCTAGATGGGCAAAGTTGTCTAGACCAGGCAATAACCCAAGAGCCAACGAAATCAAAGTTGTAATTGCCAGTTTCATCATTTCTCTCCAAGGGTTGACAGTATCCCGCCAGTTTAACAGAATATCAACAAACATGAAACCAATAAGGCCAAACAAGGCACCAGAACATCCCATGGAAGCTATTGAGATGCATTAGTTAATGGATTGCAATGGTTGCTATCACCCCGTACACAGCGAAACTTACGTCTAGATGGAGATCCAAATAAAGCACCAAATACAAATCCCCAAATACCTGCTGCCATGTACAGAATAGCATATCGAATAGGCCCTAATTCCTGCTCAAGCTGAGCTCCCAATCTCAGTTGCGTGAGCATGTTCATCAGATAATGGATGATACCAGCATGGATAAATATTGGGGTGACAAAGCGGAAAGATTGATCTGGCACGTTAGGATCCTTAAAGCCTCCAAGTCCACAAATCTGTTCCAATGTACAAGTTGTTCCTTCGACAAAGCAAGTGCTAAATTGCTGGCTAGCTGGAAATTGTGGTATAGGCCTAATGCAACCGACAAAGCGAGCACCAAGGTTGATTAAAACCTATTAGAAAGATAATAATTCCAATTAATTACATTTTTAAAACAGGGAATTTAGTTTTTTTTGAAGAGAAAGGTGACTTACCGTAGACGAAGGTCCGATCATTGGATTGAAAGGTTGCGTTGCTGTTTGGGTTTGGATAACCGAGCCTGTCAAGTTTTTATTTTGAACAAATTCGTAGATCAATACAGCTGCCATGGCCAGTGCAGTAGACCAGCTGAAGATGGGTATACGAGTAGGACCCCATACCCATGCAATGGGGCCTGTTCGCGGGGCGGCGTGATATGGTGGATCAGCGGACTCTAGTCTCATAAAGCCTTGATTTGGCATATTTCTATCCAGTGGTTTCAGAAGACCTGATGTTCCAACCATATTCATACTGTCACGACGACGATCATCATCTTCTCCTATCTTTGGACCATAGTCATGACGGTCTTGTGAATATGGCATATCATTGTACTGATTGATATCAGCGTTTTTTGACCGTGGCGAATAATAGCCCGCTGCGCTGTGTGTAGGAACGGAAGGAGGGGATGAAGCTGATGCGCCAGATGTGTCTGTATATGGGTATGCTGGAATGACAGAGGGTGACCGATCTGCGAAATGGGGATGTCTTTCCTCATGAACCGGCGAAGAGAATTGTTGAGGAGCACGATTTTGTACCGGTGTGCCAAGAGGGATTTCAGTTTCAAAGCTATCGCGATATGGACTGCTATGTGGTGGTGCTGTGGCTATTGGTGATGGATAGTTGTATTCATATTGCCCGTATGGTTGACTCATCTAGACGATGTCAGTAGAAGTATAAAAAAGGTACGCTTTGCGGGGCCCTCTAGTAACAAAATTTCTTTTATTAGCATCTATCTCAGCCGACTCCGTTGAACAGCAAACCACAGCCTCATGCTTGACCATCAAATGTTTTAGTTTTCAGCCACATCCAACCAAGCAGTTCGTTTCTGAGTGTTCCAAAAACCCATTTCTTAGTTTTGAATTTTGGCTGATGATAGGCTGTTAAGGCCATTATAGAAAAAAAGTATTAAAAACGGCGCTTTTCTTGGCATCGATGTCGTCCTAAAGGGTTGCACTTTCTATACATCGGAGTTTCGCCGTGCCTCTGAAAAGTTATTATAGAATATGATATAACTTGGCATAATCTACCGAGCGTCTATGAACGCAAATGCTACGGACGAGCGAATGGCGGCGAAATAAAAAGATATTCGATTCATGCTATATCGCTAACTTTACCCATGTCTCTACCTCTCGAACCTTTAGTCTAACGAAAAGATGTTATCATAAAAATGCGAGTCGAATAGGAGAATGGGTAACAAGTTCTTTACTTAATTGTCATTAGACGCATTGAAATAACGAGGTTTTTTTTTTTGGTTTTTCAGTACTAGTCTCAACTTTAGATTGCGTTATTTCGCTCATTATCTTCAGCTTATACATAAATTACACGAAATCAAGTTGTTGGGCTGACGAATTATTGTAACCACGAATTATTGTCACCATAACCATCAAGACATATGATATATCTCAAGTCATTAGATTCAAACTTGATATCGCCAACTTTATTGAGGAGCCCCTACCAAATGATATACATAACATGTGCTACAATGAGTCGATAAAATGAATAGCGAAAAATCGAAGCATTTTAATGGTAACAGGACTTGGAGCCGAGGATGAAAGAAAACAAAAGCGTGTGGCTTATTTTAGCGTCTATTGTATTTTTTTTTTCTATTTTTTAGAATGGAAACCACGCCAAAATACCGAATCGAAAAATAAATAAGTCTGAAAGGTGAAGAGCAACCTTTCGATTTTTTTGGTGTGGGCCTGTTTGGGCTCATTCCAATGTATACAAGAAACGTATCAATATTATATTTAGGTCAGAAGTACCAATACAGCTTTTAAATGCAACATCGCCCGGATTGAATAAAAAATAAAAAACCACCTCCCCATGATTGGATCTTTGTAAAGACGGTAGTAATAGATCAAGGCTCTGAGGATTCCAAAAATTGATAATGCTGCCTCCAAAAAACAAAAAATGGGCTTCGCCGGGAATTGAACCCGGGACCTCCCGCACCCTAAGCGGGAATTATACCACTAAACCACGAAACCCTGTTATGATTTGAAGACCACTAATACTATTATATTCACAATGTAAATTAAGACATATATTTTCATCAATGAATGGATTGTTACATGGCTGATTATCACAGTAGTGCGCCAATAATCACTAAGAAAATATGTGTAGAAACAAAAAATAGTGTTTGCATTATAATACGGTAAGGCTTTCAACGCTACGCAGATATTCACTCCTGCTAAATCTAATTTCCAAGTTCTGAAAATCTCAACCTTTGAAGCTACGCACAACAGTATGACAAATACGTAAATCGTAGGGATGAAATTGTAGTATCAACATGATTCAAAAACATATGAATTTATTTTGATACACGAATAATGCTAGTGTTATGAAAGGAAGATTAAAATGCAGAATGCTAACTGTATAATACATTTTGTTTTGGTTTGGTTTCTTTAAATAAAACCGCAAGATCACTGGGTAGTGAATACCCATCGAGTGCCAACAAGTTTTTGTTCTATTTCAACTGGTGGCAATGGCCAACCTTTAGGTCCAAAGCTTGGAACAACCCATGACTTCTTGACCGTCTTCTTTTCGTTCATGAACTTGGCTACTGGGAATTCTAGAGGCTTTCCGTACGTACACATTGCTTTCCCAATTTTAGCAAGCCATTTCGGTTCCACTTTTGTCACACCTTTCAACCACACTTTACTGCTCTTGAACTGCTCGTTGTACGCAACAAAAAGAGGAGCTGGTTGATGGTAAAGGACGGAAGATGGGTGAATAAATACATCTTCGTCGCTCCACATGACTCTGTACGGGACACCACGTGTGCTCTTGAATTTGCTGCCTTCACTTCCACCGCTTTCAACATAATCCTTGCGTACAGCAATAGAGTCTATAAAACCTGCGGTAAGGATCTGTCGCAGAACTTTAAGTTGTAATGCAGATGGCGGCTGCATTTTAGGGTCAATCGAGACATCAACACCATCGCAATTGGCCACAACCAAGTTTGTCAGTTGTCTACGAAGTTTTCTAATTTCCTCCATCGCCTATACAGAAAATGGTTTAGCCAAAAAGTTGGTCATCTTTTTTGTTTGCAAACAGATATCTTTACCTTGGGACGAACGAAATTCGTTTCGCAAAAGCTTTGGGTTGCACCAGCATATTCATAGGCACCAACTATGTTGAGTAATTTTATAATATCGCTTGTAGGATCCAATCCAGCATGTTTCTGTTGAAAGTGCACATTTAGGGGAAGCTCAATAGCACCGCGATTGCCAAACCAAGCTACTTACCATTTGGGTTTGGTAATATTTACTTCTTGTCAACTTCCTACGCTCCTTCTCAGCAACACTTTCGTTACGAATATTGTGAAGTTCCATTTTCTTCACATCGGTTGCACCATTCTCATCGTCGCTATCGCTCTCCTCGTCTGCAAGGTCGTTCAAGTCGCTATCTCGTAAGACTGGATCTCCGACAGAAAGGGCAGAGACAATGGCAATCACGAAGGGCAAGCAGCCATGCTGTTGACCGATGATGAGCATCTTGGCAAATTTCGGGATGATGGGGAAGGTGGCCATTGACCTTCCTAGATCAGTGATGCGTTTCTGATCACGGTCAATTGCTCCCAGATGTGTCAAGATCTAGAAGGGTTGCGGGGACATGTGTCAGCCACTGAGAACCTATACACCATCGTTTATATATATAGTTGGTTTGAATTTCACATACCTTTTCAGCTTTCATCAAATTGGCCTTTGGTGGAGGTGTGGGAAATGGAAAGTTAACCACGTTATCAATATACATTGATTTCATTGAGAGGATGACACCTAACGAGAAGTCGGTTAGCAAATTACAGCGAAGCTGAGGGGTATCACCTAGTATCATCATTACCTTCGATTGGCATGCGATTAATTTCAGGAACAGAAAACTGTGAAAAGTAATTGTCGAAGACCGCGGAAGAGTATAGTCGATAACAGTGGCCAGGACCTGTTCTACCAGCACGACCTGCGCGCTGATCCGCAGATGCCTTTGATGTCCAGTCCACGTCGAATGATTGAATGCCGGTGCTAAGATTATATTGCCTCTGTTATGGTAATGAAGAAGAGTCAGCTTATGCCAAACTTCCATCAGAACATTACCACACATCCTAGTACATACCTCCTTCACTTTGCCTGCATCGACGACATATCGAATGCCAGGGATAGTAACAGATGTTTCCGCTACATTAGTAGCAACGATACAAAGACGTGTTCCTTCAGGAGGATCTTCAAACACTCGCATCTGAGCATCAGTGGGTAGCAAGGAATACAACGGGAGAACATGCAAGGGAGCTGGACAAGAGACGATTAGATTGTGTCATTTTACACGCCAGTCAATAAATGCAACCCACCATCAGTATCTTCTTCTTCATTTGGTACGTCATCTTCGCCATAAAATCCAAGCTCATCATCGCTATCGTCTTCTTCATCACTATCAGGCAGGTCAAAGTCTTCAATTTGCTCTACAGAGTCACCCAGCTCAATCTCCTCAGCTTCAACATCCTCTGCATTGAATGAGTTAATATAAATATCTTCCATCTCATAAATCTTCCAGAAAGCATACCGTTGCGTGCTGAAACTGTCTCCGTACGAGACTCTGCTTCAATCGACGCTTTTTCTTTGGCAACCTCTACTTTCGAAGCACGCTTTGGCAGCGTAGGAAACCGCTGACGAAGCTTTTTACAAAGATTAACGATCTCTTGCTGTCCAGTCAAAAAGACAAGAATTCCTAAAATTCCGAGTTAGAATGATTGTTTGCAAACTATGTGACTAAGAAGCTGTCTAACCTCCTGGTGGCAACCTCTTGTGGATCTTGCCGATTTTCTTGTAGGCTTCATCAACATAGTCAACTTCGGGTGTGCGCTTATTAAAGTGAATAGATACCTATACGATCTGTGAGTCAGAGAGGGTCCATGGTAAGGTAGCCAATCTAATCTTTTTCCTACTTACTGGATATTGTCTGGCATCAACTTTAATAACAGGTGGTGGGTTGTCAAACAAAGACTTATTTTGAGTAAAGTCAGTGACTCTAAGTGTTGCTGACATAATGACTACGCGAAGTGGCTAAAGTTGGCTTTGGTTATAAACTCTCCTAACCATACACATTGTCACCATTGCAAACATCCAAAAGACCAACATACCTTTATCTTCTCGCGATCTTGTTTGCTCAGATTGGCTCTCAGTTTGAGAACTCGACTGATGACACCAATCAAGATATCAGTGTTCAAATTTCTTTCATGGGCTTCATCAATAATAAGAACGGAATATTTGGTAAGCAGGAAATCTGCAGCAAGTTCTCTCAGAAGGACACCATCAGTCATGAATTTAATTCTTGTATTTTTGCTGGTGGTTGTATCATAACGAATCTGATGACTGACTTCATCGGTGACGTTCAGTTCATGCGAAACACGACTAGCCATGCTGACAGCAGCGACACGGCGTGGTTGGGTAACACCAATGAGGCCAGGATTGACTACAAAAATCGAGTGAGACCGGCAGTTGGGGAGTCAAAGGAAAAAGATAAAGGCTTACCACTATCCGGATGAGAGAATCCTGCCTCATACAAAAACTGTGGGACTTGTGTTGTTTTACCAGAACCGGTCTCACCACAAATGATAACCACAGTGTTATTTCTGATGGCTTCCATAATGACTTGCTCTTCACCGCACACCGGAAGCTTCAATCTTGCGGCCTGAATCCCTGGCTTACGCTTGACAGAGACATAGAAAGGCTTGTAGTCATCGTGGCTCAGGTCTCCGCCTCTATTTCGCTCTAACAACAGCTTTTTGATTTCATCGTCTTCCTCCACAACTCGAAGTGTGACTGGTTCCTTTACACCTTTTACTGCCTCTACAGCCTGCTCCAACGCAGTCGGACCATTGTCTATATCTTCTTCAGCTTGGCTCTTGGGTTTCATAGCAGGTTCACTATCGCTCATGGCATCGTACTCTGAGTCAGAACTATCGAAGGAAGAATCGGTATCGTCTGCTTTTGACGGCCTATGCTTCTTACGAACTGCTTCTGGGATAGTAGACTGCAAATATGAAATGGAATGGGTCAGATTCATGAGAAAATGCCTGATTGTTGAGCTTTTGATAGGAAGTACCCACCTTCTTCTTCTTACGCTTCCTCTTGACAAGCTCAGCAGATTGTCCATCTGCTGTCTGCTTTAAGGCACCACCAATTACTACTGGAGTTTGAGTATCCTGAGGCACATTGATAGCTACTGCAGTTGTTGCGTCTGTTTCCACTGGCTGTATGTTTACTTCTGTCAATGCAGTGGACCGTTCAACTGATATATCACCAGCATCAGCGTCTTCTTCTACCGTAGCTTTTTTTCCTTTCTTCTTCTTCTTTGATCCACTGACTATCTCAACATGCTCGGGAACAACGAAGTTTGCGACATCTCCATGCTCGGACTCAACAAGGAGTGGTATATCAGAGTTGTCATTGTGGATGCCAGCCTTTTCTTCATTGAGTGCTCTTCGAAGCTTTTCTCGCATAGTTTCTTTGTTTTGACCAAGTTTGCGGGATGAAAGTAAAAGTTCTGATGACCATGCAGACGACCTAGAATGAAATGTCAGCAAATGGATTGCATGGTTGTGGACGTAACAAACGAGTACATACGAAAGCTTTTCGAGCAAACCTGCTCTAGCATCTTTCTTCAGCTTTTGCTCCTGTTGACACACGTAAGTCAGAACCTGCGCTTACGAGTAAATCAAAGGAAGGTAGAATTATCACTTACTATGTATTTATCCAGCCTCTTCTTCTTCTTTGACGACATTTTGACCACTGGAGCCTGAAGCCATAAAAATTTAGAGTCATGCACATGATGAAAAGACATCCAGGAAAGAACATACCTCAGCATCATTGGATTCATCTTTTTGCTTTGGTACATATATAAGAGAGTTTGTGTCCTCACTATTAAATAAATTTTAGCTGGCTGTTAGGTGGTTCTGTTGAAGGTATACCTTTTCCTTACATGTCAGATTTACGGTTACTGTTACTGGCTGTGGAATCGTCTTTTTCTTCAAAGGCAGTAGTGCTCATGCCACCATTCCTAGCTCTAGGATGAGGTTTTTGAGTAGGCTTCTTAGAAGAGCTTCTAGCCTTCTCATTATAGCGTGGTCGAGCTCGTCCCATGATCGAATGGTAGCTGAAAAGTGATCTCGGCCTTGCAAGAAAAGATCAAAAAATCTCACCTTTACAAGTCACCTTAATTTCAACAGTCACGCCCAAATGTCATTCTCAAACTTTGAATCAAAAAAGTGGCAGGTCATGGTTTATTTCTTTTGTCTTTCACTAAGAATATCACGAAAACCAGATATAATCTCATTCTCTCTCTTAAGCCTCTGTTCGGATGCATGAGTAAGAAGCAAACGTTTTTCTTCGGCTGAAATGACTTGATTTTCCTTTCTCATACGCACTGCGTTCATACGTTGATGACTACGGGTTGTAAATTGTGTTAAAAAATGTAAAGACTTGGATAGTGGGAAAAGTAAACGATCGCATTAGTGAAACTACTTACCGACTGCCGCTCATAACAAAACCAGCAGATTCAAATGATTCAATCTGATCGCTTTTAAGTCCAATTTCACCACGACGGGGAATGCGTTTGCCATCCTGAACATATGCTGCCATCGCTGAACCTTCACCGGGTAGAAGTGCTCCTCCATATGCCCTCTCCTTCAAATGATCGTCGTGTGCTGCTACAGGTAAAGGTCCCACAGGCGCCGAATCATCCACCATTTCAACTGAGTGCAAATATACAGCATCTAAAGTTAGTATGATCTTCTGTGTTTTACCTCGACTGAGTAAGAAACGTACCTTGTTTCTCGACCCATAGATCCGGAACTGCATCCAATTGAGTCTCATCCACTTCAAGTACTCTGTCTTTACCGCTTGATACAGCATTTTCTGATTGACTATCATCTTCGCTCGCAGACTCGTCAGTCGGCGTTAATGATCGTCTGTGTTTCCTTCGGCTACTACTACTTGATTTTTTATGTTTGCTACTTTTTCTTTTCTTGTGGCTAGACTTTTTCGACTTTCTTCTTCGACTCTTGTCATCTTCAGAGGCTGAATCATCTGAGTCGTCTGAATAGCGAGCAGAGCGTCGGGAGCGTTTTGATTTTTTACCAGTATCGGAAGTTGGACTTGGTGATCTAGGTCGTAGTTCTGGGGATGGCACCCAAAATGTCACAGTAGCCTCCTCACGAGTTCTCCTACGACTTTAAAGCAAATAGATTGATAAGGTTGCGACGATAGTGAGAAGCTGGTAGTTAATCTTACTATTCAAACATGTCTTCACTAGGTCCACCGCGGTTAAAATCTCTTCGTCTGCGACGATCTTCATAGGGCGATCGAGACCTTGATCGCGAAGGTGTACGTGAGCGTGACCTAGAGTGTGTCCTCCCACGCCGACGGTATGATTGGCGGTCTGGGCTATGGTCACGGTAGCTTCGTCGTGGACTGCGAGATCTTGATCTGTATGACATTTGGGAAAGGAGCAACAAGCTGACCAATAGCAGTCACTGAGCCGGAAGCTTCAGCTTTAAAGGTTGACGGAACACGTCCCTGTTTCCTATGCACTTGCCAATTTCTCTGGAATGGAAGCCTTACGAACTGTAATAGCTCGACTATTCTCGGACATTCAGGATGTTCCTACTGAGGTAAATCGATACCACGTTGCATAGATAGACCTGCTCGGCATAGACAATTATTAACTTGGACTCAAAATTAGGACGTCGATCCCGCTGACAAGCTCGGAAATTCATACTACGGGTACAAAGCATTAACTCATATTTCCATCCACTTCATTAATTGATACTGACAAAAAAAAATAGCTTGTTTAATTCTAACCCTGCAAAAAGGCAAAGATTGCACTTACTACACCCGACTGGCGGTGCTCATGGTCTTAAGTATCAAAGCGGCCTCATTTCCTCAAGGAGTGAGTATGCCATACTTGCTAGTGAGTTCGTTAGGGCATGTCAGACAGGAAGCATGGTAAGTATAAATTATGTTGCTTTTATTTTCATCAGGCTCTAATTATGTGTATCGCAGGCTGAACAATTGAAAATCCTAATGATAAAATATCGTGAACCTCCGTTGACGGTGGTCAAAACGTCGCACCTTCTCACGTTTTTGCATCACTTATTGATCTTGGTACCTATCACATCCACGCCAAATGTGCCCAACTTTCCATTATCACAACTTTTTGAAGATCTTGGAATGACATTAACCCTCCGGCCCACGCAACAATTTCCTTTTGCATATCAAATTTGGATTATGAATCTTCAGTTCATGCTTTCTTGCATCAAAGAAGTCGCACCTCAGGCACTCTATAATGCTGGTATCACTACACCTGTGGTCTTGGGGATTATCAAACATATTTTGCTAGAGTTGACCAGACTTCCTATAGAGGTCAATTCTATTCAGCAGAAGTGTTTTGATATGGGTAAAGATTTATTGGATACGTTCCTACTGAAGGATACTCAAAGCGAAAGGTCTTCGGCGTCGACCGGATCTAAGCCGGCTGTCATACCAAAGGTATCATATTACGATATCATATTCTCGGTAAGTGGGTCAACATAATGGCTAAAGAGTATGCTGTAATCATCAACTGACAAAAATATAACAGTTTCCAGAGTTGTATGGTCACTTCTTACATGGATCAATGATGCCTATTCGAAACGAAACAGCACCTTCTGCATATCCGCAGCCTTCAATCGTCAATTATCGTATATGGCAGGCAACACTCCAATACATGATTGCATCCATCCGCCAGGACGTTAAGCTTCTCGATCGCATACCAACCTTGATGGCCATTAACATCATAAAACATGTTCTGCGGGAGATCAATACGCTACCAGCTGATCTAAGCAAATCCGAATCACGCTGCCTCAATAGCGGAAAAGAGTTGATCAACCTATTGTTACTTGGACCTCATGGTGACGGTGCAGGTGTTGTTTCTCACTATGACATTATCGTGGCTCTGCCCGATGTTTATGGTCACTTTCTACGAGGAACTTTTGCTCAAAGCGTTCATTGGACCATGGAAAAATTTATCAATGAGCTTGGAAAACGCAGAAGGCATTTAGCATTTTTGATGATGCCACCCGATGCTTCATGGCCACTTATTTCTCAAATGAGTCGAAGACATGAATACAATGACTTGACTACAAGAACAAGTTACCATATGTTTGAAGGTGACCTGATTGAATTTGTTAAAGAGGGTAATTCCACTGGCATTGAAACACACTTCCGCGACATGTTGTTCCAAAGAGCATCCATGGATGAGTTCAGGCAACTGACCAAATCTCTGACTATCACTGGCTTGGACACTAGTCAAGTGCGAAAGGCGATGATCACCAAGATACGCGATGTTATTCGATGCATTCAGCAAAACAGCAATTTTGAACGTAGACAGGAATCCTCAAAGGAACGTGAACCATACAACCCTGCCACAAATGTTCGTGGGGAAGATATTACAATGCTCATTCCGGATAATATCGACCTTTGGGAGCTTATGATGGAGACTGCGGATCAATTATACAGCTTTGTCACCGCCGAATTTTTCACTTACGAAGATATCTTGCAAGATTTCTATGATTTGGTCTATCAATATGATGGGAAGCCATACCCAATTGGGACAAAACATCAAATGATGAAGGACAATTCTCTCATATGGCTTTTACTTCAGTTGTTCCATATAGAAAAAATTGGTTCAAGTGTGATTCAAAAAGATTTTGAAGGCGATGAACGCCTATTCGACAAATTGGTTCGCTTGTACAATGAGGAACAGATTTTGACCAAAGGCGCGTTCTCTCTTCGAGATTTAGCACTACAATGCGCTATCAACCATCAGCAAGTGAACATCAAAGATCGAACCAATATCAAGCAACGACACCCTCGAGTTACTGCAGCCTTACAATATGCGGGGTTATGCTATCAAGTTCAAGCATACTTCAGCAACCACTACTATAGTAAAGCTACAGATCCAACGGTTTTTTGCAACTTGTCTATGCAAGAGGTCATGAAGGTAGCCATGGAGAGTCAGCTAAGACAGAATCTGGTAGCGAACACGTTGTATGTGTATCTGGTACCAAACAAGGTAGAGATAGGTACCTTGGGATATCCAAAAGCAACCTTCCTCAAAGGTGGCACCCTTGGTTACAAGCTTTTGGACTTTCTAAACGTCAGCGCTAAGCATCGCCTGCTGCAGTTGATTTACAAGATGATGCTTGATACCGAAGCTGGTCCTCGTTATCAGGCTGCCTCGTCAAGTAATATAACATGTGTCTCTCCTCATGTGTTGGATGTGGTATACAAGCTCCTATATAGTGCACCATGCTCAGCTGAGCTTATGATCAAAGAGATTTTCGACAAATTACGTCGCTGCGACAAGCTCATTAAGACGCGGTATGAGTCGAAACCAGAAGCAGAGTCACTGCTACCTGATCATACTGTGCGATGGCTACACACCATCCTACAACTTCTCAACCATAGATTCTTGCGGTTTTTGAAACACTCGTCATTGTCGTCTGGATTATTGCACTATATCCGCTACTCACTATCATATTTGGACCACCGCCAAGTCTATCAAGTTTTGGAGTCATTTGCGGTCAATATTATGCGTATGCAGAGTGATGCAAAGGTGTTAAGATCGCTGGACGACCCTAATCGTGAAAAACCAATTTGGTTTGCAGAGTCAGAAATGCTTGCTCGCACCATGGTTTCTAGCATTGTTCGACTGATCAAGACAAGAGGTCAAGCCGATATCAGAACGGAGCAGATTCATAGAGTGCTTTCCAACTTGTACGAATATCGCATAGAGTGGTCTGAAGAAACGCTCAAGTTCTTTCCACCAGCGGTTCGATCATTTTATACAGATCCTCATTCCAACAATCATAATATACCGCTACGACCTCAAGTTACTTATGCCAAGATTCAGCAAATGATTCAGACCAACAAGGCGTATATGGCGTTTTTACTGCAGGGCTCAAATGAGAAAGAGCGCGCAATCAAGCATTTCTTTTCTATATTGGAGAATCAATCCAGTCTACTTCCTATGATCTGGACATTAGCCCTCATGAGAATGTCTACGGATGTTTTCCATATGCCATCGGTTCGAAAAGCGATGTTATGTATACCAGCATCACGTATCGCAACTCATACCATTGACCTTGTCGATTTTATACTGTCAAAGGAAGCTCCACAAGGTGACATACAAGTTAACTACAGCTGCCTCGATGCGATGATTTGGAAGCACCAATGGATCAGCTTTACGCATGTAGTGTTTGCTCTTGTTAAAGGAAGTGGAAATGCAGAAAGATCGGAAAAGGCCTTCCAATACTTGGAGTATCTCTTATTAAAATCGCCCGAATTTTCGCGTCGAGTTGAGACATTTACCTCCCTACAGTTCAGTTCGAAGTACTGGGCAGAAGACAACCACCATGAGAAGCTGATGACATATTTGGCCCAATTTCCCGAGTATTCTGAATTTGAAGCATATGGAATGAAGGATTTCGAGCAAACTCAGCATATGGATCCACCAACCTCGCCGCCAATGCCAATATACTTTACAAACGTGGTCCTACGCTTTATACCCTTCTTTGATGTGATAATTAATCGTCTTATAGAGTATGAGCAGCCTGATTTACTTGCACGCATACTTGACACACACGGTCATCTCTTCCAATATCACCATTATCCGCTATCCTTCATCTGCAATTTGTTCCTAGATCATTATTCATCACCCACACTGCATGAGCCTTACATCAAAAAGCGATTATTGCGCCTTCTTGGTAAGTAATTTGCATTGTTAGGATATGAAGTATGGAATTTGCATTAATCCTACCCTCCAGACTTTACTCAGTACGAGTTCTTACCTGAAGCTATCACCTATGCGACAGACGAGATGGTCGGCGCAGAAATTTTTGGAGCCAGATATTTTGAATTGGTTTTTCACAAGCTTGCTGACAGTAAGTACATGTTGAGAAAATATCGAACCAAGATGGGTTCAGTGATCTAAAGGTGCAATTTCCGATTTCCCTCTTCCCTTTTCCATTAGATCTTTCACCTCAAAAATGCGCACCAAAGGCGACACCAAATTTACCAGAAAGACACTTCAGAGAAATTGGAAGTCCCGCTGTGCAAGGTATCCACGTGGCACTATTAGAGGTTCTTCTCACGCCAACACCTCCAGAGACAGTGTGCAAGTACATACTAGATCTCGCGCTGTTTAGAGGTGACAGGCATATTGGTGTGCAGGCATTGACGATCCATGCGATTGGATTGCTTATTTCTGCGTTACCGATCGAGGAGTATCTGCAACCTATATGGGACGAACTCATGAGTCTGATAACAGGCGATCAATACTTGACCGAGATCTCAGAACCCTGCCGACTGGTGAGTTTACAGAGGGTCATAGCTTGGATAAGGTTGATTGTTTACATGATGCTGACATTCCTCTCTACATGCAAGATTCGATGTGGTATCCCTCAAAATCTCGATAGCGAGAGTGTACAGCCGCAACCACTAAGCGACGTTACCAACACAGCCATATTGAAGAACTCTATCAGCGTTCGACTCTCTAAAGCCATGGTGTTTCCTTACATATTCAACGACTACACCTTCAATGTTCACAATTATAGTACCAATGCGGCCAATAGTTTCCTAACATTGTTCCATAGTGTACTGCACTACTCAAGTCTGGATATTTTTGATCAGCTTCTAGAGTTCTTACGGCGCTTACGGAAAGACCACTCGTTGAAGACGGACGTGCAGCTCTTGTACATTTGTGCTATGCTTGGCCCAATCCTTCATCGAACTGAAAAACTGAATAATACCGATGCAGTTCATACTGATGCTGATGTAAGTGAAAATAGCGATACTTTATGGTTGGATGACAACAACTCTTACTTATAGCTACATTATAGATACTCATTGAGTTAATGCATATGGTCAAACAAGTTTCCATTCGTATGGATATGAAGGACGGTTGGACTACGCAAGCGCAGGAACAAGTCTTTGATTTCTTGTAAGTATATGCGCGATTGAACTCCGCAGTTGTTTCCTTCTTTTGCTTTTGAGACACTCATTCAGATCCTGTTCTTCAATATGTAGACATCATATTCGAGCGCAATTTGTAAAGTCGCCAGAACTTGCTGCTCAAATCTCAGATATCATAAAGTCAATGAACGCTCCTATCGCACAGAGGTTATCGCGCCTCGTGATGTGATTTTCCAACATGCTTACGTCTTAAATTGGTGACCCGAGTGATATCATTATGATTCCTATACTAAACCCAAGGTAGCCATAACCAGTAATAAAGCAAAAAAGAAAACATCGTAATTCCCGTCCGTAACAACCTCTTTCACATAAGTTTTTGCTTTGAATAACCACTCAATAACCTAAATACTTTATGCTGCAAGAGCATGATAACCAGTTTGAAGACATAGATTTTGATACTCCGCGACGGCACTCTTTGCAACTTAACGATAATGAATATGGTAGATTAGTTGATAACCAAACTGACGATGAAGAATACGACGAACAGGCATCATCAACTTTGAAAGCAATTGCCAGAGCAAGAAGGTCGCATGCGAATGAATTGGAGCAAAGAAATGAGATGCTCCAATATATTGCTAGCAAAGAAAGACTAGTCGAAGACCTTCGTGAGCAACTGAGAGCGCATGAAATGGAGCTTTGGCTTTTAAAAGAGAATTGGACACATATAGTGACACAATCATCAAGTTCGCCAAGTCCCAGTCCATATATACACAAGAACAACGAGGAATCTGACAAGATCCGCCATTTCAGCCAGAAAATTGCGAACCACGAGAAGAATGTCGCACCAGAGAACATACCCCGCACAGCCTATGATAGTCTGATATCGGTTTACCAGAATCTTAGAGATACCCTTGAAAATGTGGCTCCAGCAGAAAGGTAAGCCGTGCAACGTTGCAAGAGCCTTCTTTGAAAGTCCTCCTAGCAACTCAGCAGTAATTTTTTTTTGGCGATGCTGATAAGGTATTGATTTTCTTAGTCTTCAATCACAAACCAAGCAAACTTTGACCAACTTGAGATCAGCCATAAGGAACACCTATGAAGTGTTATCTGCTCCTATTATAGAAGAAGAAGAGGTGGATTATTTCTCAGCAATGCCCAATGATTCTGTTTTCGGACGGTCACCACTCTTTGTGACCAATCCATGGTCACAAGGAAACACCATATCTGTCGTACATCCCAGACTGAAAAAGCCTGAACCAATTCGGTCCATGACCAGATAGTGAACCGAAGTTAGTTGGAACTCCGTTGGAAGCGCTTTGTAATAAGAATAATAAAAACTATCTTGTAGGAAGTAATGAATGGGATGGGGATAAAGTCAAAGAGCGAGCTACCAAGGTTGATGTAAAGCACGGCCATTGCTCTTTGGCGTTTTTCAGCCATGCAACGTGGAAACTGACCACGTTATCTTCATAGTATCACACGTGCCGAAATGCAAATCAAACCTTTTCTCTCAGTCCCACGCGACGAAGCTGTTTTGTTGTACAGCAACATGGCTCCCCACATTTCGGACATTTCTAGTTTCTTATTTTGGCCGATGCTCCCCCATCCCATACATCAAGATCCCCACGCGGCAGCCTTAAAGTAAAACAAATACGCTCTTCTCGGGTTACGTCCTCTTTTCCCCTTTTCTTACCTTTTCTTACCTGAATGGTATCTATCTCACATACTATGGAACAAGAACAGCGATTTAAACCTATTCATCTACGCCATCCTACATCATACCATACTGAACATCAAGATGTCTCAAGAGGCCAGCAGCTTCAATATGATGGTCCCGCAGAATCCAGCCTATTGGATATCCAATATCAACGACAACTGCAAGACCTTAATGCTGCTCAAATTTCTGATGCTATTCGTCATCGAAATCGTCTTCATACCCCGGAATATACTGCAACCCCTTCTTCTCCTTCCACAAGCTCCGGTGATCTTTATCTAGATCGTCCTGCCACATTTGCCTCTCATATACAACACCTTCCTAGTGACTTTCAGCCTGTATCTCCTCTAGATGATGATTCTTGGCCATCTGAGCATCATCTCACTCACTTATTGGGAGGAAGGGATCCATCTCACCAAGAAATGTCCGGCCAAAATATCGATCCGCGGAACCGAGTTTCAAGGTCCCAGCCACCTCTGTCTCAGAGTGCTCCCACTGATGCTTTCTTTGACTATTCCTTCCCTGCCACTCCCACAAACTCTGTAACCTTACATCCGTCTTCTTATACCGGCTCACCGACTCGCTCAACAGCAATAAGTAATGACCTAGATAATATCAATCTTGGGGAGATGCCTGATGTTTACGGAACAAGTATGGAATCGGCTGCTTCTTCATCATACTCTTTTGGTATACAGACACCTCCAGTAGCTGCTAATGCTTCTAATAACAACAACGCCACGGCATCAGCAGCAGCTACTTCTAACACTACCTATCAGCTTAGCCCCGCTTTCAAGAATGCACAGCCCACTGCAAAGACTCAAGCGGAGCTTGCAGAGGTAACTGACCTTCCTACCGAACCCACTGTACAAAAGACGTAAGTGTTCTTCTTTTCTGTACTTCAATACAAAATGTCATTCTGATTGATCCTAATATTTTTCATGTTAAACAGAGTCCAAAAGAAATATGAAAGAAGGCGTCGTAGACGCGAATCTCATAATGCTGTAGAGCGTCGTAGAAGAGAACACATCAATGATCGCATACAAGAGCTAGGAGCGTTATTACCTCATTACATGCTTCTTGATTCACCAAGTAGTCCTTTACAATCTGGAGGAGCACCATCTGGTCTTAATCAAGACTTTAGTTTCGTCAATGGCAAACCAAGCAAAGCTACTATTCTAAGTAAAAGCGTGGATCATATCAAGGAGCTTAAGTCAGATGCTGAACGATATCAGCAACGCATTCGAGAATTGGAAGAAGCTCTCCGAGCCTCAAATCAAAGGGAATCTCAATGGAATACTCGAATGATTCGGCCATCGTCTCGTAGTCCCAATACCCATATGACACCTTTGCAATACAACCATCAAACAGCAAGTTATACCAGGCATCGTACTCAACGATATCGTCCAAGGTCTCACACTGACCCTCAACCAGCTGGTCAGGCTGCCGTTACTACCCCCCACCCTCTACCTCAGGATCCGCATAGACATATAGATTTCCATCATACTCAGAGACATTACTGAGTTCTACGCTAGAATTATCATCTACCTTGTACATTATCTGTAATTTTTTCCCATCGATTTCCTTTTCTTGCTATCCAAAATAACAGCGCGCTGCCAACCTCTCGACCATATTTTTTTGTGAATCCCTTCACCGCCGTGTGACCTCGTTTGAGTGTTGTCTACCATCATGCCTTCACCTAGAGATTCAGATACATATTCCGATTCAGAGTACACGGTAATGACTTTTGCCACATGTATTGAAAAAATGTCGACCAATGCTAAGACTTTACTCGCAATTTGAAACAGCACACATCAGAGCACTATGAAGCTCTACTCAAGGGATTTACAAGCATTATGAATTTATATGATAGTCAAGATTCCATTCGACTTCAGGATTGGTTTAATCTAATTGAAAATCAAGAACAAGAAAATGGTATTTCACTGCTTTCAGAAAAGCAGAAGCAGGAACTGGCCCCATTCTGTACCGCGAACGCCGACCTGGAACTTGCACCAGAGGACGTGGTGTCTCTCCTGAAAATTGCTGCTCAGCAAAGACCTATGGAAGAGAGTCAGGGTATTTTCGCTCACAGAAGAAGAACATCCAAGCTATTGGGTACGCTAGAGCCAAGACAGCGTCGCCGAAAGGAATCGGAACAGGTAAATCAAAGTGATGTTGGACACGGACAAAATTGAATGTTGTTTGGCTAATTAATACCTTACAGCTCGGTACATTAACTTCGGAAAGCGACCTAGAATCAGAGGCACTTGTGGCTTCTCAGGAGGAAATAACTTCAAACAACAAGCTAGAGACGCGGAAATCAAGCGATAGTGTACCTCAACAGGATACAATGGGCCTTGAAGCCTACGACCGGCAAAACGAAGCCCTCACACGGCGTCTTATGGAAAGGGAAAAGGAGCTAAAAAAATTGGAAGAAGAACAAGAGGATAGAATAGCATATATCTCGCAGCAAGCACAACAACTTGAAAAAGAGATTGCCAGCCGTAAAAAGGAAATTCAGGACTACAAATCTCGCGAACAACAGGCATCACTTCAGATACAAGAAGTAGGTCGAATTGCTCACTTACCACACACTACATCAAGGGACTGACCTTCGCTTGTGTTTATAGCTAGAGACGCAGGTGTCACAACTTGAGCATGAACAAACAATACAGAAGCGTGACCAAGCTATCACCAAGGCGCAATTGGATGAAAAAGCCGGTAGGTGTGAACACGCACTGACGTTTTGACCGGATCTCAGCTATAACCTTCCGCCGATGTAGATGAGCTTCTAAAGCTGAAGGATGTTGTCCAATTGAGGGAAACAGAGCTTGCGAATGATCACGTTGAGCGAGAGACAACTCAAAAGGCACTGCAAACTTTAGTGCAAGAAAAGGAAGGTTTGCTTCAGGAACAGCTGCAATTGGAACAAAAATTGGAAGAGAGCAAAGAGGCATTTGAGCAAGTTTATCAAATTCAAAACGAGAACGAATCACTTAAACAAACGATTGAGCAAATGAAGTTGGAACTAGATCAGCTGGAAACTGCAAACCAACTACAAATCGACGTGCCTAAGGTCAGTATTGGAGCAAATGACCAAAAAGCGTTATATAGCACTACCGAGATTTAACAGTTGTTATCGCTTGCTACAGCAACAAGATAGCTTGCTTGCAGAACTTAAGACCCATGCCTTGGATGATTCAGAGGTTAGTTTATCAGTGTCCTTAATCTATAGCGTCTGCACTATTGCTAATTTTTTTCATGGTAGTCTTTGGGTGTTGCATCATTTGGGTTTAAAAATGGTACTTGTTTCTTTCATTTTTACTTTTCAACATTTTAGCTTGATTGTTCGCGGCAGAGACTAATATATTTTTACTTTACCATCATACAGATCAAGATAAGCAGCAATTCATTTCACTGCGAAAGCAAATGATTCTGCAGACAGCACTATTGGAACAATTCAAATCCAAGCTACTTACACTAAAAGTCAAGGTCAGTATAGGATTTGACGTTGTATCACGACGTTTCATAATGATGTTGATGATGTATGTTTGCATGATAGGCCGATCAAGAAAGCAACAGGCCAAAAAGGACGTTGGCAATACAGCATTATCTGGCTGGAATTTTCGCATATATGCTATTAGTTTACCTTATGGCGAAGTGGCTGTTAACTGACATGGATTCAAGTAACGTTTATAACGATTCTGTATATACCCGTTCATGGCTTCCTGAACCACTACGATACAGTATTGAACAATATTTGTACAGCAATCTGCCAAGTCCCGTGTAATGTAGTACGCCATTTCTAACACCCACACCTTTATCTTCATTAACAATAATTCTGTCCCATACCTCCATTACATTTATCATACTTTACTGTAGATCTCGATATCATCAATAAACCCACAAATGTTCATTTTTATATATTTGGTTATGAATGACTGCTTGAATTTGGCTGTCGCCATTTGAAAAGAGCATGATGCTCACTCTCTCCGACAAACCACGTTAACCCAATGGATCAAATCGTGTATAGACCTTGGGACAACAATGAACCTGATTGGCCAACATTGCCAGATCCATCTCCGGGATCCCCTCAAGATAGAGCCAAGAATCCAACTGGGCTAACAGCTCAGCTTGTTCTCTGCGCTACTATTGGCACATTATGCTTTCTGCTCTTTTGCTTGTTACGAGTCAGGTAAGTTTAACGCCAGCATGGCTCAACTTACCTCGGTTGATCTGCCCTAATATTCCTCCGCTCATGTGTCTCCTTTGCGTTAATTTCCTCTTAGATGGAACTCCATGTACGCTCCTCGACTTCGAATGAAAAAGTAAGACAAACAACTATTTTGCAATCCAGCTCGTTGCAGGTGTTAATAACGAATCATGTTCAGACACGCACCACAGCGACTTCCGGATACCATGTTTGGATGGATTCTTCCTCTTATTCGGATTCCCCATACTGAAGTGCTGGAAAAAGTTGGTTTGGATGCCGTAGTGGTGGGTTATTATATCAAGTCACCATTGTGCGCTTACTTCATCATTCATACCTTCCCTTTACAGATGCTTCAATTTTTATTAACTGGAGCAAAACTATTCGCTCTCTGTGGTTTCTTTGGTACAGCTGTTCTCATTCCTCTTAACGGCATGAATGGAATTGCAAACTCTACAGATCCCATTCACAATGATACAATGTTGTTTGAACCATCCGAACCCACTCCTCCACACCATAGCAATTCCGTTCTATGGGCATATTTATTCTTTACTTACTTTTTTTGCTTTGCGGCATTTTATTTTACTTTTCGAAACTACCGGGACTACATTCGTATGCGTAGAAAATATGGACTTCAAACAGCTACTACCTTACCAGCTCGCACAGTGATGGTCACAGGAATTCCTCCCGAGTTGCGATCCGATCGTAAATTGGCAGAATATTTTGAAAGCCTCGGCCTTGGAGTTGTGGAATCTGTACACGTAGTCAAGCATGTTAGTCAGCTCTCAGAGCTGATAAGAGAACGGGCAAGGTGTTTGCGAAGATTGGAGCTATCTTACGCTAGGTATTGGGGAAATCCTTGCAATGATCCTGACTATGATCCAGATGAGCTCCTGATGCAAGCGGAACAAAGTGACCACATCAACACAATTGATTTTGCTCCACATCAACCTGAACGCGATCGTCTACCCCTGTTCAAGCCTCGGCGTTCTAGACCTACTGTACGAGATGGCATGCTTGGTATTACTGGCAAGAAGGTGGATGCTATTGAATACTACTCTGAGCAATTCAATTACTTGGACGACATTGTCATTAAAGCCCGGCGACTAGGTCGATACCCACCATCAACTGTTGGGTTTGTTACTTTCGAAAGTGTCATAAGCGCGGTATGTAAATGTCCTAAAGGATCGGTTGGGCATTTTACGCATTTCTCGATATATGAGACGATTGCAAATGCTCCACTGTACAATATTGTTTCCCATCTAACGTTTATGCTTTTAGACAATTGCAGTGCAGACACTTTTACATCCTGGTCCTTTTCTAGTTCGTACCCAAGCCGCCCCTGAGCCTCGCGATATCTTATGGAATAATGTCGCCATCCGGGGTCGTGAGCGTCTTATACGCAAGTCTTTTGTCTATGTCATGTTGCTCTTAATCATCTTCCTGTGGGGTGTCCCTATTGGCTTCTTATCAACATTCACCAATGTTGAGTCATTGGAGAGATACTTACCATGGTTAGTGGACTTGGCTAACAAGAACAAAATCTTGCAACAAATTGTGTATGGATTCGTACCCACCTTATCCGTCGTCATCTTCATGGCAATTTTACCGGTAGTGTTCAATTGTAAGTACACTGTTGAATATTTGTATTGATGTCAATCACATAATGCTAATTTAATTCTCATATTTTCAGTCCTCAGTGTGATAGAAGGCATACAATCTCGTAGTGAAGCTGAAGAAGCAACCTTCAGCAAGTGAGTATATTTTAAGATCAGGTTTCGACACATAGCAAAAAATTGACCAAAAATTGCAGGTACTTCTTCTTTCAATTGTGGAACGTCTTCTTTGTATTCACAGTCGCAAGTACTGTTTTTACATTGCGTGAGATTATCGAAGACCCAAAGCAAATCCCAAATGTACTAGCCACGAAGCTCCCCCAGGTTGCCCCATTCTTCGTCAACTATACCATTATACAAGGAATGATGCTGTATGTATCTTTTGCTTCAGTTATTACCAATACTACTTCTAACATGTAAATCAACGTCTTGAAGGCTTCCCATCCAACTTCTTCAGATTGGCCCTGTTATTGTCCAGCTCTTCCGTCGATGGTTCTTATGCAAGACCCCGCGTGACTATGCTGAAATACTCGCACCGACAATGTACAATTATGGATGGGGTTATCCGATGCCAGTATTTATTTTTATTATAGTGTTAATTTACTCTACTATGTCTCCTCTCATCTTGGTATTTGGAACTATCTACTTTGGTTTATCTTATCTGGTTCTCAAGTATCAACTACTATATGGTTTGTGGTCTTTTTGGAGATCTGATAGGCCATAGGGAGTCTAGAGCCCTAAGCGCATTATTACTAACTGAGTGATTTATAGTTTACTTCCATCCATATGAGGTCGCTGGTCGTGCCTGGCCCATGGTGTTTTCAAGAATCATTGTCGGCCTTCTCATTTTTGAGATAACCTCAGCCGGCATATTTGCTTTGAAAAGGGCATTTGAACTTTCAGCTCTTTGTGCGCCACTCATAATAGTCACCATACTTTTCAAAATTGTTATGGATTCTGCCTATAACCGCAGCTCTCAAGTCATCCCGCTTCAAATGCTAACACAAAAGTTTGGCTCGGATCAACTACAATATGCAGCTGCATTGGCAGCTCAGCAACAAAATGGTGAACTCAGTCCATCAGCGGTGGAAGACCCACCAGAACGAGCTCCAGCGAGAAGGAGGACAGTGTTAGACGACGATGACTACGAAGCAGAGCCTGTTGAACAAACAGATTTCAAAGAACCACCCATGACCTTGTTTGATGGTATACTCAATACTGGCATGAAGCGATTTGGACACCCTGCCATTGTCGGCGTCTTGCCTCAACTATGGCTTCCAGTGAAAGGAGGGCACCAATTGCAGCGCCGACGATCACGATATATTCGGCCGTCTTTATCAACAGCTTCACTTCGTATCAAAAGATCATCTTCACGAGCCGTGGCCCAAAATGGAAATGGCGACCAGGTCGGTCAAGAATTTGCTCAAACGGAATATCAGGAAGAACCACAAGACATGGAAGCGGATGAACGGTCGGGTCTGTTATCTAATGGCGAGACCGCCGTACAAGTTGAAGATGAAGCGAACACCTCTGAAAACACCCGCGACGATTCTGACTATGATACAGAAGAAGACGGTATCAATGCAACGTATTACCATCACCCAGAAAGAAGACGCTCTAGAACAGACATTTTGGCTACCACTGACAATATATCCACAACTCCAACATAATAGTATACCTCGACATTTATTATGTACGTAGTTTCTCTTCCTCTACCCGCAATAAATAGCGGGTTAAAGTTTGAATAAAGTATATCGTAGCCCTAGCTGCTGGTTTACGTAGTGAGTTAGACTTTGGTGTTTGGCATATTATTGAACAACAGGTCCGGTGGGGATACATTTGGAAGAGTCATGACCATGCTTGCTATGCTTGCCATGCTTTGCTGCCTTTTCCGAAATTTGGTTGAGTACAGGTAAAAGTTCTCCGTTATCCAAGGAAAGTTCCCAAGTCATGACACCTAGCAAGTCCATGCAAACCACATAGTCTACCTTTTCGGCTAATGAAATTGGGTCGTCATATCTGGTGGAAAGAGTTAATAACAATCAAGTCAACTATAATTACATTTTCAATTGTACTTACGAGATAAATTCATTGGTCTCACTGTTGGTTAACCAAGGTGTTCGGGTGATAGTATCAAACTTGCGAACCCAAGGAGGGATGGCAGTAGTTCGGTTTTCGTATAAGTAAGGAATGATATCTTGCCAGCCTGTTTCCGTGCTGAAACCACCTCCATTACAGTCATGCCCAGTGTTTCCACCTTGGACCGGATCGTACTCGTGTGTGCCAGCATTTTTCGTCATGGATTTGATAGAAGTCATATTGTGTCCGTAAAACGGAGTACCAACGACGATTTGCTCGATGGGCATACCAGCCTTGTGCCAATCTGTAACACCTTGAACAACGCTGGCCTTAACGCCGGCAAGTCCCTTAATAATAGGAGCATTTGGACCTGTTGTAAGACCCCTTTAGTTTGAAACGTTAGCATTTTTTGGGAGAAGAGTTGTTTGCTTCAAATGATAAACTATAGTAGCTTATAGTCCACTACTTACCAAATGCCATTGAGATCATAAGACCTGCAAAAAAATAAAACAAAGTTTGGTTGGGTTGGTCAGAAATTTGACTTTTATCAATAACCATTCGGTCCATATGCGATTGAGATCAGCTCACATTAGATTAATCCAATCAAACACTTTGGCGAATGCGGAAATATCCTTGGAAGGCTTTCCATTTTCATCAAAGAATGGATGTGTTGCTGTAGCTGCGGTAATCAGCTTTTCTTTGCCAATGGCAGCTCGCAACTGATTAAGCACAGTCAAAAAGTTCTTAGTGTCGGAGAGTCCATAAGGTTGACCACAAGCACCAGGCTCTCCTGGGTATTCCTGTCATAGTTATGTCAATATCAGATTCGTTCAAGTTTACGTGATAGATATTTACTAACCCAATCAATGTCAACACCATCAATTCCAGTGTCGTCAATAAGCTTCTTAGTAGCCGCTACAAACTTTGCACGACCAGCACTATTGTTGAAACTGGGAGTAAATCCATTGCCACCTCCCCAGCCACCGATTGATAGTAATACTTTGGTATCCGCAGCATGTGCAGCAGGTACTAGCTTCTTGATCGTTGCAGGCAATGATGGCACCCCGTTTTGGATGGTCGAGAAGGCTACAATGTGTCAGTAATATTTTAACACCATCCTGATTTATCTTTTTCCTATTTACCATAATTAATGTGTGTGACTTTTCCAAAATCGAGTGTGCTCACATCATCACTCATCCAGTAGCCCACTACAAGCTTTCCATCGCTGCCGACAGCGCGAGCAGCAACCTGAGATATCACGATACTGGCGAGAGCAGAGAGAGTTAGCAATTTCATACTTGAGAAAGGAAAGGTTGCGAGAGGGAATTAAAAATTCCCCCAACTTGGTTTATATGTTTATCGGTACTAATACCTTAATTTATTTGCTCTGCATACTTGTGCACACAGGACCCGCCGGTCATGTAATTGGGACCCTGAAGTTCGGCACCCCACCCCCAACAATGATGACTCCCTGTATTGCTTATCCTTCAAAAAGTGCCAATAGGAAGTGTTCTTTTAGTTTTTGACGCTTCTTACTGCTTTACGGTTAGACCCAAGTATTTTCCCTTTACTAGGAGGTCAAAAAGGTATGTTTGCTACCGTTGCAGGCTATCAGCATGGGAAACAATGTTATATCCGATGTAGCACAGCAGCTATGACATACTCAAGAAGACCCTGGATCTACGGTAAAGGGTTTGCGATCGGTGACTGTCATCGTGAGTTTTTTTGCAGTGCTGTAGTATGAGAATTAACATTGTTTCAACCGGTTAGTTATCAGTCTATGCCTCTCGACAAGATGTTAGATGCTCCTTATGATCTTAGGGGATACTTACTTTGCATTTGAAGGTTTTCAGACGTCGGGAGTGTACTGAGTATTGTGACTCGATCCCCAACAACCAATATGTTCAAGAAGCGCCATATATAACCCTGTATACATTTATACCGCCGGGAAAACTAGGTTCCCAAGTATAACGTGTCGCGGTACAAGAACCTTCGTCTAATAAGCACCACAGCTAGACGCTTGACCGCTCCAGTCCTCAGTCGCCTTCGTATCAGCATCAGTAATTTTAGGCACAATAGAAATGATTATGTTCATCATTGTTGGTGGCCAGGTATGTAGAGTATATACTTAGGCAATATTTATTCAGAACATTATTCATTGACAATTTTTCCATGTGCGAAATGACAAAAGCAAGGAGGTCGCCCTTTAAAATATGACAGCAGCTATCACAACGGCGGTAGATAACAAGGCCAGTTTTGCCGTACCCAGTGCTGTGGAAGCTCCTGAAACGCTGCCGTAGATGCTACCGCCTGAGTTGGAAGATGGACTTGTGGTTGGTGAGCTACTAGCGGCTGTAGAACCACTTTGTGCCGCACCTTGACCAACTAAAATAACACCTTTCATACCAGCTTGACAATGCCCCGGAAGCATGCAGTAAAAGTTGAAGGTCCCGGCTGTATTAAAAGTTTGATTGAAAACTGCTCCAGGGCTACCATTGAAGTTGAAATCGGATGGTGATGCAGGAGAGCAAGGGTCGGTAAGTGAAGCGTGCGAAGCAGTATGGACAGCATTAAACATGAATGAAATGGTATCGCCAGGGGAGATACTGATGTTGCTTGGGTCAAACGAGAGGGCATTTGCGCTGGTTAGGCCACCTACGTTTACAGTATGAGTGGCTGCTTGGATACCACACATAACGCTCAGTATGGCTACAGCTTTGGCTGCTAGAGTAGCTGTGAAAAACATACTTGACAAGGTTTTTGACCGCTTCTTCAAACACCGCTGACAAAGAGACATTGCCTATTTATGCCCTTCGCTACAAACATGTAAACGGGATTAATGTTGGCTTGAACGAGGCTGGTGACGGCGCACCTTTTATCCAGATGACGAATATACACAAAGCTTTCTACAAAAAATAAATCAAATAAATCGACGCATGGATATGATACTTCGCGTACATTGCTGCCCTCCTCAGGAACTCATTCTCCAAACTACAAGTACAGTATACTCACAGCATACACCTTCATTCATTCGCTGATATAGGATCCGGCATACCGTAAGGGTCCTCTTTATGTGCATAAGTGATTACAGATTACGTGGCATTGCGTAAAAATCCCCCTTTCTTTGAGACTGCGCATGCAGGTCCTTGAAACAAGACAAATCTCTAAGCTGACCTTGGCCACCATAATAAAATTCATAAAGCTCGGAATTGTGCAATGACTGTTGACTTATTATTTGACTATGGTCGTGCCAACCTTAACTTGTAACGTTCCTTTTGATTGGTCGTCTGATCACATGAATATGGGTGTTACTCGAAATTACAGTTGCCAGCAAATGGTTCTTGAAGTAAAAAATAATATAGAGAATGATCCATCCGTAGTAAAGTATGATTGGGACATGATCACATGAATATGGGAGTGTTACTCGAAATCACAGTTGCCAGCAAATGGTTCTTGAGGTGAAAAATAATAGAGAACGCTTCATCCGAGTAAAGTACGATTGGGACATGATGAAATTATGATTGTTGATTAACTGACAGAGCTATATTCACGAACCAGACATCCGAAATTGTCCTTGTTCGAACTTTGAAGATCTCAAGCTTCAGTCGCTATTACAAAAGTTACATTATTCGTCTCTTCCGCCATCGACAAATAGAGTATAGAGATGCTTATGAAACTTTGTGATACTTAAAGAATGATAGGCTTCATGGCCGTGAGATGTTAGCATAGATCGCATTGTCTACAAAGTACTACTACAAAAAGTTCAGAAATAACCTGTTCTGTTTGCTTTTCGGTTGATCTGTAGCACTTCAGTGGAATGAAACTTGAAGTTTGATATACAAATTAAAAAAATTCACACACATGATTACTGAAAGATCTTCTTAACATCATATTTCTCACATTTAAGAACACAAAGAACTTTATACCCTATCTACACTAAACGC
Source organism: Umbelopsis vinacea (assembly GCA_016758895.1). Taxonomy (NCBI): domain Eukaryota; kingdom Fungi; phylum Mucoromycota; class Umbelopsidomycetes; order Umbelopsidales; family Umbelopsidaceae; genus Umbelopsis; species Umbelopsis vinacea. Next base: position 257,802 of record JAEPRA010000003.1, on the reverse strand, counting down.
TATATCGAATCGTTGCCAGTGTGATCACAAATACAATATCGTTGATAAGATCGGCTTTTCATTTTACCCGGGGTGGGTTATTAGAACGGTTGACCTATATTAGTTACATAAGATGTTTTATGATGTGAGCCAGTACGTATCATCAGTCGAACACCGCTCCTAACATAGAATGAAAGTACGAAACGACAAGTAGTATGGCCGTGGACTGGCTTTGTAAAAAGGAATTATTATTTTCCCAGCACAACATCATTATAGCTCGATGCGGGCTTCAAAAAAATAATAGAGTTCCACCGTGGATAATATATCGGAGCGGCCGTCATTCCAAAAAATTGTTTGAATTGCTTTATGAATGTCAAATTCTTCTAATAGTCAACACGATCACAACATCATTCTATGCTCATATTATTCTTACACCACTAATGCAAGCGAAAATAGAAATAAACTGATATTATTACAAAAATGGTGGAAAGAACGGACTAACCGCAACGCTATCCTGACCCGCGGACATATCAAGTCGCCGTAAACTTAGATATGAGTTATTCATTTGGTTATGAGGCTTTATCATTATTCCAGGTATATAAACACGCTCTCGTTGAGCTTCTACCATTGAATTCATCAAAATGACTGTCGAAAATACTGTATGGCAACAAAGAGCCACCGCTGCCCAAGAACGCCGTGAGAAGCAATTACCAGATGAATACCGCATCCCCAAGGACAAGATGCCAGACGCCTCTGTCAAAAATGTTATGAACTTTCCACAAGAATCAGGTTTATTCTCAACCGAAGAACTAGAGATCACCGAATTATCTGTTCCTGCCCTGTTGAAAGCCATAGAAGACAAGAAGTGGACAGCTGTTCAAGTCACCAAGGCCTACTGCAAACGAGCAGCATATGCTCAACAGCTACTAAACTGTCTGTCGGAAATGGTGTTTGATCGTGCCATTGCTGAAGCTCAGGAGCTCGACGACTATTATGAAGCCAATGGAAAATTGAAAGGTTCTTTGCATGGTCTACCTGTTTCCATTAAAGACAATCATCTTCTCAAGGGAACCACTTCTGGTGTAGGATTTACCAGCTGGACAACAACCATTCATAACGAAGACTCTGTTATTGCACAACTATTGATGCGAGAGGGTGCCATCATCTACTGCAAGACCACTGTCCCAATGGCTATGTTGTCTGTTGAAACTGAATCTAGAGTCTACGGATTGACAATGAACCCCTGGAACAGAACTCACACTGCTGGTGGTAGCTCTGGAGGTGAAGGTGCTCTCTCCGCATTTGGAGGATCTCCTGTTGGCCTTGGATCTGATATTGGTGGAAGTATTCGTGTTCCCGCCAACTACAATGGTATTTATGGTATCAGAGGAACAATTGGCCGAATCCCAACCGCTGGAACTCTTACTGGGTTACCTGGGCAGTTTCATATCAAATCTGTAGCAGGACCTATGGCAAGAAGTTTGGAATCGGTTGAGCTTATTGCCAAGCTGCTTTACAATAGCAACCCTGAACGTTTGGATGAAAACTGTGTACCTATGCCTTGGAGAGAACCCGTTCTTCCCAAGAAGCTTGTTTTTGGCGTTATTAGATCTGATAAGGTTTGTCGACCTACCCCAGCCGTCACTCGAGCCCTCGAAAAAGCTATAGAAGCAGTCAAGGCACAAGGACATGAAGTCATAGAATGGGATCCAGTTGACGTAACTCTTGCTGGCGATATATCAATGGAATTCTTTACTGCTGATGGCGGTGACTTACTTAAGGATTCTATGGAAGACGAACCAGCACTTGAACATCAGTTTGGCAGTCTGAAGCTCAAACCTGTACCGTCCAGCAGAATCTGGGCTGCTCAAAGAGAAAGAACCAAGATCGAAAAGGCAGTTCTGGCACAATGGAATAAAAGCTGCAACCTATCTGAATCAGGTCAGGTTATGGATGGTATCATATCCCCAGTCAGTGCCGTACCAGCATACCCTCATCGTCAGCCCATGTACGTAACTTACACTAGTTACTGGAATCTCGTGGATTACCCTTCAGTAGCTTTCCCTGTCTTGAAGGCGGATGCCTCAATTGATGGTAAGCCTGAAATTGAATATATCACAAAGGCTGAAAAGCAACTTTGGGACGGCTTTGATCCCGTAGCCTGCGATGGAGGATGTGTTGGTCTTCAAATCATCACTAGGAGGTTTGAGGATGAGAAGGCATTGAAGCTAGCAGGAGTCATTTCAGATGCTTTAAAAAAACTGTAATTGCACCAGCTTAAATAAATATGTTCTATACGATAATGCTGTATGATTTCAGGACGAAGTTGAAGTTGCTTCAAATTAGAAGTATAAGCTATATCGGGAGTGGCAGCAAGTCCATCCATACTCGGCTTTTCAAGGAACATGTATGATATTATTTAGCTTTGAATGCTTGGATCCAGTGCTCACAATTCTGAGCGCAGCTGACCCGAAAGAGTTCAACATTCATGATTCGAAAGGTAAGAACCAAATACTTTAAATATATGAAAAAGTAATGTTCAACAAAGCACAAATATACGGTCTACAAAATTCTTCCCAAGAGATCGTAACGTAACATTTCTCTTTCCTCAGCATTGCGGTCAAATAAATGATTCTCCCGTAAATCGTCCTTTCCCTTTTCTTCACCTTCCATATATCCTTCCATGACTTTCATAGAACAGAGAAGACGGTGCTGTATCACGCAGATGACAAATGTTCCTTTTCCAATACTACGCTGTTCCTCATCAGCATGCATATGCATACATTGCAGATCGCACAATATATTGCCGCTTGTAACCGAACCACATTTTTATTAGCTCCTTCAAACGAAAACCGTCCAGAAAGCAATACATATAATGCAATGGCACTCTATACCTATATTTCTCAGAAAACCGTCCGCTTTATAGATGAAAATAAAACATGGGCATAGTACTCAAAGATACCTCCTTGCAACATACTTAGCAAGACTTGATGGTCAATCATGTATTGCCTGCATAATGTGACAGATTGGTTGCAACGAGACTCCAATTTCAATTGCACCTTAACGGTCTACATCCGCTCTTGCTACTCTTCCAAGTCAAAAAGCTCGAAATGTATTTGAAAAAGATTATTCTGCTATACTTGTTGGCTGTAGTTTTCAACAAAGAATCTTCAGCTGGCGCAACTGCTGAAACAAAGTGGTCCTATGTGGATTGGAACAAGGACTCAGCAATCTCTTGGGGAAAAAAGTGGAAAATTGATCATTGGGCTTACCCTAAGGATCATCAACAAGATGTTACCATCGTAAACGATCCTCAATACGACACGATTAAAGTAATGCGTGTAACATATCCCAAAGGCTCTTATAACCCATCTTCCTCTCCAGTTGGTGGCGTTGGATTCTACGCAAAGCCAATTCTTATTCCTAAAAACGCTGGAATCATAAAATTGACCTACCAAGTCTACTTTCCTAATGCATTTGAATGGAAACTTGGTATGGTTAAAACACTACTTGCCTCTCATCACTCACCTAATAATTTTCCATAACATAGGCGGCAAGTTGCCAGGGATATATGGAGGACACTCAGGCTGTAGTGGAGGAAATAATGCCAGTACCTGTTTTTCCACCAGGCGAGTAAAATCATCAAAGCATAAAATCTTCATAACATTATCTAATGCACTATTGTATCAGATTAATGTGGAGAAAAAATGGTCAAGGGGAATTGTATGCCTATATACCAAAAGATAAGCAATCTGAATCTCTCTGTCAACAAATGAATGTCATTTGCAACGCAGAGTATGGCTACAGTTTTGGACGTGGCGCATTTTCATGGAAGACAAAAGCTTGGAATACTATAACTCAGACTATCCATTTGAACACTGTTGGCAAGCGAGATGGAATGGTAGAACTCGAGCTTGATGGGAGCACAGTATATAGAATGAATTCTCTCTTGTACCGAGATTTCAATTTTACCGCTGCTGGCATAGGTGAGCCTTTGTTTCTCCCTAGTTTTACGCTTGGGGTCATATTAACAGGGATTGCAGATTTTGAAACCTTCTTTGGAGGAAGCAATTCATCATGGGCGACACCAAAAACACAATTTACATATTTTAAAGGATTTGAGCTTTCGTACTATTGAAAGAAAGAAAATGAATGTCTAAAGTAATATGAGCCTGAAGCTGAAGCTGAATAGTTATATAAAAAAAAAACCTTTCAACTCAGCGACATTTCCACGCTTTTCAATATCACACAGATTCATAAAATAATGACATCGTGATGCAAATACTGAACGATACCCAGCAACAACGTCTGCAAGACTACTTCGAGGAAAACATGGAACAAGTACTCTTGGAAGAAAACTCCTTTGAGCGAACATTGGATGTATACCAGGTTGTACTTGCCCAGGTTGAAAAGAACCCACTGCGACTGGCACGCAAGCGACGGGAACTCTCTCGTGCCATTCTAGATCAACAAGCCTTCATTACACATGTTGAAAACTGCTTGTCATGTACTGACTACAACTCCATTCTCACTAATGGTAAGTGCTTATTGCGACCTCCTTTATTCTGTTATAAACTGACCATGCTATCTGACTTGTAGCCGACACAGTAATAGCTATGCATACAGTTACTTCAGAGGAGTTACAACTTCAATCTATATTTGACGCTGTCTTTTCACCTCACATTCCGGATGCTGCTCGTGAAACGGACACTAACCAGCTCTCCATTGCACTGGAAAGACAATACACACCTTCAACTTGTGTTTCTATGGAGGAATTGCTTTTTCTCAATGATTCAATCAAATACATTGCATGCGATCCGCTTATCACGCCATCTCCATCAACAGCCTCTGCGAAATCACTGTATTCAACCGATGAGGAACGATGGCAAGCGGTATTAGACCATGATCGAGCAGCCACTGGTCACTTCGTATATTGTGTTAGGTCCACGGGTATCTTTTGTCGCCCAACCTGTCCTTCCCGTCGACCCCTTTTATCCAATGTTTCGTTCTACTCAAACAATCAGGAGGCGGAAAATGCTGGGTTTCGACCTTGCAGGAGATGTAAACCGCAAGATCTAAACTTACCAAGCGATCTTCGGCAACTGACTGCTGTTGAGTTAGTCAAGAAGGAAATTGAGGAGGCGGCAACGCATGGAATGAAACGACCTTCGCTACGGTACCTAGCCAATAAAGCTGGTATGAGTAGTTTCCACTTCCACAGAGTGTTCAAAACCCGAACTGGTTTAACTTTGGATGAGTATCGGAAACTCACGTTCGCGCGGAAGGAGTCTGAAGCGTGAATACTTATAAGCACCACAATAATGTAGATATGAAGTCTCTATTCACCTTTATGACATCAACTTTACAGATTTGATGGAAAGTAGCGTTTATTTATTTTTGACACGTTTTTGCTACAATATAAAAGCTTGCATATTTTTTTTAATAACTTTGTGCCTGAATATTCAATTTGGCCAACCTCACTCTTAAGTTTCGAGATTCCAAACTTCATTCCTTGCCATTCTGGATTCGCTTGAAACGAGACACATGGTCTTCCATTCTAGTTTCCAATCGAGAACTATAGCTAAATAAAAAATAAAAAAGCTCTGTAGCTCTGTCAATTTAAATTTATGAATATTACACATATTTTACTGAATGACCGTATTGACATATCGTGCAATCGCGAGTAATCTGCCTATGGCAATGCTCTCATTTCAGCACAGGACAACCATTCGTCATTTCTCAGCAGCCTCAGTTTCTAAAAAGACATGGCTATATGGACATACCATCACTGCAGAGACTAAATTTCGACGACATACCTTTAAGCACGCACTGACCATAAGTGATCTCTCGGTCTGCCCCACTTACATTGTACTATAAGACTTACTATATTTTTACACAGTATTTGAGCTTTGGCTTTCTCAGCTTGGTTATAAGACATGACTTCGAAACTTGATACCTTCTTTATTATGCCAACAAAAAAAGCTATGGACCTTTTCTCTGTATCAACGAATTTGCACAGACCTAAAAAAAAACCACGAAGGAAACCAAGTAACAAAATGTTTGGTCTTAACACTTCTGTACCTCCAAATGGCCATCCCTTCTATCAAAAAAGGTTATCATTTGTTCACTTGCATATGATGACCAATGCTTATTTTTCATTTGGTTTTTTTTGTTATTTGTTTTAGGAGGATTTTCATTCCTGGTTTTGAAAATTGATGTGATGAATACCAACCAGAGTAAACTAACTTACATTACACCAAAAAGAAGGATCATGACTACATTCTTCTGGGAAGACCTCTTCAAAATATTGAATCAATCGGGTGCAGTATAATTGTGCCGTCAAAAAAGAAAGGTCTCACCGAGAATCGAACTCGGGCTGCCAGATTCAGAGTCTGGAGTCATAACCATTAGACCATGAAACCCTTATTTGCCAAGGCAAAAGTTATAGTATTTATATATCACATATAAAATTACGTCACCTTATAAAATCTAAGTCTACTGCTTGGCTACGCCGTTATCCCTGATATCACCATCACCATTGCAAGATCGAGACTTTTTTCCTTTAATGCTTCTCTCATATTGACTTTGTTTATTTGGGTCTCCAATAGATTCGTTTCTCCTCCATTATTTTTGCCTTAGCCCCTAAACTACCACTAGGACACGTCCAAGTCTTATGCGCACTGTACGAGAGCGTTAGCTCCTTTTAGTACCACACAACATAAATCGCACATGTACTTTATACAATAAGTGACTTCATTATTGCTGGATATCTCCAGGGTTAACGGAGTACATTCTAACTTTTCTGGATGCACTGTGGATGTCGCTAATACTAGATTTATTTGAAAACGACATCGACGAATCTCACCGAAGCTTCACCTCAGAAAATGATAAATACTATAACAGGATCTTGAGGCCCTGGTAAAAAAAATTGCAGGCGATTATAAAATGTTAGGAGCTACAACGCTTTCACCGATGTCGCAATGTCCTTAATGGTGGGCGTAAACTTGGCCATCGACCATTTTGTCAATCACTGAAATTACTGATTACAATTTGTTTCATATACTTGGCTTCGACGCCTCTATATCAGTATGAGTAAAAATTGTATCGTTGATCCTCGCTTTTTGCAGTTGCAGCCTGCCTCCATTGACACAATTAGCAATCTTCGATGAAACTTGCTCGGTGGTAACCACAAAATCATCCACACATAAATTCACACATAGAAAATAAGAGTTATTATTATCAAAAATTTATGTCCGAGTCACTTTTGCATAGGAATCCCAACCGCGAACGCAACTTTGTCAACCTGCTCCTTTTATTCTGCTTTCACCACTAAAGTATGGTGGTGAATAGCGGATCTGACTGTACATTTTTCTAGTGGCTGCATATGTCAGCATTCACTTAGACGCCGCCCGAGTGCCAATATGGCATCTAGTATCTTATTTCGCCATGGATGCATACTCTATGATAGTTCGACGGATAAGACGACCAATCTAAAAGCTCAAACAAGATTTCAAAAGCAGGAAAAATGGACGTTTTGGTCACGGTAGACACCTAATGCCTAGGTTGAACCAATGATTTTTTAGTCTGCTGATATCTTGTAACATCTTTCAGTTATATGATTGTTGTGAAAAAGTTACAACCTATGCAGCGGACGGCCATTTATAGTCTGGACACTGGTGAAACGACCATGAATTTGCAAGCTCAGGCGACATGAGCATAGAAGGGGCAACAAGCGAAAGGAAATCCAGTGTTCAGCACTTCAAAGGCGGTAAAATATAATTGTGCATTCGTCACTTTTGTTGTCCGGTTCAGCCGATAAGGTGATACCCAAGGAATTACAAGTGGCGACGATATCTGAAATGGTGGAAATTGTTTTTTGAAGATGACGGCACGAAAATTATGCGAAATCGAAAGGTTAGTATGCGGCATCAGCATAGACGTGAAATCTCATTGCTACGTGAGACAACAAAATGATGCTGACGGAAGGTATAATAACAGTTAGAAAATAAAAACAGTTAGAAAATGATCTGTTATTGTAGCTTTTATACTCTGGCTTACAAAGTAGTAACGACTGTTGACTTGGCGGCAGAAGTATGCATCAAGGGTAACAAAACGACAGGAACGTATGGCCATGATGGTATTGAGCACTGTGTTGCTCTGCAGGAAAACACAGTGGAAATTTTCTTCGATTACCACTGCCATATGCAATGACACTGCAAGCAAAGGTCTTGAGTTTTCATAAGCAATCTTCATAGGCAAGTAGACGGAAGCTTGAATCGCCACCATCCACACTTATGTCCCAGCGGCTATGACGAGTTAGTATCTATCATTCTCAATTATAGTACTAAAATATACTTTCTTGCTCTCGTAAGATCTAGATGGTTGAAATGGGTATTTCTTACAAAACTGTCTTCGAAATTGCAGCATAATAGGAGCTGTTCAAACTTATATTAGGAAGTAATTTTATGTACATGGCAGCATACAAGAGACATAACTATTATTTAACATTTTCAAATAAGTTCACAAGTAATGGTCTATTTTTTAAGCCCGATTGTATACAACTGACAGATGCTTAATATCAAAGAAAAAATGAAAGACAACATACTTACATAAATTCAAAACGTATAATGATAATCACACCATAATATAGCCTCTTTTCCACATTCACTCCGAGCAATAACCAGATTCGAAATACTACAAAAGCTAGGAAATACATGGCTACAATATACGGTGCTCTTAACTATCTGGATATCTTCATAGTTATTTGAAGAGTAAAATTCGGTATGGAATCTAGGTATGGCTTGAGAGTTGAGGTGGATTTTTAAGGTCACTGAAATTTTTGTAATTCAGCGTAAATCACTTTACTCGATAGTAAAGTGATTTACAAGAGTAGGATAAGTCAAGGGTTATCGAAAAGAATTTAGAGGACGTTACGGTTGATATAAATTATGACAGAGATTTCTCACCTTCGGTTTTGAGATTCCTACCCTGAGTGGATGGCCGAAGAATTATTACTCGCGGGCTGTGAATCCGGCGGCACATTTCGAAGCACAAAATCCGGGTGGGAAGGCTTAGGGTGGAATTATGAATCAGTAACTTTGCAAGTTACATCAACCTACTTAAATTATAACTAACAAAACTAATGGGATACCCAACCCTTAATTTATAACGTTTGCGACAATTTACTGCGAATCTCTAGTTAGATTGAGAGAAACGCTTAACACCGAGCCCACTGGCAAAAAAATGTTAACAAGAATGACGGACATGCTGGGTCGAACATACTGATGACAATCTTAAGTTGATGATGGAAGCCGTGTATGCTATATTAACAGAAATGAAAGAAGATAAAGAGGAGAGGAAGGAAGCGGCGAAGTGAGAAATGAACGAACTCCCCAGAGCAGTACACGTTGCAAACCCTGCTTCATTCACAGGAAGGAAAGAGCAGGAAGAGATCGACGACAGGACCAGCTACAAAGGATGTTCTCGGACTGAGTTCAAGACAACAAACTCACAATTTTTAGCTCGTCGTCAACTCGAACAAATCAAGCAAACCCGGTCCATCGCAGAATATATCGCAGCGTTCCGCCGAATCATGGAAGAGTTACCGAAAATGCATGAAGATGCCATATTTGCGTTCACTGACGGCCTTCTATACGAAACTAGGAAACAGGTGTTGTATGGAGATCCAAGTTCCTTGGAGGCAGCTTATCGCTATGCCGAACGTGTCAACATGATACTGACGAGTGTTAGAGGAAGAGACCTTCCGGTAGCCCCCATAGCAATAGCACGGACCTCCAGACCTGCGGAGACGTTCAAACAAAACCAAGCTACTACCATGGAAATGGACTTACCATGTAAATTAATCAACGGCAAGGTCAACAGCGTCATGCAGCGAAGCAATTTCTCGCCGCGAAAGGACAGGGAGGCTGGGCCGATCGAATGTGTGTCACTTCTGCCATAAATCTGGCCACATCAAGAGGAAGTGTCGTGCTAGAAAGGCGAAAATTGCCAAGCTCGACCAAGCGCAGCAACAGAAGTGGGAGGTCGCCTGTGCAATACGCACATAATTTTTTTGTCTATCCCAGCAGGACTGGAAGTTTCTATAAAGATGCTGCCTTATCTGTTATGGTTGGTTGCGGCGCAAGTGAGTAGTGCGTTGTTTCTCGCGTAGCGGAGCTCTTCTTGTAACAAGAGACAATTTAAGGCAGGGCTTTAGAGGCAGAAGGTGGAAGAAGTATAGCTGTTGAGATTGAAGAAATTGGAGGGGCCTACTCTTCTTGATTGCAAACGGTCAGGTGACCTAAGATGTGAAAGTTGTCGAATTTCGGTCAAAAGCATGCCCATCTTGTCAAGCGAATCAACGAAAAGATAAAGTACATAATAACAAGATGCATCTCTGTACGTAACAGCAGCTTTCCATGGCGAGCTTTAAGACTTAATCGTGAATTTTCCACGACGCTGAGAGGGAATCGATAGATATTGGTTGCGATCGATTATGTTACAAAACTGCATATCGCCACGTGTCGTGCCTTTGGCATCAACAGAAGTCATAGTAAGTAATCTTACGAGTTAATAGTTATACATTTAGATTTCTCTAAAAATAATCCTCACTATCGAGGCGAAACTTCACCAGTAAGATAGTGAAGCATTCTATTAAAGAGCAAAGAGTGCGTCGTAAGCTAATCTCGACACTCCACCCTAGGATGAACTTACGTGTTAACGTACTAACGGGACTGAAGGCGGCTTTGCGAAAGCAGCCAAACGGTGTCTTACGTCGTAGGGATGACTTCTTGAACGCGGCTCTCTTTTAGTGTCCCGTTTGCGAACACACTGTCACAAAATTCTCGCCTTCCTACTTGACGTTTGGCCTGGAAGTCAACCATGCTTGGAGGCACACTATAACTGCATATTGACTAATTCACCATGGCGCGCTATCGGACCATTGATGATCTCTGTCGAGAGATTTTGAAAGCAATGGGAGAAAAGCGAGCCGCTACCGCGTTTATATGCACACCACGACGACACGTGATAGGCTAACGGGACACAGCACTAAAGAAAACAGTGTTTAGAAAGGGCGATAAGGTCTTACTTACTGAACCATGGGAGTGGCTATGGTCTCGGTCCTGCGATCGATTTAAGCTATAAAATTGTTCTTATCTTTTAGCCTTGCCAAGTTAGGACCTTGAGAAGTTGGGTTCATGTTGACCCCTTCGTTGAAGATAATGGTGGATAGCATGAATGAATCAAAATATGACCCCACAATCCACATAGCGGTACGAGAGGCTACCAACGACTCTATGAATATAAGACATACAAATGTGGATGTAGAATCAGTGTCCAATTGTTTCATGAACCACCGTATATGCTATGCTCCTCAACTTTGGCTGAATGTTAAAGAATTCAGGGGAAGAAAGCATTATCGTGGACAGAAATGTAGAATTACATACTTCGATAATCCAAGGACTATCGAAGTGAAATGATAGGACAAAAGTTGCTGTACATTATGATCGAAATTTCTCACCTCCGGTGGTGAGATCTGTTATGCTGGGTGAAAGGCCAAAGAGCAAATTCTTGCCTAGCGTTTTAAGGACTATTACTAGAAGACAACGGAAATTGGGGGTCCAAAAATGCGTCCCATAATATTTATTAATATAAAATTTAAGCATGAAAGCCCTGAGAGAAAGTGAAAAACTATAAAAAAAAAAAAATTATAACCGACATTTAGTAGCGGTCACGACCTACTTCATGCTTCACAAAATTTTTATCAATGACATTCTTTACAATTACGACTTTACAACAAATGGTTCTATGGTCTAATGGTTATGACTCCAGACTTTGAATCTGGCAGCCCGAGTTCGATTCTCGGTAGGACCTGAAATTTTGCTTTTTGACTTTCCGGTCTTAGCTGATGCAGAAGCCCTGCCTTGGAAGGTTTCCAATTAAGTAGAGAGGGAAGCGCATACATCATTTTTTTTTTTAGTAGTCAATGAGTCATCTTTTAAATTGTTTAGGTTAATAGAAAGCTGGATATCAATAGCAAAGCTGTAAGCAAGAGCTGTAAAAGCAACCGTGCCATAAGAAAAAATGGTCGGACGGACAATGAATGAACATCAAATCCTGCAATTACAAAATTGAAGTAATACGAAACATAGCTTACCTTTTTTTTATTTACTCCTACGAATGCGGATTGATGACGAAAAATATCTGTGTAAGACTATCACTCAAGCAGAAAAAAGGAATATTCATTCGGAGTCTTTGATCTAGGCTGTCACACATTCGGCTACAATGTGAAATGACCATCAAGCAAAGAAGTTTCCAAAAACTAGCGCATCAGGAGAGCAAATTACCCTCCAGTCATACTACGCCAGCAAGAGAGTATCGAAGATTACGTTAGCACTTTCAAAAGGCCTGACATTGGAATTATTGATTTGTCGCATTCTGAAAAGCTGGATCGTTGAAGAGAATTCCGACATATTGTGTTCAACGCGATCACAAAATGGCTTCTCATAACATGACTGATCCACGCCTTTTGTCATCGACTTTGTTAGTTAGTCGAAATAGCTACCTCTTGCTGAGGAGTCAGCTCGATAGGCGACCTACCCAAGTGAAAAAAAAAATCATACTACCCCATCACCGAACCGACAGACACAGACACAGACATGCTCTACCGGACATATTGTCCTTAGGGCAGACCCAAGGAATCTAAGTACTAAATTTAAAAACTATCAGTTCTTTCAGCAAGAGAGATACAGCATGCTATTGATACCGGAGGCTACGAAACTCAGTGAGCTACCTTTCAGAATAAGCGCAATAAAAATCGGTGAGTTACAAAGAAAGGTCGACAAATTTGTTGAGAGCAAAGATGATCCTATCTAGACCGTAGCCATAGGCACACTAATCGTCTTTGCGAGAAGAAAATGGTATGAAACGTATGGGCTTTCATTGCATAGCTACCAACAAGGTCACAAGGAGAAAAGGTCACCCTTCTTCACGGCAACAAATGTTATGAGAGTTAATGGCGTAGGAGTAGTATTTCGATGGGTTGATTGAAAAACAGCTAGCGATATGTATGCATTCATTCGCATCGAATATACTGGATATTCATGGTAAGGAATGCTAAAAGCTGCCTCTTGGTCCACACCCAATGTATAAAGACAAAGAGGCTGACGAGAAGACCTTACGGCTGGTCCTGAAAACCGCGATGACGAGGAGTTTGGATAGTCTCGTACCTGGAAAAAATCCGGCTCGATAATGAACGACCCTAGTGGCGGCATCCACAACCAGCTTGCAGACCCAGCGCAGTTATACCGTTGAATGTTTCTGGACCCCCTTGTGCTCTGCAGTCACATTATATGGGGCCACTATACGAAATAAAATAGGATATTTCACGACAGCTTTTCTAACGACGACAGTCGTTAGAATTATATAATGTCAGCTTTTTTTTTTTTTGTTTAGATATGAAATTTATTAAGCACCTGTGACTTTAGATTAGGATTGCGAGCGCTTTCTTTAAGTCTTTTCTTTTAAAAGTCTCAATGCGACGTGTATATATAATGTTAGCTCAACCGAACGCTGACTCAATGTGAATTTGACGTTAATAAGTCCTAATGAACAACCTCTTCAATTAAGATTTCTATGACTTTTTAATAGATTAAGTCCCAAAAAAAAAAAAAAGTTTAGATAAGCATCTGAACAAACGTTATACCTCAAGACTAGTTCGCATTCAGTCTTCCAACCAAAAAAAAATGCGCTGGAAAGTGCAAAAGTGCGAAGTCCGGGAATCGAACCCGGGCCGTCTGCTTGGAAGGCAGAAATTCTACCATTGAACTAACTTCGCATTTTCTGAAACCTTTACTTTTTACTAGAATACCTTCATATTAAACTACTGCTATGAAAATTAAAAAAATCTGGTCGAGATTGTATGCACTCAACTGTGACTGTACGATATAAATTTTCACCTACCAACTGCTGCAGCATAATTTTATAATTTTATATTTTTTTAAAACAGCTTATAGTACCTTTGAACCTGCTTATCTAGCTTCTGGGCGTTATATGACTGTCCTACAGCTATTGCCTAAAGCCTACCAGATCTAAGTATCTCTGTTGGTAATTTTCTATATATCGATTTTGTAACAATGCCTATTCTTCCTACTTAATTTGAAACAGATTGGTTGTTTTTACATTAATAATTCGTACTAACGCAATAGCACAAGCTATAAAAACGCAAGCTACACGACAATTTTTACGTCTGATGCGAAGATAATGATATGAAAATACTGTGCAACAATGTTACCTTCAAAAAGAATTCTATGTAATGACAATGCTACGAATATTACGCAATAAGCTTTCAAGCCTTCTGAGCCACTGCAGCTATGACTCGGAGACGCAAGTGTATGCTACGAGCACTAAGATGGTTGTATAAAGAAAAGTAATCGCCAAACCTTAGAACAAAATGAATAGTAAATAAATAAAATAAATAACAAAGTTTAGTAGTTTAACGCATTTAAATGCCTTTAGAAATTCCTAGGTATTATCGTCACCGTACTAGAGTTCCTCCCCTTTTTCTCTTTCACTCTCCACATGCGATATATTGTCCACCACGCCCTAGTTTAGTTTGGTTTTTATCAAAATTGAGCAATACCTTTATACAAGCTTGTCATTGTTTACCAAAAAAAACCTGCGCTTTTCAAAGCCGATTTAACGGTAAAGGTGTTCAGCCACTGTAGGTAGTAACTTCATGGGAATTAGGGCAATACTCCACGGTCATCGCTGGAGATGGTATCTGTGGCAAAAATTTATATGTATGTACCGATAATTTGGTTCTCTCACTCTTCTGTGGGATTTTGCAATGCCGAAAGTTTGTGCGGCGTTTGGTAAGGAATGGCTCCAAAAAATTTCTGGATCCCTTATAATTTGGAATTCAGAGACTCGCGTTCCCTCGCCAGGGTTGAATCTTTTTCCCAAGTAAGTTACAGCTCTCTTTTAAATGGCTGCGCGGCTACGGCAGGGTAATCGACGGTTACAACTTGCAATGTACCACGGTATAGGACTCACCAGTGGTCAATGCTATACCAAAAGCAATGGGAAAAGTAGCGGCTGAACTTCTGTTGCACGACTGCATTATGAGTATGGGTGCTTGAGACAATTGTTATGGATCTTAGGCTCAAACTTTATAGCAAATCTGTCGAATTTTTATGCACATCTTAAGACCAAGATTTGACGACATTGGCTTTCCACCTGAGTATTAATGGCAAGACGAAACATCATGGTGGTGTGCTACCACACCAAGCTTAACTGTCCAGGAACTGACGATGAGACAGAGAACTCATTGTGGTAATCGACAAGAAGGAAATATAACACCACAAATAAAGGTAAAAGTTGGAGAATGTAGCGTGGCAACAAGTGGTAGAAGCCACTACTCAAATGGAAAGTTAAACCACAAGGTTTTGCGGTTTAGCTGGGTCGATGAATGCAATTCGGTATCAACAAATCAAAGATAGTGAAGTGCTCTCAATTGATGCTTTTCATCTCAGATCATCCTTTACTAGAAACAAATAGTGGCCTTCTCAAGACGTAAAATGATATTCGCTGCGATTGACTAATGATACACGAGCGACCGAATACGCAAGCATGAACAGAACATGTCACTTTCTACTGTCGACGAACTGCAAGCCCAGTGGGAGCTTTTGGAAGTAGCCGTATGATCAAGAGGAACGATGATGATCCAATAAAACTGAGCAGATGGTTGGATGTGTTGCAACTTTATGACTTCTCAAGCTCGAATAAAAACACGGCAAGGTGAAATTGATAGCAGACGCTTTGTTACGACGAGAAGACCTGAATGCGGCGGACTTACACTACTCATTCGCGCTGGACACATCCAGTTGGCACACTTGCGTTGCTACATTCTTGCAAAACGGACATCTAGCTAGTTCTCTAAAAGCTGTACAAAATGAGACGAATACTTGCCACAACGATATGGAAGATCGACGATCTCGGATGCTGATCAAAATAGTATGCTGCGCTGAAAGTCAATTTACTATCTACCTTACGGCATCGACCCATCTATTATATACGATTCTGTACCGCCCTTCGTTTGGTACTTAACGAACAAGCAATGATAATGTTTCTTTATATGTTAGGAATGAGTGGTTTTTGCTGGAGGGAGACACGATGAAACAGCAAAATAACGACTAAAAAATGACACTGCCAATAAAGGGCGACATGAACAACCCGTTATGAAGCTTACAAGCAGGATTATCCGTCCACCATGAAATGTTGATGATAATCCCGCGTTGACAATGTACTTATGAGACGAGCGAAGTTCAACAAAGATAGCACTGCCGAAGCTAAACTTATTTGGCTACCTATTTACCAAACAGTAAGTGATTACAACATCTATTCAAAAGTTCAAGCTTTGAATTTGGCTATTTTTAGTGCATACATGCGCACATTTTCAGGATATCACAAATGGTGTACATAACAAAGTCGTCGTGAATGGTCAGTATGTCATAACAGAAAACCTAATGCCAAAAATAAAAATAATAAAAAAATCCAACGTTACTAGCCTAAAGGCGCTCAAAAAAAGCTTTGATCGTCCTTACGACTTTTGAGGAAGACATAGATGCTGGCTAAGGCCACTGCTTTTCGGCATATCTTTCATGTTTTTCGGGATGTCAAGATCTTCGCCACGATCGAAGACCTACCTAGTGCAACCTCGTGTTCAGGACATCGATCAATAATAGCTGCAATTATCGCCAACCTCAATCACTGTTACTTCTTGTGGAATATCAGCTCGCACCTGGACGCTTGTAGATCCTATATAGTTTAGCATACATTAAGACAGCCAATTACTCTTATCTAGATCAATTTTTTTTTTAGCGAGCTCAGTCGCCATTCAACATGGCGGCTCCCTATGGCCGATGTCAAAAATATGGCGCCATTGTATAACACCAAGCTTCACAACCCCAATCTGATGATGAAGTAAAAAATTCCCTCTGGCTGCAACCGCTTCCATCGACGACTTAAAAAGCACTAGCCGGCGAACAAGTAGGCTTTTAGGGCATAGTGATGTGCAAAGGTACTTCAACACAGGTTTTTGCTAATTGAAGTTATCATGTTCGAAAAGCATTAGCCAAGAGAGAGAAATTGTTTGAATATTCATTTTAAACTGATTTAACAATAAAGTAAGAGAAAACAAGGTAGCTCAAAATAATAATAATTTAGGCTTCTGCGATAGGTATGTCAAATTCTTTGGAGTGACTATGTTATTTTGGCAGGGATGTCGCAATTTGTAGGCCCATCTGACGGTGGAGGAATGAGACTTATGACTAGTTTTACTCCATTTTAGCACTGCCAAAGGCAGTGACTCTGTTGGTGCATAGCCACGGAGTTCAGTTTATTTCACCAGTGCGATTGTCATCTCGAGATGTACTTGGAATTACTGTGCTGTTGATCAGCAATTCAAACCCCCTTTTCCATAATTTATGATTGTCACACTCGCAATAAAAAGAAAAAATAAGTGTTTATTGTCAGTTAGTTTTTGAAGGTGAGCGCATCAACAGTTGAAATCGTTTGGAACCGAGATGTCGGCTTCAGATGCGGTGATTTAGAAAGGTGGCATGACCTGACTAGCAGTTAATTTGAGCTGATGATGAGATAATTACGCAACGCCTCTCGCAAGTAGTTTTGTGTGAAAGAAAGAAAATAATGAATATCAATTTCAAACGAATTATTCATAGCACTTATCAGGACTATCTTGTTTGCGACCATGAAGTCAAAATATTTTGTCGAAGTACTTTGAACGAGGTGTTTGTCGTAAGATAATACAAGACAATATCTCGCATTTATTGGCATAGCAGCATTTTCTATTGGCAAATATTTTAATAATTGATTATAAAGTCAAAAATAGTGAAGATTAAATATAGAGATAGTGGTTATATAATTTTTGAAAATCCAACAACAACATTTATTAGTGAGTAGCAGCTTGAGTACATGCTTACAAATGGAAGGATGTTACATTATTTAACGTCACTTACTTACTGAAAACTTTCACTTCAACCACATAATAACATGTTTATTTTATTTTTATGTACGAGTATTTGGATAGCTAACTTATTGGTAAAGACTGAAAGGTTATGTGGAAGAGAAAAGCTTTTCAATTATATTGATAAATAATAGAATATAAATAACAGTCCTTTTCAGTCTTCAGAAAAAGCGAAGTTAGTTCAATGGTAGAATTTCTGCCTTCCAAGCAGACGGCCCGGGTTCGATTCCCGGACTTCGCATTTTGCTTTTTGTGAGTACATTTTTGTTGCCGTTTATAAGGTACAGCGATTATGTTTAACAAAGCGGGTAGGTTGGACCGAATGCCTCATCCATTACACGGGAGTACATCCTTTAGATTGTGTTCATATTTTTTATTACACTTCGGAGGGTGGATCCATAGATTGTGTTACCATCTTTCTTTATTTTTGTTAAGAAGAAACTATAAATTGAATTTACCGATCGAATGATATACATTATCATCTTTCTTCTTAACTAGTCTGGTACTCAACCACTTGTTAATTTATTATGTCCAATGAACACCAAAGCACCTCGATTAATGTATCTCAAACCACGCCTTCGGCAGTCCCTTCTGCCGAGGAGATGCGCTACACCATTGAGCGCTTGGCTGCCCGCCTCGACCTTCTGGAACGAGGTAGTGGCGAACAATCATCCATGGACACTACCCCAACGGGTATTGACGATGCCATCCAGGAACGCACCCCTGATAGAGATTTTCTTCCGTACACTCGTTTCCGCGAAGCCCTTCCTTCCCTTCAGAAGGATTTCTTCCGTTCTCAAATGCCGGAAGCCGATCGAAGAAAATTCCTGTCAGAATGCCCGCGTAACCTTGAACGCATTTACCAGCCTCCGCCACTTAACTCCGTGGCCATGGGGCATGCCAGCAAGCGGTACGACGCTCAGCTTTCCGACGTTCAGTACCGACTTTCGGGTCTCACACGACCCATGGATTTTTTCCTCCATCGGGTTCTCACCCAGGAATCGGTTACGGTCGATGAAGCTGTTGACTTCATCAATGTCATGCATGAGCTACTCATGGACACAGCATCGCATGTCACACAGCTCCGTATTGACAACATGTACCGCGGAGCTGGCATACAGGGTCAGGCCCCAAGACTTCTCAATTGCAATCCAGCTCCCTTGGTCGACACCAAGGAATTGCTGGATCACGTCAATCTGCAGAGGTCCTGGTCCAGCATTGGACGCCGCCCAAAACGTGGAAAGGCGAATTCCACTTCCGATCAAGCCATTACCGACCACTCACCTAGGGATTCCAACCATGGAGTCCAACACAAGGCACCCCAGGTCCAACGTAAGGGTTTTCCCCAAGGCTCCCCATCGAACCACAAAGGAAGACCCCAAACACCTCCCAAACCGTCCCACCAGTAGGTGGACGACTTCATCAATTCCAACAGGCCTGGGACCGCCTGACAGACGAACGCTGGGTTCGAAGCATTATCCAGCATGGCTTCAAGATCCCTTTCTCCACTCCTCCTCCACTATCACTTGGTATATGTTCCAAACAGCCGCACCACAATCAAAAAGAATATCAAGCTATAGAGGACGAGATTATACAACTTCTTGCCAAAAACGCAATAGAACCCGCATCTGGCTCATGGGGTTTCCATTCGCATTTATTCACCATCCCAAAGAAGACAGGCGAGAGAAGACCAGTACTCAACCTAAGGCCACTCAACCAGTTTGTTCAACGTCGTCACTTCAAAATGGAAACGCTGAAGACCACTTGCCAAATGATCAACACCGGAGATTACTTGACCAGTATCGACTTAAGCGACGCTTTCTTGCATGTTCTCATCCACCACGCATCTCGGCGGTATCTGCGCTTCCAATGGGAAAACAACACGTTTCAATTCCGAGTGCTTCCGTTCGGTCTGTCCCTCTCTCCGCTTGTCTTCACGAAAATATTACGTCCTGTCCTAAAATGGGCCCGACGCAAGGGTATACGTCTAGCAGCTTACTTAGACGATATCTTGATCGTGGCAAAAGACCAAGCCACATCCAAAAACCACACTCATCTTGTACTATCCAAACTTCGAGAACTCGGCTTCCTTGTCAAATTGAGCAAATCTTCATTGATACCTCAACAGCAGATTCAACATCTGGGCTTCCAGATCGACTCCGCCCAAATGACACTGAAGGTTCCGAAAGAGAAGGTTCGAGACTTACGTCGGGATGCTCTACGAATGTTGCACACCGGCAAGTCCACTATCCGACAAGTCGCCTCATTTGTAGGCAAAGCACAGTCACTCACTGCCGCGGTGTTCCCAGCCCGTTTGAAGTCTCGATACCTCATGATGGCCAAGAACCAGGCCCTGCGCCACACCAACGACTGGTCTCACGCTTGCCCACTTACACCACTGGCAATCCAAGAATTGGAATGGTGGCGGGACAAGCTGTCTCAATGGAACGGCTTGGGACTTCTTCCTGTCAACCCACAATACGAAATCTACACGGACGCATCCCAATCGGGTTGGGGAATCGTATGCAACCAACGCATATGGTCTCAGAGCTGGAATGCTACCGAACTACCCTTCCATATCAATTACAAGGAATTACTAGTGATATGGAAAGTGGTGCAACTTCGCCAGTTCCAAGGCAAGATTCTCCGGATATACTGCGACAACACAACGACCATCGCGTACGTCAACAAATTCGGGGGGACGATTTCTCCTCTCTTAACGGATCTAGCCACCAAAATTTGGGATTGGTGCTTGAAAACCAACACTCGTCTGACCTTGGCATATGTTCCGACACATTTCAACCCAGCAGACAGCCCGTCTCGACGCCTGGATGCGCAGCTGGAATGGCAGATCTCCAAGGAATACTTCAATTACCTGAACAGACGCTGGGGACCTCATCAGGTAGACTTGTTTGCCAGCCCATCGAATCATCACCTGCCCAGGTTTGTCACCTGGCGTCCGCATCCAACAGCAATGCGCACGGACGCTCTATCGTTCCAGTGGACCAACCTAGGTCGAGTATATGCTTGTCCACCTTGGAACCTTATCATGCCAGTCATCAACAAAGCACGTCAAGAACACACCAACATGACGTTGATCACACCGCTATGGACGTCGGCAATGTGGTTCCCTACGATACGCTCATTAACCAGAGTTCCTCCACTGATAGTACCTCGCCATCACGTACTTCCTCCGCCAGGCCACGATCGCCATCTGCTCCAGAAGAACCCTCATTGGCAGTTAGCGGCCTGGGACTTAAGATGCGCCGACTAACGGCGGAAGGGGTCGATGAACGGGCTCTGACCATCATCGCCAGTGCCCAGGGACGAACGCAAGCACGTAAGGATAATCTGCAAGATCGCTACATCCGTTGGTGTCTTAGTCACTCTTGCAACCCTCAGTCCCCAGCTTCTTTGGTGAATTTTTTAGCAGACGCTAGAATAACCCGCGGTCTCGCCGCATCAACACTACAAGCATATCGGTCAACTCTTTTAGACCTCTTCGAGGATCGACAAGCAGCTGCCTCGTCGGCTCCTTTACAGACTTTCCTTCAAGCAATCAACAGTCAGACGGTGCGTCAAGAAAAGAATACATCGGTGGACATAAATCCTGTCACTCACCATTTCCGCAATCTCGGTTCTAATTCCTTGCTCCCCATCGCTCAACTGACGTCAAAACTCTGTTGGTTACTTGGTGTCTGCGGATTTCTTCGAGCTTCTGACATCGAACGGATTTGCCTCGATGCCTCCGACTGGCAATCGCACCCGAACAAACTGATTTTGGTAGTGGTCGGACCAAAAGAAAAACGTTCAGGCCAACGCGTACGACGTACGGTCTATATCGATGCCCATCCTGAAACAGCATTGTGTCCGGTTTCGGCTTTTCGCACGTATGTTGCTCGCCATGCTTCTTTCCCCTGCCGTAAGCCACATCCCTGGCTGGAACATGTGACCATCAATTACCTGATGCGTCACGTGCATGACCACAGCAAACCGCTCTTCGCCCAGCGCATTAACAATCATATAAAGCGCATAATGGCGTTGCTACCAGCGTCGGACCGTCACATTCGCGCGCGGGCTCTCGGAGCAACAAGGGCAGTATTGGCGGGAGCCTCAGTAGACGAGATCGTTGCACACGGCCATTGGTCGTCAAAAACTATATTCAATGAATTTTACAGGCTCTCGACTGAATCTCGAGCTAATTTCACAGCCCTGACGTTGAACACGTCCGACCTGTCTCCTGCTCTGAATTCACAATCTATGGATCCACCCTCCGAAGTGTAATGTTTTAAAAGGCGGAGGTCTTTGACCGAACGCCTCAATCCATTACACGAGGAGTGGATCCATAGATTGTCCCACCCACCTCTCCCTTTGTACCAGACTTTGTTTTGTCGCCGAAAGATGATAATGTATATCATTCGATCGGTAAATTCAATTTATAGTTTCTTCTTAACAAAAACGAGGAGTGGATCCATAGATTGTCCCACCCACCTCTCCCTTTGTACCAGACTTTGTTTTGTCGCCGAAAGATGATAATGTATATCATTCGATCGGTAAATTCAATTTATAGTTTCTTCTTAACAAAAATAAAGAAAGATGGTAACACAATCTATGGATCCACTCCTCGTGTAATGGATTGAGGCGTTCGGTCAAAGACCTCCGCCTTTTAAAACATTGATTTTTAGAAGAACCATACATTATTTCTACCATGGAATGCTATACTTCACCTACTTTCGGCGAAAAATGAAGTCAGGTAAAACAGGAAGAGGTGGTTGGGATAGTCTATGGAGGCACTCCCGTGTGATAGTTGAGGAGTTCGGATAAAGACCCTCCCCTCCACCTTTCAATCTTCACGCCTCGAAAGGTGAACCCATAGGTTGTGGCTCCAGAACAGCAGAGTGGCTAGGTGTGTTCAGCGTTAGAACGGCGAAATTTGGTTGGAGTCTCCGCCAATACTGCTCTAGTCGCCCTTGAATCTCGCGCACGAATGCGTCGACCCGTAATTGACAGTAGGTTCACTATACGCTTGGATGATCATTCATGTGCTAAGCAACTGTACGGCGAAGTGACTGTATCTTGTCAAAATCTAGTGGCGAGTATTTCAGGATTCAGTATGACTTCCCTTTGATTGTTATGCTAAATCCCACCCCCCCCATCTTCACTTGATCGCTCAAGTTTAAATCTACTTAACTTTCAGGACTCCCAATCTTGTCAATGTTGAGTATTAATCTTTGACGATCATTTAAGTAATGAGTCGGGAAGTCGGTCCTATGTCAATAGTCTTCGGACACAGGGGCAAAAATTTCTGATGCAGCTCATTCCGTAAGTGCCAACAAAGAAGTTTGGGCTAGAAATTTTTATTGGCCGTATCAATGGAAGGCACAGTGATTATTGCGGTGGGTATCTTTCGACTCACATGTAATATCGCTATCGACAAAGAGCTGAAAGTAGCAATATCATCTCTTTTTAAAAAATTTGCGTGGCAATTTGCATCACTTGCAGGAATACTAATTGATTTAAGATTTTCGGCAATGCAACGGAGTCCGGCGGCGAATTACTATCAATATTTATCCAGGCTATGCTTACGATGACAAATTCGGGTCGGTAGCTTTCCTATATATTGGCACATGGTAAGCTGACACCCATTCTCACCAATCAACTACCAAACCTGAAGCCATCCATTAACTCAAACATGCTAGTCCTAACAGGAACGTCAGGAAACCTTGGAGGCGGAGTTCTCCAAAACATTCTCGAGAAGGAACTCATTCCTACCTCCGAACTTAGGATCTCTGCGTACAACACTGATGCTGTCCCAGCTATTGCTAAAAAGGCGGGCATTGAAGTTCGTCATGGCAATTATGAGAAACCAGAAACTCTTGTGTCGTCCTTTACAGGCGCAGATACTTTATTTCTTGTGTCATATCCATCAGTAAGCGAGGAAAGGTTCGCACACCACAAGGCCGCCATTGATGCTGCAAAACAAGCAGGAGTATCGCACGTAATATACACTTCTCTGACCTACGGTGGGCCTACCGGAGAGGATACCATAGCTGGCGTCATGAAGGCACACGTCAACACTGTCAAGTATTTGAAAGGTTCTGAACTTACCTATACCATCGTCAGGGAGGCTTCTTATGCTGAGATATGGAGTATTTCGGCTGGCTTTTTGCAACTTGATGACAGCAATAAGGAATTCGATATCGTCGTTCCTGGTAATGGAGGAAATACCTGGGCCAGTCGAGATGAATTGGCGGAGGCAACTGCTATAATTGTTGCAAACAAGGTTGGTTGAAGTGTCATTTACGGCCAAAGTAATGTGATCAAGTCGTTAATTAATCAACCCCAATACGTAGGACAAGTATAAAAACCAATCTATATCACTGACAGGTCCACGCTCTACGACTATTACTGAAATTGGCACCTTACTACAAGAACACACTGGCCGTAAAGTAAACGTCAAAATCGTTTCAGCAGAAGAAGCTATAGCATACCACAAGGAACATCATAGTCTTCCTCCTGAACAAGAATTCGTACTGGAAAGCTGGGTATCTTGGTTTAAAGCGAACGATAGAGGAGAAGGAATAATTGTTGATCCTGCGATGGAAAAGCTGTTGGGACGGAAACCGAAGGGACTGAAGGAGATGGCGTCAGAAATTTTCAAAGTGAATCAAAAATTGGAAACCACTGATTTTGAAAACTACACAAAATAATTAGCTTGCCATAGATCAACGATATCTCGAACAACACGCATGTGAGCCAGTGTTTGCTTTTGTATACTATCATTGAATTTAATAAAATCTTCACACCATGATGCATACATTTCCAATCTGTTTCTGGCTGCTTAAAAACTCATAAGCATTAAGAGCCCCTATAAAACAAATTTTACTTTTTGCACGCCAATATGAATAATGTTTGCGACAAAAAATTGTACTAACTCGTCCTCCATTCTATCACATAGTCTACAACAAGTCCATTTGTGTGTATTCCAGTCCATTTTGCTCTCGGTCTGGATAGGTTTGATAATTGATGGTATAATCAGCGCCGGA
Source organism: Umbelopsis vinacea (assembly GCA_016758895.1). NCBI lineage: Eukaryota > Fungi > Mucoromycota > Umbelopsidomycetes > Umbelopsidales > Umbelopsidaceae > Umbelopsis > Umbelopsis vinacea. Next base: position 232,731 of record JAEPRA010000003.1, on the reverse strand, counting down.
GTTACTCTTGACAAATTCCAGCTTTTCGTCAGACGAGGAAGTTACAATGTTAATTGCTCCAGTCTTGATTCTGACTAATGCTTAATGCTTTTTTTTACTTCAAGAAGTTCCAGCTGTCTACAAGCTGCCTGCACGATGAACCGTTTCCATCACATAGCCTAAAAACTCGATGGTCAATTTGGGATTGCCATGGTTTCATGTTACTCGAAATAATAATAATTCAGACTTTTTATTTCAATGTCATGGATGGATGGATGGATAGATTGATGAATTTTTTTTGGGTGGTTAAACAGTTTGGGCGTACATTTGCTCACTGATGGTAAGTTGCGGTTAAAGGCTTTTTCCCGGACAGTTCGCTTGGAGATATTGTCTTGATATCCTGTTGTCCTGTAGGTAGTAGCGGTAGACTTCACGATATTCCTTTACTACTTTCTATTATATAATGCATCACTAGCTGTGGATATATATTGCGGAATCGCCATTAATTCTGAAATCTGTTCAAAAATCTGTCGTTTTTTAGAGTAGTATGGAGAACATTGTTGTTGTTTTTGAGGATACTGATAGTCTCCTAGAGATCGTAAGCCAAATTTAAGTAATCAGCATCAATAAAACACTCAGACGAACTATCCAGATTCGAAAGACACCATCAAAAAGAAATCTTCTTGCACTTACATGGAGAAAGCGGACAGTTTGTAGCAGTATCTCGTTTTGCGTCGGCGTCCTAGTCTCGCCTAGGAAGATGATTCCAGTCAATATTGTGACGAACGATATCGCTTTATACCGGTTTGTAAACTCCATCAGTGTATCATTTCCGTCAAGATTCAGGAATTGTAGGTTGGTTAAGCAGAGCAGCTGTATGACCCCTACGGCGACAAGAGCGATCACACCCCACTTCTTCCACATTTCACGGTTCGGCATAGTATGTCCTATTGCGATCAGAACGCCCATTATTGCGTAGGATCGGAAAAGGACAGATATCATTGGGATCCTGAGCTGAGACAGTGATTCTGCGTATGGGTGAGTGAACACTAAGCTTCCTAGCGCAGCATAACTGAGTTGCATGCCATCCTTGCCCATTATGCGTTCAAATGTCTGCTCAGCAGACAAGCCGATAGTGTTCAGTAGCTGGTCCTCAAACTTGTAAAGCTTAGTTCGAAGTAAAAGGGGATGTATCCTGAATGGTTCTCCAATGATTTTATAAATATTGCTTGGATCGGGAATGAAAATCTCTCTAGCGAAATAGCCACAACCGAGTACCAGAAGTGTTGTAATGACTGTTGAAGAGGTGGAATTGTTCGGCCATTCAAACTTGATGTTTAGGTTGTTGTTCTTCCAAGCGCTAAATAGCAGAAGAAAAGCAAGTAACGCGATTCCGAGGCCCTCTGTTAAGTCTGAAGTCAACATGGTAAAAGAGATGGTAGCTGAACGTGAAGTTTGTCACTTTCCCCGCAATACCAAATTTTTATAACTGTGTCTGATAATGACTTCATTATATTGAGACCTGACTCAAGCACTGCGAGAAAAGGAAAATGCGCTTTAAGATGACAACTCTGTTGACTAACACTGTGTTGGCATATTTTTTCAAGGATAATATATGGTTATCAATTTAGATGAATGGAAACATTGGGCAATTCTAGCCACGCCACATAAATTATCTACCTAGAATCGAACAACATAAGGTGCATGACCACTGCGTATAGTATGGGTACCGAGAGGGACACCGTGTTGTTCTGCTTCAACCATCTTTCCATTTCCAGCATAGATAGCAACGTGCTCGTTACATTTCTTAGAATCACTTCCATAGAATATAAGATCACCAGGTTGTGCGCTCGAAAATGCAATTTTCTTTCCTCGGCTATCATTATACTGAGAGCAAGTGTAGTGAGCGAGAGAAATTTTCTTGACTTGGTAGATAGCGTACTTAGTGAGACCACTGCAGTCGAATCCTTTGACATGTCTATCGTCATATCCGCTTGGAGAGCAGCAAATACCATTTGTGGGTCCGTTATTATCACCTCCTCCCCAAGAGTACTAGATGAGACATGAATATGTCAGAAGTACTTAAAGACAGGTAATCTCGATTATGCACACTTACGGGAAGACCAGTTTGAGTTTGAGCCTTCTTCACGATCGCTGCTCCAGTTCCACTACCGCCGCTACCACCACCAGTGCTGCCACATCGCTACAGCCATTTATGTTAATCATACCGATAACGGTTGTGTACATATACATGAGCTACTCACAGGAATATTGGGATCAAATCCGGAGTAGCCAGTTTTGACATAAGCATCGGGAAGGTAATATTTACCATCTTGATTTACCGATTACAATGTTATTATGACTTCTCCGTTTAACATTCAGTAGAAAATATGTAAGTTGTTAACATACCATAGTCCCAAATGTTGCTGCCATACAAGGTTGATCCAGTAGTTTGACACTTGACTATTATTTGAAAAACAACATTAGTCTACTGTCTTACTTGATTCGAAACTTAAAGATTATGCTTTGGTGTACTGACCTTTGATACATGCTCCACTTTTGTATACATTGGAGGTTCTGGCTGCCGATGAGCTAGGTGACTTGCGTCCATCTAAGGCGGTCTTAGCAGTAATACAAGCTTGAACATTAGCAATGTAGCTGCCACCAATGACGGTTGCAATCAGAAGAGTATTGAAGAACTTCATCTTGATATTTTTTTGTTATTCTCGATGATGAGATATTTTCGTTCAAACGTTTCATGGTATTTATACGTTTTTAGACACCTGGCAAGAAATCAGAGAATTTTCCTTCAAAACCAGCGGCAATTCAATCGGTCGAGCTTGCGAATCCTGCGGGATGTATGCTTATGCACTTGCTGTATATGCAGCATCCTTTAAGCGGCTTGTGAGTACCCCAACCACTAGCCACTTTGTGGCCAGCTTGTGAACGCCTTGTGCGTCGTAAAAATTTAGTCACGCAAAAACCGCTGTAAGGTCAATGTTCATGGTCAGCCGTGTATCATTATAAATGTGATCTCTATAATGATCAACGTCTTTTTTCCAATACGCTATTCTTACCAGCTAGTGTTTATCAGAACCCATTTTACAACAAAGGAAGTCTGTGAAACTCTGGTAAACGCTTTAATACCGAATGAGGAACATCTATATAATTTTGGGCTACATACCTGCTGCGCAAGTTATTCCTGGTAAATCCCATCCTACTGCGCAGTAAGAATAAATGAATGAATTAGCTTTAATTCCGATATCACTTTAATTAGTGAATTTACATCGTGGAATCCACTCTCTTTGGTCTACTCCGGCTTCCTCCAATGTGATCTACGTTGTACCAAGTATTGAGATTCCAGATGCATTTTATTTAGTGAACTGCGCAATATATGCTGAGATGAGTGATAAGTTCTCTCCACTTGACTTCTGGCCATACCAGTAAAATAAACTTAATGATCACTCACTATAGGTACAGTTCTGATGCGAAATGTCTGCTTCAACTGGTCATTTGTACTCCTCAATTTATCGGAGTTGATCCATTGCCATTTCTCATGGTCCGCGCTAAGCATGTTCACTCCAACCTAGCAACTATTGTTTCACGGAAGGCGTTTAATACTTCCTAAAATAAACAGACTTGTTAACTTGATGAATGTGGTTATAATGATTGGAAACAGCTTCAAGCAGTATTATAAATATCAGAGGGATTCACTATGATAATTTTTTCATACCACAGAGTTTAAGCTGTTTAGTAATCGCCTTGAGAAACCGAGTCCTAAGACAGAAGTTGAGGAGCCACCATAACCTGGACACAGCATTTTATGACTGCTTTAAGAATTTACAATAAGATGGAATGGTAAAGCGACCGGATCTGGAATCAACATTTCCGAGCAATTATTGACCAGGACAAAGTTACTGGTTACTCAATGCAAAGCATCCCTGTCCTGTAGACAACGTAAGCAATGAAAAAATAAAAAATACAGAAGGCTTTTTGAAAACTTTTCTCGCTTATATATATATATATATATTAAAACCCTTGTTATGCATTCGATATATATACTAATCGCAAGCAGCTCCTTTACACATAACTGATAAGTTGATAGCCACAAACACTTGAAGTGGCACGAAATACAACCACAGTTTGGAAGGCTGTCTTTTTTTGGTTATCTGTACATCAGAAGGCCATGGAGCTCTTCAGTATGCCACATATCTATCAAGTAAGTCATTTTTCCTTCGAAGCCATTTAGTAATGTTTGGTGTTTGGTGGTGAGTGGAAGCATTCATATATTTTGTATGAAAAGCTTTCATTTGTGTTTATCGAACAAGCAACTATCAATATCGCTCATTCAAAGTTACTCCAGAGCCGAGGCGTAGAATGCAAACATGCGATTATGGGCTGTTTAGGGCGATCGGCGAGATGCTAAAGTGTCATAAGTGAACAGTACGGGAGTAAACCAGCAAAGCATGTGTTTATAAAGTAAAAAAAGGTAGTATATATACAGAAAAAAGGAAGCCTTTTGAAAAAAATCAAGTCAGGACTGCTTTTATCTAGTTCATTTGAAAGCATCGTTTCTAACACTGCTTTTGAGTGATCCGCAAAAGTAATGTATATATGAGAAGAGGTGTTTATAATTAACGATAATATTGACATAAATTTCGGAGTAGCATACCTTTGCAAGGAAATAGTGGCTAGCATTTTTCTTGTATCATAAATAAACAGGAAACGTTTGTCGAATCGAGTGGGAATAGGCGCTGATGCGCTCCTAAAGTAGTAATGGTCTATTGTCAGTATACAAAGTGTGCTAAAGGTTGTATAGTAGAGTTCGATATGACTGTTTTTGCTTCTGCACATCTTTTGAAATTTTTTTGGTGTATATATGAGCTCAGAAACATACTAGAAAACCCCAACCACTCCTGATAACGACGAAATTTACTGTTAGTTTCCTTTATATTTACAAAATATATATACAGTAGTGGTCCAACCTCCAAATTAAGGTTTCATGGTCTAATGGTTATGACTCCAGACTCTGAATCTGGCAGCCCGAGTTCGATTCTCGGTGAGACCTTTTTTGTTCATACTCAATTTTGCCCAGTTTTAGGCAACTTACAAAGGCACTAAAAGAGAAAGATTTTTTAAAAAAAGAAAAGAGCTATGTGATATTAAAGATCTTGAGTTCCAATCAATTTTTCGTCTATTCATGCTTTCCATACATTTCCTGGTGATAAATGAAAAATACGTCCATGATTCGCAGGGAAGCTGCAGATTGGAAAAAGAAACAACGGATTGAGTGAAAAGGAGCAGGCAGAATGCTAATTCATTTAAAATAGAAACATAGTAATAAGCTACACTGAGTGATATTCTGTCCTAAGAACACTTTTGTGCCAATGTCAATTTGCGAAATTTCTCCAAAGTCACTCCTGTTCGAGCTTTAAATACCCGGTGGAAATGGAAGCTACTCATACCAACTTTGTTAGATAGATAACGCAAAGAAGGCATTTTTGTACCTTGCTTTGCTGCCACCCTAATCACTTCTTTGCCCGATTCTACAGCAACCATTTGCCTAAAGTCGCTAGGTAAGACTAAATCTTGAGGATTACATCGCTTACAAGATCGGAATCCAGCATTTTCTGCTTCTTCATTCGTCAAGTAGAACGTAACATTGCACAGAAGAGGGCGACGGGAAGGGCAGGTAGGTCGACAGAATATGCCAGTCGTCCTAACACAATATACAAAGTGGCCACAAGCTTCACTATCGCGTTCCAACACTGCTTGCCATCGCTCTTCATCAGTTTTATACAGAGACGGCCAAAATTGAGGTGACGGTATTGAGATGGCTGGCTGGCTGATAGCAGTGTTGTTTGTATTGCATGAAATAAATGATTGATCCAAAGCAAGGTCAGGTAAATTCTGCATGGGATTTTCGAGCACTGTAAAGACTTGCTCATCATCATCTGCGGGGCAGTGAGGCAAAAGAAGAACATCGAGCCAGGATAGAACTTGTAGCTCCTCTGAAGTGAATACCGGTTGGATTGCATCTATTGACGTATGAGCTGTAAGTCATACGAACGCAAGAGGATAATGGTACCAAAGAAGTTGCAAAAATGATAATACCTAGGCTAGTACTGAAATCAATACCATAATGACAATAATTCTCAACATCAGCGGTATAGGAATGTTCGCTATCTTTAGCGGCCTGAACAAGTTTTCTTCGTTTGCGCACTGGTTGCTTTTGATCTCGTACATTCTCTGAGAGCGAAACAGTGAAGGTGTCTGAAGGCTGTTCGATAATATTGCGTGTCAAAAGTACTTGTACCATATTTGAGGTAAAGTCGTCTTGTAAGTAGGATTACTGGTTAACACATGGCTCGCTTCATGAAGACATCTTTTATGAATTAATAGGTTGCTGTCAAAGAGGTGAAATTCCACTGGGTTTAAATATTGAGAGCAATGGGAGTGTGCCAAAGTCGTCTGAAGAAAAAACTATGAAGTTCTACTCAAATTTCAGTAGTTTTATAGTCTTATATATTATGTACATACAGAGTGCGATGTATTGCCTACACCATGCTATACGTGGCATACCCTCTATAAAAACCGAAAAAATAGGTCATAAGGACTGGCTTTAAAAGAAGATTTAAAAGTTCTGGATACGTCTACATTATAGTCCAAATGTCCTCCTTCTAGGAGTTTTTGGTTCCCGTAATCCAGGTGTAGCAATTCGAGATGATTGTATAGTATTGATACGCTGTCTCTGCTTTTGTTCATCTTCTGCCTCCTCACGCTCCCGTGCTATAATCACACATACAAGGTTTAAACTCTGGTTCAACAGACATAGTTATAGGGAAGTCATTGCTCTTACCTAGCTTCATTTCCATTTCCATATTCAATCTGGATTCCGCAGCCTTGTTCGCCATGCGTTTTTCCTGGAAAAAAATTTGCATAAGCCAAATGCCAGTATTTATAAAGTCCAGAAGATTTAAACTCACCCTATGACCAAAGTTCTTTGATCGGTCACGAACTGAAAAGAACATGGGTCCTAGTTCAGCCAACCAGAAGGGATCCACCGAAGTAACGCATTGCATATATTCCTTGGAGGTCATGATAAGCTCATGGTAGACAACATAGTCAGGAGTAAAGCCTGCGCCAAACAAGGCACTGGTAGGATGCAAGTTACACTTCATACCAGTACGACAATTAACGTATTCTCCGATACCCTTGACACGAGCAGCTTGATGGAAGTAAGCAGAGCAGATACATTTTCTAAGGGTGAAAGAAGGCGTTAATCGTATGTCCGGTGAATGTCAAACATAGTAGCGCAGCCTACCTGATTATATCCCAATCTGTACCACATGAAATATATGGCAACTTGGTTGTCTTCATGATTTCCATCAGCTGCGATCGCACCTCTCTAGCTTTTCTCATTGCCTTCGGATGGACAAAGTGGCGATTACACCAGTCATCTCGATATCTGTGAGAAGCATATAGTACTATTAGTTAGTATCATAGCATGTCAGCAAATAGAAAGTGTGAAAAAACTGCATACCCATTAGCTTTCCATTGAGTGTATACATGCAGTAAAGTGAGATGATCACTCTCTGGAACAAAGAACTTTTCGCGCGCGGCGTCGCTTTCCTCCATACGTTCCTTTGGACGATAAAAAACTGATGGCACAGAGAGCATAGAAACGATCGTCTGAGGAAATGGAAAAGAGATTTGATACAATTGAAAAAGTATTAGGAACAGATGCTCGAATACACATCAGCATACAACGTTGGTTTACATACCAAAACCTCTGCAGTACAACCTTGCTCCTCTGCAGTGATTAGCATTCTTGCCAAAGAAGGGTCTAGGGGGAAGTCGTTCATCTTGCGACCAGCAGGAGTCAGCTCGCCAGTATTATCAAAAGCGCCTATAACCCACAGCTGGTACATCGAGTTCAATATATTGTCTTGTGGTGGTGGGTCCATGAAATTGAAATCAAGCAAGTTTTTGACTCCAAGCGATTTCAGCAAGAGTACAACACTGGCGAGATTTGTTCTCTGAATTTCGGGGATATTGTTTGCAAACATTTCATTCTTATAAGCCATTTCAGTATAAAGTCGGTAGGCCATTCTACACAATAGAAAATGAATTAGCATATATGCATAGTACAATTATTACAGCTAGGCTAATGCTCACCCTGCACCAGTTCTGCCCGCTCGTCCACTTCGCTGGTTGGCATTTGCCTGACTGATTGGAGTGACTTGCAGAGCATCCATACCGATTCGAGGGTTATACACCTTCAGTTTACAATAGCCAGTGTCCACAACATACATAATACCGTCGACTACAAATGAGGCATGTGATTAGCTTGCATTATGGAAAAGTGCATATGTATCTCAGCAATTGCATTACCTGTTAGAGAAGTTTCCGCAATGTTTGTAGCAACAATCACTTTTCGAATGTTATTTTCGGAACGTTGGAAGATTTTTGCTTGAAGATCAGCAGGAAGCTGTGAGTAAATAGGAAGAATAGCCAGAGGTGGAGGATTGTCTAATTGGTCAAGGCGTTCTTTCAGAACTTGACATGTCACTTCAATATCTTCTTGACCGGTCATAAAAACAAGAATATCTCCAGCTGGTTGAGACAAATGGATTGCGAGCGTTTGCTTAACAGCGCTATCAACATAGTCTTCACAAGGTGTTTTGCTAAAAAGCACATCCACAGGGAAAGTACGACCTGGAATGAAAAAGGTAGGCGCGTTTCCATAGAATTGAGAAAACTGAAAAGGCAGTCAGGTCAGAGTTATAGTCAGCATGAAATGTAGATGCTAAAAGATCACCTACTCGTTCCGCATTCATTGTGGCAGAAGTGACAATCAGTTTAAGATCTCGCCTGCGAGCCAATACTATGATCAAAATTTGCATTAGAAAAAATAGATGAGAATTCAGTTGACCTCCATTGGACTTTACTCAGGCGAATGTACCTACCTTTTTTTAACAAGCCCATAAGAACATCTGTGTTGAGAGCACGCTCGTGAGCCTCATCCATAATGATAGCACTATATTGATCCAAGTCCGGTTGTCCCATAGACTCTCGAAGTAAAATACCATCCGTCATGTATTTTATCAGGGTATTTTCGGAAGTCTGATCTTCAAAGCGGATGGCATAACCAACGGTCTCACCGAGTTTCGTATTCATCTCTTCCGCGACACGCTTGGCGACAGACATGGCAGCAACTCTTCTAGGCTGAGTACATCCGATCATGCCGAAATTGGTATATCCATCCTCATGCAAATACTGAGTGAGTTGCGTGGTTTTTCCTGAACCAGTTTCACCAACAATGATGACGACTTGATTGTCGCGCACAATACGTAGTAAGCTCTCGCGAACGGCAAAAGCAGGCAAAAATTCTCGTTGTTCTTGGATAGTCTTGGTTCGAGCAAACTGACTGACAGCTTCGCCTGACTTGAGATGCGATGCAAACTGAGATTCACTTGTTGGATTATCTTCGGTCGAGTGAACACCAGCTGATTCTTCTTGTTCCTTTTCCTTAACTCCCATGACATTGCCAAGAGTTGTACCGGCAAGGTCAAACTTGTTGGCTGCCTTCGCTCTCTCTGCTTGTTCTCGCTTTTCCTTAACCAATTGACTACCCTTCCTTGAAAAAATTGCCATATCAGATGTTGGGTCGCGAATGTGCTGGACCGCCTCCACTTGCTTTGTGAACACCATTCGGCCATCCAAGAACGGCGGTTTGATGTCGTGAACTAGAAGGTGTACTCGATTCTACAAGAGATGCAGATTAACGACTACTTCATGGTGAACTTGATAGATGTTTCAAATTTAGCTTACCTCATTTTCTTCGTCAAAATCGGTATCAACTTCACGTCGTTGTGCTATACCACTGCTCAGCATTCGACTAGCTTCCCACATTTCTGTGTCCTTGTTATATTGTGCTTGCCTTGCTGACAATTTTTTCTACATATCATGAAACGTAGCAATTTGGAATGACTGGTGAGTACATGGCAACAAAAGCGAATCTTACAGCCCGTAAACTTACAATCTGCTTCTTTGCCAGCTCTTCTTCTTTCTCATGGTCGTGGACTTCATATTCGGCAAATGGATTATGCGTTTCATCCATTACACCATTTTCCTCCATTTGATACCAATCACGATCAAGTTGAGCTTGCTCTTCTTCCCAATGCATTCTGTCAGAGCCATCCAAGTTCTCTTCAGGGTATTCTAAGGCGATTTCTTCATAGCCAGATGGTTTGACTTGTGGAGTTGCGTAGTCCCAGTCAGAGGATACCACGCTTGAGCGGGCACCAGTTTCACGGCGAGGCGTGGCACTACCAGGTGTACTTCTTGGTGTGAAAGAGCCATCCGAACGACTTGGTGTTGGTGTCATGCTTGCCCATTCACTGCGTTTATAAAGACCTCCTTTTCTTGGTGTTGACGGTGTCGGGTCACTGGATGCTGTGCGTGATGTATCAGGGCGGCTGCTTCTCTCATCTCTTCGATCCCGAGATTTATTATGGCGATCATCTGAATAACGTTCATGTCGACTTTCTCTGTCCCTGTCCCTATCTCTATCTCTGTCTGACCTGCGGTCTCTGCCATATCGATCGTCACGAGATTGACGACTATCTCGTCTATCCTTGTTATCACGAGAATCATCGTCTCTAGAGCTACGATACAACCCTCCTGGTGGAAAGAAGATAATTGTATTAGTATGGACATTCTCTTTCCTTTGTCTCACCAATTGCTATATTGCCACATTTGCATTACCTCTATTGCGATCGCGTCGCTTGAGATCTTCCAGTCGGCGGATGGCTTCATCCGTCATACCATTAGCATGGGACGGAGTGTGCATACGCTGGTGTGAGCGATATTGTGGTTCGTGTTTTCGTATAGCTAAAATGGCTGTAAGTAAATTGATATGTAGTTCATAGCACGATGTTGACCTGCTTACATGAAGGTTCGTCCACCATTTCTTCATCCTGGTCTTCGTCAGCAGCGTAGTCGATTTTTATCTTCTTCTGACTTTCGGATGCCTTCGCAGCTTCTGCTTCACGCTTCTGTTGAGCCAATTTATCAAGACCAAGTAACGATGCTCGGGCGGTAGGAGCTTTAAAGATTGGTCGACTCTGTTGGTGCCATGCATAAATAAGAGCAAATCAAAGTATAGCATATTAATATAGTAAAAGCTTACCTCATCGTTGTTTGAGGACTTGTTGGGACGCAATAACCCTCCAGGAAGATTATTAGACATAACAACGGTCTCATCACTAGTCGTATTGGCTGACAGTGGCGCAGAGGTGTCCGGCCCACTGGAAGGCATTCTGCCAGATTCTCGAAGATGCTGGTCAATTGTGCCATATAAATCTAAGAGAAACTCTGGTTTGAAGCGACCAAAGCTTGTACAGGCTGTAAAGATTACGAATAAGTACGATGTTCGCTCGACAAAAGGCATTCGCCAGGCAAATTCTTACCTTTGGTGAAAGCTTGCGGATTCCTATCGTTCTTTGCAATTTGAATGACTCTTTTGGCCAACAGATCGTTAGGATTAGTCAAGTTTAGCGTCCTTGATAGCTGGATAGCTATCTCGTGGGTGAAAGGATCGATTTGGTCCGCCATTATTGGTCAATGGCAAAGCAAAGGGGTGCAATCCAAGCACTGTGCAAAAAGAAGAGGTTAGAAAGCAGTCCTATCACGGGAATTTCTGCCTCAACGGAAATGTCGATGTACGCGCTCATACTGTTCAACTTGGAAGTCACTTAAGCATGAAGCAAACTTGAAGTAGCACTTCTGGCACTATGACATCTCTTGGAAATCATTTATTTTTATTACATTGCATTGCATGACATGTTTTCACCGCTCAAGTTTAATCGTCAAAGGTGTATTCAAATGGTTCAAAGGGCGGTGCTTCATCTTGTGCTCCATTGGCTGCTGAGGATTCAGCGGTAGGTGCACTTGGATCAATGAGTTCTTCAGGTTGATCGGGGTGCTTATCAACCATGAGAAGAATGCCACCAACTGTACCCTTCTTGATAGGAACATATCGTGAGTCAGGTTTAAATGCAACGTGCTTGAGTTGAGATGGAACAACACGAGCCATATTCTCAAGCACTTCAAAGTTCTCTTCCTTCTTCTTCTTGGTCTTCTTCTCTTCTGCTTCCTTCTTTTCATCAGACTTGGCAGCCTCTGCTGATGTAGATGCTTGAACTTCCTTATCCTGTAACGAGAAGATTAATCATTTGTCGTACATTGTTGTTATCCGTGCTCAACAACTTACCACATCCATCAAATCACCCTTCTCAGTCTTCTTCGCACGTGCCTTAGTTTTGGCTGTGGTGGATAGAACAGCTGTGGCAACCTTTTCAACAACGGTTGTCGTTGGTGGCTTGATTGCTGGTGGGTAGGCATAGAGAGAAGGCTTGGCATTGGACAAGAACTCGAACTGAGGAATCTGTAGACATAAAAAGGGTTAAACACGCTCTCAACAAAGCCTTATATTGCCGCTGACGACTTACTTTGATATTCTTGTTCAAACCAATAACGGCGGTGGGAGTAAAAGCCAAACTCAAGAAGTGAGTTAGTGGATACCAGTACCAAAATTGAGTAAAGACAGCCATGCCGACAATGGCAGGCATATTGGTGTGTCCTGTGCGTGAGAGAAGTGATATAGTGACGTTGCGACCACCAGCATCGATGATACCTTGCGAGAGGACAGCACCAAATTTGGCCATGGAGTCTTCATGCTTATCACTGATAATCTTTTCGTAGAGTTTGCGGACTGTGCTGACCTTGCTGTTGGTTGCATCGTTTTGCTGGATCAAAATCATTGCTAGAGAGATCAAAGCACCTTGTCTGACAAAGTCAACGGGGTCACGGGTCATGGGTTCCAACAACTCGATCGCATCCATGGATCCAGTACCAGCACAAGAGATACCAAGGGCAAGTGTCGCACCATATCGGACATGAGGATTATAACTTTCTGACAAAAGTTGAACAATGCGAGGAACTTGGTCTGGATTTCTAAGCAGGATGAAGCCTAGAGCGGTAACTGCGGCACGACGAACATCATCGTTGACATCACTGACGGCAACATGAAGCAGTCTTCGAATAGCCTTATTGTTTCCAGTGGCGCAATAAGCCATAGCAACGGTATAGATACCACCATATCGTAAAACGGGATCCTGATGAGATGAGAAGTGCAAGGAGGAGAAAAAATTTAGATGGTTAGGTTTGAAATGCATTGACGAGGACTGATATATTATACACTGAATGCGTCTTACCTTATCATTGACAAGCTCCTGGATTAAGGTGTCTGCCTGCTCTTCCTTGCCATACATGATCATTGACATACCAATGGCCAAACCTCGAATGATCTTTTCATGCTGAGTCTCATGAGCGTATCGGAACATCTCGTCAATGGCAGAAGCGTTTGCCGTACCCAACATGACAAGACCCATAGCCAAACCAGCAGCTTCGCCAGCTACAGCATTATCGTTGAAGAGTACGTTCTTAAGATCTTCGAATACCTCTTCATTATCAGTTGCCATGCCGGCGACACCGAGACCAAGACAAGCACCGTGTTGCAAGACTTCAGACTGTGTATCCCGGAGAGCTTTGCGTAAATAGTCTAAAACATCACCACCGTGGTTGGCATTGATCAAACCAAGGGCAAAGAGAGAACCACCCTCTGAATAAGAGCTATGGCCACTAACACCTTCTTGAGGAAGATATGGAGCAAGAAGTCCCATGGACTGCGAAAGTTGGCCCTTGTGGATGACACCAAGAGCTGCAGTTGCGCTGAACTTGGACCAGTTTGTAGCTCTTTGCAACCAATCCAAATTTTGACGTAAAAATTCATCACTAGTTGTTCCGGCGTGCATAAATGCGTTGGCAAAGGTGACCGCAGAATGATAAACGGAGTTTCGAGACTCGAGAGCGTTCTGTTACGAGAGGCAGAGTTAAGTATGAAGGTTTGATACGATATACATAGTCATTGACACCTTTACCTTAGTGTTCTTGAGAATCAAAAGGTCAGTATGGTTTTTACGGTACAAAAACTCAAGATAAAGCTTGATGGTTTCTTCGCCAGATAAAATGGTCTTGATTTTGGAAAAGCTGTCATTGTTTGGATCAGCGGGTGCATCGTCTGTGTCCATTTCATTTGCGTCGGACTTTTTCGTGGCAGGAAGGTCTTGTATAACCTTTTGCAAGAAGTCTTGCGTGGCACTGTCTTCCAAGTCGAATGCAATTTGGTATGCCATCAACAAAGATTCCTAAGGCATCGAATTAGGTCACGTCCCTTACAGTCATATCCGCATTTATACTCTACTTACGTCTGTGTTTTTGGCCACAAGAGTTTCCAACATATTTGAGCAGGCAGCAGGATCATTCAAATGAACAAGGCATTGGCTGACAGATACATAATCTGGTTCATCCAAATTTTGATAAAGTTTGACAAGTAATCGCAATACCTATAGTAGTCCAATTTAGTCCATGCTAACCAAACCGTATCATAAGGACAGTACTACCTACCTCATTACGGAATTGCAGATTTTGAACCAAGGTCATGCTGACTTCGATAACAAAAGACAATAATTCGTGCGGATTTCCTTTTGAAATAACGTCTTCCACTACATCCAGTCGTTTTGACTCTAGCGCAATACCAATTGCTTGTTTGTATTCTCCATCGTCTATACATCGTTGAAACATGCGTTCAACGATGCTTTGAAGTCTAGGGTCGACATCTTCGCTCTGATCATCTTGTGCTCGACTTCTAAGGGCGATATACTTATCGATACATTGCGCTAGGGAAAAATGATAGTTAGACCAAGAATGTGTGCGTAGTATATAATTGATAGAGGGTAACGTACAGATTATCGTTTCAATGTATTCTGATTTCTGAGACACATCAACGAGATTTCCAGCACCCAAGGCGAAGGTCAGTGCGTCGTCAAGTTCTCCAAGATGATAGTATACCTACAGATGGAGTAAAGGCATCAATAAAAGGTTCTCCATATTTTAAAAATCAAATCAGCAGACTTACCTTGGATGCCACCAAAGCAGCCAGCTCTCGCTCGGAAAACTCGGAATCTTCGTACAAGATCTCACTACGACGAAAGAAACGGTTAGAATGCTCAGTAGAAGCGCATATGAGAAAAGAACCCGATGGCCAAACGTTGAGCTATATTGCTTACATCTTTCCTACAGAGTCTGATATTTCCGCCCAAAAGTCATTGACAAGAGTGTTGAGTTTTTGAAGAGCATAGGTTTTAAGTTCGACTTGGTCTTCGTCCAATAGCGCGATGACACCACCTAGTGTACAAGGGAGAAAAGGTATTAGACAGTGCGTAAGAGATTCAGTGCACAATGTCTGGTAGATTAGCACTTACTTGCAGAAGTCAATGCGACCATTGTTTTAATAAGAATTGGTATAATCGAAGGTGGTAACTACGCGCGCGAATTCAGGCAACTTGTAGGCGGGTTACGTTGACTTGGAGACTTGCGTCACCACAAAGGCACCGTTTCAGGTACACGTGACCATTGTCACAGTCTGATCACGTGCTTTAATTTTTTGGGCCTTTGCTGTCCTCATCGAAAGGCAAGAGCGGGGCAACAGAACCACTTTTGATTCAGTATCTTCTGTAATGGCAACAACCAACGGCCACGTACCTCGATCGCGCACAATCGAGGTACCTCTGCAACATGAGCAGGTCTTGGAAGTTGTATGCGAAGATCTGCCCGCTAATCCTATCGAGCTTACCGACATTTTCAGCCAAGAAAGTGTTGGTTTACTTTACTACCGCCTCCTCGCAGTAAGTACCCATTGTTGGCTACACTCCAGCAATCAACCAGTTACTGATTGTATTTTACATCAAAGTTTGAATACTACCGACAGTCAAAGTTCGATGAGGCCATCAAGGTGCTACGAGCTGGATTGAACGCAGGTTTGTACTGATCACGTCGTTACCGCCGCGTCTTGAACAGTTACTAATGCACATGGTCATGATCGCAGCTAATGCTTCACCACAAACACAAGCACGAAATAAGCTTCCTCTCCTTATTCTCATGGCAACCTTAAATATCCAGCTTGCAAAGATGGCGAGCGACACGAACGTGAAGCAAACTTTTATGACCGAAGCAGTTCAACTAATTAATGACGCCGATCGTATCAACAACCAGTACGAACCAACGTTCATTATCAAAGGAATCTTGTACTTACAACGAGGAGATTTGAATGAAGCGTTTAGAAGTTTCACCATGACCTTGGAAAAGATCCCTTCTTGTATTCCTGCCTTGATTGGCAAAGGTCGCATTCAGTTCACTCGAAAGCAATATCGCCAGGCTCTCAAAACCTACCAAACTGCTTTATCTTATACTACCGGGAATGAATATAATGTCGAAATTCGATTGGGAATTGGACTTTGCTATCATCAACTTGGCATGAGCTCTGAAGCGAAGACTGCCTTCAAGCGTTGTCTACAAATGGTAAGATTGACTTTTCAGCAGCTAGATCAATCTTTAAAACAGAATTGTGAATTAATTTTAATCCTTTAGAACCCATCAAAGTCTAATCCAGTATCGCTTATTCTCCTTGCCATCATGGAATTGAACGAGTCCAAGGATCGGGAGCTAGGCATTGTGCATCAGGAGACATCTCTCAAGCAAGGTTTACAGCACATGCAAATGGCTCATACTGCCAACAAGAAAGATCCTGTTGTTCTCAATATGCTCGCTAATCATTTCTTTCTCACAAAAGAGTTTGCAAAGGTGCGTCTTGTTAACTGTACCGGATTTACGATGCGTATTCATCGCTAATGCAATTTTATATAGAGTATCAAATGTGCCACCAGAGCATATAATATATCCCGGCAGAATCTCGTGAAAGCGGAAGCTGCATACCAAGTTGCTCGTGCACAACACCAAATGGTAAGTTTTGCAGAAACCGCGTGTGATTTTGTATGGCTATTGACAACCTGGGTCATTTTTTTTTTTTTTTTTTCAGCAACAATTCGAGGATGCTTACAAGTACTATAGCGAAGCGTTACAATTGAATCCTGATCACATCCTGTCACAGTTTGGTGTTGGACAACTTCATCTCAAACGAGGTTTGTAAACTTTGATTATTGCAACATGTCAAAACCAATCACTAAACCTGCGAAATATAGGCGAAATCGACAAGGCTATTCAGTATTTTGACAAAGTTTACTCTACTGAATCACGATGCATAGAGGCACTTAAGGTAAAGAGACTAGGCCTGTTGCAGCTTAAACTGACTTGTGTTAACGATTGTATATGCTTTTTGGCGATTACTAGGTGCTTGGCTCATTGTATGCACTGGCAGGCAAAAAAGAAAAGGCAATGGAGTGCCTTGTAAAGGTTCTGACTGAGATCAAGGATGATCCAATGTTATTGATCGAGGTTGCTCAGCTTTCGGAAGAAAATGATGATAAGCGAGCACTTAGAGGTAATTATCCAACAGGCTGGGCAAGCCGGTGTAGTGTTGTCTTTATTTACTCATGCTTGTCCTCCAGCTTACGAGCAAGCTACCGAGCTATATAAGCGCCAGTCACCCGCAGATGGTGAGGAAGACCAAGTGTTACCCGAGGTTTTGAACAATATGGCTGCCATGTATCACATGCAAGGTATGAATCGCTACATAACACTATGTTAGGTTATCTATATTCTGACCCTGTCCTCCTTCCAAAAGATGACTTGCAGAACGCCGAATTGCATTATGGATTAGCTGTCCAGGAGTGTGAGCGCCTACTTGGACTCACTGGTACCAACAATGACATGAAGCAGAAAATTGCCGGATTTGAATTGACCATATCGTATAACCTTGGTAGACTGTGTGAAGACAAGGGCGACAGGGAAAAGGCTATTGAGATCTACAAGAAAATAGTGGATGCAAATCCCGGATATGCAGATGCGCATTTACGACTCGGAGCAATCGAGCAAGGAAAAGGACGAGTCTCAGATGCTATTGAGCACTATAAAGAAGTCTTTGACACAAATGCTCTTAATGCCGACGCTTGGACAATGATTGGCCAAGCGCAGATGTCGATGAATGAAAAGATCTGCAAGCGTTCCTTCGAAAAGGTCCTCAAGGATTGTGACAAGAATGATCTGTATACACATGTAGCCCTTGGCAACTATCATAGCAATACAGCTAGAGAGATGAAGGGCGATGACAAGCGAGCTGCTCGATCCGAAGCCTACAAGCTGGCCACAGGGTTCTTTTCTCAGACTCTCAAACGTGATCCCTACAACGTTTATGCTGCCAATGGTATTGCTATCACATTAGCTGAGCGTGGTCACGTCAACGAGGCGAAGGATATTTTCAACCAAGTACGCGAGTCAGCTGTCAACAATCCCTCTATATGGGTCAATTTGGCCCATGTTCATGTAGAACTAGGTCAATTCAAGCAAGCTGCGGTCATGGTACGTAGTAATAATGTGCGGAGACATAATCTAGTAAGTACTAACTCTTGTGACCTAATTCTAGTACGAAAATGCTTCCAAAAAGTACTATGATGATAAGGATGCGAATGTCTTGCTGTGTATCGCCAAGATGCATTTCATGATTGGCAAGGCTGATAAAAGCCCTGAAGAGATGCTACTGGCGCTGACTTATTCAGAGAAGGCTTACAGCGTTGACCCTAACGACAAGACCATCTTGTACGATGTTGCGTTGGTTCATCAAACATATGCACAGTTGATCTCTGATCTTCCCAAAGACCAGCGTACAACCGACCAAATGAAACAGGCCATCACTGGCTTGGAGTCCAGTAAGGCTCACTTTCAAACTCTGCTGGACATCAGCCCTGATGTTCATGTGCACTACGACCGCAAGATTGTGGAGCAGCGTCAGCGTCACGGCGAGTCTCTTCGCACCCAGATCGAGCGTAAACTGACTGATCAGATGGACTTTGAGGGAGAGAAGAAACAGCGTATGGAGGACGCACGTAAGAAGCGCGACGAAGAGCATCAGCGCAAGAAGGTGGAAGAGGATGAACGACGTGACCAAGCCGTGAAAGAACGAGAAGAAATGGAGTCCGAGCGACGACGTATCATGGAGAAAGTGCGGGAGGAGAATGCTCTATTGGCCAGCCAGGATGTTGGACTTAGTGATGAAGAGCAGCAACAAAAGCAAAAGAAGAAGAGAAGAAAGGACCTTGATGACGGTATCGTGGATGATGAAGAAATGGAGGAGAACGAAGCTCCCCGACGACGTAAACGGAAGGAAAAGGATCCTTCAGAGAAAAAGGAACCAAAGGTGAGGACAGGTTTATTTTTTAAAGAGTGATGGAAAAATGGCCATAAAACGACTCAACCACATTGTACTATAGCGTCCTAAACGTAGAAAGTCAGAAGATCTTGACGAAATCGATAAGCCCAAGAGGCGAGTTAGGTAAGTAGCTTTAGTTTTCAAAATAATGGTGTCTGCACGAAACACTCACGGTTGATCGTATTAGAACGAAACAAATTATCGAATCCGAGGACGAGGAGGATGGCTCAGTGTCACCTCAGGCATCGCGACCAACCATTGCCGATGATGATGAGGATTCTCAGCCTGACGAGGACGAAGAATAATCAATAGATATTACTTCACCTCTCATTTCCGATTCCGTTGCCGTACTGCAACCAGCAATCCACCGTCCCCACCTCCCAATTTGGTTCATCCTCTGGTTTTATTTTGTTACTAATGTTAAAAAGCAAAATTAAAAGCATTAAAATAAAGCATGTATATTTCGTACAATTTACAAACTTGCATTGGGAGAGCAATAGGATGAAAACAGCATGATACTTTCGACTACGGTCTTCTGAGATTGAGGAGCTGCTGGGGTTTTTTTGCCAGCTGTCAAGCAACAATTAGGAATGAAGCTTATTTTTCAGATGTTGTTGCAAAGAGGCTACATGAATAACGCATATACAATGTTGTAGATACATAGCAGTCTAAATCACATTTTCCACCCTTCCTGTCAGTCCTATTAAGAAACAGTAGTTTAACACAAGAGCAAAGACAAGTCGAGTGTGTGACTTAGTTAAGCTGCTCAACTAATCAAGTTTCATCATTATATCATTCTTTGTTTGATTTGTGACCCACACTGCTAACCGCCATCAGACTATCTACTCCTTTTCGTCTTGCGATCGGCCAATTTGTATATACGTGTAGTACATAGTATGATTTCTGAGGGTAGGTTGAGCGAGGCTGCAATTCTACATACACCAATTACACCGATCGAATATAGTGCATCCTCTTGTTAAGTATTTAGTATCCTTCTTCCATACGTATCAGTGAGCGGAGAGGTCTTGGGTCCAGCGTGCCGCAAATTACCTCCCCTTGGAGGGGTAAACAAACTTGGTTGTAAAATGTGGAGCTACAATCATTGGATTTAGGACATCGAGTTCTGTCCTCTTTGCCTGTACCTGGAGTATATAGTAAACAATTTTTGGCCATCCTTATTGTAAATATGCCGTCTTGGTAGCGTTGGTCTCAGCCTTGAGCTATGAAACTTTGCTGAAGACTCGCTGAAAAAACTTAGACATTCATTTGTGAATATCTGGTAGAGTTGAAACGACAGACAGTCTTCCAAAAGCTTTTGAGAACTGATATCGGAAGAATGAGGAGTATGGATACTAAGACTCTCAATTTTTTTTTTCGAGGCCCAAGCAAAAAATTGAGTTTCAGTGTGCAGTCAGATTAGAGGTCGGAAAGGCACGTGCTCTGGCTAAACTTTGCTGGTTCCATTCGTATGACCCCTGCTCTTAATCAAAGCGAAGGCTATTATGAGACCTGTCAACTTTGATTGATGACAACTTTTTTTTAAAAGTGAATATAATTGAATTCTAAATATAAGATATGAATGTGATGCGACGCGGATAAGAGGGGGCACGCAGGAGGAGCTATTGGTATTTTACTGCTGCTTCAATGCGTTACCCCGTACAGTAAGAGATTTCAATGTAATGGCCCCGCGAACGCAACTCCAACAAGGATCTTTGCCTGCAAAAGGGCCACACAAATTCTCCCTTTCGATTACTTGAGCACGCAATAATATGACTTTCCAGTGTATGTTTATTAACGATGTGCATATACATCTTCAACTAACCATAGGACTAACTTGCACGTTCTAAGAAAAAATATTTTACATGAATTGACCACGCTCATGCTGTCTCAGCCACTGAACCTTGACACCAAGTTGATCGGCGGCATTGTAGACAAGGTTCGGGTCACGCAAAAACTCGCGAGCCATGAATACCAAATCAGCTTTGTTAGATCGGATGATACTCTCCATCTGGTAGGGGTGAGTGATGAAGCCTACTGCGCCGGTCAAAATGTCTACCTTCTCCTTGACGGCTGCAGCAAATGGTAGTTGGAACATGACCATGGGATTCTTTATCTTCTCTGCATCTTGCTTGGCTGCTTGAAGACTACCAAGGGTATGATGGCCGACAGTGGTACCTTCCGCACCTTCTGGAGCTGGGGCATCGGCGAGCTTGACATCCTCAGGGTTTGCGGGCTTGAAAGTTTGGGTAGGAGTGTTACCTCCAGAAGAGCAATCAATCAGATCAACACCTTTTTCCTTCAAAATAGCTGACAATTTGATGCTTTGATCCAAGTCCCATGACGGTTCGTCGGGATTGTTGTGCCACTCAGTGGCAGAGATACGAACAAACAAGGGCTTGTCCTTTGGCCAGTTTTGTTGAACGGATTCCAAAATTTCCAACAAGAAGCGAGTGCGATTTTCAAATGAGCCTCCATATTTATCGGTACGGTGGTTGCTGATTGGAGACAAGAACGAGTTGATCAGATATCCGTGGGCGCCGTGAATTTCAATCACGTCAAATCCAGCTTCATCAGCCCACTTTGCAGATTGGCCAAAAGCAGCAACAGCCTTTGCAATTTCTTCTTCGCTCATTTCATGAGGGACACGGAAGTGATCGTTCCAAGGGATACTGGAGGCTCCATTTGGTGTCCAGCCACCGTGTTCATCGTCCACACCTTCCTTATCGGCCGAAGTGCCTTGTCTAAACATAGAGTACGTTGACGCCTTACGACCGGCGTGAGCCAGTTGGATACCAATTTTTACTCCAGTTTTTTGGCAAAGCTGAATGATGGGAATAAAGGCATCGCGGTGTGCGGGAGACCAGATGCCCATGTCTTCCGGTGAAATTCTACCTTCTGGCAAGACACCGCTTGCTTCAATGAACATCAAACCTGGGCCACGAATAGCGAACGATCCGTAGTGAGCCATATGAAACTGAGAGTTGAACATGCCATCCTTGGATGAGTACATGCACATGGGCGATACCACGATACGGTTGTGGAAAGTGGTATTTTTGATGGTAAGTGGACTAAACAGCTTGCTGTTGGTGGGTTCTTGCGGAGCACCAATTGGCACCTTGGTCTCCACAATGGGATTCCATTCATTCTGCTGAGAGCGGGACATGGTAGTAGGTTTGTGGCAATTGGCAAGTTGAGAGTTTCTGAAGAAGTGGTTCAGATCGAGCGGTGAGTTTTTATATCGGCCACCCTCAAATGAAAATCGAGTCTTCCAACCCGCACGCTTAGTAAACTTTAGGCAGTCCGGAAATTTTGATCTGCCGGCTTCAACACAGCCTTCCGGTCTTGCCAATGTTTGATTGAATAGAGATATGAAAGTGTTTTGACGTTTGACATAAACGTTCGGATCAGCGGTTTCAGCTTTTTTACTTTGGTAAACGTTACCTTACCCGTTCTTCGGAAAGGAGGCCCTACGGATGACAAATCGGTGCTGCAGGTTCGACTGTCACAATATGGCGCAATTGTGACATGCAAAAAATATCGGTTATGCCGAATGGGTTTGCAAGAACGCGTTGTCCAATAGAGTTGAGCATAGAATGCATAACTGGAAAGCAAAAGAAACCAAAGAAGTGTGATCTGAATGTTAAGCTTAGCATATGGATCGTTGTGGCACCTACGAAATACACCCCGGTCCTTCATACGGTTGACTTGTTGATCAGGGAAGGCAAGTCGCAACGAAGTCATGCAAATAGTCTAACTTCTTGATAACGATGTATCAGCACAATAGAAAGCGTGAAATGTACCATCGTTATTGGATGTCTTGCCGGTTCAACATCAATCCATATTGTAGGGCCGTCCAGTGTCGTGGTACCAATTTTTCTCAGGTTTGTCTAAAGAAGTGCTTGTGGAAGGGACAAAACCAGTCTTGGCAGTGGAATCCTGTATATTGTTCCACACTGTGCTCTACGGGCGGTTGAAGGTTTACTCTCGCTGTAAATCCACATTTGGAATCTCTCAGATAAACATATGTAGCTGATTTTCACCTGGTAAACAAGCAGTAAAGAGGATATTTTTGGGAGATTTACAATTTCCCTCTCTTTTCTTCCATGGCTTCATATGTTAAAGTGCTGGAGGAGCGGGCTTCGGAGTTGCTGATATAGCACTGAGTTTCTGTAGAAATGCATGGCCGATATCTGAATTCGGCAGACACGCATAAAGTGCTGTGCTACTACAAGGTCTCTCTCCCTTTCGCTATTGAAAGAAAGGAAAAAAGGGTTTTGAATGTTTATATGAGAAATGTGGCCCTAGAGTTATTTATATTTACGCACATGAAAATGAAAAAGGGGAAAGAACCTAACATTTTTTATTTCTGGAGGAGATGAATGTTGTAGGCCACGAACCCACATCCTCATCATAATAAAAAAATAATAAATAGAAAAATTTAGATTTCACTCTCGATACTATTTACCGTTTTGAGCAAGTGGCCATGGTTGGTGGGATGGGTCAAAGTGAAGGCGCTGGATCCGATGAAGTACCATCATCAATGTCTTCTTACTCTTCTATTTGCGTGGGCCATGCTATGAACGCTAAATTGGGTCTACTTGGCCGCTATATGATAATAAAAGGCAAAAACAAAATAAAAAAAGCCCAGCGCTAGGTCGGAGACTGGCCGTTCTAGAGCGACGTGAACAGGAAAAACAATAATGTCAAGCACGCCCAGTCAAAAAAAAATTTGAGTAATGTAGCACAAATCTTTTTTTGTTGTCGTGAGTCCCATGAAGGCAGGATGTTAAATTTGGACTGGGAAGAAGCATGGATATTTGGATCATGGTATCAATGACATTGCTCAGAAAGTAGTTTTCGAGCAAAAAGAAAAGGTCAACTAAGATAGCGATATGTTGAAAGCTAAGAATAAATATCTCCCAATCATATTCTACAAGGCTATTAACTTAGTTACACGCCAGTAATTAGAGATTTTTTTTAGGTACGCGCAACAAAACTCATTCAACTCAACTCATCCATTAGCTCTAGACGATTTTCATCTTTCTCTTTTTCTCGCCCCTTCCCCTCTCTTTATTATTTTTCTCCCCTTTTCTACGCACCCGCCCACTCCTTAACAACATCTTCTTCTTCTTTTCTTTTCTCACTTTTGTAGCATCCGTCATATAAAACCAGCCAACTACCCCTCTTCCAATCATTTTGTCGATGCGATCATTCTCGCTCCAACTGCTACTCGCCTTGGTGGTAGCATGCCTATCACCGGCAGCTCATGCCTATTTTGACACCGGCGCCAACACTGACGCAATGCCATTCATGGATGGAATGGTGTCTGTCAATCGCAACGACACCATCATCTACTATGGCGGAGAAAACGCTACAAGTCCTTACACAAATCAAATGTACGCCCTCAGCAACATCCTTTCCGGTTCACCTACCTTCAGTAAAGTTCCACAAACCAATCCTGGTCCTGCTATTCTCTATGGCCAAGCAGTGATCTCATCTACTGGCACAACTATGTTGATTGCTGGTGGAGCTAACCCTCAGCTTGCTTCCAATGCTACGTTGCCAATTTTCCAATATAATTTCCTCACAAATTCATGGTCTGTACCAGCTGGAGCCGCTGCTGGAACCCCTATGCCACAAAACCGTATGATGTTCTCTGCATCTCTTGTGAAAACGAAACTTTATATCTATGGTGGTGTCCACACTGATAACCTTGGTTACTTCAATGATTTCTGGTCTCTCGATCTTTCTACTACACCATACACTTGGACCAACTTGACCACCACTGGTTTGCCCGTCCGTTATGGTCATGCTGCCACAGTTCTCAAGTAAGAAAAATGTCAAATATTTAATGTGTTCCTGTTGCCATCCTAACCCACGTGTTTGATTTCCAGCAACGGCCAAATTGTCTTCACTGGCGGTGTCACTATTACCCAGGCAGGCGGAGCTTTGATGAATATGTCAAGCGTTTATGTGTTTGATACCGTCAAGAACACTTGGCAAGTCAACACTGCTCAATCTACCGGCAAAGTTCCATCCAACCGAGCTGATCACTCTGCTATCTTGACTGCCGACGGAAAGGTCGCTGTTTTCGGTGGTGATAACAACCAGCCTATCTGGGGCCGTCAATACACTGCTGAGGTCGCTGTTCTTGATCCTACCACTTGGACATGGACCACTGTTACCAGTTATAACGGTGTTGAGCCCAGTCTTCGCTCATTTGCTTCCGCTCAACTGTACCAAAACAAGTACATGTTGGTCACCTTTGGTACGACGAATGCATCCTCCTGTCGCTTTTTTTTTTAGAGTTCTACCATGACTAAATCTATTATTCGCCTGCAGGTTCTGCTGGAAATATCAAATATAACGATATCAACCTCTTCAATCTCGATATGTCGAACCCTCAATGGATTGACTCGGCTTCCGACACCGACAATGATTCGTCTTCTGGAGTCAGCACTGGTGTTATCGTCGGTGTTGCCGTCGCTGGTGGCGTCGTTGTCTTGATCATCCTCTTCCTTCTCTGGAAGTTCCAGCGATACATTCGATTCATGGTTACTCGAATTCACTCTGATATCTGGAAGCCTCGTGTTGGTGAACCCATTTGGGCTGAAACCACTCGTCTTACTTCACAAGTTATTTTGTTGTTCGTCCTCATCATGTTGTTTGTTTTCATCATTCGTCAAGTCATCGACAGTCCCAATGTTACCCAGGCCATTAACTATCCCGCTGCCTCGGTCGATGTCCCAGGTACAGACTTCGTCAAAAAAATATCAAGACAGTTGCATGCTTTGATACTTAGCCCACTATTCGCTTTTAGATATCCGATTCTGCTTCGATGGTTATGCCACTTACCCTAACGCTATGGACCCCCGTAATCCCCGTGTATCTTGCACTACTGATGTCGGTGTCGGTTGCAACCAATATGTTCAGCAACTTAACATGAGTGTTCACACCCCTGTTTTTTCTGATCAACTCGGCGAAGTTACTTGCTACTTGTTCCGTGGTGATAACTCATTCGAAATGACTGGCTCTTCTGGCAACAACAACGGTTCTCACATGATCTTCACTGTTTATGGTGATAAGACTGTTCAATATGGACGTGTTCACGTATCCCTTTGGCCTAAGCAAATGGATCCCAACGTTCCCATTTATAACCTTCCTGGAAGCAATTTGCTTAGCACTCAAGACATTTCCAACTGGCTCAATGACGAACGTAACGACATTCAGGTCGATAACGTTTACGACTTTGCTCCTAATACCTACAACACTCTTCAATACCAAATGATCAACCATCAGTACCTTCAATCCGCTGGATGGAACTATGTTGGCTTCTTGTCCATCACCAACTCCACTCCCGAAATTGATACTCAATTCCGTCAAGAAAGTGCCAACCCCATGTACAACTTGACCCATCTTGATCTTGGTACTTTTGTTGTTGCTCCTGCTGCTTATCAAAACCAAATTTTGAAAGAATACAAGATCTACAGTCTTGTTAATGCACTTGGTTTTGCCGGTGGTGTTGTTGGTCTCGTTTTTGGTCTCCAAGCCTGGCTCTTCGGTTACCGTCCCAGATCTCCCTGGGGTGTCGTTCATCGCTGGTCTGTTGGCGACATGAAGAAATCCTTGTTGCGTGGACTTCAAAGCAACTTCAAGACAGAAGCTGGTATTCCCCTTGTCCACCCTGTCCACAAGCGATTCTCTCAGCAAGGTTATGCACCTTATGCACCTTACGAAGCCGATCCTGATCGTATTAACAAGGTTGAAGAGAGAATGCAGATTTTGGAAATGCTTTTCAAGGCATACTATGTAGATGACGAAGTCTTTAGATCGCTCGACAATGCCAACAGACAAAGCGGCGAACTCGGTCAAGCTCCACAATATAATATGAACGAGAAACTCACTGGCCTTGCCTCTGCTCAAGACCACGACGGCAAGCGAGACAATAGCTTTAAACATATGTTTAGACAATCTTCTGGTAGTCTTAACAGCGATACCAACTCTCAGCGTGGCTTAAACCATGTTGCTCTTCATGACATGCCTTCGCACCACTGAAGTTCAGCTTTGTGAAATTTCTACTAGTTTATTTTTCTTTTCTTGACCCTTTGAAATCCCCCAAACTTCCCTCAAACATCTAAACCTCTCCTTTTCATATCATCAGTTCCTCTTTTTCATTAGTTTTTTTTTTCTTGGTATAGAAGCCCAATCTTTTTTTCTTTTGGTTCGTTCAATGTATTCTCCCTCTAACGAGCTGTCGAATGGAAGGGTATACAAAATGTGTTTCTACAAACGAAAAAAATGTTGAAGATGAAAAAGACGAAGAAATAGTGATTGAGTGTCGTGTAGATAGAGATATTTGAGCTTGGCATGTCAGAATTGAAAGGATTTATAGTGTCTATCATGGAAAGCATAAAAGTGAAAATCGCTGATTTTAGGAATTGTCCACATTTATCTTGATGTAACGATCGTCAATGAATTGCTGTTATCTACTTTGTCCCGTTATCTTTGCAAAGATACGATGAATTTTGTCCATTTTTGTGTGCAAATACTTATAATTGGCAATCAATTTGTGGTGGCTCTCTTCTCCTCTACTTTTATATTGTTTGTAATAGAAGAAAAAAGAGTTGCTGTAAGAACTTCAAAGTGGGTCTTCTAACATATTTACCATGGGCTATGTGACCTCCTTCATCGTGTTACTGCTCTTATCAACCTTGTGTGCGGAGGCTAGTCTCGGAGAAGATTCAACGTCTGATACGCCATCTGTGTGGCAATACATTGTGATTGCGCTTGCCCTGGCATTTGCATTCATGACAAGTAAAGTTAATCTTACTGACAATGCTGGCAACTTCTTTGAATTAATCATTTTCTACTCCAGTTTTGGTATGTCTTCAAGTCGCAAGGTTAAGGCGGAGACACGATTTAATGGAGCAAGGCATGCGCCCCGTTGTCCATGTTACGAGGTCCGGTGCAAGAGTCTATGCCCCTCTCCCTACACTCAGCGATGATGAACTCGAGCAGATAACAATTGTAGATTATAGTGAGGAAAACTTGGAAGAGCAAAGTTGCTCTATTTGTCTCGACCTTTTCCGACCAAGAACTAAGGTTCGCTTGTTACCATGTCGACATGCTTTTCACCCGATTTGCATAGGTGTGTGGGGAATTTTTTTTTGTTAGATGGGGAAAAATGAGGAACTTGTATCTTAATAATGATTTGGATGTTTGTAGATCCTTGGCTTACAAAACATTCGGCAGAGTGTCCAATGTGCAAACAGTCTTGTGTCGATTATCTTCGTCAAAAAGGTCTCGCTAACCATTTACAAACTATACGTGACACCCTCGAGCCACTTGCTAGCGACTCCAGAACAACCGCTATTACCACTGAACCGTCCTAATACGTAACTGTTATTCTTTTTACCCTCCTCTAAATTGCTATATTGTACTCTATATTTCTTAATCAAAGTAAAAAAAAAATGTAAAAGACATAGAGCTTGTGCACTGCCGCACAGAATTTTGTGTCTCCACTGGAACTCCACTCCCCATCCTGACACAAATTTTTTTTTTGGGCGGTCAGCCAGTCATCAGAAGTCAGTCGGCCAGTCAGACCACCCACCGTGAACGTCCAAATCTAAATAATAGATCATGCCATTACCTGCGCTAACAAGCAAACGGTAGGTTGCTCACCTCCCTTCACCGAAAGCCTCTACCCTAATATTCACTCTAACTATAAACTCTCACACGTTACATCTCCTTCAGAACGGAGAATTCCGAACTGGCATATACACAGGCAACGGAATCAACAGTAAGTATTACTTTTACAACTCAATCTGTCGTGTGGGTTATGTTGAAGTGCAGTGTCTCATATTTCAAACGTCAGCGCAAGCCACCATCAAAGTTGTCCTTTAAAGCATCACCATGGCAGCCAAACAAGACCGTTACGCAAACCACACCTTCTTCAGTAACGCATAACAAGCCATCACCGGCGTTTGATCCTTTTAATTTTGATTTTCAATATATAGCATCAGAAGGCGTTGATCAGATGGGCGAGGCACTGACGGAAAATGAACAGCTGGCGTCGATTGTTGACTCACTGCATGACACAACGCTTAGCAACACCTGGGCACCTCCATCAAGTCAAATGCTAGCACCGTCACTGACAGCATGGGAGCCTCGGTCTTCACCATCGCATGAGTTTGAGGACGCAAGCGAGTTTGACCCAACTTTACAATACCATAATGGGCAATTATTAGACGTAGCCACCATTGAAGATATTTCCCGAATTTCTACACTAGAACCGTCGATGGAAGAACAAACACGTGAAGGCGTGGATACTGATATGGGCCCTGAACAATTATTAAGAGCTATCTTTACCGATCTGCAAGAGTCTGAGGTTCAACAAGCTTTTGAAGCAAATCATTATGACATTGATGCGACAATGGAGTGGCTGCTGCAACGACATCAACATGGCGAAAATACTCCACCCCCGCCTGCAAGTTCGTCACCACCAAAACCAATACTACCAACGGTGTTCCCATATCAACCACATCACAAAAGACAAGTCTGTCGGCACTTTTTGGCTGGTGAATGCTATCGAAAGGATTGTTGGTACTCGCATGAACTGGAAGCTAAAGTGTGCAAATTTTGGTATGTCATTCATTCCTTCTTGTGTGAGATCCGATCGAGATAAGGGCCATTTAAAACCAAAAAAGCTGACGACGATCCATGACAGGTTGCAAGGTTCATGTCTCAAAGGGGAAGATTGTGAATTTAATCATCATATTGATGTTGAAACAGCGACTGCCAAATTTGCTCAGGATACCCGAAAAAAGCAACAAGACATGGTTGTCATCAATGACGAAGAGTATCCAGATTTGAATTCAGCACAGAATCGTAGAAGAAACAACAATCAACACCCCCCAACTTCAACCACCCCAACAAGCAGTGACGACCATGATTCATTTCCATCATTGGGAAGTCAGACAAAGCGATCGACCAAACCCATCATTAACTTTGCTACTGTGGCTAAGAAGAAGGCTTCACAACCTGTTAAACGCAAGCCTAATTCCCATTCAACGGCTGGTATACTAAAGACACAAAAAGTTACTTGTGGCCCATTAACAAAACCTGTGGATTTACCATGGCTACAAACGGGAACCCAAGTACATCATCTTTACATGGAAAAACGTCAAGAGGCTATTCAATGTGGTTTGCTGCGAAATCGGTTGTTTGCCAGAGCATCCTCCTACTATCTCAAAGGTGATGGCGCCAAGGCTCGGGCGTATAGTAATGAAGCCAGACGACTCAACAATGACATGCGTGAACTCCATCGCATTGCATCACAACAAATCTTTGAGCAAAGGAATCAGAACGAAGCTTATCTTGACCTTCACGGTTTACACGTGGAAGAAGCGCTCTCATTATTAGAACAACGGCTTGATACCCTCCACCATGGCGTCCTCTATGTGGTCACAGGCACAGGTCACCATAGCACGGGAAGAACGGGTCAACTCCAACCTGCAGTTCGCCAATGGCTCGATCAACATCAACCCTGCCCATGGGCAGAAACGCATATACGAGGTGATTCACGAGGCGGTGTGTTTGCCATTGGAATTGATCTGCAATCTCTCTAGTCCGAGTATAGTAGGTCTCGAGTTAAATCAATGCCGTACTGGTCCCCCCATGACGCACATGAGCTGGGCTTGAAACCCTGTCCTTTTTTATTTGGTTCGGCGCTCTAATCTTGATTCTTGGGGGGGAGGGGATTGGAGGGAAAGGGGAGTGTGAGCAGGAGAAGTGGAAAGCGAAAATAGAGGAGACACACCCGCTTGGGACTCGCTTTTTTTTCTTATATAATTTTGTTCTATTCTGCTCTGTCTTTTTCTCTCTTACTTGTATATCATCTTTTTCCCAATATCTTTCATATAACCCCAAACCTCGAATCCCAATATAACAACACATTGATGGCTTCTACATTCACACCTCACTCTGACGATTCAATAATCATGAACGCTACTCGAAAACACACAACATCCAATGAATCCAACTATCTACACTCTTTAGATGCCGCGGTAACTTCTTTACCTCCATTATCGCATCTACTGACTTCAGAGCAACATGAGTTGGCTGCCGCTGCTGCTGCTGCTGCCGCAGCTGCTGTGGTTACTCCTGAACAACAGCACACATCTGTACATTCTCCATTATCCACATCTTCGTCTGTAAATAACCATACTCGGTCGTTGGCTTATATCCCTCAACAAACCAATGCTGCCATGTACTATACACAACCACCATTAGTTCCCCCTACTATCCCTTCTGCGAACATGTTGATGTCCACACAAACCTCACATCCCAACGATGTATTCCATTTGGATCCTCAGTTCCTGCCCTTGGACGCTACTACCACATCCATGGCCACCATCAACCCTTACCCTTCCATTGCCCCAAGACGTGAGCGTAACTGCAGTGTTTCTAGTTCTGGTTCCTCTGATACCAACAAAGTATATTCATTTGTGGCCATTCCTGGAACCAACCAAAAGAAGCGCCCAAGACGACGATATGACGAAATTGAACGATTATACCACTGCAACTGGCAAGGATGCTCCAAAGCTTATGGAACTTTGAATCATTTGAATGCACATGTATCCATGCAGAAACATGTAAGTTGAAATCTTCAGACATATATTGCTGTTTATAATAGCATCCAATATTGACCCGCTTTTTTATTTTAATTCTAGGGTCCAAAACGATCACCAGCAGAGTTCAAGGAAATGCGCAAGGAATGGAGACGCCAAAAGAAAGAAAGAGAGGCTGCAAGAAAGGCTGCAGATGAACATATGAAGAAAGAAATTATCCATCATCATCAACAACAGCAACAGCAACAACAGTTTGCTGTAGCTGCTGCCGCTGCTGCCGCTGCTATGCCGTTACATCCATTGCCACAGCAACTTGGCTCATATGTGTCGCACCATCAAATCCCTTCACACGCTTCTCACTACCAACCCATCAGCATTTCTCCCAACTATGGCATGTCTCCAGGATTACCTGGTTTTTACTAAGAACCACAGGGCTTGAAAAAGAAAAATTTGATTTGTAAAATTCAAATTTCAAACCACCAAAAACCTTTTGCAACTAACTTGCAGAATATACATAATTTTTTTCTTTCTCTTTTTGCAAAGAGCCCTTTCTCCCTGAAAGATCCTGGTGTAATAGATCATAGACGGATGCTGGTCATCAACTCCTCCTCCCCCCCCCCCAATATTTGCTGTATAAAAAAAAAATTACCCATCACCATCAATATAACTTTTGCAGTCACTAAATGCCTGCCGTACGTAACGCAACTCACAAAACTCTATTTAAGATTTCTGGCTTTCCTTTTCGCACCAGCTTATTACTAAATACAAAATGCTGAATAAAGTGAATGATTGAATACATTTTATTATGAGACGCCTCTCAATGCCTTGAACGCCTCTTGAAAAAGCTTATTTACATAAGGGGGGATCGACTGATTGCCTGAATAAGAGATCCCTGACCATGACGTACAAACGTGACTGTGTTATGTTTCAACCCAGTCAAATGACAGCCCCCCCCCCTCTGTGTGACCGCAATATGCGTTGAGCCAACCACAAGCAAAACAAGCTGTACAAAATATTCAAAAAAGATATAAATAAAAATAAAAAAACAACTCGCTCATCATGTATGGCAACCCCGGTCATATGAAAGTTATGTCGGTGCAGTGCGGCGGTGTTGTGCCAGGCGATGCCAGACCGTCATCATTAAAAAAAAAAAAAATTTTAATTGTCAGCTGTAACTCGGTATTTTCGGTATGGTCTCCGAAGGTACCCTTGTACTGGTGGTGATAAGGAGATAGAGAAAACTTGAGGCGACAACGTCAAAGCGTAGAAGATATTGATCAGTGTTCTAGCGTATTCCTAGATTTGGTTTGGTGGTGTATGAAAAAAAAAAAAGTGGCGCTTTGGAACCATGATCGTCCCGCAAGCCCACTCACTCCTTTGCGTTTTTTTGCGTCAGTCCCCTTGCGTTGCGTACTTATATCAATATGAAACTCATCTCTATCTGACAATGAATTTATCATTGGATAGGGTCTGTGTGCCCCAGTTCCACATTAACTCCTAAGCCCGTCCTCCGCAACTCACTCATCCTGCCTTCATCAAGAGCTTGTTCAAAACAGGTGCAATGACAATCCATTTGGGCTTGTGCAAGCGCCACCGGCATCCACACACACAAATTCCAGTAAACTGGTAAGGTTGTGAAAAGTTCAAAAGACTTTTTCAGACGCAACCGGCAAAGTTGTAGAATATTATAATTGAGTTGCTTGTGCCTGACTAGCCATATCAGTAGTTGCCAAGAATTTTCTCTCTGCAAGCAATAGAACTTCATTTGCTACTAGTATTCAATTTGGGAAATTTTAAAAATATATGCAATATATTATGCGCTGGTGGTAGCCTAAATAAAACTAGGATATGGATTTTTTTTAAAAAAAAAAAAAACTTCTGAATGCGTTATACAATCCATCATGTCTCGCTTCTTTCGATCTCATGGACTTCAGTACCGCCGATTTCTCAAGAACGGCGTTCACATAGATAGTATGGCTGGTAATGCCTGATCCAATATCGTTTTCATGCACCCATTCGATGAGCACAGTTCGTGTGAGATTGACACCATCTTGAAATACAGTCGGGGAATAATCTCGCATATGAAAAGCCTTGAGTGAACAATCATGTCAATCGCCGTCTGAGAAACCACTGAGCTGTCGATGAATGAAATTGTATGAGCATCACATGGAATAGAAACCTGAACTACCTGCACACTCCAACATTCATGCTAGGTGATCTGCACCAGCACAAAAGGGTAAAAGTAAGGCTTTTTTATTTACTTTGCGGTTTTTTTGAGCAAGCAAATTGTAAACAGATGCAGAAATTGAGAAGCAAGACATGTTTCCCTATGCACATTACATAGTAATGCTTCACCATAACTAAACATTACACAGCCGACAGAACAAGTGACGATGTCCTGCTCTCATTCCATTCTTACATCTATCCAACT
This sequence comes from Umbelopsis vinacea, assembly GCA_016758895.1. Lineage (NCBI taxonomy): Eukaryota > Fungi > Mucoromycota > Umbelopsidomycetes > Umbelopsidales > Umbelopsidaceae > Umbelopsis > Umbelopsis vinacea. The sequence continues at coordinate 198,404 of JAEPRA010000003.1, read as the reverse complement.
TTTGAGAATTTATCTTCTTGTAATCCGCCTCCTGGCAAATTCACCTCCTGGCAATCTATCTCCTGACTCCCTTTCAACAATAGCCTCAAGATATGCGCCTTATCGGCCTGCTAGCATTCAAGCAACTCTCACTAGTAAAGAAAGAACTTGAAGTGGTCAGCATAAGTCAAACTTTTTAACTCGCAACTCAGTACTTTGCCGGAATGGAAGGTCGGAAGAACCTGCTTCAAACTCTGTACAGTTTACCGATCTGAGACGATCCTAGATTTTCTTCCCATATAGAGCAAGCTGACGGCCCTGCTACGCCAAAACACTGTGAGACTTTAAACAAAAGTAACGAACGTGTCGAAGTAGACGTAAGGAGTTTAAGGTTTGAATCCGTTCCTAGTTACTAAAACGCAGTATCGCCTATAGTAAAAGATTGGCAAACCGGAACATCCTCCAATAGATGGCCAAGGTTGCACCACCAGTTTGAACAAACTTGGATCAAACCGCTCTGTACCGATGAAAGCCGATCGTTTGAGATATGTCTGGAAAGAGACGTATGCCTAAGAATTTTCTTGTGGAAAGTAGAGTCATAAGCAGAAATGTGTTGTAAGGTGAAGGTAGTAACTGGATAACGACTGCTTAAGATGGCTCCGAGGTAGCCTTAAAGTAAGTAGCCTTGAAGATATTTTTTGACATTGTTCTTGGTCGAAGAATTGCAGACGAATTGCACCGACAGCGAATGGCCTTTTTTTTATGGGTGAGGAGGCAAATAAAAAAAACCCCAGTGGCAACAACTTACAGCAATCCACTCACCTCTCTTGACGTACACTGTGTGCGCTAATGGTCATACCTTATCAGCATTCAACGGAATTACTGCAATGATTACTAGCATAATACTTCCAGTCACCTTTCATTCTCTATGGATCAGAAGGCAAACCCCTCATTCAGAACAATACGCCGGTGCGCCGTTTTAAAGCAAGAATTCGCTGTCAAACCTTTACTCGACTTTGTTGCTGGCTTTCGCTGTATGCTTCATAGTGATACTTTAGAGGTCGACTAGATAAATGATACCAGATATTAAAGGTAGAGCTAGGAAGTAGCAAACGGCCGAGACGCACGGCCACATGCGGAACCTTGGACGACAGCACGCAGGAAGGAAAGATGACAACTACTGACCGCTATCACTCAAACAATACTTTAATCCTGCGACCACGGATTGTAATATCAAAGCACGCTTTCATCTTTTATTGGACCAAATGATGGACATACATTTATTGCCAATGCGAACTCGTTATGTGAAAATCAAACCACCGTTGGCGTTGAGAACATCTCCGGTAATCCATTGACTACCAGGGCCGGCGAGGAAGGCTACAACATCTGCAATCTCTTTAGGGGTCGCAAAACGTTTAATTGCGGCATTTTGCGTAACCTGTTTGAACGCCTCAACGTATTCCGGAGGCTGCTGAAGTACCGCATCGGTAGCCACTGGACCTGGATTGACGCAGTTGCTTGTAATGTTCTTGCCACCAAACTCGGTTGCCCACACGCGAGAAATCGATTCCAAGGCTCCTTTCGTTCCAGCATACACTGCTGCACCGTGGAACCCGTTTCGCGCGGCAACGGATGAAATGTTGATAATACGTCCGTACTCTTGAAGGTATGGAGAGCTTTCCTTGACCAAAAGTATAGGGCCTTGCACGTTTACATTGAACATGGCGACAAAGTCTTCAACTTGAATTTCCTCTAGAACTTGAAATATACCAATAGCAGCATTGTTTACAACAATGTCTATTTTACCAAAGGCTTCAACCGTCGCTTTAACAATCTTCTTTGCCGCATTTACATTGCCGATGTCAGCCTGGACTGAGATAGCTTTACCGCCATCGGCTTCTATTCGTTTGACGATGGCTTCTGCACGATCCTCAGACGAGGTGTAGTTGACAACGATAGAGGCACCTTGATCTGACAATGCATTGACTATGGCCTCACCGATTCCGCGAGTTCCTCCTGTGACAATAGCGACTTTTCCTTCCAGTGGCCGTGCTTGCATGTTTTGAAGGAATAATCAATTACAAAGCTTCTAACTCAATGTGTTGCTTATATACACGACATTAGGGATGTGGTGCTGCATTACTAATGCAAAGCTGTCATAGATTCGTTATTCGGAAACCAGGGAGTAAGAAGAAATGTGTCACTACGGGTTTAATGAGAGAAACCGACAATTTACTGAATACGATACACCGGATGAAGAGAATGGATTACGTTGAGTCATATTGCCGGAGGTGATTACTCCGAGCCCATAAACCCAAATTGGACATGTCGAGACAAGCATTATTGCTCAACCGTATGGACAATGCTCTTTTTCTACTACGAGGGTTGCTGGTGCGAAGTTACTGTTGGGCAGGAGCCGTTTTGGCTATCACAGCAACATAGCCTTGTCCTGTATACCGAAAAATTGTGGACAACGAGGTAGTACCATAAAATTATTTACCCATGTTGAATGTATATGGCTCGTTTGATAAACAGTCTAGACATGGTAACCGAATGGTTTTACGGAGAGCTATCCATATGACTCAATGTACGATTTCGCTTATTGGTCCGATCGCTCCGTAAAGCTGACCATACCTCGCATTCTGGGTCAATAACTACGGTTTGTCACCCAAAGCTATTCATGTGCAGGAGGCATAAAAATGCTTGAACATAACCCGGAGCGATAATTTCCCCGTTCTGGCCTCACTTAGTGGCCATGAATTATGCAGAACCATAATAAAACAGCATATTTTGGGTTCGATTGCCGCAGCCTACCAATTTTCACTACCCTCCATTTTCTTATACCAGCTCCGCACGGTTAAGCAAAACTTGTTCATTGACCTCCATTGTTCACCTATTATATCTGGTTGAAACCTTTGTGTAGATCGAAAATGCAGTTCTGACATATATTTGTGTAACTTTATTGTTGTGAAAAGTAATAAAGCCGGTATATGATGACTAACTTTACGCAGTAAAATAAGCAACATGCTCCCAGATTCTATAGAGGAGGACTTGGCGCATATTTGACCTGGGAAAGCAATATAAAATCGTTAAACCTTCACATCCATTTTCTTTACATAGTTATTTATTGTGTGTAGTTTATACATTTTTTTACCATGGTACAGGGTAAGATATCAATTTCTGTATACCATTTATGTAAATATCAAACCACCATTAGCATTCAGAACGTCACCGGTGACCCATTGGCTTCCAGGGCTTGCAAGGAAGGCAGCGACGGTCGCAATTTCCTCAACTGTTGCGAAGCGCTTGAGAGCCGCATTCTGTACTACTTTGTTCAGACCATCCAGCACCTCCGCAGATTGTGAAAGCGCCATATCAGTTGATACGGGACCTGGGTTGATAGTATTGCTTGTGATATTCTTGCCGCCAAATTCATGAGCCCATACACGGGACATAGACTCGAGAGCCCCCTTGGTTCCAGCATATACGGATGAGCCAGGCATTCCGAATCGTGCAGCAACAGATGAAATGTTGATAATGCGTCCATTTTCTTGCAGATGAGGTGTGCTTTCCTTGACCAACAGAAGAGGACCGCGAACATTGATATTGTACTGTCTATCATATTCCTCCAGTTGTACTTCCTCGATGCCTTGGAAAGTTGCTACAGCGGCATTATTAACAACGATATCAATCTTGCCAAATTCCTTGACAGCTGCGTCAACGATCTTCTTGGCTCCGTCCACAGCACCAATATCTGCTTGAATGGAGATGGCTTTACCGCCAGCTTCAACGAGGGTTTTGACCAAGGCCGTTGCACGATCCTCCGATGCAGTATAGTTGATGACAATAGAAGCACCTTGCTTTGCCAGTATATTAACAATAGCTTCACCGATACCGCGAGTTCCGCCAGTGACAATGGCAACTTTTCCTTGAAGTGGTTGAGTAGACATGATCTATTTGATTTAGTAGATTGTTATGCAAACGACTAGAGCTTCAAAGTAGGGTGTTATATATAGGTTTGAGAAAAGTATAAACCAGCCACGCATCCATTATTAATTCAGAGCATATTGCGATGGCCATCTGTGTGAAGGCATACGATACGATTTACGTAAAATGATGTGCTAGATGTTTTAAAAGCAATGGCGCCGGCACAAATATTATTAATGGGATTTATCATCCATTGGACAAACCGGTAATAGCAGCACTTATCGCCGTTCACTGACTAAGCGCCTTAGACACATTACCCCGCGCATTGAGATTTTACAACTGTACCAACAACCATCGGCACGGCACAACTTCACCCGACCTGTGCAGCCAGACACATAACAACATATTTAAAGTAGCTGAAAACTGCTCCAAAGATGTAATTCAGACATTTGAATGGCCCTAGTCTTACATTCTCATCTCTCGCATGAGAAAGATCCTAGTAATTTGGCCAGTGTACAGGATTTGAGCTTTCAGAATTTTTCTACAGCAGGCTTAGTCAACATTATAGCAGTTGTTACACTTAATACTTTGAATATAGGAAATATGTCTATCAGACTTGATCCGTTAAATCATGTAAATGCAAGCTTTTTAATAAACGACTTGACCGTTACGCGCAACAATCAGAAGTGATGATTACCCAGAACCATCAGGGGCTGTGAAACTGTCTCACCAAAGTAAACCCTTGTAATTCATGCTATGCTGTAAACCCATGCTACCTGTAAACCCCATATTGTCAGTTACATTACAGATCGCCACCATTAGGTGTCAACAGAACGTTGCCAGGGGCCTATGGCTACTTGTCATGCAAGAAGGACACACAACGCTTGTAATATCTTGCGTTTTTTAAAAACTTGTTGATGAGAGGCAATCTTGCGACGAAAAAATTGGGGCTTTGACATTTTATACATCTCAAAAAGCAACCTTAACAAGCAGGTGCTTGCGACGATATAAATTTGCCTCCATAATTGAACTCAAGGCAATTGTCCTGCTCCGTTCATAGCAGCAATATCTGTTATGAACCATTTGACCAGCGCCTGTAACTGCCCTTTATTTTACAATAGCCATCGTGCGATTGTCGGATAAGAACAAGTTATGACCATACAAACAATTGTTTCACAATACGCCGGCAACAGTTTCACTGACGCCGCGCTATGCTAGGGACCAATGATTGCGACTTTTCCTTTTGTGCTGGGCCGATGACTGACAAGACACCATTGCCTACGTAATTTGAACCGCCCAAAATTATGCCGTATTCTAGCGTTGTCAAGACGCACAGCCTGCCACCTCTACAATAAATTCGGTCCGCAGTAAATATGGTTGACATTGGAAAGAGAAGCGTACTTGAAATATTCAGCGGCAGTCCATTGTAGAAAGAGTTGTACAACTGCTGAAGGTGCTTTTGTCTTTTCTGTGAAAATCATGAATATCGGAAGAGGCAATATACTCCACACAGATCAACGCTCCATTGTGGAATTACCACTAGCAGAAATTTTATTGTAAGCGAGCTTCCAGGAACCTTCATACAATATATGATTATATTCACCTCTTGGCTTTTACTTAAACCAAACGTTAGTGGAGGCGAAGCGCGAGAGATTACTACCGTCGTTTACTTGCCAGCGAACTTTGCTACTCTTTACGATGTAGCACTTCCATTAACTGTCAAGCATTCCATTGCAGAATTTGGTGTCTGTACCTGAGGCAAAACGTCATTGAGAAAGTTGAGGCCGGCAAGTAACATCTACTGTCACACTCATATGATCAAGCCAGCTACCCTTTGCTCGAGTTGATTCCTTCGGACATCTTCTGAGCAGATTGAAGTCATCCTCTGATTGGCATTAGAGTAGCTTGATCAGAACATAGCAATGGCTACTAAAAGTGGCATGTTGCGTTGATTAGCTACACAAAGACATAGTCCATTATCGGTTAACCTTTCATTACAAAATTGATATGAAGTAATAACGATAGCAGTATCAGCAATCTTATTATGCAATATAAAGTTGCCATTGTTATACTTCAGAAAGGTCCGAAAGGTCCGACATTGCTCCTCAATTTTGCATTAGATACTTTCGATAGAGTAAGGGTGTTTCCATTTTATTTTTTGGCTAAAAGATAGACACAGCAGGACGCTGAGTCATCTGCAGTTTCTCTTACAGAAATCTGGCTTGTGAAATAACAAACTGTCTGGATCAATTAGCAAATTCTTAGACATCTCGTGCAAAAACCATTTTTAGCATATTGGAATTGGAATGTCCAACCATTCTATTACGTGCGTAGGTTTCCCTAACAAGATTGGAAGCGACGAATATTGCAGTGTGTATCATTTACTTTGGCTCATGACTCCTTTACCCCATCACTGTAATGTTTAAATTGTCACAAAGACGATAAAAGGCAAGCAACGGCAAATTGTTTTTTGCCAGTGCTATCGTGTACGATAAACAGATAGCAAGAGGACGGAAAATTGATATAGTATGTCAGGGTCAAGCTTGCCCTTGGTTTGCCAATATTGCCTGTATATTTGTGCGCGTGATGCAGGAATACAAACACGGAAAGGCTATGTAAGTATTTTGATTGGATGAATACATGTAATATAATGCAGCGTTGATGGTTTAGGAAACCCACTTGTTATGCCACGAATGTATTATCACCGTCCTTGGTCATTAAAGTGTTTCCTAGCATGAAAGGTTAAACATTGAAAACCGAGTATTGTGTATTATCTATATAAAACTGGTTGATGAATGCACTGATGAGTGGCCTCCTTTTGCGTATAACGAGCATTTTCATGTGGTCTTGGTGGCCATTGTGGCAATCCGCACAAGTCGTGTTGTCAGTAACAAGGAGTCTTGGAAATTGGATGTGACCATTCTTGTCCCTGCACATTTATCTTTTATTTAGTTGTTTCTTGTATGGTGGTCAATAGCACCATATGAGCTTCTTTATAACGAATTACAGACCCTACTGAAGGCACGACTACGACCTACAGGATCGGCGCCACGAAACGATCCGTTGATTTTCTTCTGCTTGATTTTGGGTTGGCATGTTTTAAGTTCTGCTAAACAAAGTGAGGCTGGTTTACTGGATTTGGAGAGTGGACACGATTTAGCAACACTAGCTAGTGGTAGAAGCGCAAACGCTGGCTGGTAGCGCGACTTGCGGGATTACATTTCCTGGTAAAATGACAGGTTACGGAGACGCAGGAGTGCAAGGAGTAAGGCTCGGGTACGCTGGTTAGAATGAGTTTGGTCAGCCAAAAGCAGTTGGTTAGTTGCTTCATCATTTTTTTCCCTCTCCCTGGGCTCAATCAAACATGACTTTTGTCTCCTGGATCGAGGTCTAGTGAATTTGTATTAAAGCTAAGGCTCTTGAAAACTTGCTGTCTTTTTAGACTGTCCTATTTTCTCTAGTCTTCCTTTACTTTTTTTTCACATCGACTTCATCACTCTCCATACATTTTACCTGTAAAATAGTCATGGCACGTCGAAAATTAATGATCTGTGTGCTGTTGTTGGCAATCATAGTTGCAAGTTGGGCAACACCGTTGCCCAAAATTAAGGCCAAGTTGAGCGCAAACGTCAAAGCCGGCAAAGCAAGCATATCGTTGAGTGTCGATTTATTTTCTGGACTCGCTACCTGGTTCACTCCCAACAAGGGAGGAATAGAAGGTGGTCCACTAGGTGAGTAATCGACGTGTATTTTCTTCGTCTAAAGCATATGATTAACATGTCTTTCTCCCGCTCGTGTTTCTCCCGTAAACAGGAGCATGTGGACCAAGACAAAGCAATGATGATATGATTGTAGCATTGGTAAGCAAAGAATTTGTCAGTCGAACAAGGTCTAATACGCTAATATCATTGCATTAAAGAACGCTGCTCAATATGGTGATATGAATAAGAAGAGCAAACACTGCGGTAGAAAAGTTTTGATAACCGGGCCAAATGGCAAAAAAGCGACGGCAGTTATCAACGACGCATGCCCGGGTTGCAAAAAGAGTAAGTTGTTTGTTAGAGCAAGCCATTAAAAGATGACTATGACTTACACATACTTGCATTGTGCATCCCAGATTCCTTGGATCTTACTCCAGTGGTGTTTAAGAAGTTAGGCAGCCTGGATACTGGCATACTAAAAATCAAATGGAAATTCATCTAATTGGAATATCTAACACTTCACTCCTTCAAATACCTTGCCTATTTATGTACTCTGACCACGATTAAGACTTTCTGACCCTAACATATAGTATAACAATGCCATCCAATTTTTTAAGCATGAATCTTTGCCTTATTGTGATTTTTATTCTCTTTTTTATATTTTCTCCAATCGAGATGGGAATCGGAATATGAAATAGGATGACCCGCTGAGCCTGCACCGATTTTCGTTTGCCGCGTGCCTGCGTGAACAAATCTTCTCATTCACACACATTATTCACCACTCGCATCATCTTCCCACACCAAAGGTATTGCCTTGTTGAATGAGTTGGCTCTTAGTTTAAGCATATTCCAATAATACAGTATTCCGATATAGACCATTGATTACACCTTGGAGGATTTGCTGCATTCCTTATAATGAACGGTAAACTAATAGATTTCTCTTCCTAACCTCCACCCCACAATCTTGCATGGTTGCGAAATCACGCTGGCCATTCACCGATCGCAGCATACTAACCGAATTTTTTCTTCCCCTTATTTGGATTATGACAGGAAATGCGAATTATCTTGACACAACGCAACTTTTTGGATTCCCACTAAGCGATTATGGTTTTGGCTCGGAAACAACCGGCCTAGAATACAGCATTCTATCAAACATGTTGCAGTCTCCCGGCGAGCTGCCAGCTAATTCGGATGCTCAATCTACAACCAATACGGCAGAGACGTCGCCACTAGTCTCACAAGCGTCAACCAATACTGCCAATATCTCATCCCAAACCGGCGGAGCCGATCAAGCTGCTATGGCCATTGATTCTTCCATCTGGCCCGAACCAAAGCCGATGGATACACCTTCAAGTTTAACATCTACCTCTTCACCATTTGCTGTACCTCAAGGATCACCCTCTGCTGGTTCACCACAGCAACAAAAGCCAACGCACTACGCAATGACAAAGCGAGATAGTGTCTCATCCTCTGGAGGAGGTCGTCGTAAAGGTGGCAGTGGCAACACTCCTGAAGCGGTCTACGCCAGCGTAAAGCGTCCGTTCAATTATGCTGAAGGATTCCATTATTTGATTCAATACGTTCGAGACAAGTAAGTGATATGAAACCAAAGGCAAATGCCTTATTTCAGCCGCCTTTTCCCAATCGAACCACGCAAGTGGTAGTAGCTTTATCATTATCAGTCTACTCATCTTTATATCACAGGATGCCTCGTGAAGATCTCATGAGAATTAGTAGAGCGCTAGCATTATTTCGCCCGTCCTTCATTGCTCTCATTATGAACTTGACAGAGGAAGACCTTGTATTTATGGAAAAGTGCCTACAGAGAACACTATTGGTATGTTTCGGTCAATGACATCCACCGGCTTAATATGCCATATTCTAACCACTTATTCCATACAACTCATTTCCTTGATCAGGAGTATGAAAAATTAATCAGCTTTTCGGGTACACCGACAGTCGTCTGGCGACGGACAGGCGAGATATGCCTTGTAGGAAAGGAATTTTCTTTGTTAACCAATTGGAGCAAGGATGCTTTGCTTGGCAAGAAAAAGTACATTTATGAAGTAAGTTGGGTACTATGACCTCGATTGATCAGCAATCATCGAGTGGAATGCTAAACTCTCTTTGTAGTTAATGGACAGTCAGTCAGCCGTCGAATACTGGGAAAAGTTTTCAATGCATGCTTTTGATAACACCGAATCCTGTGCCTTCACCACATGTATCTTGCTTTCACCTACGAATCGGCCCGTGCCTTGCACATTTTGCTTCTCGATCAAACGAGATATCTTTGATCTTCCAAGCGTAATTGTAGGCAATGTAAGTATCCCCCCTCCCTTTATATTTTGATCTGTTCTGCCGCTCTCTAACTCTGACTTCTCCCCATTAGTTTTTGCCTATATTGAGTTAACTGGTTACGAACCTTCATTACCATTTGCATACATATTATCACTGTTCTTCTTATTTCTTCTCGTTGCTGTACATGTATACCAAACCACCCATTAAAATATGTGCTTGTTACAAGGCTAAACTACATTGAAGGGAAGAAAGAGTGGTACGAGGGTAATTGAAGGATGGGTCTACAACCAGTAACTGAATCATCTACCCACTGACAGAACGTTGACAAATCGACACCCATAATCTCACACAAAATACCCGTCACTCCCATAGTCTTACGTGAATGCGCAGACATTCATGGAACGGACATTGCTTGATTTGACATATTCAATCGAACGATATTGAACGCACCAATCAACCAATTTTTGGTATGAGGAATTTTGCCAATGAAATAATGGTGTCATGTGGCCGAGGCTGGTTTCAGTGTACTTCAAGTCAGACTCTGCCCTGAGCAAAATCTTTCACTGGTTCGTTGCACAATACTTCCGCAACGCCTACATGTCCGCCAGTCTCCTATTGGGAGAGTGTTGAGCACACGTTATTCGAACAAAAATTCAGTCAGACAGTGGGGGAGAGAGTTCAGAAACTCAGAATCAAGACTCAACGTGCGCAAGAATAGCATTCAGATTAGTATGCTTTTCGATATGGTAGATTTTAGCCGTATTGTGCCGCGAAGAGAACTCTTTGTGAAAATGATCACATCGTACTATGGTTAGGCTGTTACAGTTGCTGGGCCATTTATCACAAGTGAATATATGCTTTGATAAGGCAATATACGATGACCGTCCATTGCTCATCTTAAACAGTCGCACGATCAATGTACATAGTGGACGATCGCATCTTGCCTCAAACTGTTATCAAAAGTCTGGATGTAAATGATTTTTCGCCTAATTTTCTAGCGCTTTCATTCGACAGTCTAAGCTGGTACTGCTAACCATATTCAGATACGAAGCAGATTAAAATACATGAACCAATAATCAAAATTTTCAGACGAGTTTGGGGTGACGAGAAAGCTCTGTTGATGAGGTTTAAGTTGCAAAGTAGCTAAGGGTACAAGTGAGGATATGTAATATAATTATATTGTTCGCCGGCGAAACCTATAATTTAGACAAGGACCCACTTGATATCAAGGATACCAGTGTCCGGGTCACCAAGCTTGTTGAAGACAGCGGGAGTAAGATCCAAGGAACCGTACTTGCACTCGGGGCAGGCATCGTTAATGGTAGCAGTAACGGTCTTTCCCTTGTGGGTGATAGCAACCTTCTTACCGCACCATGAGCTCTTGGCGTCAAGGTTACCGTACTGAGGAGCGTTGAGAGCGACGATCAAAGAATCGTCGCCTTCTTGAGGACCGCAGGCACCAGTGGAACCTCCCTGAAGGGCAGGGTTGAACCAGGTGGCAAGTCCAGAGTAGGAGGAGCCGCTACGGGCTTCGAGGGCAGCACGACGCATGGCGCGACGCTCGTTCTTGGCAGAAGGAGGAGGAACGACGACATGGCTTTGAGTCTCGGGAGAGACATCAATGACGGCGGCAGCAGCGACAGCTGCGGAAGCAATGGCAAGGGCAAAGGAGAGGATTTGGACCATTTTTGGTAGTTTCGTTAAAGAAATGAAGGAATGAGTTTAAGTGAAAGTTTAAAGTACGAGCCGGTCGTAGAGATTGTGATAACTTTTCACATTCACGCTTCATTGTTGTACTTTTATATCAATGAAAGTCGGACTGTGGATTTAACTCTAATGGCCCAGAACATGGTCGCACTTTTTTTCTCTGTCTCACTTGGTCCGAGTTTCTGAGAATCAAGTGATATGCACAGATTGCTCTCGATCATATTCAATCAAATTCGAGGTCCCTTGTCATTAATTGTCTTCCGCAGCCACTGAGCTTTGGTTGACTTTAAAGAGGTTGCCACATTGCCACTTAAAGCAGACATCATTAGTGTTACCTGTTAACAATAATTGCTGTATCTTCCCAACATGGTGATTCTCGTGGTCCTCCCATTAAAGTAATGATATACCATATATTATGCCCCAGTTGACTTCAACCCTTCATTAAATGATTTTTTCTTATGTGAGTCGCCAATAGAAGCGAATGGTAGAAAAAATTTTCCCAAATTTTGGAAATCAGCCAACGTTTTTTTAACCGTCCGCTCTCGTTCAGTCTTGGATATGGCACCACGGCCCCGGATCACCAGACGGGGGGCCCTTGCAACCAAAAGCCATCTACTGTGGCGATATTTCATATACGATAACCACAAATTATTGTTAATAACATGAGAACTACGGGAATTCTGACCATAGATGTGGATTAGCAATCATTACACAGAAGATGTCGACAAAAGAACGCCTAACTTTGACATTGAAAACTTTTTCATCCTTGACGTATGCAAGACAGAGCTGGACTTCGGGCTTTCGACTGTCAGCTATGGCCAGTTGCTAGTCTCTCTGTATCTCTTTTCGCCGTCTCCGCTACAATACCAGCACAGACATCAATGACTAGCTCAATCCAACAATTCCATACCTCGGATCAGTTGTGCAATAGTGTTTTTCGTCAGATTTAAAGGTCTAGTCTTGACCCTATCGTGTCTTGGTTGGTATCGGCAGTTGTGGTGGTCACAATCACTACGTTCATTATGACATCTTGACTTGATGTTCAATGGGGCCCCGTCACTGGTTTTATGTCGGCTTTGACTATGACCACTGTGCTTAATGACGCCCGTGGTTTATGTTATTGTGCGATATGGACCCTGTGTCTCATTAACCCCTGTGATCTGTGGTCTCGGAAAGTTTTGTTCGCCTTTGCTTCAAAAGACACTGTGTGCTTTTGACTGCTTTAAGTTACCGTAGCTGTGAATTCTGATTACTATTGTTCATGACAGCTAACACTTGTGGTCGCCATGAGCTATGACCACCACCGTTTATCGCCGCTAGCATTTTTCGCCGCCTCGTATGACCGCTGTCGCCCATGACAATTGATTTTTACCACATATGAAACGTACGAATCGTACTGAAACAAACTCATGTTTCATCGTTGATTTCGCAAGTTGATACTTTGCTTCGTAGCATCCTGATTGTGGTATTTATTGTAAGAAATTTCAAAAAAGCATGTCAAGCAATCAATATGAGTTGAGTGTCATACTTTGGTAAGAAGAAGGCGAAAGGACTGCAGTAGGGCAGGAGCAATAGAAGAAAGAAAAAAAAAAAAAAAAAGGAGGCAAACAGCAGAAGCAAGAAGACTCTTTGTCAATGTCAAATGAAATCTTTATCATATTTGACGTATTAAAAGGTAGTGCCTTCGGCCGGCTGAGGTAGCTTCCTACCTGCAGTAGCCATCTCCCTGAAGAAAATAGCAATGTTAGATAAAGTCAAATTCAAGGTGCAATTGTTGAGTTTTTCTTACCTTCTAAGGTCAGTCAAGACAGTTTCAAGAGTATATGCCGTTCGCCAGTTCGCCAAACACGAGAGTTTAGATGAATCCACCTAAGAGAACACGTTTATCATTCCGTTTCCGCATTATTCAGAATATATTGCATCGCTTTGACTAACCTTGCCATTCGTATGGCTCACACATGGGAGATTAATCTTGGAAACAAATTGTACCTGAGGTGGCTCGTTGGGGTATCTTTCGCCGCAGATAACCTTTAAGCTGTAAATTCTATTTTCGTGTACGCTCTATTCAGCAGAGGTCAATGTTAATGGCTTGAATGGAAACACACTCTACTAATCCCAAATGCAACTTACATGACCAGGGCCAAGAATAGTTGCATGCCAGTTATGCATCAGAATGTCATCGTCGGCGAGACCGTAACTGCAGGTTCCATCTCCAATACCCTTCTCGCCCTTCTCAAGCTCCTCCAGTAATCGAAAGTTTCTAGGCACTATATAGTCAGAAAAATGTTAGTGTTAGGTGTGATAGCAAGTCAAAGTCTCAAAAACGAGACAAGTGATGCCATTTGCAGTAAAATTGTCGGAAAGCATGCTCGTTTAGCTTATAAGTGCTTCTTTCGTCGCTTGCTGATGAGTTATTACTAGTATGCGTAAGGATATAAATAAAATTAAGGGCGCTTCGCTGGCATTTCGCCTAGACAACTTGTCAAGGATTTGACGAATAGATAAATGGCAACAAGTTCCGTTGATTCCAAAGCGCCATCGGCATATTGTGGATATCCGAATTGTTGCGCAGCAAGTTGCATTTCAAACAAAGAAAACTTTTCAGAATGAATTCTCTTACCAGTTGCCATGGATATATACGCTAATCTGTAATAAAGCGAGTGGTGTCGCGCCTTTGTACGAGAGAAACAACAACAGCCTGACCCTCACAGCTGGCAAAATTAAGCGGACATGTGACCTCAAGTTGGCCGCAGTGGCTGAGCCAATGATAGTCTTAGAAATGTGCCTTCTCCGGCCAATAGAAATCCAAGCAGAGCCTTTTACCAGACTTTGGTCAAGCTATGTTCAAAGCTACGGCAACCCGAGCTGTCTCTTTAAAGTTATATTAGCTGTTGCTCGCATGCTGTGGAGTGGAGCCTTACTAGATTAATAGCTTCGATGGCAAATAAGACATGGCGGGAAGTATTCAGGAAAACTCTAACTTGAAGTGGTGGCAGACCCGCATGACAGTAGGCAAATTATGGCCACGCGCTATTGTAAATTCTTTGAAAGTTTGCGTTGTCCTAAGACCTATTTCAACATTCAATTTTGAGATATTTGCGTGTTCCTTTTGTTTATCTACGCTTTGTGTTGAGATACGAAATCCGATTAATTTTGAGAGAAATTACGTTTGAGAGCATAGTCGTGAAGAAGCTTCTTTAACGTCATAGAAACCGTCGATAATTGGAATTCTGGTTCAGCATCTGAAATCTAAAGGTTGCGGTCCGAAAGATACTGAGATGAACTTGATATGAAAATTTAATTATTTTGCAATGCTTGGCGGATAAAATCTCATAAAGACATTATATTCACGTAACATACTAGTATCATACAATTATTCGCAAAGCCGTCACTTGCCAGTGCTTCCTATCCATAATCTTCGACTAAATGAACGTGGGTCAACTATAGCTTCTAGTAAACCTGGAGTGAAGTTTGTTTCTATCCTTATCTACCATTATAAGATACGTATATGTTTTTCTCCTGCTTTATCATCACCATCACGCTTACCTATGTGAAAACAGATGTAATAGGAATATACCTACTATCACAGCCGCCAGCCAATATAAATGATCTTAAAATCATACAGGCCAGACAAATTCCTACGACCAAGTAAAGATACCTAAAAATTATACAAACGTTTTACAATGCCCACATTCCATCAATGATTTCTAACTAATCTTTAACACACAATCTTAACATGAACTATAAAAAACCGTATCTTCACTAGACCGTTTACTTTGTGATGGAAATATTAAGCCAATAAAATTGGGTCTCAAAATAAATTCAATCAATCAAATACCTTTATAAGATTCCGATAGCCAATGAAAAAAAAAAAAAAATAGTTATAATGGGCCAATCACCATCTACAACCAAATCGCCAATAAAAAAAGCAAAAAGAAATAGCCCGACGTGGGGGTCGAACCCACAACCTTGTGATTAGAAGTCACATGCGCTATCCAATTGCGCCAGCCGGGCTTCCGATATCTGTGCTACTATTATAGTCATGTTAACACGTTGTAGTGGTACCTGCTGTTCTATCATCCAGCCCAGTTTTTACGATATGCGAGCTGTTCTCACTTGAAGAGCACTCGTATGCTCTGAAACATCATCAAAGTGGTTTTTTTGTGGTTTTTGAACAACTTTTGATATGAAGGTTTTGCTTATCAATGTAGGTTTCAGGTCCTGGGTATCAGGTTTGCAAGGAATTCGAGGTTTAAGGTTATATGAAGTTCGCATTTTCTATATCGGAATTACACATTTTCCATGTGATTTCGCTGTTTTTTACATTATGAGCTGGCTTCCTTATTAGAGATGTTGTATTGTTAGCGTTATAATTTGTTATAATTCTTTTCGAATGCATTTGGTTCGTTTAAAATGCTTGGTGTGGAAACGTAGTTTGGTTGCGAGAGCGATTCTTATTATTTGATGTAATTACTTCATGGTAGTTGTAGTGATTCTTACATTTTGACTAAAAATTTTGTGGACTTATTGAGAACGAAATGTTGCCGGAGAGACGAACAAGATGGCTAAAATTTTTCTTTTAAAAACAAATTGCGATCACTTACGCTTATATGAGTCATTTTTAGCAACTTCAAAAAAAAAATTTAATAGAAAAGAAAAACTTTTTGGAATCTGTCGTATAACTATTTCGCGAGAGCTAAATATAAAGTGATTGTATGTGGAACAATATGTTGCTATGGCGTGAAAGTACTAGCTACGATTTCAGCAAGGCACCTAAATCAATGTGAAGTTATGTGCCAAAAAAAGACGATTTATTGATTCATTTAAATATTCGCTACTGTTTACGCCAGTTAGTAGTAAATGTTCGATAGTGTTTTGCTACATGTTGCATATAATGACATGCTTAGGTACCTATTATGATTTTTTCTACGGTTAGTGACAAGTCAAGAAAAATTCAATATATATACTATGCAAATCCAAAAAATTAAAAATTTGATAAAAGCGTGTTTACAATTATGACTGGTAATGGTAGTTTACGGCAAATGGTTTCATAAAGTGCTGATACATGATTTAAACATTATGCTTGTGCTGAGAATCATCAAGAAAAGAGGGCTGAATGTCAACATGGATTCACTTTCGCTCATTAGATGCCGTTGATGATACTTGTTCCAAAATTTTTGACAATATGCTTTTTCATAGGAGAGAAGTGACATTTTACAAACATATGTCGAACAGGGTTTCTAATTGGCATTTTTTTTTCTTTCCCATTTTGCCTCGTTTTCTATCTGCCAGACCTTTTACTGGCAGGAGTGAGGTAGGCGTACTGCGAAGGCCATAGTCCTTGGGAAGCCAAGAGTAGCGGTGCCTGAAACATATATCATTAAATTTGTCATAAAAATCCTTAGAATAACCTTTATTGTAAATTTCATCCCAAATGTCTCAAATCGTCAATTCATGCCAAGTGGAGGTTGCTGGCGAGCTCTAAGTGCTACTAGATGAGTTTAAATCGGGATCACTTAGCATTTACAACAGAAAACCAACATAAATACTGGCTATTAAGATAAACACAGCCGTTAACGCTTGAAATTCCACTTACGAGATGCTGACAGGCTAGCGGGGCCACTCTGATGACGATATAATTGTACATCGCGTTAACTAAAAGTTGGAGTGGCCGTGTTCAAGTGGTCGATATCGGGTAAAGGCGATTATGAAATGCTACAAAAAAAGAGGGCTATAAAGTAGATTGATGTAGCAAAAGACACTGGTAGGAAATGAGCAGAATTGAACTGGGGAAGGGTGAAATGTAGAACGACATTTCCAAAGGAAAAAAATGAACAATGAATCGGAAGAAAGAAGCAAAAATTTCAAGGGCCGCGCGTATGGATAAAAGTGACCTTACAATAATATTTTCCTCCGCTCAGACTTCTTTGCTTAGTGAACGCTCAGGTTCATTTGTATGGGAGGAATCCTTTTTCGTTCATCATCACTTACATTGGAGCTGCAGTGTTGTATACGACAGGTCTTAAAATGAGTGCAAAAATTGCAATATGATACTTGTAGGAGTAAAACTGGCATCAGCATAGGTGGACGTAAAGCTGATGGGTGATAACAGCACTAATACCGTCCAAGACGACAAGCTTACTAAATTTCCTGCGCAGCGTCCAGTGACCCATTTTAGGTCTGAAATATTACGATGTTACTCGAAGACAGAGCGCTACGCTGAAACTTATCTTCAGTTTTTTGCATGTTTGATGCGTGCATTCTCAACGACGCACGGACATTGCATATCATGAGGTAATGCGGTTTCAAATCTATACGACGGGCAAGTAAAACTTTGGATTCAGTGCAATGATAAATACAGTTTATAATGAGAAGAGAGAGAAAGGTACAAGTGCTTATGGAGAATGAGCTGTGCTATATACGAAAATTTTTTGGCGAAAAAGACGGTATGCAATTCGATACATAATTATCATGCTTTTGAAGCATTGTGGAGATCACTGGATGAATGTATAGTCAACTGGATGTCAGTGTCTGAATTAGACGCGGATATGCCAGTATAGCGACGTCGAACATCTTCTGAAGTGTGCACAATGGAAAGATTTGTATCATGGTATGCAGATATATCACGAGAGAGGTCTCCATACTGAGCTTGCGCAGGTTTCGTTAAGGTTGATGATGTTTCCAAGGTCTGATTTGTATCAGCTCTCGTTAGACTATGTATTTCTGTTGATGACTTGCTCTTTCGTGGCCATACTTTGAGAAGCACTGCATTTTTCCAGCCGAAAAGGTCTCTGCGGCGCCATGATCTACCTGACATGAGAATAGGCTGATTCAATGCAGACTCTGCCGAAGTGGTTTGTCGCGAGATTGGCTCTATGTGTATGCCAATCGGTATGTTTGTCGCAGAGCTTTCTGAATAGCATCGTTCTGGGTCATCTGTCATGGAGTGACGACTGGATTTGCCATCGATTGTACTTTGTCGCTTTGGTGGTGTAGAAACTGTTTCCGAAAGATCTGATAGTTCCTGGTCGTCTGTGTAGACTGTGCTGGTATCTGTTTCGCTTGATTGCGGATCTTCTTTTGAGCTGAGGAGATACACACCGTATATTAAAACAGCGATGCCTAGGAAGACCAGAGCGAGAACCCACCCAGGATAGCTACCCAGTTCGTCAAGGTAGACCATGGTATTTACGAGCCCCAAAGCAGTATAAGTTGCATAGAAAATGGGCACAACGATAACAGAAGACGACAGTTTAAGTCCAGTGTTAAGGCAGTAGACCTATTGAGGTAAGGAATACATGAGTAAGTACGAGGTTGCGAGGAAATTTAGACGGCGGGTGAAAAGATGGGCGGATGGAGAAAAAATAATTTAGGCTGTACCTGAAGAACGGCCGTGACCATTAAAGCCAACAGAATGAAGCGACTTGTATTATCTGTGAACTGGTTAACTTGAGAGCTGATGGATAATGTAAAGAGCTTGACGCTGGAAGACATAAACAAAATGTTAGTAAAGGCTGTAAGGTGAGCAAGTCGACTACGGCATATTTTGATATCATCATCCTGGATACTAAACACGCTGGAAGCTGGGTATTATGACCCACCCACTCTTGGCTACTCTCGTAGCCACATCATAAAATCACCTGGAAACAATAACATTCAAATGACTCACCCGCTTTTTGCCAACAAAAGGGTTTCACTGGCCAGCATGCCGCCATCCAAACTGAACAACAAGCCAGCGATTTTCTTCAACGTTTTTGGCTTTACTCGACGGTAGATTCTACTCTTTAGTTTTCGCTCTTCTTTTGCCATGACCCATCTGGTGTATAGTCCAAAGAACAGACCCGCAAATGTGATGACATTGAGGACACTAAAGTAGATGATGAAGACAGGTCTTACAAATAAAACTTTAAGACTATCCAGGGTGATGTTATCTTCGGCTATATAAAAGGCATAATGTTAAAGTGAGTCTATGTTTCACATATGCATCTGAAGGAGAAGGAAGGGGCGGAACTTACGATCAGGTCCATTGAACATGCCTCCAAAAATAACGATAGCGAGGACTGAGAGAATGATGACAAATGTGCCCATCACGTCCTTTCGAGTAATTGTCGTGCCAACCATGACTCTGGCCAACACAAAGTTGACAATAAGAGCAAAGCTTCCGAGAGGTGCCACCCACTATATAGAATGAGTGAGCTTCATGTTAAACATGCGGGAATGAAATGGAGTAATAAATTACCTGAGTCTTCAAGTAGTCTAATTAGATGAATTTCAATGTCAGTAAAAATGGAGAAGGGGATGGACAGCGATCAGGAACATGACTATTGTCAGGAACCCGATAGTAAAAGCTCAAGGTAGAGGTATACGTACTCAATGCAATGGTGCTTCCAATCAATTGGCTGGCAATATAGGTATACAGGCCAACGTGCCAGAGTGGTCGACCACAATCAGTTCGTTGCTGGCGGGTATCCTTTTTTGACTCTCGTACGTGATCTAATTTTAGCAAGTTAAGGCCCAAGGCGTCCATAATAGAAGCACCTGCATGATATGAAACGATGGTTGACAAGACTTAGTGGCATGAAAATCGAGCTATCCGAACATCACAACATGGACATATTCCGACGAGGTGGTGCAAAGCTGGGAAGCGAAAACATACATAGTGAGACCAGCACGCCGATGACGAGGTTGACGGTATCTGACATTTTGGGCGTGGTGATGAAAAAGGAATGGAGGGTGAGCGGGCTAGAAATGCTCTTGGTGCAAGGTAGCCAACTTGATAATTCTGAGATAAGAAGTAAAAAGCTTGGAATTTGCCAAGGAATGTGCAGAGGGCGAAAAAGACTGGAGGACTTGAAGACAAGAAAAAGGTGCAAAAATAGTGGTGGCTTCTGGATATTCGTAGGTGTGGTGTCACACAGCTCAAACGCCGGTCATGGCAAACATTCAATGTTATCTACAGGCTGGTGAGTTTAACATCCTATATTATAGGATGTAGGATAGTATTATACACTGTCACACTAGTGGAAACTGTACATGGCTCTTTAAATTTGAACGATGGGCTATATTGTTTTTTTTTGGGAGAATCGTCGGCGGACGCTCCTTTGATGTAACACACGCTTTTCTTCATAGCGGATGTTGTTTATTATGCCCGTAATCGTTTACAGATACATTCAGTTACATAAACTATGAAGAAATGTACTATCTCGTTATCTCAAAATTGTTGTATGTAAAAAGGCTTTTGCCTTTCCTTGGAAATTTGTCGGCTCCTCGTTCGGATGATGTTTTTGCACATTGAGATTGTTGGGCTGTGCACAAAGCGCAGGTTCATCGTTTTGCCTACCAATCAAACTTGGGGACGTCAAGAAGCCCTCGTGTTCAAATTCTGTGAAGAAAAAGCAGTTTTTTTTTATACTACCGTTCACACAGGGCCCGTTCGGCGGTTTTTTTTTTTAGATACAATGGTCCACCAAGTCATTTTACACAATGTGCTTAGGAGAAGACTTCCACCTTTTCAGGGACAGTTTCTTTTTTCTCGCTCTTTGAAAGAAAAACAGAGATGGCCGAGGGGGTGGAGGCTGAAATCGAGCAGGTTCTTTGTTTGTTTGGTACTGTTCAGCAGTGTGACGATGTTGCTTCAAACACAAGCATTCCTCCATGCTTGATGAAGATCGTTACCGTGAGTGAAAACCCCAATTAGGTCACGGTGGAAGCTGTGGAAATATAAACGCTGCAATCCTACACCCGTCATTATTTTTTATTAGGATATCTGTAGTGTATCAGGGTGCACTATCGTTTGAATATACAGAATTAGAGTCATCCTCATCATCTTCGTCTGAAAGGAGCATTGGTTGTGTAGCTAATGGAAAAAACCACAAGAGGTTTGGTAAGTTGATCAAACGAGAAGAGAAAGGTTCATCATCAACAGCCACTTACTTTCCAGATGTTTCTCAATGTGCTTAATCGCATTAGGGGCTCCACTTGAGAAAATCATGCTATTACGGTTATTACGATAGCCATCGCCTTGAATAACAGTGAGCATATTTTTGCCGAACATAACTTTTTCTTGCTTTGGCCTTTCTGGTTCCTTTTCCGGCATATCTTCTTCCTGTTCGTCGTCAACGTCTGATTCTTCAAGATCACGAACTTCACGACTATGATCATGACCTGAATATTCCTGGCCCGGTTGCTGGCCATCACCATCTTGGCGGGCAATCTCATCACTTGTCCAAAATACATAGTCAAATTCCGTAAGCAGCATATTCAAGATGCTGCCAGGGATACCCAAGGTCAAAGCGAATACGATACCGATATTCAATATCGACATCTTATTCACGGAGGCGTTCTGCACAACTTGTAGTATGTGAGCGCTCAGTGCTCGTAACAAAGTATAATGAGCGACTGGTAACAAAGAAATGAGACGACCCAATTCTGAAAGTCGTTCCGCAGGATCCATCAAGTCTAGAAAAGCATGAGATGTTTTGGAAAACATGGATTGTTAGGGAAATCAAAGAGTCAACGGTGTGCTTATCAGTCACAGTATGACTTGCCTATAACACCAAGAAAGTCATCGTGCAGCTCCACGGTGAGTACCTCGGTCGGCAGCTCTCTTAGCCACATTTTCAACAATCCTGCGACGGCATGCACATCGTAGTAGACACCACTCTCTAAAATATTGTAGTCACCCTCTGCAAATGGGATATTAGCCATAATGGACCTCGAACTTACGCCCATAGAAAAGAAAAAAAACCACCAAAAAACTCTGGTCATAAGCATGGAATCACGATGCATACCTTTGTCAAACTTTTCACGTAGCTCGTTAACCACGGCGGTACTACCACTTTGTCGGTAAATGCCTTCTTCCATCACGGCATTTTTTGCGTCTAGGTATTCAATGCATCGATACACCACAGCTGGGAGCTCGATCGGAATAGTTGATCTCGTCACGTCGATGGCCACTTGCAATGGAATTGCGAATTGCAGCCGGTAAACCGGCTCCTTGAAATCCTCAGGTGTTGGCAGTGAAGGTTCTGAACCTTCAGTATCATCAGGGGTATGTACTGCTTTCTTTCCCCATCCTGTTAGTTTTCCAGTCAGTCGTCTAGCAGCACGACTCTGGCGAGAACTGGAGGTTGACGTAGTGGGTGGCGAGAGCATTTCTTTTTCGGTTTGGATGGGACTGGATGTGTTCTCGTCTGGGCTCCAAATTTGGTGCTCTGAATCGCCTTGTCCATCCTTTAGAGAAATGACAGAGTTCCTAGCTGCGGAGGAATCATTAGCGAGGGTATCATTGGTGTCAAACCCTGAATCGTTTGAGACAACATCATCGTTTGAGTTCAAACGAGACTTGGATGGCCGCAACGGTGTGCGTTCTCGAGGAGAAGGACGTATAATGGGTGTAATGGCGGGGTCGGAGTTGGATCGCTGTTGCTTAATAGCAAATGTGGAATCTGAAAAGCGAGTGTCCTCTGTGCCAGAAATCTCAAACGTTTTACGACTGACAGGTACAGAGTCGTTGTTGAAGTCATATGTGCTTTTATGGCGTTTGTCGGGCTTCCTTAGCTTTTTGAATTTGCCTAGGACGGTATTGTTGTCCTTTGATTGAGGAGTGGTTGGGGTGTTGGGTTCAGGACTAGGTTCTTCATCTGGGGCATTGACATGGTATATCAAAGCATCGATCCATTCATCGCGCTCAAAGTCAGATTCTGCACATAGAATATGACGAGCCAATACGCTTGATCCAGACTTTTTGTGCTCCAGTACCAGGAATGCATGACGAAACATTTTGCTGTCTTTGGCATCCGAAGCGGTTTGAGGAGCTTGCCTTCCAATTTTTGCATGTTTTAAGTGTATTACGCCCAACTGAGTTCCGTTTTTCTGAGATTGACCAAAGCTGGTGAATAAAGGTACTAAGTGAAAGGCAAATGGCTCCTTCATGCTTAACTTACATTATCATAATAAAATAGGCGGTGGTTTTGAATAACAAAATAACGACGTTTCCAACCTCCAAAGTTCTTGCCTCGTTTCGTTAGGTATCCTTCTTTGTATCCCAGCTAATCGAGATTTAATAAAGTGACACCGGTTAAAAAAAAAATTGCGCAAAAAATCAGTCAACCAGAGCCATTTTACAACAATTGAACTTACAGAATCTGAGGCCACATGTTGAACAACATCTGTGCTCAAGAATTCGCAAATAACTGAAATATGTTCCAATGGGTTTAAAATGAGTTGCTGAAGGTACCGCTCCAAAGCAATTTTTCGTTGGTCTACTTTGGTTGGCGATAACGTATTAAAAAGAGACTTTTCCGGAAATTTGACAGTAGGTCTCTGCTTTTCATTCACAACTCCAGCCCGCATCTGAAGGTGGTCAGAAAGGTTAGACCATTGAAGCTTGGCCATTGTACGATAAGAATAGCTGCCACAAAATCAATGTTAATACGACTTACCCTTGCGTCTAGATTGATGAAATCGGAATACAATTTCTCCACTCTCCAAAGCTCCTCAAATTGCAAATCAGAACAATCGCTGTCCGTGGACGGTGGTTTTAGCATTCTACCAACAGATATGATGAAGCATAGGACCTCTTTGTCTTTCTCGTTTGCCTTGATCTTCGAGGCGACCACCTTGATGGACAAACTGGCCAGAGTTTCATTGCTCATTCCGCTAGGATCAAATGACGATGGTTCAGGCTGCTTGGAGTTTGAACTCGATTCTGGTGGTGAGTAAGAATTTACAGAGGTCTCAAAGGAGCTTGGTTGAGGCGTCGGTGATTGTGTTAAAGAATGGCCATTCATTGATGTTGCAGTCGTCGTAGAGGATTGTTCAGATTCCTCTTCAGTAGGAGTACCTGTTTTTTTCAGAGCTTCGTATCGTAACTGTTCGGCTTCCTTTTGATAATCTCTAGGAAAGGTAGCATTTACTAAAGCCGTATTAGGCTTTTGGCGCTCACGTTTCATGAGGCTTGCGTTAAATTCGGCGAACAGCTGAGCATCCTTGTCTATGATGGCTTTTCTAGGAGAAAGGACATCTGGTACAGGCGAGGGAGGGGAATTGGGCAAGATAATAGGTTCTGGTGCGGGCTTTCGTTCCTCTACTCGCACATCACTCGTGATGGGAGCTACAATAGGTTTTGGTATGGGAGGTTCATTTCGCGGCACGTCTTTTGTGGGCATGTCTTTTGCGGAATTTTGTCTATAAGGCGATCTCGGTGGTGGTACCGGGCTCTCATTTGGAACTGCGGCTGAAGGTTCTCCTTGGTGACCAGAGGGGGTGGGGCTTGCGCTAATGGTCACTGGTAGAGGTTCAGGGCTTTGTACAAGTGGTCTTGGTGGTTCTTCTTGTTTGTGCTGAGATCCGCGAGCTTCCAGTTTCTGAATCAGCTCATCTCTTTCTGCTAGCAGTCTAGTGGTTTCCTTTTGCAATTTGTGAATGACAGACTTTTGCTTGGTGATAACTTTCCAGAGCTGTGTGTTTTGAGCTTTAAAGTACTGGAGCTCATCTCCTTCCGGGACTGGGGGCGCACTCATTATGAATAGTCCGTTGCGTATGGCGATATTGAGCACAACTTTTATGCAGTACACATTCAGTCAGGAAGATCAGGGCAGGACAGATTGGTGGACTTTTCACGGTAGTGGAGCACAGGCACTTTTTTTTTTTTTGTAATTTGTCGAGAGTCACACAAGACGCGCACATTACGGCCACCAAATTTTCAAATTTGAGGTCAGACGACGATGATCAAGGAGAACGAATAAAAAATCTATATATTATGGTTGATGAACAACGGAAAAGAGCTGTAAGAATAGTGCAATGTGTTGAAAAAAATGTAGCTAAAGAGATATGGTTTACAAAAAGTACAAAAACATTCAAAACGAGGAAGAGCAATATATTACAATTGGGGGCAAATTTGAATGTGAACGGGGAAAAAAAAAATTATCAAGAAAACTTGAGCTGGGTACTTTGAAAGGGCGGTGGCTATGTAGAGGTCAATGAATGTGTGCACGGCGGTGAAGCTGTGTGCAACAATGGGGTATCTCAGTTGAAGACTTCTTCATCAGATGAAGAAGTAGATGTTGCTGGAGATGACGTTGAAGATGCATAATCTAATTCGTTTGCGGAATCCTGGGCGTCTCTTTCACTAAGCATTTTCTCCATTTGCTTGCGTAGCTCCATGCGCAGTTGTAAGAGCTCAAACATATCTTTATAGGTGCAAGGAGTCGTCTCCAAGCATGTACGGTCTAAACGGCAAGGTTAGTGACAGTTTTTATGCAAAGCAAACAGGAGATCGCCGTAATACGCACCATATTCGTCGTCCCCAAAGGTAGAGATGAACTCGATCGATTGCGAGAACTGGACTTTCTTCTGGGAAGGCATGTAATGGTTTATAAGAAAAAACTTGTTAAGAAACCAGAGATTTGATGTTGAGGATAAGAAAAAGAGAACAAGTTAAGGCAGTGGTAAAAATAACGCGGGCAATAAAAAAAGTTCATTACAGAAACGAGGTCCCCAAGTTCCGCGGAATTAAAGCTATCCAAACAGGCAACCATGAGCACCTCAATACAGCTAAAAAACACCCCCCATCAAAAGCCACGCGAGTTATATGAATAGATATATGCTTTAATGGCCTAAAGTTCATATGACATGGTATCGACGTCGGTATGAACATGTTGGCATAGGAAAGGATAAATGGTATAGAATATAGCTTCAGGCAAATCGTTACTTCCATGGCCATGTTTCATTCCCTAATGTTGTATAGGGCGTTGAAAATAAAAACAAACTCAAGTCTTGTGTACAGCGTAGCATTTTCGGAAGCTTTCCTTGGCCTCTGTCGTTCTTTTCTGAAACAAGCGCTTTGCCTCTGTATCAGCCTCACTCAGCCATACCTTTTACTGTGAGCAGGATGGTTCCGCTTCAAGCAACATCGAATTCAGACACCGGATTTAGAAAATGCATTTCGCACAGTTGCATCATTGGCAGTAATTCAGGTTAGAGTGGAAGGATGAAATATTTTGGAGAGGCAAAACCGGTCGGTTCATCAAGAATAACCTAGCTACATTAAAGATGTACTTTATCACGAGTGAGACATGAATAAAAACAGGAAACATATTATGTAGCCGGTGAATATCCTCATTTTATGACTACTACCTGTTTTGGAGCAATCGAAACACGATCTGAGAGTACAATGGCCATGTTGGCTTGCCTTCACGGTAGTCGATGTATAGACAGTTCTGCCATAGCATATACTTGTGACCTGCTGCCATAATTTTACGTTTGATTTTCAACACTTTGTAAGAAAAAAAAAAAAACTTCTCTACTCCACTCCAGCAAAACATCGTGCCACTCTTCCAGTAAAAGGGTCATGGAAAACATGGAATACCAATTTCTAATCCGGATTGTAACATTGCACAAGAATCCACTGCTACCGATCAATGTGGATCAAACCCCAGGACGGAAACACCATAATGCCAGCGAAGTTAGGTGGCCAATAGATACACCAGATACATAAAACTTGGCATGGTCGAAATTGGCATTCTTATATTACGTCACGCAACGTACAAAAAGCCTAAGCTCTGGCCATTCCTCCGCGCCCTTTTTTGAATAACTCAGATATCTTTCACACACCTTTTCGATCTTTTTCAAGAATGTCATCAGAAGAAGTACCAAATAATGTTGATCAAATACCTTCCGAACAGAAGGGAGCCTTTCACTCATTTCTGAAATCGCTCGCTTCCTTTTCTGGTGATCTATCTGCGCTTACCTGCCCAGCCTTTCTATTAGCACCAAACTCACTAATCGAGTACTCGTAAGTGCATACAACCTGCAGTAGAGACGGTTTTTGTATATGCCTAACTGTTGGGACTGTTTACAGTGAATACTGGGTCAATCGCCCCGATCTTTTTACCGCCATTCCTCAAATTGACGATGAGCAACAAAGAATGTTGGCCGTGCTAAAATGGTTCATATCGTCATTAAACGGCTCGTACTCTAGCAGAGTACCAAAAGGTGAATGGGAGAAAAAACCATACAATCCCGTCCTTGGCGAACAATATTTTATGACATGGGGTGCTGTCGGTAATAGCGGAGAAACGGATGTTGTATGCGAGCAAGTATCTCATCACCCTCCAATCACTGGTTTTCACTTGCAAAACGATACGGCCGGCGTTTCTGTCAACGGTCATAATGGGCAAAAGACTAGATTCTCTGGAACATCTCTCATAGTGGACCAAGTTGGTCATGGTGTTATCAAGCTGAAGACCAGAGGCGACGAATCGTATTTGTTCACATTGCCTTCCTTGACGGTGAATGGAATTTGGTATGCAGGTGAGTTTTAAAAGTACAACATAGAAAGAGGACAAGAGTTCTTACTGTGTACGAATATTTAACCAACAAATCGACCTGTCCTATAGCCCCCTATCTAGAGTTAACGGGCTCAACGTATATCCAGTCCTCGACTGGATTCTATGTCACGATTGACTATACCTCCAAAGGCTGGCTATCGGGAGCTAAAAACAGTTTTAAGGCCTATCTCAGAAAGAACAGTGGCTCACCCAAAGAATATATTTGTAAAGTAGAAGGGCAGTGGACTGGCAAGTCTACGCTGACGCCATATGGGATCAAAGGTGGTATACCGTTTTTGGATGTAACAGATGGCGTTCGGCCCCCTATGCAAATTAAGCCCATAGAAGAACAAGGCGAGTGGGAATCCAGGCGTATCTGGCAGAAGGTCTCTGACGCCATTTTGGAAGGTGACGTAACTAAGGCTAGCGAGGAGAAGACCAAGATTGAAAACAAGCAAAGAGCGGAAAAGAAGGAAAGAGACGAAGCAAATCAGCAATGGCAGCCTCAATACTTTACTTGGGTAGAGCAAGATCCTGTTTACTCAGCATTGGAACAAATGGCTACCAAAGTGATAAAATCTAAGCATACCGATGTATCTCCTGGTGGAAGTTGGATCTATAAGAAAGATGCTTCTCAGCTGTAAAAAAAATGATATCTCAGAATTCAATTATTTTTTTTCATATAAGCTTGGTTTGATTTTTTCCACAAATGCACAATAAAGTACCACGGTTTTTTTTCCTCCCTTCATGAACTTGTTTGTTGTGTCATGCATAAAGAAAAATATGGTGAGTAGCCTGAAAAACGGTCAAAACTGATGAGTCAACATATCTCTTGCCTAATTTTGAAAGAAAAAACTGCGGTGCATCGTATGATAATTCACCCGTTCAATGGCGATCTTTGCCATTCTTAAAAGTTAAAAACCGATTATTAGACTTGCGGCTTCGCCTTGAAATGGTAAGATTGAAAAAACATGCAGGGAGCTGTTGCCTCGACCATGATGGAAGAAGGAGAAGCGTGAGGCTTTTTTGCACGACACATTCGAAGCGGTGTCTCCATAAGCAAAGCACAAGGGCAATGATTTCTCCTACTACAACCTCTCTCGAGGACTCTTCTTTTTTTCGAGCGTGTTGTGGGTTTATTTTTAAAAGATGAATAAAAAAGAATGGTAGAGTGCATGCACTTTCACAAAAACCCTTATGATGGTAATAAATTACAGAAGAAAAACCATACTGTATGTACAACGGTGAGAGATGAATGGATGAGCCAAAGTTTTTTTTCGACTTTTCTTTTTTGGTGCTGGTGGCTAAATAGAGTTGGCGCGAATGGCTTGACAGAGTTTTCATATATCTATATCATTGACCGTGTGTTCTGCCCCTTAGTAGGGGAAGCTTAAAGGCGTAAGATTGGCTGTGGTAGGAGTACAAAAGGTCTCGGATCGAAACCAAAGAATCTAGGTTCTTCATAGGCATCATCTTGCTTTGTGGATAAGAGTGATATACCACTGTCTCGTCGTTCATACATTGTACTAAGATTGCATGAAAACGAAGAGGTTCTAGACATAGATTTCATAGAGATGGGTGGGGATGATGTAGGTGTAACAAAATAAGAAGAAAGATAATTTTGATGCACCATCTTCGGACTGGATGTCTGTGAGGAGTTGCTGGACAGTGGTGAGTCAGGATAGGCTGAGGTCACGGACTGCATACGATGTTGCGCTTCGAAAAGAGGGCGCCATTGAATGGCAGGTCCCTTGGTGCATGTTGGGTGTACAGACTTGATATGTCTTGTTAGGATTGTTTTTCGGATAAAACTCTTGGAACAACCCCCCATTGGGCACTTGTAGGGTCGTTTTCCAGTATGAATACGACTTTAAGGGGGGGGGGTGAAAAATTGGGTTTATGTCAGCCTCCAGTATGTTAATAAACGTCATTGTACGGAAACAATGCTTGACATACCGGTGCCGAGCTAGTGAACTACTGTCACTAAAGCTCTTGCTGCAATCCGGAAATTCGCACAGATGAGGCCGTTCTCCGCTATGCGTCCGGATGTGGACAGTGAGGGCCGAGCGCTTTTTTTTTTTTTTTCGTAAAGTTAATATTCCATATGATCCAAACTTCCGTGCTCATTTATTTCTTGCTTCATACCTGAATAAAGCTCTTGCCACAGCCATCTACCATACAACTAAACGGTCTAAATGCGAATAAAAACGTTGAATGATATGGGTTGGTAACTGTGCAAATCGACTGTCCGCAAGCGGATACCTTTCATTCGTATGAATACGAGAATGTCTAGCAAGGTCGGAGCGGCGACCAAAGGCTTTGCCACAATTGTGAAAAGTGCATTGAAATGGTCGACTTTCGCTTACGACAGCATCAGAGTGAATCAGTTCAGAGATGTCCATTGAAGTCGTTTATAGGAATACAATAATGTATACTATAGAAAGGGGGATGTAAAAGAATAAAGATGAAAATTAAAATGGGTCAATGTGATCAAGTCTCGATCCCATTTTATACTTCTTTCGTGGGCATCCCCTGCACCATCTTCATCCCCAATTCATCTCAATCCACCTTAACCCAGCAGTCCCCCCTTGCTATCGTCTTTTCGCACACGGTCGTCCGTAAATCGGAGTACCGATTTGTCACTGAAAAGTAAAAAGGCAACTGGTCCGCTGTCAAAGTTTTGCTATCCCTGATATAGCCATGTTCTAGTTTGCTTTGCTTTTACATATCAGATGTGCGATGTGTCACTCGGGGTGGACCCAAAATCTTAAGCCGTGGCGATGGAAAGCTTTCTTTTTCTAAGACTAAAAAAATAACCAGCCTAAAACTATTGCTTTGGAAAAAATAGAAGACAGGGGACTAGGCAACTTCGCAGTTGTCATACAACACCCACACCCCGGTGTTTATGCAAGTCCACGTCGTTATGCTTTCGTTTATTTTACTTTCTTGCCCACTAGTCTTGCTAACCTCGCTAGCCTGCCGATCTTGCCCTGATTTAAAGAGCTTACTCACGAAACACCAAATATCTCAATACGCAGACGCCATCACCGTCGCCTTACTTGAGCTTCCCAGTTAGCTGACTTTTTATTCTCGAATTAGCATGATCTTTGGGCCCTGGGTCTGCGAAAACTTTAATAATGCTACAAACAACCTTGATGAAAATAGGATGTTCATGCTTATTATGAAAGGATCTGTGGAAAAATACGGAGAAAAAGAAAAATATTTTGGTATTCATCATAAAAATGATCATCAGCAGCATGATCCGTGCTTCCCCTTAATGCCTGTTCGTGCGTCTCTCTTTTTTATTCCTGTTTTTCCTGCCGACTCTTTTTATGCCCAGATAAGCCAGCTTGCAATCCCCATTGTGATCTCTCTTCATATCACCATTATTGTTCTGTTCGGCCGATATTTCCAACCAGATACAAATTTCCTGTAACATCTATTAATGTATGAGCTTGCTTATCCAATTTGGTTTGGCGAGTAATGTATAACTTGCGACCTGACCATAACCTCACCTAAAAAGTGCCTCGTGGCAAGCTTGCCACTGAGGAAAGGGTCGGCGATCTCCCTTCCATATCGATTTAGGCAGCTGATGAACCTGTCCTTCCGAGATTACTCTAAGCGCGCCAAATCCTCATGAAATAGCCACCAGACGTATCATTCTTTTGGAAGCGCATTCTCAGATGCCAAATATGCCATTATACAGATTCGCATCTTTTATTTTGGGACTTGACCTAACATGAGAGAGATCTCTTTCAGCCTCTGTTTGTCCACGATTGGGGAAAACAAGTTTATGAGCCAAAATTGGCAGGGGCAAGCTTTATAACAGTTACGTTTCTCATCTAATCATCGGAAGTTGCGTTTAGGTATGCTCTCACAACACAAGGAGATTAAAGGAATGTAGTTGACTAAACAGTCCCTCTACTTTTTTTTTTTTCATCGTGACTTTACAAAGTAACAAATGCGAATAACTAGCGAATGTTGATCTATTTCATGGAACTGAGCGACAATAGGCTTACTCCGCTTTTCCGGACTTCGCCTGGTCGCCTTTGTCCTTTGCCTCAGCTAGTTTAATCGTCTCCATCTCATTGATGAACCTGTTCTCAGATTAATAATACGTCAGTAAAGTTATTTTTGAAAGTCATTATCTTCAGTTTGGCAATTCTCACCAACGAACGGACAGGAACAGGCAAATTGAAATTATCAAGAGCGCCAAAACATGCAAATTGCCACTTGTTCCAATCAGCAACAAAAACAAGGTGAAAAACAATGCATAAAACGCTTTGTACATCAATTGTATGACGCTATTTGGAGTGTATCCTGGGGTCATTATAGATTCTATGATGTCGTTGACAAGGCCATCTTTCCGACTGGAAATGGGCATTAACGTGAAATGATCGCGACAGGTGAGCCTTCATATTGATGTTTCGTATAAAGAGGTAATACAACGCACCTATCGTCTTGAATTTGTATAGTTGGCTCTGACATTAGGACGTTAAATGGAGCTTGAATTCCACTACACCAAAAACTCGCCGTATACTGCCATGCTGTGACTGTGAAAACTCTGCAAGTGCTTTCGAGTGCCTTGAAATTCCATACGCCTTGAAGCACAAATCGTACGCCGAGAGAGTTGCCTGGCACGGATTTCGATTTGTAAGATAAGGTTCGCTAGAAGAAAGTCGCGCCATCGGTTTTCATTATATCATTATTTGTTTTTCAAATTTCTTTTGGGTTCTTCGAACTATTCTTTTCGCTAATTAATGACAAATCTATGATGCCAATGGCGTAGATATAGAAGATGTACGCAGTACATGGCTAACACTTTCAAAAGAATTAGTCGTCAGACTCCCATTAACCATCAGAAAAAGGAAAAGAAAATAATATTTCGGGCTGCTTCTGCATTGGACTGATATTTTAAGTTACTTGGTGACCATAAAGTACGAACGGAAGATTACTTAATAGGATAGTGAGACCCGATAAACTCTCAGACGCATATTGATTCCAGTCCACTGGATTCCTTGCACAAAGAAGTAGCTGCTGTAATACTCTTCCCAAGTGATTCATCAGCACAGATGAATAAGCCAGATAAATAGGGCAGGCAGCATAACTCACCAAATCGAGGATCGCAGTAGCAAGGATGACATTAGGTTTTACTGTCGTATGATAACCCCTTCAAAAAGCTAGCAAAGGAACGGTTTAGACTTCCAAACTCACGAAAGTTTTTTGCAGTTTTTTGGCAGCTGCAGGGCCGATCGATTGTTTGCAGCTTGGCGGGCACCAAACCAATTACGTTTCCTGCGGTAGCCACATTTCTCCTACTGAGGCAACGATGAACACTGTACAAGGCCGGACACTCAGAGGCTACATAATTTTCTGGTTGCTCTGGAGCGTTCTTGGACGTCATCTGTGAAACGCTCGATTCTAACAATTCCTCTTACAGCCGTGATGAGCTGCATTTGAGAATACTGTTACAATATGAGAGTAAAGTGAAGTCAGGGCTGTTTTTCTTCCAAATGCTTCAAATTTTCTAAAGTGCTCATTATGTAGATGTCTTCAAAACGATGTACAGTGTAACTTTATGTAGTCGTCATCTAAAGGTACCTCTTCGTTGTGCTTTACTCCCTAATGGCTGCACCTCCATATGAAATGGATACACTGTTTTAATGTTTTATTATCAATGCGACAACAGTGGTAAGATTTACAGAAGATGATATATCCATGTTGTCAGCATGGTGCTAGGATCGCTGAACAACCATGAATGCAGGCCAGCTCCATCGTTACATCAGCAAACACATCTAACATCCGTGCCTCAGCTAGCGGCCAGTACACCGATTGTCGATCAACCACTTTTTGTAACAAAAATACTGCCGATCGCATAATGTAGTACGGGTTACGATGCTGCAGTCCGTTCACTTTGTTGATACTGGCAATAATAAGTTATTGGTTGTCTTTCCGTAACTTACCAAAAAAAAAAAAAATTTGAGTTGCAACCGAACAGCCAATATACCTGCAAGCGAACCTAGACACCGCGGAAGTCCAATATGGGAACCATTTCGAATCTTCAAGCCTGAAATGTGATGTCAGTAAAAGTTCTACAAAAACGTCTAAATGTTGCATTTGGTTTTTTTCGGTTAGTCACCCTATAATGTCTACTCACATCGGTCATCCCAAAAAATAAAGTGAATGGCATGGTATCGACAAAAAAATTACCAGCTTGCACGCCACTACTATTTCGCAATTTTTCGACCCAAAAAAAAATGTAAGGACCAATTTGTCAATTTTTGCTAGCGAAAATTGGTGTACGTCACCAATGACCAGTTGCCAAAAATGGTTGAATGGTCCTTGCAAATTTCTGTATCTCCTTTTCGTTGAATCCTCTATGCCTTTGAAACGACGATCTGCGAAAAAGACCGAAATGGCGGTCCACTCGAATCACAAAGCGGCAGGAACCGAAGAAAGCAAGGACAACTTGAAGCAAACCATTCTCCTGGCTGCTGAACCCTCCAATAAGAAGTGGAAGAACTGGTGGATCCGAACCATTTCCACACTTGCAATGATTGGTTCCTTCTTTTTCATTCTGGCGTCCGGACATGTCTGGGTCATTGTCATGGTCGAAGCCATCCAAACCCTTGTCTATAGAGAGATTATTCAAATCGCACAAGTTCCTGCCAAGGCAAGGAACGTTAGATGGTTTAAGACCATGAGCTGGTAAGGAAACCGGGACACGAAGAATTGCGAATAGGAGACAACAGTATAAACCGAGATTTTCTGACACTTTGACCAACTTTAGGTACTTCCTTATATCAACAAACTACTTTCTATATGGAGAGTCTATTATGCACTACTTCAAGCAAATTATCATGGTCGATGCTTTCTTACTCCCGTTTGCAACCCATCACCGATTCATTAGTTTCGTTCTCTACGTTATTGGTGAGTTTTCATTCGTTCCGGGAAGATATGGTAAACCCTTGTACTCATTCATTCTCGCCTGGAATTTCATATAGGGTTCGTGTTCTTTGTCGCCAATCTGAAGAAGGGTCAATACAAGTTCCAGTTTACCCAGTTTTGCTGGACTCACATGGCGCTGTTGCTCGTCGTCGTTCAGAGTCACTTCATCGTCAATAATATTTTGGAAGGCATGATATGGTAAGCTGACTACCGTGCGAGTAAAAACAACACGAAATCAGTCTAGTGTTTGTGAACTCACGTGTCTCTTTATGTGATAGGTTCGTCTTGCCAACATCCCTCGTAATTTGCAACGATATCTTCGC
Source organism: Umbelopsis vinacea (assembly GCA_016758895.1). Lineage (NCBI taxonomy): Eukaryota > Fungi > Mucoromycota > Umbelopsidomycetes > Umbelopsidales > Umbelopsidaceae > Umbelopsis > Umbelopsis vinacea. The sequence goes on along the minus strand of JAEPRA010000003.1, from coordinate 163,190 downwards.
ATACATCTGTGGCTTCTTCTGGGGCAAGACTCAGCTTATTCAGTTGAGTCCTAAGAAGACAGTAGAAGGATTCGTCGGTGCATGGATTTGTACTTTGATTTTTGGTTTCTTGGTAAGCTTACATTTGCATGTAAACAACTCAACTCTTGCAATACCACGTGCGTCTTCTAACGCTTTTATCTCAACCCATATAGTGGACAACTCTTTTGATGCAGTTCGATTACATGATTTGCCCTGTCAAGGTAATAATACTTTATGTGTGTAGACGAAAGGAGTTCGCTTGGCAGTTTTTGCTGACAGTTTCTACCATAGGATCTTGGTGTCACCGCTTGGTCTAATGTCACTTGTGAACCCAAAAATCCCGTCTTCACCTCTGTTCCTTGGCAACTCCCTCCTATGTGGATTACCATCGCTCACGTTTTGGTTAGTTTACACAATCTTATATGTATCCCGGTTCACTATAGCTAACCAATACATTTTGGACAGACACGCCAAGATATTCAACAAGTGTGGATTGCCCCTGTTCAACTCCATGCATTGGTGATGGCATGCTTTGCTTCTTTGATTGCTCCTTTCGGAGGCTTCTTTGCCAGTGGAGTTAAGAGAGCATTCAATATTAAGGACTTCGGTGATTCTATACCTGGACATGGCGGTATGACGGATCGTATGGACTGCCAATTCCTTATGGGTGTCTTTTCATCCATCTATTACCAAAGCTTCATCAAGGTACGTGAGAGCAGTGTGCCAGATCATAAATCGTATTGCGTTGACTGATTTCCTCTCCAGACATACAACATGTCCGTCGGTACCGTACTTGCTACCACCATTAATAGCTTGTCGATTTCCGAGCAGTTGGAGCTTATCGAACGACTACAAACATACCTAGTCAATCAGGCCGTACTGGACGCGAAAGCTGTTGCTCTCTGTGGGGTGGACAAGATGTTACGAAAAGACTAACATTTGTAAACCTTTGTATTCGCATTAGCTACCGGTATTGTACTCTGATTTTATAAATAAGTGAACGAATTAAAAAGAGAAAAATGCAGTATCATTTCCGAGGATAGCCCTCCTGCAGTATGGACTATGTTGACATGGATGATAATGTTTGTGTGGCATGGCAAGCCGAGACTCGGCATGCCTTGTACGGGGGAGTACATTCAAAAAACCATCTCGTCTAAAGGAACATCAGGTAAAAAAAAACAAAATTTAAAAATCCGAATTGTTAACAAAATTATTAAAAAAGAAGTTGCTCACTACAGGGATCGAACCTGTGACCTTGGCGTTATTAGCACCACGCTCTACCGACTAAGCTAAGCGAGCACCGCTTCTTCTGCTCCACATTTATTTTTCACCGGATTCCGTAGAATAATAAGGATCACAGCCCAAAGAAACCACACATACACTCACACACCCCACAAAAAATCCTAGCCAAATACCCACGAACACTCACCATCACTCACTGAATAACAGATGAGTCATCTTGAGGTCGAAACAGCTCTTCTAGCCATTTTTATGGTGAGAAGAAAGACGATTACCTGCCCGAAGTGCGACACAGTTGGCACCCTTAAGGGAGTCGAACCTAGCCCTACTTCGAAGGCTGCCGCCCAGTGCAGCTCCTGTAGCCAACCTACCAGCATGGATGAGATTCATGTTCGCCTTCCGGAGCAAAAGGTCGCATCGCGAGATGCGACCAGCTCCTCGACACCGGACTCACGTGACGAGCTACAGACCCTCCGCGATGAGATCAGCACTCTACGAGAATCTCTGCAAAGAATGACTTCAATGTATGAAGTTATGGCCGCGCAAAACATCAGAAACATGACGGAGGGGATGAAAGAGAAAAATTTTTCTCTCGCCCCCTCTGCTCCCCAAAAAACCGCCGCACAGCGTGCTGACCAACAACAACAACAACGGAAGCCGGCATCGACCATGTTGCACCAATTCACCTTCCAGGCCACCAAGGCCGCCGCCAGTACCACCACCGCCAAAACCCCCTCTCCTCCTACATGGGCTGAAAAAGCCAAGGCCAACTTGCCTACTAGGAAGAAACCTTCTACTACTAAGTCCATCGCTGCCAGCGTTCGTCTCTTCCAAGAAGAGACCGGACCGAGTGGATATGAGTATATCTACCTCCCCCGGAATAGGCGCATGAAACGCTCCGAAGCCCGGTCCAGCCTCCGCCGTCTGGGCTTAGAACCATCCCGTCTGCTAGACATCACCATGCCCACCAGACAAGTCATCGGCCTACTGGTCCATGTACAGTATGCCCCTACTGTACGTGAGGTGCTCGCCAAGCACGAAATCAAACCAACAGAGTTTGTCCCCACCGACCCCAAGCATATAGCTGATCCCAAACATGCTACCCTGTCCGGCAGTGACAGGCAACTGCTGGCCAACAGCATACACGCCAATCGCATGATGCGTACCCTCCGCTACATGCGTCCAGAAGTGGCTACAGCAGTGGGAAGGTACTTTGTGGACCAAAAGTGGTTGACTCTTACGGAGTTCACCACTGTGGTACCCCACAAAGACCACCAGCCCAACCCTGCTGCAGCTGCATTCCTTACCATCAGCCACCGCCCCCAGCCCAAAAAAGCTACTACTGCCCCAGACAGTAGAAAACGTCGAGCGCTGTCGATCAGCTCATCCGACTCACACCACTCCGATGCCATGACCACCACCCAATGAGTTTCACTCTTGGGTTATGGAACGCCAACGGACTCCAAGCGAGCTCCGTCGACGATGTCCTGCAGCATTGCCACTCCTTTGACCTTCTTTTTATCACTGAGACCTGGCTCCTCCCCCCATCCAGATTACCCACCACATGGACTCAGTTCCACAACTATGGCTACCCCACAGCAGGAAATTTCAGAGGTACTCATGGCATTACTGCCTTGATCTCACCCTCTTGCACAATTCCAATCCTTCCCCTCCCTACCACTTCGAAGTACATTCTCTCCTTTCGTATTTCATCCCTGACTGTTGTCTGCTGTTACTTCCCCCCATCCCTTGATGACAATGATGTTTTCACGATGCTTGGCTCCATCCCTATGGATGGGAACACTGTCATTTGTGGAGACTTCAACGCGAGGATGCCACAACGCACTGGAGACCGCGCGATAAATGTTCGAGGTGCGACTTTGGACGCCTGGATTTCCGACCATCACCTTCAAGTGTGGAATACGGACCTGGCGTTTGGTATCCCAACCTTCACCAAGTTCCGTGGAAACCAGACGTTACAGAGCATAATCGACCTCTTCATTTCCAATGTCACACCGGTCAACGCATCGATGATAATCCGCACCGATCTATCACTCGGATCTGACCACCACCTAATGTCTGCGTCCTTTGACCTCCCTCCCCATGACAGCATCAGTGACGCACGTCCAACTCGACGAATGTGGAACCTCTCAAGGCTCCAGGACGAGGATAGTGCTGAGATGTATGAGTCCATCTTCGCCGCCTCTTCCGGACCACTACTAGACCAACTCCGGGACCTCGTAGACCACCCTCCATCCACACCTCCCGACATTGATCAACTCGCGGATTCACTGAACGAGTTGATCTATGAGGCCCTGTCAAGCTCTGTTGGAGACAGGCCACCCCGTCCGAAACACTGGAAATGGTTCTGGTCCAAAGCGCTAGCCGATGCGGCTGCCTATCGCGATACTTGTTATCGCAAATGGCGCCGAACAGTTGGCGTGGAAAAGGCCGTCTGGTGGACTCGACACCGAGAAGCCCACATCACCTTCCGACGTGACATCAAAGCTGCTCGTCGAATGGCATACCGTGCGTTCTGCAATGCGTTAGAACGGGATTTTATGAGGGCAACCTCAAAAGTCAAGGTCATCCGCCAAAGACGACAACAGTCACATTCATTTATACACCCCGATGGACCTAGTGCAGCTGCCACAACAATGAGCCACCACCTAGCCTCTGTATGCGACGGTCGACTGCTTCCAACGAACAGACCACCACCTTTACCGCCCCCTTCCCTCCCCTACGCCATTGAAAACGACACTCCTTTTAACAATGACGACGTTCTAGCAGCCATCCGACAGCTCCCAAATCGGAAGGCACCAGGTTCTGACCACTTAAGAGCCGAAATGCTGAAGCCTATCGCCACACCACTTACTCCACTCCTCCACTCACTATATACCATCTGCTGGCAATGGTCTTACGTACCACCGCTCTGGCGCCATGCTCAGGTATGCCCCATCTTCAAGAAGGGTGATCCAACCATGGCCTCCAACTACCGCCCGATTTCCCTCACCTCCATCCTCCGTAAAGCCATGGAATACTGCCTGGCCCCACTCCTCTCCCTACACTCCCCTCCCATCGACATTGCCCAAGGAGGTTTCCGCCCGAGGCGTAGTGCAATGGACCAAGCTCTATGCCTACACGAGCTGATGCACCTCTTCCGGAAAGCTCGCCATCACGACCCTGTGATTGCCTTCCTCGATATCAAGGCTGCATACGACACAGTTGACCGTAATGTCATCTGGTCAGCACTTGCAGCTACATCGACACCACCTCCACTCCTCTCACTCCTTCGACACCTGTTTGACGATGTTACCACCTCGGTCGTCATATCGAACCACCTCTCCCCCCCTTCCACACCCGCCACCGGAGTGCTTCAAGGGTCCGTCCTTAGCCCGCACCTCTACTCCATCTACATCAACACCCTACCTCTGGTTCTGCGAGAAGCGGCAACGCGATGCACAACGACCGTTGGGCCATCCGCGACTCCCATTAACTCTCTTCTCTTTGCAGATGACGTCGCTCTCATAGGTACCCCAACTGAGGTGCAGCAAATGTTAGACATCGCTGCAGCCCACTCACTTCAGCTTGGATACCGATGGAGCCCGACCAAATGCGCCGTCCTGAACGCCACACTACCCCGACAGTTCACCTTGTATGATGAAGTTCTACCTATGGTAGAAGAATTCATATACCTGGGTGTCCCTTTCCAGGACAATGGCATGTCCTCTTCCTCACTTCTCGCCCATCGTACACCGGGCACCCTCTTCGCTATGTCCAACCTGCAAGCCATTGGGGCTCGCCCCTCTGGCTTTAGCCAGCTATTGGGTGCTCACCTGTACCGCACGTTCATCCGCCCTAAGTTTGAATACGCCCTAGCCATCTCCCACCTCAAGGACTACCGAGAACTTGAACGGACCCAGGACCGATGCCTAAGGATGCTGTTTGGCGGCCACCGCTTTTCCTCCACCGCCGTCTTCAGACACATGTGCAACCTCCCGACAATGAGACAACGCACCACAACATTGGTGTTTAAATTCTGCCTTCGTTTGCACCACCTCCCTCCCGACTGTCTTATCTCCCTTCTACGACCCCTCGTCCCACACCACCGGCTTGGTTTTTTATGTCGAAACCGTCTATACCTGGCCAACCCACCAAGACCACCACCCAACATCAAAAAAATCGTCCTCGCCTTCCGTCAGGAGCAGCTCCAACGGGACCGCCGAGACAGAGTTTTGATGAATGGATGCCGACCAACAACCGGGATCGACCCTATACTGACCATCCCCGCCACGAGGAAAGAACGAAGTCGACTACTGCGCTGGCGACTTGGTTGGCTCCCTGGCAAACCGCTTGAATGTCTATGCAGACAAGACCGGCTTACTCGGCAACATGTACTGGAATGCCAGCTTATCCCTGCCCATCTATGGGATACATTGCCTCCACCGCCACCAGGGTCAAACCAAAACACGGTTGACTTTGCCCTCTCCGCACTGACCACCTCACCACTGTCACCACCGCCTTATTGGAGTGACTTGCTCAGCATCCTCCGTATTGTGGATCGATATGTCCACTCAAACACCGTCTTCCCAGAAGAACCCGCTCCTGGATCTTCGTGGATTGCACATTCTCCAGACTTAGGGCGACCTTCGCCATCTCCTCCACCCTGACCAGTTCACGCTACTTGTAAGCTATAAGCTCCGAAACTTGTTTTAGCTGTGCAACGTGGTTACCTGGAAGATACCGGAGTTCCAACCTAGTCTTTATCTTTTTTCCTTTCCTGATTCCTTTTCCCCTGTTTCTTTTCTTTTCCAACTTCATCGGGGGGTTTTTTGTTCCTTTGCAATTGAACGAGAGTAGCAACTTGTCCTATAGGACCTATGCATATACTCTAATAAACCAAGAAAATGTTTCACCTAAGCTAAGCGAGCTATTTTAGTTATTTTTAGTAACTTTTTGGCGCCCTTAAACCGTTGAAGAATGCTGTAAATCTTAAAAGTTGATTTTCTCAATCAAAATTTAAGCTACACTCTTCAAATTTGGTCAACAGCTGTATATTTACAATTGCCTTTGACGCTATTCTTTTTTATTTATATATCTATCTTTTTGAGCTGTATAATTGACTTTTTAGTTTTTGAGACTCCGCTGTATGTCTCAGAATACTAACCTGACGACGACCATGTTCCCTCTGCTTTAAGCAGCCAAAAATGATCAGTAAGAGAGTTCCTGCTCGCAGATCTTGAATAAATGAGAATCTAACCTATGTTTATATTTATAAAAGGATATTATGGCACAAAAGTGGAAATGGCGAAGCTCCAACGAAGATACCTTACTCGTACTATCAATTTCAAATGCGCACCATCTAAAAGTCTCAGCACCATTGATGTACCCCTACATCGTGGCTTGCCAACGAAGGTCAGCATACCATTCATAACTACAAAGAAAAGCCCTGCACAGGCACAACTATTTTGTTACTGGGTAAGGCCCAAGTATGTTTTTTACCCAAGATACCTCTCAAACCCATCTTCTGACTCATTTTGAAGTTGGATCACATCTATGTATACTTGATCTTGCAAGCTGTACGCATCATCAAGATACTTGGCCGAATGAATAATGCTTTCGGCCATCTTTGATCGTGTACACTGTTCAGTAGATTTGAAACGTATACTCGCACTGAAATAATCTACTGCGCTCTGTATTACGCCGACTGCTGTTATGCACAGCTTGCAAACAGCAACGTCTAACATGCTTTGACCATAGCAATCGAAGTACAGTAAACCTATCACTCCAAAAGCCTTATTTTTTAATAAACATTATCAATCTTTGTAAATAGTAATGCGCTCCACATAAATGTATACACTGGTATGAAAAACTCCTCATTTTTTTCTTTTGAAATGAATCTGATTATAATTTATTGATTTATCACCTTCTTTTCTTTTTCTTCATCACTTTTATTACTATCCTTTTTTAAAGTTCTTTGGTTGATAAATATAATAGCTGCCGATTGGAATTTTTTAGTACAGAGCATTAAAGCACACTACTCGAGTTACAGGATTTTTTTATTGACATATTAAATATAATATAAGCTTCTGTGCTATGACCGGCAAGTACGTAAAGCATGCTGATACCGTCCTGCTCGTCTCATTTAGAGACAACTACCAGTGTTGATTCCAAAGTATCTAAAAGGCCACATAAAGCAAGGTCAGTCCAAAAAAAAAAAACCATCATTCATCTCATAAAATTTTGTCACTCACGAAAGATGAGCCGAGATCGAAGTGAAAGGAACAGTCGAGTCAGAGCAATTGGGGGAATCCAAAGGACTTGTGCATTCGGCTAAGTATCAGCGCAGTGACAAAACAACACTTGGTTAGCCATCACGAATAAAAATAAACAGTCATCTCTTTTCTTTCCACTTACAAATATCATTCGAAGAATCTGTGATCCAATACTCGTTACCCTCATGCTATGACAGGATCAGAAGCAGTGTTAGAAAAAGGACAGCATTATTCGTCAGTAAATAATCAGCTCGCCGAGCATACCAAGAATCCAAAATCTTCAGGAGGTAGATGAGGTACAACTGAAAGCGGTATTTAGTATGTATGCATTGGTACATCACCATGTCATTGAGTCATTCACTTACTATCGTTCTGGTTGACTGTACGCTTCAAGTTCAAACCAGTTCCACTAGCGTAGGTTGCAAAAGTCGGGTTGCCAACACGAGGTTCACCTTTCGAAAAAGAAGAACAATTTAGCACCTAAACTTTGATCATACGCAAGGAAATCAGTTCATACCAAATGTATAGACCGCAAGGTTACTGGTGGTAAAACGTTTATCTCTTTGGTAAAGGTCAAGGGCTTCAAGGATAGCCAGAGCACCACCAAGCGAATGACTAAAATGTAATCGCAGTTAGCAACCAAATCAAAATGATAAATAGATAGTCAGACAGACTAAATCCAACATACCCAACAACATAAAACTTATAAGTCGGGTGAGATGTCATCAAAGCAGAGGCGCTGGTATAGATGAGAGAAGAAGCCTCTTTGAAAGTAGCATAGAATCCTATAATGAACGTATTATAATCATGTATGCACTACATGTCATGGTATAGATATATCAAACTCACCATTATGAACCTCAGCACCAGATACAGGAGCATAGCTGGTATATACGAACTCTAGGTTATCAACCCAGTTCTGCAGAGAATTAGAGCCTTATTGAAGGAGTGGCCGAATGGAATGAAATGGCGTTAGACGCTTGGCTTTTTTTCAAAGATTGCCCCAGTATCGAATATACAAAGAAAAACGATGCTTACCTCTGAAAACAATGTAAATAGCCTTCCTGGAATCACTCTGGAGGATGTAACCAACGTTATTAGTGTTTGGAGTATTGAAAACGGTGACCAGTTTTCCATCCGAGACAACGTTGCAATGAGCACAGGTCCATGCGTCAGCTTGTACGGCTGAACAGTAAGCATTGGCAGCTAATTGTGTGTAGAATTCAAGGTCATGTACAGTGGAGGAGGATCCAGTGAAAGTAGCATCTGCGCTCACAACGCTAGCGAGAGTTTTAGCAGCTCCAGTATGATATGTAGAGTTCAGCGAAAATCCTCCTTTAGTAGGAACGCCGGCTGGTAAAGGTCCGTTCTTAGCCGCGGCATTTGACTCAGAGTTCAAGTCATAAGGAATGGAAGTGGCCCTCTTGTCCCTAGGCATTACTTGAGGCTTGTCACCGATGGGGATAGCCATCACATTTGGCAAGAAACTTGCCACAACCAAGAGGAGAGAGCAGGCTGCTTGAATTTTCATGATCGGTAGGTTAGGGGTCTTAGAAAAGACGTCGTCTTGAAATGCTGAATTACGCCTCTAACTGCGATTTTATTTATGCATTATTGTTTTACAATCCGGAAACGAGGGCCATTGTATCACGAAATGCATTTACCTAATCAACAAAGCCATTGAATTACTCTCCACACATGCAATTCGCACACATCAAGTTTATCCCTAACAACAGGGTTTCCCAGTTCGCGATTGACGATGATTGAAATTAAAGGATCACTTGACATACCGAGTATAGTGTTGCACCTTTCCTACTGTGGAGGACAGCGTCACAGGATGCTTCTAGAAAGGAAATATCATCCTGTAACGTTTTTCCGTCAGAGCACTGACTACGGTTTCGGAAAGGAAATGACCAAAGCGTCGCACTGGGAGAGAGAGCGGTACAATGTGGATGCTGCGGATGCTACAACTGCTGTGCTTTGCTGAAGTAGCGGGGAATGACTTTTTAAATTCGAAAAACGAGTGTTTTGAAGACAGCAATTCTTCAAAACATGATTGAGACTTTGGTTGGAAATTGAACAGTATATCGAGCTAATATCGGTAAAATGGAACCAGCTTTTCACCGATCCCATGTTCGTTGAAAGTATCTGGGCAGTTAGGGAATGCATGTGTGTGCCACCACCATGTGTGTACGATCGTAGCTTTTGAAGACCACGAATAAGGAAATGGTTGAACAAAATATTTAATTACGAGCCACATGTCCCGCCGGCCCCAAGTGCTTGGTCACTGGGGTTGGTAATGAAGTAAGCGTGGTTCGCTATTCCACGGTTCGACCGAAATGCTACCAATTTTGTACAATTTGGCGTTGCCGCAAGAGATTTTGGTGTCAAGCAAAGTATGCATGCCAAAGTGTGAGATTGAGACGTCGGTCAGTTTTTACTTCCACACACTTTCATCAGTAAGAGGTTGTATATTGTGACGACAAACAAGCCGGACGATCATGACGTATCATTATATGTGATACGTGTGTGATAGAGCCAGTATGTAGATGAGCATTCAACCTTAGAACGTAAAATAGATCGTGCCTGAGTATTTGAAACGTGCTGGGACAAAACGGCACAGGAAAGATTTTCGCAGTAATGGACGGTATATAGTCCGAGAAAATTTGGCTGGTTGTGGCAGCAAAGATTGTACTTGTAACACATAGCCAACAATCTCGATTAGATGAGAATTGTAATCATACGGTATGTACCTTGTCGACTTTACCGTATTGGCATCTCAATGTACATGTATCTTGATAGTCATTCATACCTGAGGATCAATCACTCAAGTTGTCTGATTGCACGATAGAAAGGCGTCCGTAACCTCAGCGTCAGTGGAACAGCGTATGGGAACATTACACATGTCGTCACAAATTAAGCCTGCCTGCTAATCTTGTCTACCAACAAGTAACCCGTTATAGCGTTGTCCAACATGGGGATACATCGAAGTCTTTTAACTACGATCAACAGACGAATTACAATAGTGTAACAGAAACTCAAAAATGGAGGCTTGCAAGCATGACATGAGATTTTCAAAGGAAGGTCGTAACGAGTGTGTGAAGTAGAAAAAATGTGAACTGATATATTGATACGATGTTCAAACAGAAGATAAAGGATGGCAGTTCATAGACCAGCATAGAACGAAATTTCTGAAAAGTTATCTAGTATATCACCACTATATAGTTTGAGCCGCTACTTTAAAGGCAAAGTCCTGTGTTGATTCCAAAGTAACTGAAAGAAATGATGAGTATGTAGGTCTGCGGACAATGATTAGTGATCAAAAGCAAAGGTACCTTAAATGGTCCACTATGGACGTAAAAGGAACTATTGAGTTGGAGCAGCTACCCGAGTCCAAAGCGCCATTACATACAGCTAAATGCAATGAAGCACAAAGGGTGAGAAAGATGCAGTTGGCGTCAAGGGCTCTGATTTTATGCTTACCAATGTCATATCGATCGTCTGTTATCCAATACTCGCTGCCCTCGTGCTGCATAAAGCGTTAGCATGTTTGGTTTGGTGGTAGACAGTGCCTGAGGGCCCAAAATTTGAATGCATCAAGTACTTACAAGGTATCCTAGCAACTCAGGAGGCAAGTGCGGAACAACTGAAATTGAACAAAAGATTAATGCGCCTGATGATAAAATTTGAAAGTCGTAAAATTAACTGTGAAAATCAACTTACTGTCCCGCTCATGAACAACACGCTTGACTTGTATACCTGTACCAGATGCATAGTATGCAAATGTTGGGTTACCAACACGAGGCTCGCCTGTAACATCGGTAACCATGTCAGTCATCATGGTATGTATTCTTTCACAAGCATTATAGCCTTCAAGAAATCTTGTTTCTTACCAAAGGTGTACACTTGGAGATTGTTTGGTGTAAATCTCACGTCCCGTTGATATAGGTCCAACGCTTCCAAGACGGCAATTGCTCCTCCTAGGGAATGTCTAAGAGGCACAATTGTTAGTATATAATGCGTGGAGTCTTCTATTAGCATCATCGTAACTCAATAACAACACACCCAACAACGTAGAACGTATAATCAGGATGTGCATTCATCAACTGTGTGGCATGGGAGAAAATGATGTCTTTGGATTCTTGAAAACTTTGCAGGAAACCTAAATGTTAAAAACTGTTAATCAGAAATATTCTTTACGTTATTGCTATTCTCACTAACGTACCAAGGTGTATTTTGGCCCCAGAGATTGGCGGATAGGGTGTCAAGACAAATTTGATGTCAGCTATGGTGCTTTCAATAGAGTTGGTACCTACAGAAGTAGAGATCAATAAGTGGACACCGACATACAAATAACAGCAAACATTGATACCTCTGAAAGCTATATAAATTGCCTTTTTGGAGTCACTCTGCAGGATGTAGCCTACAGTATCATACTTTGGAGTATCAAAAGACAGGATCAATTTTCCGTCGGGAACCTTCTTACACTGCTTGCATGTCCATTTGTTACTTTGGACATCCCCACAATAGGTAGCAGCGGCCAATGATGTGTAGAACTCAAGGCTTTCTACCGATACGGCTGATTGCGAGCCAGCAGCCAACGTTAATGGAGCATGGGATACTTTCGGACCAGAGGTAGCATTCATAGCCATTCCATATTTTGTAGTGACATTTTTGGGAAGAGGTCCATTCTGCTCAATATGAGAATTTTCCGCTCCTGTATCAGCGTCAGGGAGAGGTGAAGGTAGACTGAAGCGGCTTGGGCCAGATGGTTTTGTTTTCTTTGACCCTTTTGCGACAGCTGGAGCTGCCATGGTCATTGGCATCCAGGTGGCAATAAGCAGAAACCAAGCGGCAGTTGCATAAGTTAACTTCATGATGACTTGCTTTGTCTTCTAATGGCAGGTGATTGAAATGCTGCTTAATTTATATACAATACGCACCCAAGTCTTCTGGACGTTCGTTGATGTAGGTAGCAGCTGGATGGAATGCGTGGTTGTGTTCTCATATAATTGAAAAGGCGGGGAAAACGGTAGCGCATATGCATTTCGCACACACGGTTCAATTTTTATCGTGCATACTTGTCCAACCTTAGCTCACCAATTGGGAAGTTGTATAATCCGGAAACTGGGAGTACGTACATTGCACAAAGTGGAGATTGGGTGCTCTCGTGAACCGCCAAAAAAGAAAAAAAAAGAAGATGAGGCCTGCGACTGAAGAATATCGTTCGAAAAGTAGAGAGAGAAGAGAAATTAGTTTAATCAGTTTCAGCCAAGCGCTGGAAAAAAAAATTATGCAACAAGATTTTTTTTTAAATAACCTATAACAGCCAAAGTCATGGCCGGAAGAAAACTATATCAGTGAGCTTGATCATTCACCCTTTCTACCCACCTGAGTCGATTTCCATTAAATTCGTGGACATGTGAAGACCAGAACTCAAACTTACAGTATACCAAGCTGTTCTTTAAGATACATTTAATAGAATCAAGATTCAAATGCCCCTAGGTAGTTAGTATCACCGAAGACTCAGCCATTGGGATATGTGGGTTTAAAAGTTGCAATGTTACTAGATGATTCTATACTGTTTCATACTCATTACTTCATAAAGTCTCTTGCACTTGTTTGTGTCAATTAAAGACACATTACCTGCCTCATGATTCTCCAAATTGCTTTCATTTTCGTGAGAAGAACATTTATCCAAGTATTTAATATACGAGCTCAAGACTTCGAAAATTGGATAGAATACGAAGATAGCTTCTCTGTACCAGAGGCAACATTATGTATGCAAAGAAAGGTTGGACTGCAGCATGGAGCATTGTATGGCCAAAAGTCGGACCAAAGTATAGAAGCCCGCGATACATATTGGTGTTCCTTCGATCGGACTGGTAAATGCGGACGGGCTCAGATCGCACCTGCGCCGTCTTATATACACAAACTGTAACCATATTTTAAATTTACAATTCCTCCAACTATTGTGTTTATGCTAAAGCGCTTTCAATATGTGTAATCTACTCCCAATGAATCTAACTTTTTAATCCCTTCTTAGTGTAGAAAAAATCCTTCCACAGTATGGAAAAGTTTATTATCGGTAGGAAAAAACGAGTCAGATGAGTCGGGGACTGTACAAAGTGGAGAGTGGGCGGAATTGATTGATTCAAAGAGTCTTATGTCATGGGCTGTGTCCTGAGTTCCGAAGTTAGTAGAGCGAGGCTTGTACTGTAAACATCCACTGGATTCAATGGGTTAATGTTGCTGTGAAGCAGGTCAAGTTTTTTTCATAGAGCATTTTGAAGACGGAATTGAACAAATAGAATCGAGGTATATCAGGGTAAATTTTATAAGTTAATAAGCTTTGGTAGGCTTTGGCAATAGATTTCAAAAATTCCAAATATTTGGTTTCTAAATTACGGACCCATCTTATCTACTCGTCTTGGTATCTAACCTAAGAGGAGGGGTTGAAAGGGCACTTTCCGCTAGTGGTTTGGATGACTTCTCCGTTCTCATCCTTTCTGTTCTTAGCCAACTGCTTCATGAGGAGGTTGGGGTCGTAGAAAGTCTCAAGCTGGAAACGAATGGAAGGGAAAAAAGAAGGCGTTTTAGTGGTCAAGATTTTTTTTTGTACGTTGGTGTAGCCATTTGTGACGGAGATAAATAGTATCACAAATCGAGAGTTTACTTACTTCTTCGATTTCGAATTTGTCGTTGACCTTGGCAACGGTGACACCGAAAGACTCGCAGACTTCGTTGCTGGCAGCAGCTTCCAACTTCTTGCCGTTACCGAGCTTGACAGACAAGTCACCAGTCATCTTGCCCCAGTGGCTGATACAAAATGAAAAATGAAAAATTAGGTTTTGTTACAAAAAAGGTGACACAAACGAGATAATAAATCTAGATGAACGTACCGCCATTTGAAAGCAACAACGGGAGGGCCGGAGTAGACTTCGAGGACTTCCCAGGAGAAGGTACCCATGGCACGCTTGAAAAGCTTGTGAGAGTCAGAGAAATCGCTCTCGCTGGCCTTGTAAAGCTCGGTATCACCGATCAAAGCGTTATAGGTGCCCATCTAGAACCAAGAAAAAAATAAAAAATGAGAATTCGATACTCAGCTGTAAAGTGATCTAAAAGCCCGCCTTTTTTTTATATTGGGGTTGCCAGTACGTACCTCGAGCATCTCATCGATGGTGTGCCACTTAAGACCGTTGACAGAGAATCTGTACTTTTCACGGTTGATAGTACGGATTTGATCGGCCTTGAGCTTGTAGGACATCTCCTTTTCCCAGTTCTATTGAAAGCCGATTGCAGAGTTTAGTACAAATATGGGTTGACAAGGCACGGCCAACGCCAGGAAAAGTAGGGATGAGCTGGCCTGTGCGAAAATCGAAAACACATACCTTGACGAGGTTAGATACCAACCACTCCAAAGAGCCTTCAGCGTGATCCTTGGTCTTTTCTGTAACAGAAAGTTAGCATTATTATCCAAGGTGATTCAGTCTAAACTAAGCGCGAATATCCTTACCCAAGTCAAAGGCAGCGTTGACCTTGTTGTAGTCAGGGATGCGGCCATAACGCCAGTCATCTTCGGTATCGCCAAGGACGGCATTGGGGTTGGTCATAAAGTCGGGCAAGCTCATGATTAGTTGTGAGAGTGGGGAAAGAACGTAGAGGATATGAAGAGCAGATTGAATTGGGTCTATTTATGCAAGTCCATTTGCACACAGATAAATTGAGTTTTAATCAGTACATTGACACACACACATTCACTGGTTGGCATTTGGTCGGGTACTTTGTTTGAGGTGTGACAACTGCAATGAAGTTAAAAAAAGAGTTGTAACATAACACAATCTAATGGAATCCCCATGGCCGCGCAGGGTGGGTCTAGTGGCATTGGCGATACCCAATTTGAGGGAAAATAGCGAAATGGAATAAAGCGCTAGGACCAATCAGAGTAAAAGAACTTTCTTTTTTATTATTATATATCGAACGATTCCATGTCCTGATGGACCTGGACTCGTTATAAGGATTTGTTGTAATATCTCCCCCCGATCGAACGATGTGGGTGCTCAAGAGGACTATCTATTATCACTGACTGACTGACATGAGGGCACAGATTTTGTGGCACTTTCTGTGATGCCCAACTTTTCTGATAGGAGCACTGCATCAGGCGGGGCATAAACACAATGGCTACCTTGTAAGACCAACAGACCATTTTTGTTCAACCCAAATCTTGAGTGGTCCTAAAGACTTTTTGATAAAGGCGTATTGACTCGATGAAACTTTTTATATATAATCATTTTTTATAACAATCTTATATTGGGATCTATTATGCTACAAGAGGGGGAGGAGTCTTTTTCATTTTTTTTTTTGTTTCCTTTCTTTTTTCTGTCTGGCTTCCCATACCTGGGTTTTATGTTACCTTCTTTTTAAGTCAGGGTAGATTTTTTGTATACAAGGCGTTCTATCTTTCATAAAGGTGAAAAAAAGAAGGAGTCTAGTATGCAGAAGCGTGAACCTTTTGAGCACGACCAGAAGGATCTTCAGGGCAGCCCCAGTCAGCTCTTGGGATCCATCTAACGACACTAGCTGTGCATGCTTCTTGAGGGTACCATGAGTCAAAGATGGTGCGGTACATGTAAGCTTCCTTGGTAGTAGGGCAATCCTTTTGCCACTTCTCGTGAGCCTTGCTGAGCTGTTCATCAGTGACGGTCTCCTCTGAAACGTCCTTGAGCTTATCAATCCATCCGTAGCCAACACCATCAGAGAATTGTTCCTTTTGGCGCCAGAGAATGTTATGGGGCAAGTATGGTTTGGCAGTGGGATCGTCGCTAGTATCAAAGGCCTTGCGAACAATATACTTCTCCATGCGACCCTTGCTTCTATCACAGGTCTTCTCTTGAGGATCAATGTTCATGGCAATTTCCAAAAGAGCCTTGTCCAAGAAGGGAACACGAGCTTCCAAACCCCAAGCCATAGTTGATTTGTTGGCACGAAGACAGTCAGAAGTGTGGAGGTTCTTGACACGGGTGACGGTCTCGGTGTGGAAAGCAGCCTTATCGGGTGCAGAGTGGAAGTACAGATATCCACCGAAAACTTCATCAGCACCTTCACCAGAGAGGACCATCTTGACACCCAAGGCCTTGATCTTGCGAGAAAGAAGGTACATGGGGGTAGAAGCACGGATGGTGGTCACATCGTAAGTTTCGAGATGGTAGATGACATCAGCGACGGCATCCAAAGCTTCTTGAAGGGTGAAGACATATTCGTGGTGAATGGTACCGAGATGGTTGGCAACTTCACGAGCAGCAACGAGATCGGGTGATCCAGCCAAACCGATGGAGAACGAATGGAGCTTGGGCCATGATCGGGGACCACCTAGTAAAAAAAAAAAAAACAATAACAAAATAAAACTTTTGATTAGTCACTACGCTTTACGAAAGGCAAACTTTAGGATATCATATAATACTCACTCTCATCGAGGTTGTCATCATCAGCGTTAGCCTTGCCAGAGGCAATCTTTTCGGTCTCACGTTGAGCAATAGCAGCAATCAAGCTAGAGTCCAAGCCACCGGACAAAAGAACACCGTAGGGAACTTCAGCCATAAGACGTTTGCGAACAGCAGTTTCCAAGGACTCGCGCAAAACGGTGTAGTCAAGAGGAGTGTTGGGTATCTTGTCTCCATCCCACCAGGTAGGGTTGAACCATCTAGTAGTTTGCTCGGTCTCAGAATCGTAGACGTGACCGGGGGGGAAGGCCAAAATCTTGTCGCACTCTTCGTTAAGAGACTTCAACTCGGAAGAAAAGTAAATGGTACCGGGCATCTTGGATGACCAACCATAGTACAATGTGGTGATACCAATAGCATCACGGGCGGCGATGATACGGTTGCGCTTGACGTCCAACAAGACAAATGAGAACATACCATCAAGGTGTTGAATGAAGTCGGTTCCCATCTCAGCGTACTGTTAAGTGCAGGTGGGGTTTAGTTAGTTGGGGCAAATTTTGTGGTGGGTGCATAAAGGTTGGCCACACTCACCATGTGCATGATAACCTCACAGTCAGAGTGAGTCTGGAACTTGTGGTCTCCCTTCAATTGAGCACGGAGATGTCTGTGGTTGTAAATCTCTCCGTTGACGCAAAGAATGATGCTTTCGTCTTCGTTAACGAGAGGCTGGGCACCACTGTCTGTAAACCAAAAGAATAGATGATGAATACCAAAGTAAAACATCCTAGACTAGCAATTTTGCCCATTTTCCCCAACTTACCGACACCAACAATAGCAAGACGCTCGTGAGCCATGATATGGTTACCCTTGACAACACATCCTGACCAATCGGGACCACGATGTCTAATCCTAAAAGCGAAACGAAGAAAAGATGGTGGAAGATGGTGTGAGTCGTTTTGTATGACAAAGAAAGAAATGAAAATGCATTTACGTACTTCTTGGAAAGATAGAGTGCACGTTGACGATATGAGGACATATCGCCTTGATAGTTAAACACACCAAAGATACCGCACATGACAATGAGATTTGGAGGAAAGTAGAGATGAACCCGTTCGCTTGAGACCAACAGATCGATTTTTTATCTACTTCGGAAACCTTTGCACTCCGACGGCTAACATTTTGACAGGTTTTTTTTTTCTGAATAGATTATCAGCAGCCACTTTAATTGGCTCTTCCAAGGTTGATTTAAGCTATGCAAAAAATCATATCCTTTCACTCTGGCGTTTCGTCCGTTGCTACTGTTCTATGATGAAGGTGCTTAATATGCTATGTTCACGGCTGCTCTACAGCTTCGCCATCATACTATGATCCGGATGTTTCCTATCTTTCTGACAAGTTCACGTGATCAATTGTTAAAGGTCAGCATGAGTCATGAATTCTTTTTTTGATGGGTTATTGGGTCAGTATGGCCAAGGGGGTTTAAAGGTATTTTTCTTTTGGCTGATTGTGTTCTTCACGTTGCTTGTTTAAGGTTGGCCGAACGCGTTCTATGACACATAATGAATGAATAGCCCAATTTCAAGCCCTTCTTGTAAGAAATTCATTTCTTCATCCTATGATCACCCTGTAACTTTTAATCCATGGATCAAAGACGCACAATACACTGGCTTTGGTTTCTAGTGAGGAGGCCATTTATTGTTTGCCATCGGTCATTACATTAAGAAAGCGATATTACGAGTTCAGTGACAGTTTTGTACAGCGTGAGAAGAGTATGTTGGCTTGGACACCGTGGCAATAGCCAAACGGATTGTTGAGAATGTGGCAGCACAATTTGTGGCAGACGGTGGAAAAATTGGGAGACCGCGTACTTTGCGATTGGGTCCCAAAGTTGACATCTGTTACTTATTTCGGGCTGAGATTTCATGTTGGCCATTCTGGTTCCATTGCTGTAGCAGAATGGGGCCCATGGCAGCTAACCCCATTGGCAACCTGTGACATGCACACCAAAATTAAACACACACATTCCTATTGGATTGCTTTTGAAATCGGCTATTAATTGTCTCTAAAAAATGAAAAAGCCTCCGCCCACACAATTAATTTAAGGCACCCATGACTGTGCATGTATATTGTTTTCACCAAAAATAGCCTTTTCCCACCATACCATGGAATATTTAACATTGGAACAAGTCAATGCAGATCTTTATATCAAATAGGAATGAAGATGCAACGTGTGCGAAATTGTATTATAAATGGATGGGGGGTTGATTGTGAGCTTGGAAAAGAAAAATGTCAGGATACATAAAGGAAAGAGAAAATTTATACAGGAACAACAGGAGCAGCAGCAATGGTCTCGGCACTAGCACCATCCTTGTAGAGTTCCAAGTTGTCGTTGAACATCTTGCCGACAGAGTGCAATGCAGTGGTGAATTCAGCGTCAGTTCCTTGCCAGGCACGTCGGGGATGGAGGAGCTCGTTGGGAACACCGGGTACAGATGTGGGGATGCTGAGGTTGAACACTTCAAAGGTCTCGTATTCAGCATTAGCAAGTTCACCGTTGTGAATGGAGTCTAAGATAGCACGAGTGTACTTGAGAGGGCAACGCTTAGCGTTCTTGGCAGAACCACCAACCCATCCAGTGTTGATCAACCAAGCATTGGTCTGGTGTTGGCTCATCTTTTCAGCAAGCATGGTGGCATACTTTTGAGGATGCAAGACAAGGAAAGGAGAACCGAAGCAGGCAGAGAAGGTAGCTTGGGGTTCGACAATACCGTCTTCAGTACCGGGAATCTTGGTAGTGTAACCCATCAAGAAATGGAACATGACTTGGTCTGGGGTCAACTTGGAGACAGGAGGGAGGACACCGAAGGCATCGCAGGTAAGCAAGATCAAGTTCTTGGGGTGACCACCAAGGCAAGGAATCTTAGCATTGGGAATGTAGTCGATGGGGTAGGCGCAGCGAGTGTTCTCAGTAAGGAAGTCATCGGAATAATCAACGGCACGGCTTTCTTCATCAAGAACAACGTTTTCCAGAACGGAACCGAAGCGAATGGCATTGAAAATTTCAGGTTCCTTCTCGGCCGACAAATCGATACACTTTGCATAGCATCCACCTTCGATATTGAAGACACCGGTATCACTCCAGCAATGTTCATCATCACCAATAAGCTTACGCTTGGGATCAGCACTAAGAGTGGTCTTGCCAGTACCAGAGAGACCAAAGAAAAGAGTGACATCGCCAGCAGGACCTTCATTAGCAGAAGAGTGCAAAGACAAGACGTTGTATTGCTTGGGTTGAAGATAGTGCATGACAGTGAAGATCTAATAATAGACAAAAGCGTGGTGTCAGGTATGTTTGATTGGATTCCGGACGCAATTTTTCATTTTAGGAATTGGTCAACTTACACCCTTCTTCATTTCACCAGCGTACTCAGTACCAAGAATGATCATTTCACCACGCTAATTGGGAAAGGAAAAAAAAATGAATCATAATTAATAAAAGTTGACCTCACATGGTATGAATGCAATCATTTTGCTCTCTGATAAATTACCTTGAAGTTGACAGCAACGGAGGTGGTGGAAGTCATTCCAGTGGTGTATCTGTTGGCAGGGAATTCACCGGCATTGAAGATAGTGAAGTCAGGAGTACCAAAGTCTTCAAGTTCTTCTTCAGTAGGGCGAATCAACATGTTGCGCATGAAGAGAATGTGATAAGCACGGGAAGCAACCACTCTGATCTTCTTGCGGTACTTGGGGTCCCATCCGGCATAACCGTCAAAGACATATAGTCTTGGGCGAGTGTTCAAATAGTCGATAGCGCGTTCACGATTGATTAAGAATACTCGTTCGCTCATCTTGGTGTTGACAGGGCCCCACCAAATATCTTCGTTAGAGGTTTCCTCATCGACAATGCGCTTGTCCTTGGGGCTACGACCAGTCTTCTTACCAGAGTAAGCACAGAGAGCACCAGCTGAAGAGATCACAGTACCATACTCATGGGTCAAAGCTTCTTCGTAAAGAACAGCAACGGAAGGGTTACGATGGATCGAGACCTTGTCGTAGTCGATACCAGCCATTTCGTGCAATTCTTCCTCCACCTTGGTGTGAGGAGTAGAGGGTCTTGGAGAGCCGGGTCTGTGAGGAGTGAAGTTGACCATGATGTGATGTATGTGAGTCAAAGAAGCAAGAGAGTGGTAAACCGATGTTGGTATTTATATTCAGGCTGATCCGGCTGCTTGAAAGCCCAGCCCCAGTTAGCGAGCTCCGGAAAGTCCCTTGGCATGCTTAAAAAGGAGGAAACGAAAAATGCGGGGGGATGAGCTCCCTTCATTGGCTCGTGCCTTATTCATCATCATGTGGAAAGGTGGTTCACTTTCATCCGCCAATAAATGCCTCTCACCCAATACCCATCCACAGCTGTAAATTAAACACTTTATTACAATTAATTTCAACCGATCATGCTTAGTCTGAAGAGATCAATGTATTCAAATGCAACCCATAGGAACCCTAAGGTTTCCCACGCACGAGAGCATATTAAAATAGGGCCTCTCAAAAAGTTCTCACGATGCGATTTCCAAAAATTAAAGCCCTGGCAGCCCGCCGCGGCAAGACAGGCGGAACCAAGTCACATGAGATGCATGTGAAGAGCCGCTCTCCTCTCCGGAGAATGACGGAAGTCGCCTTCCTGCTTTTGCCTATAGCGCTTGTATCTGTTCTGACGTAAAAATGCCTACTGAATTAAGCAGTACAATGAAAAAGAAGTGTGTGTCTATCGGATGGGAGAATGAAAACTAGATATATGGAAAAATACCAAAAATAGGTCATGCTGAGACTGAGTGGACATTACAAGCCCTAATGCTCATGACCAATGCTTCACTCACAGACCCCCACTATTTTCTAGATCAGCTCCGGCAATTTATTACTCATGATGACGAAGATTCTGCTTGTGTTAATTCCAACAGCGTGCGGCATTCCTCCAATAGCTCACTGTATTCCTCAATCTCTCTTTGTAATGAATCGCACTTTTCTTTGTGGGTCAATTTCATGTCCGTCAGTTGTCTCTCCAACGCTCTGATGAATTCGTCCTGTAGCTTGTGATCGTCTTCCAATGCCTTGCGGTGTGATTTCTCCTCATCTAGTTCCTTCTGAAGCCGTTCATTATCACGTTTCTGCTGTTCTAGTTGTTGTTCCAATTCCTGCACAACTTGGTTGTGGCGTGACTCTGAATCCAGAGAGGAGGTGGCGTGCTCTAGAATACCATCGGATGATAAACTCAAAGATCGCCTTCGTTGTGATGGTAGATTTCGACCTCGTTCAGGACTGTTGATGGCGTCTTCATACACTTTAAATAAGTCATGTTGCACATCCAGTGTTCGTTTGCTTAAGGGAGATCCTATGGGAGAATAGATGGCCGTTGGCGCTGACAGACGTGATTTGGGGGTTGTGACCGGTGAGCTAGTTTTTGATTGTCTGCCTGTTTTCTATCGTAGGAGTTCATCATCAGATATCGAGCAATCCCGCTTATACATAATCAAAAGCAAGACGAAAACAAAATAAATACCTTTCGTTCCGGTGACTCCGGGATCTACCAGAGCCGTTATCAATAGGTGGGAATCAATACGGCAAATAAAATAAAATTCTATTGTATTCGGCTTTTCTTACCTTGTGCACTGCTTTATTGGTTATAGTGGCCAACGGTTTCTTCGGACTTTCGGTTGTCTCATGGGTATCCTAAGACATTCAGAGGAGTGAGCAAATGAGGTTTTAAACATTGGAAGGAAATCTTCCCAGAGTCAGTGTGCCGAAATGACGCGTGGAGTGCGCGCCCGTTGTTTATAACATGTACCTTTGATGCAGCGTATGCTTTAATGCTTGTCTGTTTCGATTGCGCAGATACTGGCGTCGACTGGACGAACGATTTCACAATAGTTAGACACAATGTAGGTAGTTGGAATAGAGCAGGTGTTCGGTAACTACCTTTGTATTTCGGCGACTAGGCGTTAGCGGCTGCATTATAGTTGTATAGGAAAGATGGGTTTGTGTGATTTAAAAAACTTGGCGTACGAATTTTTTTTTTCCCTTTTGCCTTTTCACGCAAATACGCGTTTTTCTCGCCCACTAATGAAAAGGAAACCCTTATGGAGTAAGTCACATGACCGAATGTCGGTAACTAATTTTTTTTTTTTTTGAAGAAGCGGAGCGTCTCTCATTGGACATTTCGAGCCCAAACCTGCGAGAATAAAAAAAAATAACCCAGTATAACCCAATATGCCCGTCGAGCCAGCTATTCACCCCACAGCTACGCCTGACTCGACTCAATCGGAGCCATCCACTGGACTACTGTCACCACAGTTCATTGATCCCATTTCTTCCCCACTCACTTTGAAACCCGAAATGAACGTTGAAGGTGCTACTGTCTCCGAATTGGCTTCCCATGCCAACGATACCAGAGACATTGTGCTTCCTAATCAAACTGAACATGTTTCTCAGATTGCTATTGATGTAAGTACTTTTAGCTCAGGGAAATCAATCGGTGCAAGCGGTAGGCACACGGCTCAATCGTTCTGTCCATCTCACTCATCATTGTTGTCATCCTAGATTGGAGGATCTTTGGCAAAGATTGTCTATTTCACGTCGTCGAATGACATCAAGGGCGGTCGACTGCATTTCAAAAAGTTCGAAACCGAGAAAATAGACGAGTGTTTGGACTTTATTGCCGAACTAGTTGAAGACGCAAAGCATATCAATAATCGAAATGAACAGGTTGTCAAAGCTACTGGAGGAGGCGCATATTTGTTCCAAGACAAAATTGCAAAACGATTACCAGGTATCACTATACAAAAGGAAGACGAAATGGAGTGTTTGATAAACGGTAAGTATTGTTGAGATGATGCGTTGCGTACAGCATGGCGGCAATTCGTTTTGGAATGTTCATTAATTGACTCGCCTTCATATCATAACCTATCATGCATCCAAAGGTTTGAACTTCTTCATTACCGAGATTCCGTATGAGGTTTTTACCTACTCGGAAACCAATCCTATGCAATTTGAAGAACGAACTCAAGATTTGTATCCATATATGGTATGTACCCATTCAATGGGGATGGCTCTTATGATTTCTTCAAATCACTAACGACTACTTTTAGCTGGTTAATATAGGCTCAGGTGTCAGCATTTTGAAAGTGACAGGACCAGATGAGTTTTCTCGAATAAGCGGAACATCGGTAAGAAGATGAACTGAAACTGCAGCCGTTCTTAAAGTCTCGGAAGGCACTAACATGCAATATTATACTACTTTATAGTTGGGAGGTGGAACACTGTGGGGGTTGTTGTCACTTTTGACCGGAGCGCAAAGCTTTGATGGTACTGTGAAATTCATCCATAGATTCGTGTACATTAATGTCTATAAGTTTACATGATGTACTTATAAGCTCTTGGCCCTTTTACAGAAATGTTGGATCTGTCACAAAATGGAGATAATCGCAATGTCGATCTGCTGGTTGGAGACATTTATGGTTCCGATTATTCAAAACTTGGGTTAAAGTCTACACGCATAGCATCAAGTTTTGGCAAAGTGTTCAAAAAAGGTGTACGGCAATCTCAAGATGCATTCCATGCTGAAGATATCTCAAAATCTTTATTATTTATGGTTTCGTAAGTACTTCTTCTCCGCCCTTTTGCTTCGCTGTGTCTCGACGTGATATCATATTGTTCATTCGGTTTACTTATTCAACCTTCTCGGTCTAGTAATAATATTGGTCAGATTGCATACCTGGTTGCCCAACAGCATGGATTGCGAAGAATTTATTTTGGAGGATGTTATATTCGAGGTGAGTTTTTCCCAGCAAGTCGATTTTGAGTACCTCACAACACAAGCTAAGCCGGAAACAATTTGTCAGGCCACCCTGTTACCATGAATACGCTGTCGTACGCCATCAACTTTTGGTCCAAAGGAGAAATGAAGGCGTTGTTCTTGCGACATGAAGGCCATTTGGGAGCGACTGGAGCAGTAAGTGGCATGATATTTAACGCACATGTATGCTCGATGGTGGTGATCAATTTTGACATGCTTTTCCGCCACTTTTGTAGTTCCTGAAGCACAAGCCAATACGACGAGCGCGACACTCCTTTTCATACTCTGAAAACTTTACTCCTCAGATCATCACTGGTAATCCGAGCAACGTCTATGGAGTTCTGGAACAAACTAAACTAGAACTTAGAAGCAAAGAGTAATCTAACCCTAATAAATAAAAATTCACCATATTGTGATGTATGGCGGCGGGGTGTGCAATCCAGTGGCAATGGCAGCCATTTTTTAGTAACCCATGAAACTGGGTGGAGGTTTGCAAAAGGAGGTCGTGCTCAGGTCCGATTGGAATTATCCACGATCATATCATTGGGTGATCGAAAAATATGGTGGCTCTGTGCCATGGACTTTTTTGATCGATGGTCCAGCCTAGATCTTGCCGAGCCTATGGCTCCTGAGCCTACATCCAAGGCAGTACGATGGGGCTTTCGTATCTCTGTCCCTGTTCCATGACGCGTGATATGTCCAATTTACATGATCCAACCAAACAAGCAGCATTATGCCATCCGAGACCACTGCAACTCCCACATTCAGCTTCATATTTGATATATGAAGAACAGCGGCAAGCTCACGTGGTAAAAATCTGGATTGTAGGGGGGTGATTTGGCTGAAGGGAGGTCGAAGTTGGGGCCATTCACACCTCAGTAAAATTACTCGCGCGGTTTTTATTTTTATTTTTATCTTTATGGTCAATGGGCGATACTTCCACAAGCCCAATCCTTTGGGAAAGTTGTCTTTAATTGTCGATTCGAAATATAATCACAAGTGTCGTTACTGATTTACACACCACGTTTTTGGAACGATATCATATTCTGTGGTGAATTTTGTAACAGATATAACATAGAGATTCGTGTCATCGGAGGCGAGTATTATCTCCCAATAACGTAAATCAAGTTTCAGGGTCCAAGATGCCATATCTCCACTGCGTTACCGGAAAGCATGAAAACCCCCTTGTGTTTTTACTATTTATTTTTTCAGCATGGAAACGTACAGAATGTATTAGATCTTCGTGCGATTGTCACAGGCTGTACCAGCAGATAGGATGACGATCGATTGATAGA
The DNA here is from genome assembly GCA_016758895.1 of Umbelopsis vinacea. Lineage (NCBI taxonomy): Eukaryota > Fungi > Mucoromycota > Umbelopsidomycetes > Umbelopsidales > Umbelopsidaceae > Umbelopsis > Umbelopsis vinacea. Next base: position 137,071 of record JAEPRA010000003.1, on the reverse strand, counting down.
ATTTATAAGATGCTCTCTGGGAGGTAGCAACCTTGAAAGTTTCGGAAATTAGAGTTTAGCTAACATCAAATTGAATGGCTTTACTGCATAATGTCATTAAATTGTATCCTTATGTTCCTGGTCTTTGGTGTTTTAATTTCTTTTGATGAATGGGCACCAAATGTATGCTAACTATTTTCATACTATTAGCGTAGATGGATATCCCCTCAGTGCCAGGAGTTGGGTATGCTGATTATGACGATGCTGTCATAAAACATATCCCAAATTTGAAAATGTGTTACTGAAGGACCGAAAGCAAGGTTAAGGATCATCTCCGCTCAATGACAATTGGAAGCTTCAAAGCAGCCTACCATAAGTAGCATTCAGCATGGTTTATTTGATGGAAGTAAGCCATGTCACAAAATCGATAACAAAATACGCTCATCATGGAAAAAGCTGAGGATAACCACTTGTCATCTTTTCAATAGTTGCTTACAACCAAATTTACATGGCTACATCTATCACCTACCCCTTCCGAGTAATTTTTTGATAGAACGAAATGGAATAAAAGTCCTGCTATGAAGTAATGCTTTTGCTATTTCTTCTTGGTTTTCAGGAGGCGACCTTCAGTACGCTCAGCTGTACTAAAGTTGGTATGTAAGTGAACGCTATAAATTAACTGAGAAGGACTGGGCCAAGAAGAATCTTGGCTCGCGTAAAAAGTTTGGGTCTTGTACACCTCTTTAATTTGGTTTTTCTTTCTTTGCCTATAATGAACCCCCAAGTAAAGGAACATATCTGCAAACAAGAGTGACTGCATTTTAGTACAGCGTCCAGGGACACTTTTGTGCGCAATCCCACTCATTCATTTTGGTTCTCGATCTCACCTTCCGGTTCTTTATTTGTGAGGTTCCCATATTAGGACAACCGTAACAGGAAGGAGGATACACAAACATATACACACACACACTCTTGCTTGCACACGCACACCTATAAGAATGATAGAGCGAGTACTCAAAAGAAAATAGGTTGCGATGATCCTTAAACTACAGAATATATATTGCATATTCACAGTTGCGTGAATAAAAAAACCAATGAAACCACAGTGCTTCTTCATGTGGCACTAAATATATGCAACAGTTTAATTATAAGATGTTGTTTCTGTCATGCGTGGCAAACGCGATTGATATATAAAGGACGGGGCCGACCCGTCTTGAGAAGAACAGGCCTTCTGCTTCTTTTTTTTCTTTCTTTCTCTTTGCTATCATTCTTCCGCTTCTCTCTCGTTTTCCCCTCCTTTACTCGTAAAGAATCCAATGTCTACTGTCGCTACACTATCAAGCCACGAGTGGGATGACGGAAATATACTTTCGTTTCCCTTTATGTCTTCATCCGCCTATATATCTTCATCTTCCCTATTATTTTCCTCACTTGATGCCATGCAGCGTCAAATGGCACCTTCTCCAACTTTGGTCACTTCTCCCTCGGAGGACTTTGATTTTCTGGATAGTAGCGTTAGTTTCAACGATCTTGCGAGCGACTCATCAGAATATACAAGCTATACGTGCGGGCTACTAGACACAGCTGGCACTGATTATCTAGCCTCGCCCGCAGCGTATATGATGTTGCCCGAGTATTATGAAGAGTCACTTGCGTATGTAGATGACATGGTTACTGTCGGTCCAGGAGCTTTGCCCTCTGACAACATACCAACATCCCCTGGAAATCAAGTCGATGGGTTCCCCTCGTACTACAATTCTAGTCGCGGAGTTTCCTTGAAAGGTGATTCAACTGATCCAACCATGCCACCTGAACCAATAGTAGTTACAGCGAAGAAAACTCAAGCTAAAGCCAAACCTTTAACTCGAGAATGTCAATGTCCCCTCTGTCCTCGAGCATTTGCTCGTAAACACGATTTACAGCGCCACATCCGGGTTCATACTGGGGTCAAACCGTATGTTTGTCCTTGTTGTCAACGCTCATTTGCAAGAACAGATGCTCTCCGACGACATTTTCGTATGGAGGAAATGTGCAGGTCAAGCCCTCAAGTACAAGAGATGAAAACGAAACGTCGAAAAGGACGACATTTACTTGATCGATAAACAGGAAAACCCCTCCATCATACAAAAACTTTGAAAGAGATGGCGGCCATCATTTGAGAATTGCCTTGCTTTGGTTCCGTCTTCTTTTGATCTCTCTTTCTTCATTGTCCATACTTGCCTTTTCATTATCATCTGCTTTTCTTGTCCTACGATCCTTCTTTGTACAGATTTTTTTTTTTTTTTTTTGGCATTACCTTTTCTCATGTGTACAAATTTTTAAAGATAAAATAAAATAAAATTTGGGCTTACTTCCACATTCAATTATACCAATAGAGAAATGCTCAGTGGGAAAAGCCCATTGTGTATCGCGCAGCCTCACCAAAAAATTTCTCCCTTCTGTTTGGACCAAAACTAGTCTCTCATCTCATTCATGGCATGACATATTCGGTATGATTCCGAAAGCGAGAGTGAACGAAGGCACAAAACTTATTTTTTTTCTTTTGTTTACGGTCTTGTGCAGTTGTTTGTGGGGTGGTGGTACGGACTCTTTTAAGAACTGATATCTTTCAATCAGATTACGTCTGCACGGTCCATGCTAAGTCTTGAAATAGGCAAGCGAGATCAATGCAACACAAGAACTGGATAACATAGCATATTGCAACACGTAACACTGTAAGTGGAGTGTCTAGGCCACATTGGTTGCCTATCAACCGTATCAAATTCTTCCAATTTTATTTTTTTTGGCATGCAAGGCCACTGCCTGCCCTACATAGTTTTCCAGGGCCATCACTTTGGGGTAATCCGGTATTTTTTTTCTTCCTCCCATGCTGTCTACTCAATCTACTTTGATCAACTGAGACTAACAAAGAATCACATCAACGTACTCCACCTTATTGTTCTAGCGTCGTCCTTCACAGGCCCCCAGCCTTAGCAAACAAAAAAAAAATTCCATGCACCTCTTGCAAGTATCAATACTGAGACATTTGTCCACTTTCTATTTTCCCACCTGCCTGCGCATTTGATAGCACCACAATGGTGCAGGTCCCCGGTACACAGATTCGCTGTATGTGGAGATTGAAACAAAAAAGTCAAAAGCACTAGTAAATAATGGACGGACCCATTCCTTACATAACCATGTCAAGGACGTATTACCAATGTTCAAGTGTGAGCGAGGAAACGTTCATCTCGTCTTTGTTGTAACATATCTACACGTGCTAAACTTGCACCTGCATCGGAAGAATGTGTTTGGTTGGTTCATGCAGATAACATGTATTTGAGATATATAAAAAAAAAAAGTCGTAATAGAGGAGAAAAGAAAGTTTGAAGTGAGAAAGAGAAGCAAATAGCATAGAATGTCAAGTATATAAAATCAAACACGTTGAATGCTATGGAAACTCTACAAAGTTGAATCACAGTGCTAAAGCGAAAAAAGAAGGTGAAGCGCCTAATATAGGAGGAGGGCAGATGTGGAATAAGAAAAGAAACAATAATGAACTAGTCTACCTGGTCGCTTCGATGGGTAATTCATTACATACAACACGAGAGGCTCCAATATCGAGCAGAATGTAACAAGAAACAAACATGTCAAAGGAGGAAGAAGCAGAAGAATATAATAAGAGGAAAAAAGAAGAAAGAAGAAAAGAAAGTATATGGGGGAATGGGTGGGGGTTTAAGCATCGACTTGGGGAGCAAGGCGAAATTGGAGCTTCCATGACTTTTTGGTTTGGTTGATTGAGAGTAGAGAACTTTATACATTACAGAAAACACAACCCGTTTGTTGCGGTTTTGTTGGCTGGACTGAACTGAACATTGCGATAATAAGTGGGCTTGCTTGGTAGATTGGTTTGGGGAACTTTTTAATTAAACGCTCTGACGGACATCTTGAAGCGGTGGACTGTAATTTCAAAAGCATAATATTAAGAATTCGGTTTCGCTTATCCACACACACACACAAAAACAAATACGATACATACCTAGCTCGCCTCTTTCCGCGACCTTGTCTTTCCTTCGCCAATGGATGATCTGCAGGTGTCAACAGCTGTGTAACCGAAAACAAAACAGGGATTGTTAGTTTGGGAAGATGGGTCAAAAGATAAGCACACTGGATACTGTACCTCAAAGCTACACAACAGCTCCTCACTAACACTCATGATGGCACCGAAATTGTCGAATTCTCCACAATAGTTTGGTGCCGAAAATACAGTAACCAAAGTCCGTTCGTTGAAAAACTCGTAGCCATCTTCAACCACCATGTGTGCTCGGCAAACCAGGTCCAAATCGAACTTGGCTAAGAATTCGTTGATAATTTTCTTTCCAAAGCAATAACTCACTCCTCTCTCGTTATCTTCCCAATCGATAGCTGTTTCCGACGGGTCCGACCACAGCAAGTCATTAAGCAGTCCATAATCCGGCACATCAGTTGGTCGTTGTATATTGCGAATCTCGTCCATACTATGCATCGACGGACTTTTTAGGTGGAAAGCGTATGAGTCATATGTAACCTTGTCAACGAATCGGTTTGACCAATGTGGAGTACTCACCTTAAACCTCCATGGACACAAAAGATTTTACCAGCTACAAGAGCAGCTATAGGAAGTGTGTTGAAAACATCTACAAATGTCTTCCAAATCTTGGGATTGCATCGGCGTTTGCACTCATCATAAAAGCCATACACTGTTGGAAGAAAGAGACGATACTATGTTAGCTGAAAAAGCCGAGGTGGGGGAAGCACCACTCCATGATCAGTGAAGCAACGTTACCTCTGGTGACATTGGCACATTCATGATTGCCTCGTAGAATAAAGAAGTTTTCAGGATATTTGAGCTTGTAACATAATAGCAAAAGGAAAGTTTCCAGACTTTGCTTTCCACGATCAACATAATCTCCTAAGAAGAGATAATTCGAGCTTGGAGGGAAACCGCCCATATCAAATAGCCGAATCAAATCTGTAAATTGACCGTGAACCTACGGAGTTGAACAAAGGATTTTTAGAAACGGTTAGTGAGGCTGGGACAAAAAAAGTCCTGACATCGAGCGCTTTACTTACATCTCCAACAATCTTGACAGGAGGAGTTAATTCGATCAAAGACTTGTCGGGAGGAAATTTCCTTGGTTAGTAAAGCGGTGAAAAAACAAAATAAAATGAAGGACGACATCCCAACTCTGCCTATACATAAAAACATGTATTTTGTTTTTTTTAAACGACGTAAAAAGTAAAACGGTATAGTTGATGTAATGGCAAAAAAAAAAGTTGGTGACACTCACGGGTTGACTGAGGAATACGTCCATGGCGGCTCGGCAGATAGCAGTGACTTCTGCATTCTTCAAACAAAGTTGCTTGGATACCTTTGGCGCGTAGCCAGCTTCCAAAAGTCGGTGTATATAGTCATCAATATCCATGGTTTTTCCATTGATACTGATCATAGAGCTCACTGTGAGCTGATTAATTGAGTTGACAGTCAATTGGTTTGAATCGACATCGTTGTCAGCGGCATTGCCGTCTTCGGGAGATTCCATTTCTGGACCATTGCTGGTTGCTCCTGGCGGCGGTGATCCTTTGCGGCCTGTCGGATAGTTTGGATTAAGTTGACTTAAAGCGCTTTGTTGTGCTTGCTGCTGTTGCTGTTGATTGTTTCGATGGTACGAATTTTGTGAATTTATGAGAATCGAGCTGACAGACGATGCGGTGTTTGTACTATAATCGTTGTCTGGCAGTTCAAGTCGGCTTGGGAGACTCTTTGGGCGTTCTTTGCCGGATTTCTTCGAAGGATTATTACCCATGATTCGTCAAGAACAAAAAAGAAAAAATAATGTGAAGACAGAGAGCCTGGGTTCTAGACAAAAAAAGAGAGTTGGCTCTCTTCCAATAGAAATCACAGAAAATTTTAAAAACAAAAAAACTAAAATATAAAAATACAAAAAGCATCAAGCGTTTCAGACGTGTCATATCATCAAATTCATGCCCACATGAATGATCATAATGGACGTGCCATCATGTCGAACACTCTCGTTCGGTCAACCTCAGCTGCTGGTTCTGAACCGAGGATTTCCGATGATGCAAAGAAGACGAAGTGGTCTGAGACTACCGGTTTTTATTTGTTTGCAAAATCATGACTAAGGTGAAAAAACATCTTCCATCTCAATGCCATGGATTTATGTATCGTTTATGGATCCTGTACACTTCAGCTTCCTAACCAACAACAAGCGAACGCATATGGAAATAGAACATGGGGTTTGTAACGGCCCAAAATCAACAGATCGGCTATTCTGCATGACTTGATACGTTGACTAAATCAGATTGATTCCTTAATATAACTGACAAAGACCTCTACCTTCCCCCATACTCGACATCTCCATTGTGCTATGGCGTTAACAACGGCAATGCTGGATACCCTGCGGTCATTCGGGGGCGGGGCGGAGATTCATTATTGCATTTTTTCCATGTCATTTTTTTTTTTTGGGCTTGACACCACCATCCTGTATGACGCTCCACTGCCGAGTGACCATGGTGCAGCGGTTGTTCGGCCACAGAGCCATTCAATTCGAAAATATATAAAAATAAACTTAACGCCGTAACATGTACAACCATGGTCTTTCATTCAAATGAAAAGCCTAAAATGCCCGATCTCACCAATAAGCCATACGTGACAGTCCACGTACTTACACTCACTCGGTTGACAAGCCGCACAACTTGCCAAAAATACCTTGCTTCTCCATAAAGGACTGTCTTAATTTTCCCATGTGCCGCCGCAGAGCCCGGTCAGACAGTCATGGCACACCCTTATGCAATCGACCTTCTGTAGCCTTTAGCTAATCATAATGGCTTGGAAAGGGTGATTGGAAGATGCTAGAAAAAGCTTTTTCACACATGGTTTTAGGGTCAATTGAAATAGTGTATGCAACACAGGCGCTTATACTATCCAACAGGGCGCATCTCACCACGTTTCTCTTAATGGGTACGTGTCGTGTAGTTTAATAAAAATAGGATGCATGATTTATGTGTGTGTTTGTTGCGGAGGGGGGATAGCAAAAAAGGTGAAGTGGGGCAAAGAACTGAGATCAAAAAACGTTGTGGCATTGTTCGGTAGCAATGGCTTGACGCTCAGCCTTCATCCTCAGATGTCAAATCTCCCGTGTCTCCAAACGGTGCAGTACATGTCTGAGTTTCTTGCATAGTAGCCCTTTGACTGGAGAAAATAGATCGAATGTTGGCAATGACAGCTGGGTCGATATCTGCTTCTCCTGGTAACTAGATCAGAGATGTCAGGTGAGTCAGTCAACCCGCACAAATGATAGTTTAGGACCAACGCTATACGTTGCGGAGACTTATAAAGTACTTACCTCCATAGTAAGCCAATTGTGAAACTATAACCGATAATGAGTCAAACTGAACTAGCAGGCATACTTCTTAACAGCTCACTTACCATCGCCTCAGTCACAGTAATACGCTTTGCTGGATCAACTGTCATGAGTCTGCTAACCAGGTCTTTAGCTACAATGCGCAAAACGAGGAGAATGGTGAGATTTTACAAAGTGGATGGAAACGTCATAATGCAATGCCACTCGTACCTTCTTTGGTAACGTTCTTCCAGTCGGCTTCTACAAAAGTGAACTGGCCGCTTCTGATAGCTTGTGCAGGCACTACCATTCAAAGATATCCATTTAGTGCCTTTCAATTGATTTATTGAGTGCAGGAGAGATTCCCTTACCTGAGGCGTCTGCATAAAATGGTGGATAGCCGCAAAGACAGATATACAGCATAACGCCTAAGCTCCAAAGATCAACCTCTTTACCATAGGCACGAGAACTAGCTGGAGCAAGTACCTCTGGTGCGACTATTGAAGCACAGTTAATATCGCCGAAGACAACTATAAACTAGTTACTCATTTCTCTTACCATAGCTAGGCGTGCCGCATCGACTGGTGAGTGCAAAATGGCGATGAGAAAAAGTCGCTAGTCCAAAATCACCAATCTTGATCCTAAGTCCCTTCTTATCTTCAAAGAGAACTGAAAATGTACGGTCAATGACATGTTGATACAACCAATGAAGCATGCGAGCCATACCATTCTCCAGTTTCAAGTCCCGATGAACGACGTTGTTGCTGTGCAAATACTACAAAAAGGCTCAGAAAGTCAGGAAATCTTTGTTCGACAGCACCCATCAAATGCAGATTTAACTTACGTCCAGACCAACTAAAAGTTGCCAAAATAGTAGGCGAGCCTCAGCTTCTGGAAGGCGTTGTTTCTCGTACACGTATTCGAACAAGTCTCCGCCACCACCACTGTCAAGGAAATATGTCAGAGTTAGCGACGGAGGAGACATTAAAAAGAAACATCGTAACAATATGGGATAACATTTACAGTTCCAAAACCAGATACATTAGGTCGCTATCCTCAAAAACCTTTTCCACAGACATGATGCATTCCTATTCAACAAATTAGCGCGATGTGAGGATCATTCCCAATTTATGATTCTGACTTACATGTTTAGGAAGTCCCATAAGAACAGCAATTTCCTTTCTCAAAGATGCAAGGAGTTTGGGTTTGCTAGCAAAGCGTCTCTTCTGTATGATCTTGACAGCGAACTTTCTCCTGGTTTCTCGCTCAATGGCAACGTAAACCTTTGCAAAATTGCCTTCACCAAGTGTCTTGCCAAGATCATAACTCTCCTCAAATGTCTAATGTAGTCGTGTTAGATGGTATGAGCAGACACTCTATAAACAAATATACGACACATACCGGCTCGACTAGGTCAGGAGATAAAACGATCTTGAAGACTAGAACAAACGATTGTCAATATCCCATGGTAAAGGCCAAATGAGAAAGAGCCCAAGGGGGGCGGTCATCAGATTTAACTTACACTGCTGACGTGGATCAGTTTCCTCAAATGCTGCGCGTCGATAGAGCTGTATATGATCTCCATTGTTCAAAACTTGTCTGGAACCTCGTTCCATCGATTGCCCATTTATAAATGTTCCATTTCGACTCATATCTTCAATGATCACGGTAGGTCGAACAGGTAGCTTGATTTCCTCATTTTCATTGTCACTTGAGCTTTGCTATATAAATAAGGGGTTTCAATGAATAATAATGTCAGTTGGGTGTATATCCGTAAACCAAACTTACCCATAGAATATAAATTAGACAGTGTCGTTGGCTGACGAACGGGTGTTCAATGCTTCAAACATACAAGGTGTTAGGAAGGACAGTTAAGGGCTCAAAGTAAACTAATTGTCACGTACCTAAGCTCACATCGATCCGATCGGCCAATCATGTATCCAGCACGTTGATTGACATCGGGTTCAGGTTTGCCATTACGTTCCAAATATCTGGAAGGATAATCCTTGTTGAGCGATTGAAGATAGCCCCAGGCATTAGGATGAGCTGACCAGTCTGGTCCAGAGGAAGCACTATTAGTTTGTGAGGGTATGGGTTGGGACAATTCTTTGACGGAGGTGGTAACAAGCGTAGTATCATCAAGGGGTGATTCTAAGAGATTGTTGACCGAAGTGGAACTTTCAGACGTAATGCTATGAGCTGTGACAAAAGCATGACCGGATCCAGCGATGGTATCTTGGGTTTTGTCGGCACCAATAGTGCGCCGTTTCGATTCGCGACTAAATGAGTTTTGATGAGTAGGAGGTCCAGTAGTGGATGTTGATTCAGCTGAATCAGTAGAAATCTCGCCACTATCATCACGGCTGTGCTTGCGTTCGTTGGTGAGTTCCAAGTTGGAAGCGTAGGGTCGCAATGTGGACGGTTCATTGTTCTCGAGCTGGCGAATGACATTGCTCGGAGGGACGGTCGCGCTGCGAATTAGAGTTGGATGCGACGGTAGTTCCAGCTTTTTGAATTCTTGTGAAGGAGGTGTGGTTTCCTCGTACATACTCGTCTCCCCTGCCGTGAATTGAGTCATGAGCAGCGAGAAATGAAGCGGAAAGGTAAGAAGCAAGACTAAAAAAGAAAAAATATCGCCTCCGACTGACTACGAGAGCTGAATTTTCGATTGTCAAAAGTTTGGGCGTGGCGTCTTAAAAAAGTACTGTGCTACCAGCATGGTCTTTCTTCATGCTGTTTCATCTTTGGCCTAAGAAACAAATATGGGTTTATCCCAAATATCTTTTTAATAAAGAAAACGCTAATACAAGCTATTTTTCCTTGTATTCTACACTACAAACTACTAATCAATGTCGGGGCAATCCTTCGTTTTTTCTTTTGCTGTGGATTTTCGCTGCCTGGTTTAGCTTCTGCTGGAGCCATGGGTCGCTTATTGTCTTGACTAGGAGCAGGCGCTATGGTAGGTGATTCGACTTTGCGGGCCCAAGTATCTAAAGCGGTCAAAGGTCGCGGCTGCTCAGCAGTCTTGATCTGTGGTGGCTCCTGTACGAGTGACATTTTTTCAAGCACGTCTCCTGCAGGTTTAACTGATTCTCCTTCATATGGTATCCCGAGTTCTTCCTTGTCATACACAGCAACTGAGCAGTAGCCATCATTAGATGTGAGCATTAAAACATTTCCATCAGATGACCTTATATAATGTCCATATCAGGTCAGTATGTTGAGCTAGTGCCTGTCAAAACCCCTTTCGTTCCTTACCAGCTAATATCAGTGATGGAAGCGTAGTGCATTCCAGAGAGCATGCAAAGTGGTTTACTCTGCTGGGTATCATAGACAAAGACGGCATCTTGGGTCGCTACGGCAAACACCATTCGATATGGTAATGCGAATTGACTTGGTTTAACGATCCCGCGTTTAGAGCGAAGTTGGTATTTAACAGGGCTGTATTTTACGGCGATAGCAGCCTTGCTATAATTTCCAAAAAACGCAACAGGCTGTCTGTGACAGTAAAAAAAACCATGTTAACGTTTGAATAGCCCGCCAATTATGATCTCTTTACTTACTGTGTGACTGTATTTCTTGCGTAAACGTAAATTGTATTTTGTGTGTCGTTGTTGGATCCACCATCGCCGCCATGACTTGAATTATCATCTGTATCCATATCTGCCACATTATCATCATTCGTCTGTTTATAAAGTCCAGCCGGGGTGATGAGAAGTGCTCCATCGTTGCTAAACGCCAGTCGTCTAAAGAAGGATACAAGATTTTCATCCTGAAATAATCGAAAGGTTTGGCCGGTGGTTGCTGGCGCTGTTGACGATGTTAGATTTGCTACATTGTCTTCCTGTACGCCCTTCGTAATATTGGATAGCAATTTTGACCGATCAAGTTTGTAATGTTTCTTAACACAGCTTCCAACGACGAGGTTGCCATGATGATCATTTGTACACTTATACATCGCCACGGATCTGAGGATATGCCAGATCAGCATGTTGAACAATATCGGGAGGAAATCTCGTCATTTACATACCTGTCGCTACTCTGAGTTGCGATATATTTTCCTAGTGGATCCCAAGCAACTCCTTGTACGTAATGTGTGTGATCTGCCAACACCTTTATACATTTTTCTATCACGACCAAGGTTAGTATTTGGAATCCAGCGTAGTTCAACTTTCGCATGCAACCTACTCTCTTCCAGATTCCAGACACAAGCAGTGTTGTCAATAGCTCCAGTTATAAAGTACCGTCCACACGGTGACCATGCCAGGTCATAAATCTCTTTGGTATGTCCTCTGCACGCCTAGGTTTCAGCGACTGTATTTTGATTTTCGATGTACAAACTAGATCGGGTCCGACTTACCTTAGTATTGCATGCGCAACCCAAGATTCCTTTTCGTAATCAGCGTTTCCACTGCCAAATGTAACTTGTTTCACGTCGGTGGGTTTCCAAATAATAACATTGGTATCTATTTTGACGGGAACAGGTTAACACCAAAACAATATCATTTGCACCATTCCTCTGTGATCATTACCATCACCAGCCGAAGCGATATATAGACCAGACGGTGAGAAGCGGGCCACATTCACCGGGGCAGTATGTCGTTTGAGTTCGGAAAGAAAATCTACTTCCACAGGCATATTAGTGTTGCCTGATGTGGATGATTCATTGGCAGCCGCTGATTTAGCCCTTTGGACGATGCTCCATATCTATGGATTGCAGTTCAAGTATTAGATTTTTATCGGCGATATGACCTCGACAGAAGACGAATGCGTTACCCGAACTGTGCCATCTGCGCCAGCAGTGACCACTCGATTGCTGTTTGGTGAGAAATCTACAGAATATACAGCCTCTCTGTCATGCCAGTTAATCTCGATGGGCTGCAAGGAATTAAAAAGGAGTTATTGGTGCCGGGAAGAGTATGAAGGTTAGTTTCTATTTGCTTGAGCATAGTCTTGAGCATTCAATACCTTTGCTTTCATTGCTGCAATGCAGTGTGACCAGGAACCCTATACGGCAGCGTGTCTGGAAATTTTGTGCTCGACGCGCCGTTCAACGCGACGGCTTGGAGTTCTGGTAACCAAGTCACAATCCTGGGTTTGAAACGTACCAGTGCATGTTGATGGTTGCTGTTACCATTGAACAGCAACAAAATATCAAAGGTCATGTATCTAGTTTTATTCCTCATTTTTAGCTATCTATTCAATGAAGTTCCATGGAAACGATTGTCAATCCTTTCATTCGCTTATTCACAAAGCCGTCACTGGACGTCATAATTTCGTGCTAACGAGCAGAAAGAAAGTCCCCGCCAGGAGGGAACAAGGTCAATATTGTATATATGAAGGCGCAACAGTAGAAATAAGGAGGCAAAAGATAGTGAAAGATTTACCTGGTTGCAAAGACAATGACAATTACGTGCTAATTACTCTTTCAATCGTCCCTTCAGAACTCCACTCCAGTGTCACTCAAACACGTCAGTCTGACATGAGATAAATTCTGCGAAATTTTCCTTTCGATCTGTTTTTTTTTTTTTTAGTAATCCTTCGATAGCACCCATGCACATTTGTATTTGAGATTTTGAATAAATGCATAACGAGAACAAAAACGATGCTCCGACAAGTGTCGTTAAGTACGGTAGATGGCACGGCTTGGAGTTGATGGTAGTCCCTTATGACGAAGCGGAGTCTGTAACCCAATCCGCAGGTGAGTTCGTTATCTGATTGGCTGCACGATCCACCCACACAAGGCACAAAAAGAAAAACTATTTCAAAAGGACTCACTTTCCACTTTGACGTAATTTTAAACATTGCCTAATGGTATACTACTACTACAATAATTATAACCGCTATTGGGGATTCGCTGCTTTGGTGATTGCTATAATATGCTTAATGATGTTCTGCCTGATCAGAAGGAGGAACAGAATGCGTGCCGCCATGAACCAAGACACTGCTTTGCAGCAATATCCACCTCCTCCACTTGGGGCGCCAGGCGCTGAATATCAGTATCCACCACCACCACAGGACTTCCAAGGAGGCTATTATCAACCACCTCCTCAACAGCCTGAAAACGGTTACTACCCTCCACCAGCCAACCCTCCTCCTCAGCAGCCTCATAACACACAGTCGCCTGCACCAGGTTATAATAATGCCAAGACTGACAATCAGACTACGTACGATCCACCAGCACCCATGTATAGCCCACCAGCAGGTCAGTCCGCTTATGACGCGAACGCTGGTTCAAGCTATGCTAGTCCTGGTCAAGGTACTACTACCATGCCAGATCCAGCTCATTATCAAAACCATGATAACCAGTTCAAGCCAAACCATGGTTGATCTACGCTGAAAATTTTTATAACTTTTCTATTAAAAAGCCATTTTCGGTTGTACTATACTTGATAGTTTTTCAATATATGTTTGTTCGAAACTAGGAAAATATTGCGTGTGATGAAATAATGAATGGGTTGGAAATCATACACAAGGTTGGGAACTGTATCGGGCAAAATTCCGAGATCCAATGGCCATTCGTCAGTGCGCTACTTATGATCGGTATTTGAATAATCCCAACATGCTCCTATCGGTTGAAGTTACAAGAAATTTGGCGATCTCTTTTTGTAGAGCAATGTATTTTTCTTCGCATTTATAGCTAGAGTCTGAATTTTACTATGTTTATGATGCTTTTGAAAATCCAAAATTTGGTGTTCAATAGATATAGATGGTATACATGAAAAACAGTGCAAAACATATCTATAGTGTGCCAGTCATACGCTGTTAGGTATTATGAGCTAAAAAGAACCCATTATAGTAACTGGCAACCATAAGAACCTTGTGATAAAGATGGTAGTGCTTTTTTTTCTTACGTTTATAGCAAACATACAAGGCGGTGATGCAAGTGCGAAGAAGAATCTGAAACGGGAGAGAGCCAATGACAATACTTATTAGAGTCTTTGTTCCTTCAGCTGAGGTTACAGAAAGTTCAAAGAGAAACGACTCATGCAAGTTTGATACCCTTCGAACAGGTTGATTTGTTTAGTTTGTGGGTTCTTCAAGCAATATGAATTTGATCCAAGCCAAATTTGGCCAGCCGCGAAACCAATTGTACAAAGTTATTAGTTCCATACGTAACTAAAGCAACCAAGGTACTCCATCGAGTTTTAAACAGCTTTTCACCGTGAGCAAAAACGAGTTTATGTTACGTAGTCGCGCTTTCTTGCTCAGCCCTTCACGATGCCATACCAAAGTTTAAGGCAAACCTGCGTTTTCGATTAGGCGGGATTTAAAAACCATCCGCGTACCACACGAAACAGGGCAGGAAAAAAAAGGTCGCGTTCAGATCATCGTTGTCTGAAATTTGGTCGCCATCGATACTTGTGTGAGCTCTGCTCAGTTTGCGTTTATGATCACAAACGGTAATTACCTACTTCTTGATCTAAACATCACCACCTCTGACCGCATTTACAGCCACTAACCTCACGCACACCCTACCCAACAGCGCGATCAGTGGAGCAAACGAATCAGCAGACGTGAGTAGCCATTGCATCAACTTCATACCAATTCGTTAGCATTAGACATTTACACCTTTGATCGCAGTGAGAGCAATGTGCAAGTTTTTGTGCGCATAAGGCCTCCTCTTAATGAAGGCACCAACGTTAACGAAGGACTAGGTAACAGAGAAGAAAAGAATCGCATTATCATGATATGCAGGTACTCAACCATTTTGCCCAATTGCATTATTTCCACAGTGCACATGGTATCACCGAATACGATTGTTCTATCTGGGCCACGTACGGAGATGTTCTCATACGATCAAGTTGGCAGCCCAGATACCACACAGGATCAGATGTTCGAATGGGTAGGAGTGCCAATTGTGAATAAGTGCATTCAGGGTTACAATGGAACGATATTTGCATATGGGCAAACAGGAAGTGGAAAAACGTTAGTAAAATTGGATACAAGTTGATGGATCTTCAACATTTTAATAACCTCTTCTGTCTTTCTGTGATACAGGTATACCATGCAAGGCAGATCCTCGCCTAGTTCTGCTAATGCTCGACACCAAGGGGTGATACCCAGAAGTCTAAAATACTGTAAGTGCTCATTGATTTCCATCAGGCTTAAATTGATTGCAACATTGTATATACGGTTATTCATTATATCGACAACGTCATTGCATCATTTCACGACAACATAGTATTCGAACTCATCGAAAAGATGCAGAACGAAAATCCTGGATCTCAGTACATTTGCCGAGGATCCTACGTTGAAATTTACAATGAATATGTCTACGACCTCCTCGATCCACTTCAAAGTCATCGTCCCATCCGAGAAGATATCAAACGTGGAGTGTATGTCGATGGAGTCACGCAAGAAATCATTGGCGATCATCACAGCGCCTTGAAGCTATTCCAAAGAGGTGTCGCCAATCGTCACGTCAGTGAAACAGCTATGAACAGAGAAAGTAGTCGATCACACGCTGTTTTCACTCTGACGATACAAAGCAAGATTTTGAGAGATGGAACATTTCACGTCCGGGAATCCAAACTCAATATGGTGGATTTGGCTGGATCCGAGCGCCAACGAGATACCAAGTCGGATAATGCTCGATTAAAGGAGGCAGCCAACATCAACAAGAGTTTGCTATGTCTGGGTGGTGTAATTAATGCCCTATCTGAAATTGCAAATGGCACTCAGCGACATGTGGTAAGTAATATACGACCTTCAACATCCACCAACGCAAATGATTATTAACATACCTGTTGTCTAAAGCATTATCGGGACAGCAAGTTGACGTTTTTACTAAGGGTGGGGACCTATTGCTTATGTTGAACTCGTTCTTTTTGTAAACCATTTTGCTGATGACAATATGAAACTAGGATTCGCTTGGTGGCAATTCCGTTACCTATATAATTGCAAATATTGATGCCTCACCAAGGGCATACCAAGAAACTTTATCCACATTACGGTTTGCACAAAGGGCAAAAATGATAAAGAATACGGTATGTAACTTGAGTCATTTACTGTAAAGACGACTCTGTCTCTAATTAGAGGCTATTTTATAGGCTATTGTGAACCAGAACGTGGAGGAAGATGTCCTCAGCTTGAAGCAAGAGGTATCAAAATTGCAGCAGCAGCTACAGCAATTAAAGATCCGACTCAAGGGTAATTCAAAGGGGAAAGCAGTATCAGAAGGTATGACGAGTGGAGATCTACTGATATATATGCAGGCATTTATTGATGAAATTAAATGACGTCTCTTAGGAGAAAATATATCTTCTGTTCGAACATTACTGAGGACGGCTTTGGAAAAGCAACAGGAAGGTACGGTATACCAAAATCGATTAGCATCTACGATTGCGTGGTCTATCTTATTAAAGTAATCCATCACAGCAATACAAAATCGAGACAACTTGAGAGAGCAGATAGAGCTTGCGGAGGATTTCCGCCATCATTTACAACAGCAAATTGAGGTATAGTATCTACAGTTGCAGAGGCGGTCAAAGATGAACAAATGATTTACCATCTCGATAAAAAATTATAGCTGGATCAACTCTTATTGAATGCCAAAGACAAAATCATATATAGTGCAACATATGAAGATAGACAGAGTGCAGCAGAGGAAGAAAATAAGCTTTTGAAACAGCAAATATATGAGATGCAGCGGCAGGCTGACGAGCCCTCTGAGTTGTCACATTCACGCCTTGAAAATCTACATCTTCAAAGTAAGTCCTCCGACAACGATTAAAAGGAGAAGTCAATTGATTCTCAAAATCTTTTTTTCTTCTTTCGAATAGATGAACTTTTTGGTCTCAAAGCGTCCAGGGATGTACTGGAAATACAGACAGAACATAAACAACAGGAAGATTATACCAACACACTATCTTCTCAAGTCATTAATTTAATCGACGAGTTGAATCAGAGCCTCAATAATGATCCATCGAATAAGCCGTTGATCCAGAAATATCAAGAAGCGAAAATTGAGTTACAAAAAGCGAATGATGGTCTTCGCCTTCGACAAGAACAAGTACAGTTCAATAATACCGTCATAAAAAGGCAGCAGGCTCAATTAGAGGTAATGTGATTTCGTGCAACTGGCATGTTGTCTTTGATACCTATGCTGACGCGAGTCGAATCCTTAGGCTCTGAGCAAGCAAATGGAACAGAATCATATAGTAAGTGTAATAAGGCAGATTCCTAACGATAGATGGGCAGTTTCTTAACCAATTTCTTTAGACCTCTCCACCAAAATCGAAAGAGAACGAGCTGCAAATCGATCTCAACACACTTCGACAAGAGTACACTATTGCTAAGGAAAGGTCTGATGGTAGGATATATGCTGGATAATTTGTGCTACCAATGGTGTTGCGCGCTAACGTATATTATACTATTGTTCAGCACAACGATTGCAAATCCTGGAAGTTGATAATATGCTTCAGAGCGAAAGGAAAATGCGCCAAGAGCTTGAAATGCAACATATACAAGAAAAGAATGAGTTGACAGCACTGGTAAGTACTTACAACCTACTTGGAATTAAACACCTTTGACCAAACCCATTGACCAACGCTGCTTGTTTAGATTCGTCGCCTCGAAGGCGAAAATGAGAAATCAGTAGCTGCACAGCATCGCATTGAGCAAGAGCTAAAACATATCATTGACGAGTCCAATGCGTACCGAGTGCAGTTGAGCGCGTTTAACAAACAACATCAGGCCACCAACCAAAGAATTAAAGAGAGTGAACGACGTTTGAAGGTGGGTTTTCATTTCTGCACAGAGGAATATAACCGCCTGTAGATCAACTATGCCTCTATGACTTATATATCGTCCCGTCAATCTAAAATTGCATCGTGTAGACCATCGAGGATGACAAACGATTTGACCCCACCAAACAGCCTCGTGAAATACTTTATCATGATCATATCGCGGCCTTGGAGGTCATTTCTATGATGAAACGAGACTTGGCGCTACAAATCAATGATGTTGCTGAATTGGTAAAAAAAAGAATTCCAGCGTAAACGTGATCCAAATTGCAGCCTGATACTAACAATGACCTTTCTAGCTGAGCAACAAGAATACCACGGAATCCGGGCTTTCGAAGCTTACGTCACAGATATGTGACCTGACTCTACAAATGAATTCAGCGGAAGACTATGATGCCATCTTGAATAAGGCAGAAGAGAGTACATCTCTGAAAACAACAGTGGCGAGGCTCAAAGCGGAAAATAGTGGCATGAGAGAAATAGTGGAGAGGTACAAAAGGCAAGCGATCAAGCATAGGGAAAGAGAAGAAAGCCTGTCAATGTACCGATCTCAATTTAGTGATCATCAGCAACAGCAAAGCGCATTGCAAGAGAGAGTCACAAGATTGATGGAAGAAAGAGATTCGGCCGTACACCAATTATCGATACTACAAAGGAAAATGTCAGAGATACAGCATGTAACGGAAGAATTTCAAGAGCTCAAAGAGTACGTCAATGCTGTGGAAGAAGTAAGTACACGCACGATTGATCCGTGCTCACTGGGTTACATAACATTCACGTCGCACTAAAGACTAATGACGCCGCACAGACCAATTCCAATCTTATACAGCATCAAAATAATCGGCAAAAAATTCAGTACCATGTAAAGATAAAGCAAGAAAACAATGATCTTCGGGTAAGTGTTGGGAACCATCCTTTTTCCCCGGTAACCTTCCCATGCTTAATCCATTTGTTTGTCAGGCTGAAAACAGCGCTTTAAAGCTGCGACTGAAAGATCAAAGCTATGAAGAAGTAACAAGAAAAAAGAGGCGGTTTCCGTCACTACCATCATCCCAGTAAAGGGAAGGACTGTTATGCCATGTATATTTTGTAGAACTACCTAAGTATTATTATTAGATAAACATCTTGTCGTCGAGTTTCTTGAAGGCTGTAACGATTCCATTTATCTCCTAGAATTTCATAATTGTACTTTATGTCCTAATAGCACTATTTAAACATTCAGACACCGTAGTCTTTCCATGTGATATACAGAGTGTCCCAATACGTCAACCTTTTTTTTTTTCAAGTAAAAGGTTACCAATAGCAGTGAGCTTCGGTAAGAAGCGGCGGCTGATGCAGCAGTATTACATTATCAAAATTTCCTTTTAACCATCTCTTTCGTCTGGATTAAATGAGATGGTTTTCTGATTATTAGAGACGGATGGGACATAGAGCGAAGATATGGAAGTTCTTAGGATTCAGACCAGTTCTTTACACTGTAAGAATTATCATTCTTCTGTGTTAAACATGTATGCATATGTTTGCTATTAGTATATATTAAGATCAATTAAAACCAAGCGTTCTTACTCTAAATTAACTATGCATGAGGGGAGGTTTTGTTCTTTTGATCTGAAATGTCCAATGAAGGTGGTTTTAGCTCGAAGGCTTCGCCATGGTTGGGCATCAAGTGGGAGGCGGATTCGGGGTCTTTGTTGTCTAGATACAACAATTTGTCTTTACTTGCATACACTTTGTGGAATAAATCGACATTCATCATTGGCGTCAGATCTATACGCTCGTATTTATCGCAGTTTCGATAAACGGATAAGGCTATGGATCGGTCTTCATATCCGGATCCGCATGTGCGATAGTCACTCAAAAGACACTCGATCACGGATCGACCGAGTACGTAGAATGATCCACCGGCAAAGTCAACGTTCGATTTGGAGCACGGGCCACTCTTGAATTTGCCAACATAAGAGTGAGTGGTAAGATTACGCTTCACTGACTCGAAAGCATAATAATCCAAATATGCATCATCGTCCATTTTGGAGAGCGATATAAATGATGGAAAGAAGTCCTTGATCGTTTTCAAAACGAGTTGTACCTTGAGATCGAGTTGACTGTAGCCGTAACCCGTAGTCACTGCAAGACAGCATCCTTGAACTGGACATAGCGAGGGCTCTTCGCTGACATATACTATGTTATCGTGCATCTTTAGGTTGCTCAAGAACTTGGTGTCGGATTCCTTTGTAAGCATCATGTAGACAAGATGGTCTTGTTGCTGAAACTTGACGCAACTGTTGCCTAAGAGCGAAGCACAATTGATCATTTTCACTAGCCATATTAGATTCAGCAAGAATAACGTCGTTTTGTAATTCATAGTATTTTCATATATAAGCCAAGTACTAATTCGAGAGTTGAACTTCAGGGTTTAAATATTATTTAGTTCAGCAGAAAATTAAATTGTATCATTCCAAAGCTTATGATATGGTTAATATGAATCTTTATTGGTGAAGAGAAGGAAGTCAAGTGTAAAATGGGCTTGGAATAATCGGTATTTACATAAAATCCCAACACAGGCTTTTTTGTTTCTGCGGGTGCATTCTTCCAAATCTTTAATATGCAAAATACTTATTCCCAGCTGAGCAAAGGATATCACTATCACCAACAAGGGAAACCTGTTCCATGAAAAGCCCATGTTTAATATAATGAAAATCTGCGATTCACACTTACAGGAGCTACTCTGAACAAGATTGCAGAGATAAGTCTGACTACGAGCATAACATTGTAGAAGATTTTGTGTTTGTGTGAAGAATGTAAAAACTCATACTGTTTATGCACGAATTTTGACTTCACAAAAGTATCTGATGTCGCAACAGAGTACAGAGGACTTGGTTCCGCAGACTGTCATCGCACAGCTTTGCAGTCGGAGATCCCAGTGTTTGGAATAATAAAATGCAATGGGTAGTTATTTGTTTGTCAGCCATCTTTTCGCATGAGCTTTTTCAGATGAACAGTGTCATTTTACGAATTCGAAGTAAGGGCTTCTACAGATTCGTTTGCGTCTTTCTCCATCAAATTCATACATCTCTTCTATGCTCCTGTCCGTATCTCATATACTACAATTCAAAAGTGAAAGGATATCATCTCGGCTAATGAATTTCGTATGTCGCTAGAGCTTGTAAAAGCGTAAGCGTCAGAATTCAATTTTTAAGCAGACAGAGAACATGTTGTCATTTTCATTAGGTCAGAAAAAGTTTTATTTTTATTTTTTATTGAAGACAGATCCATGGCTTCAGATTTCGGCAACACGGGTGATGGAAGCAGAACTTCTGTTCAGATTTAGGGTGATGGATATCACGTGGCAATAATTGCGCACGGAAAGGAAAGCAAGAACTTGTCCTCAGTTTGCTCCACCTCTCCTAACCCTCGCCATTCCGACCATTCTTACCTTGAAGCTTCAGCCATGTCTAGAGATTATTGCAATGAGCCTATTTCCTCAGAGTCTTCTGTGAAGGAGGCTTCTCACGAGAGCACACCTTCCACAACACCGATAACCTTTTCACCCAGCGAACCGAACGTGCCTCCGCCATCCCCAATGACAAAGGTCGGTACTCCTAATGAAGGGGAGCGATACTACAACTCTGGAAATACGTCAAGGGGTTCAGAATCCAAAAAGAAACTCTTGAGTAGTGAGTCCTTTGAAGGTACGTATCTTTCAGTCCAAGCGTGGGCGGGTCTATAATTTTTCCCCACTTATGTTTCCTCCGAACACTTATAGACCTCGTCAGTCTGCTTAAAAAAGTACAAAACCAAAAGCAGGACAGCTAGCTAGTAGCGTTGAAATAATTCAAAAGTATAGTCTCATATAAGCTGCATCTTTTTAATCTGTAGAAACCAAAACAAAAAAAGAAACCAACATCTTTGCAGTGGCACAGCTTTTGCAATCCTCAACCAAGCATATTAAACAATCACGTGATAATTTGAGCATCATTTTTTTCTTCCATTTTCTTCGTTGCTTAGTGTGCTTTGTTTGATCAAGACAACAATAATACAAAATGGATATGGACGTAGAAGCAATGTTAGAGGCTCCTTATCAGGAGAAACCTCAAGCTGATGAATCCCATTTGCAGCATTCCAACGGACGTTCTGACTCTCGTAGTAGAGATGAGCAAAGAAGGTTGGCGCAGTTCCATTATGATAGATGCTAACTGTCAATTTTTTCTGACCACTGAATGACTTGTCTCTGTCTAGTTCGTCTCGACATTCAGGTTCTTCACGACATGAGCATTCAACATCCCGTTCTCACCGTGATGATTATAGACCACGCAGCCGCTCCAGACCTAGTAGTCGCCGACACCGTAGTCGCTCTAGAGATTACCCAAGGTCCCGTTCCCGTGAGAGAGATTATTATAATTCCCGTAGAAGATCTAACTCCAGAAGTCGAAGAAGAAGAAGCAGAAGCCCACGCAGACACAGCCGTGAGCGCTTTGAGTAAGCATTGTTGCAATTTAAGGTCCAATGTAGTCGTTCACCATTAACCATTCCATCTTTTAGCCGCCGCAGACGTAATAGATCAGCATCTCCACCAATACCGGAAGAGGAACGTGATAAAAGGACGGTGTTTGTGACTCAACTTTCGGTTCGTCTTGAATCTAGAGAACTGGAAGAATTCTTCTCCCAAGCAGGCAAAGTTCGAGATGCGAAGATTATCATGGATCGCAATTCCAGACGCTCTAAAGGGTACGTACATAATTGGTGTGTTTCACCCCAAGATCTATATTGTAACCATCTTTAACAATTCCCTTTCAGTGTTGGGTACGTCGAATTTTATGACGAAGCTACTGTTCAGAGCGCATTGGCAATGTCAGGTCAAAAACTTTTAGGTATACCAGTTGTTGTCCAAGTGACTGAGGCTGAGAAGAATCGTCTAGCAATGCAAGCCCAGAACGCGTACGTATCTCGTTCATCTCTTTCGATTTCCTCCCGTTTCATCTTTACCCAGAGAGCTGATACTTTTTTTCTACCTAGTGCCTTTGGACATAATGACATTTCGTATCATCGTCTTTATGTTGGGTCCATTCATTTCAAGCTTACTGAAGATGATCTGCGACAGATATTTGAGCCCTTTGGCCCTATTGATTCTATCAACTTGCATACAGACGAAACCGGTCGATCCCGTGGATTCGCTTTCATTCAGTAAGTACACCAAATCTTTGAGCGATTCAAAGATGATCCAATTGTTAATATCTTGGTTTAGGTTCCGCAATGGAGTCGACGCAAAGCAAGCTTTAGATAAGATGAATGGCTACGAGCTTGCAGGACGGAATGTAAGTATCCTGAAAACAGTAATATGAGCCTGTTTACTTGTGCACATTGACAACGAAATCCCTTTTTGGTTCCCTTCTCAGTTGAGAGTTGGTTTAGTAAACGAGAAGACTGGCACTGGTGGCAACTATACTCTAGATGAAGAAGGTTAGCATTTTCCTGTTTTCTTGCTTGACATTTGTTATACATATCTTTAACACTACTTTATTAGAAACATCTGGTATCTCATTGAATTCCACTTCTAGAGCAGAACTTATGCAAAAATTGGCCGCCAGACAGGCTGATACCTCGCCTAAAGCTCCTGCATATAAACCTACTCCAGCGCCGGCGCCGTAAGTACCATGGTGGATGACATGGAGTATCTACCTTTGATTCTAACATTCTTCTTCGTTTCTGTTTAGTGCAAAGGTCAACGTTCCTACTGCGGCTGCTACCCGTACCATTATGCTTAATAACATGTTCAACCCTACAGAGTATGTATAATCACGCTGTCCTCAAGACCTAGACCTTATGCTAAATATTCATACGTTTTTATAGGGAAACTGAACCAAATTGGGTGCAGGAGCTTGAAGCTGATATCAAAGATGAATGCAGTCAATACGGTCAAATCTCCCACGTTAATGTTAACGATGATTCATTGGTATGTTTACTTACAACTCCGCTTTCTACCTCTTTCTATTGCTAACTTTATGTGCACTTTTGTAGGGTGAAGTGTTCTTGAAATTTGACGATGTGTCAGCGGGTGAGCGTGCTGTGAAGGCGCTGAACGGGCGTTGGTTCGGAGGCAAGCAGGCAAGTGTTTTTTCAACGTTTTTTTTTTTCCAGTCACTGTCCTTCATTTGATCTGACCTGTTCTACTACTACAGATTACTGCTACGTTTGTGCCTGAAGCAATCTATAATGCTCGATTTTCGCTTTAGGATCCGCTGATAATGTTCAAACAACGAAAAATTCGCAACGTCTGATACTACTTCCTTGCTGGCAATGGTTTAAAAATTTCCCCTCCCTTTCCTCGAAGCAAACAAAAAAACGTTTTTCTTTGTGTCATCATTCTGTTTTTTCAATAGGTTCATGAAAGTATTCTCTCCCTCCAAAGGAAAGCATGCCAGTGAGTGGTAATTTCACAAGGGTTTAAATATTTTTCTTTGGCTTTTCCTTATGCGCGATGGATTTAAATAAAAAAAAAAGTGTTGATTTACTCTCTGTACAGACTGCGTGAAATTTCACAGCAACTTCTGGTCCTCATCAAAGCACACACATCTTGGCATAGGACAAAAAGGTAACCCCCCTGCCAGATATCATAGCCTGAAATGTTGTTTCGCGTTGTCTTGCGCTTACAGTACACCTTGTAGCCAGTTACGGAAAAAGATCCTGCTAAGGGGTTAATAGCATGCTTGGTGCCCACAGGAAGTATTACCAAAGTGGTGGCTTTTGCACATCCATCGCCTAATTGGCTGGGAAGCTTGCATCAAGATCGTCTCATACTTGTAAACACCAAATGTCTATTTATGCGTACAATAACTTGCTTCGAACTAACGTTGATGGTTTTTTTTCCGAGGCATGGCCGAGGACGCTGAGTCCGTTATTAATTTTAATCAGGATGCACATTTTGCTAACTTGCAGTACTAGGTGCTTTGATCATTAGATTTGACCATCTCAAGCTGAGGTTCAGCAGAGGGATCTTCGCCTGCTGTGTCACTTCCCCATAATTCCGGTCCAAGCAGAAACAGATAAACCCATCTTGCTAGACAGATCGAGCTGGGATTTCGTGTAATGCCATTGTGGTTATTATCCGCCGTTCTTACTCTCTTGAGAGTCATATCGTCATTGATTTCTGATGCTAAGGTGTTGTCATTGATTGTTGAAATACGTGCTAGTATCACTCATTTTATTTGAATACTCCTCACTACCTTCGTTGTAAACGGAAACATGCTATGAACTCATCGGGTTTGTGCTTTCTTATTAGGATTGGATCAGGGAGCAAACGTGCGGTAAGGGTTGCTGTGGAAGCCCTTTTTTTTTTTTTTTTTTTTTCTCGAAATAAATTTTATGGCTCTTGTTGAAAGAAATCGATGAGCGCTAACAAAGGTAGGCCATATTGTGGCTCGGGTTCTCTTACATTTATTGGTCCATGCGGTTCTATAATAGTCACACTGGAGGGAGACCGTAGCGCATTGACAAGGTGCCACATGTACTATTTCAATTTTGACAATGTAAAAGACTAACAGACTGATGCCATTTTGGCTGTCGGCCATAACACAGAAAAGCTTTATCACAAGTTGGCAACAGTTAGCTTGGAATTTTTCTCTTGTCACATCGACATGAAAAAGCTAACATGGCGTATGATCATCAGTGACATCTCTACGGATCTGGCCCAAAAAAAATATATATTTATTTTTCTCTTCAGCAATCTTCAGCACTTCCCCTGTCCTTTCCCCTAGCCACCCGTCATCATCTACACATCCTGAATAGCAGAATAAGGTAATGGAAAAGTTTGAAAAACTCGTGTCGTGCTATTCCATTCATGGGTGATCTACTTTTTACTGGAACGCCAAGTTTATACCCGGTCACTATCATTCTACATGGTGCCATATTTTTTTTTCATACTTTTCCTTAAAGTACCAATGGACATTGCATCTTAATCTGCCTACTGTTCGAGACACATAAATATCTAAATTCCCCCACAATAAAAGGCAAAGTCCACCCCCTCATCTCATCGCGTGATTGATGAATTGACAGACTTTATTGCTTGTATCACCTCTTCAGCACGAGCAAGCTTATCTCATTTTCCTTGTATTGATTGATTTTTATTTATTGTTTTCTTTTTCCAACTCCCTCTTTTTTTTTCCCATTTCAACGCATCCCCACCTCACCAAGTCGTGTGGCAGCTGCCTTTCTTCTTCCACCTTCTCTTTGCTCGTCTTCCTCAGCTTGGAAAGGTGTCATTACTCTCTGTTACCGTCGACCATTGTACTCTCACGGCGTCTGATCGACATCACATCATTTTTTTATGATATCATTGAATGGTCCTATGAATTATGACATTGGTTATCCATTTTCACCGAATCATGACGAACCATATCCTCAAAGAGAAATGCATCTACATACTACGGTAAACCAACACGACTCATTGACGAATCTGTTCACCGCTCGCGCTCCTGGTTATTACCCACCAGCTGGTGATTTACGGACCAATGCTTACAGTTTACCTCAACGCGCGCTTGGCCGTCAACCAACTCTGTTACAGTCAACCTCTATGAAGGATATACCCGACACGTATGAAATATATGATGGCAAAGATTTTGGTCTTCAACGAAGGTTTTCCGCGAACGATTTTGTGCCACGGCCACGACAACTTTCGCGCTCCACTGATTGTATGTTCGACCCATTGCCAACATATCACACTGGTTCAGTGCCGTCCGTTGACGCCCTACCATATGAAGCTTCGTCTTCGTGTTATCATGATCAAAATCGTATGAACAGCGACGATACTAGCAGTACCAGTAGCAGCATTGGAGAAAGGTAAAAAAAAAAAAAAAAGCCTTCTTTCAAAGAACTCATGACGCCGAATTTCTTTGAGTGAAAGAGTGAGGATAGTAAACGCTGTCTCTATTTTTTAGCCGCCGTCCTATGGTTGCCACAAGGATGACAGCCATGGGCAATAATTCATCAAGGCCTAGCGCGTACGATGTTCATTACAACCAAATTACCCAAACCCATCTACCTTCACAGCCTCCGACTCCTGTTGCAGGACGATGGAGATCTAGCACCTGTTCAACGGATGTGACTATGTGCGATATGCTTTATGAAAAAAATTCCTATGCTGACGAAAATGCATTAGGTCAACAGCTGTATGTAAACAGAAATAGCAGTGGTGTCACCTCGATATATATATGAATTCTTAACACTTCCATTTTGTTGTCCAGCACGGTAGCCAATAGCCATGCAACTGGTATTTTACCCCCACCTTTGGCCGGCCATAGCGATGCCATGGTTAGCAATATATCAAAGTCTATTAGTAGTGATTCAAGGCAATGTCTTCCTGGTGCAGGACTCATGTCAAGCTTCAGTACCAAGGCCAATTCAACCGTGCCCAAGCGATACAAATGTACTGTTTGCACTAAAAGGTTTACGCGTCCCAGTTCTTTAACCACCCACATGTACAGTCACACTGGCGAGGTAAAAATGAAAAATTTCTGCATGGGTGGGGGGTGGTCTAAATGACTACTATCCAAACCTCCTCCTTTCTATACTGACTACTTGGTGTTTAGAAACCACATAAATGCCCAGTGTCGTCATGCGGCCGTCGATTCTCGGTCGTCAGTAACCTTCGTCGCCACATTAAGATTCATGAAACGGACAAAATTCACTAGTTCGTCCTACCCACCCTGCACGCACTCTATAACAAGATGATCAATCAAGTATCATTTTTGTATGATTCCTGGCATGTACCAAAAGGAACTCATATTTTTTGCATCTATTCATGTCAATAAGATCTCTCTATGTCGCTCATATTTCTTGGCTAGATACCGGCAATAGCTTGGATACATCACCAGCAATTGCAATTTTTTTCATTCTTTTTTTCCATCACACCCCCCTTCTTTTTGTTTAATACTTTCACTTCTGACAAAAAGAGCTTGCTCTTTCGTTAGACAGTTAGGCTTGAGCGAAAGGCTTATGGTATGCTCCTTGAGGAGTAGACATGCTGTCATGGCGTGGCTCTCTCCCCCCTTTTTCTTATATTTCGTACACTGTCAAAATGCTGTAAATTTTTTTGTTCTCTGTTCATATCATCCCATCCCCGTCTCCCAAAAAAAAAAATTCAATAAGAATGCGTCAAACTATATTTCAAAAAGATATCGGACAACAATGCATTTTATTGTTCAGCCGGAGCATCTTGTTTAAATGGGGGCTCGAGGTGTATTTTTGAGTTAAAAAATTTACTGTTGGGCAGCAGCACGGCGACGGTCACGCTCCTCAGAAATGGTCAACTTGATACCCTTCTGCTTGGGAAGAGAGATCCAGGGCTTGTTACCTTGGCCAATGACGAAAACGTTGGACATACGGGTAGCGAATTGACGGTCAAGGGAATCCTTAACGTGGACAATTTCGAAACCACCAATGTGACGTTCACGGTGGACGATGACACCAACACGACCCATGTTACGACCTCCAGTAGCCATGCAGACGTTGCCAACTTCGAACTTGATGAAGTCGGAGATCTTGGCGGTCTCAACATCGTAACGGATGGTGTCGTTAGCCTTGATCAAAGGATCGGGGTAACGGATGGTGCGGCCATCGTGGGTGATAACGTAAGGGATACCCTTGGCACCGAGTTGGACCTTGCGGACCTTGCAGAGCTTGTACTTGGACTCCTCCTCAGTGATGCGGTGGATGGTGAAACGACCCTTAACATCATAGATGAGACGGAATTGCTCACCAGTCTTCTCAATGGAGATGACGTCCATGAAACCAGCGGGGTAGGTGCTGTCAGTGCGGACCTTGCCATCGACCTTGACGAGACGTTGCATAAGGATGTTCTGGACTTCCTTACCGTTCAAGGCATACTTCAAACGGTTACGCAAGAAGATGATGAGAGGAAGGCACTCGCGGGTCTTGTGGGGACCAGCGCTGGGCTTGGGAGCATAGGAACCTATAAAGTATAAACCGGTTAGCAACTCGTTCGATCATCAAGGTGAAAACTTTTTTTTTTTCAGCATTAATTCCCCTTGAAGATAACCAATGGTATCTTGCGATACAATTCGGCACTAGAAGGGGCGTTTGGAAATGCGTATGTAAAACATTTAAAAAGAAATCGTACCCAACAACTTGTCGAGCATCCAGTGCTTGGGAGCGTTCAAACGCTTCATGTGCTTCTTAGGTCCACGAGCCTATTAAAGTGAAAGGTAATCAGTACATGTCGTTTGAATCAGAAAAAGGCTATAATGGCAGTATCGAATGATGTGTTGAAGACGCAAAATGTTGCATCGGATTTTCGCAAGAAAAAAAGTGTCGCTAATGTACGTGCCAATGTTGATTGCTTCGCTAAAACCGATCGATCGAATCATCGGTAATCCATCCATCCACGTAGGGATGCATTCATCTATGTTGCTTCGTTGCCGATTATCTAACCCACATTACAAACTTTTGTTATATACGAACCATGTTAAAAAGTAAAGAGGAGGAGCTTTCCGTTGCAGACTCTGTGCCGAAGGAAATGGCTAAAATTTACCACTCCGACATTTGGGATGCTGAGCACCAAAACAAAACAAAAAAAAAACGTACAGCAGCTGTGAGTGCAATTAGTATAAGTGTAGCCATGATATCTAGTTATTGGATACTTTTTGACAACGAAAGGACACACTTATAGTTCATAGAAAATGGACTACTATCAACTGGAGCGTACTTCCCAGTATCCTATTTTTGACTGAACAAAAACCATGCTTTTTTAAACTCAGGTCAAAGACCAAGCACAGTCTCAATAACGCACCACAAGATTTTATTATACACTTCTGGAACACAAGATAAGTGCAACTTGGTTATAACTGGAAATGATAGACGAGTAATATTTGATAGTTTTTCGTGGTGAAACTACTGCCCTTTGGACTTCTCTGTTGGTGTGTCCCTCTCAATACTTCGGATGAAACGATGCAATATGAGACTGAATAAGAATTTGACAAGTTGATACTGTGGGTGCTCGCTGTCTGATTTCAAAAGTGTATGGTCACCCTGATAATGTGACTGACTTTATCATTCTCCGTTCCTTTACTGCCATTATTTTCTTTATCACAAGGCGATGCTAATCATCATCGACTATGGACTGTCAGTTTTAATTGCTACTGTATTACTGTACGTGTTAAAAAGCAATGGGAGACGTGTGCATGTTTTATTTTTATGAGTAAATGACGTTGGGGCGGTTAAAAAGACCATGATATTCGATGGTATGGCTAAAAGCAGAAAAAAATTTATTGCGGCCGACGCAACCCCTACTCACTTATTCCGCTTTCCAAACACGAGACATGGAGTCAAAGAGCCAATCTCACCGTCTTGGTCAATTCAAGAACAAGTCCACCTTCAAGACCGATGAAGTCAGACGCCGACGAGAAGCTCAATCTGTCGAGATCCGTAAACAGAAGCGAGAGGACAACCTTGCCAAGCGCAGAAACCTCAATGCCATTGGTAAAGAGGACATGTCAGAGAGCGAGGACGAAATGGAACAAGCTGTAGATCTTCAGGTAAGGATAATAACGAACTTGGTAACCCACCATGACAGTATGGCCCTGCCATGGTTGCGGCTTACGTGGGACAGGTTGCTAAGCTGCTGCTTGCATGGTGACCTGGCCAGATCATGGGATCATCGATTGACCGATCTACTTGCAGCTTCGCGAGATTCTTCCCCCTATGATTGCTGGTGTGTACTCAAACAACATTGAGCAACAACTGGACGCTACCACCAAATTCAGAAAGCTGCTCTCCAAGGAACGCAATCCTCCCATTGAAGAGGTCATCGCCTGCGGCGTCGTTCCCAAATTTGTCGAGTTCTTGAGATCTCCCCACTCATTGATTCAGGTAAGTGATAAGCTATTCACTGTATCTATGTGAATACACATGACGCGTGGACTAAAACTGACACCACTTTTTATCATGGATATAGTTCGAAGCTGCTTGGGCGCTCACCAATATTGCTTCCGGCTCCTCGCAACAAACTCAAATCGTGATCGAAGCTGGTGCTGTCCCCATCTTTGTTGAACTCTTGAGTAATCCTGTTCCCGATGTGCGCGAGCAGGTAAGGATTTTTCTTCTAAAGTACTGTCGTTTGAGATTTCTTATTGACTTTGACCACGACCCTATGATGATAGGCTGTTTGGGCTCTCGGTAATATCGCTGGTGATTCACCCATGTGTCGTGATTTTGTGTTGCAATGCAACATTCTGCCTCCTCTCCTTTCCCTTCTGAATGAGCATAACAAAATCTCCATGCATCGCAATGCCACCTGGACTCTTTCCAACCTTTGCAGAGGTAAAAATCCTCAACCTGATTGGTCAATGGTAAGTTTCGGCTTTTCTTAATTACTGCGTTAGACCGTACTGCCAATTTAACTAAATCACCTGGTTCTAGATCTCACCTGCACTTCCGGTTCTGTCCAAATTGATCTACTCCAACGACGATGAGGTTTTGATTGATGCTTGCTGGGCTATCTCGTATCTCTCGGATGGACCCAACGAAAAGATCCAGGCAGTGGTTGAATCAGGTGTATGCCGACGCCTTGTCGAGTTGTTGATGCACAGTTCTACCAGTGTTCAAACCCCAGCACTTCGATCTGTTGGCAACATTGTTACCGGTGATGACGTGCAAACTCAGGTCATCATTAATTGCGCTGTTCTTCCTTCCCTGT
Organism: Umbelopsis vinacea; assembly: GCA_016758895.1. NCBI lineage: Eukaryota > Fungi > Mucoromycota > Umbelopsidomycetes > Umbelopsidales > Umbelopsidaceae > Umbelopsis > Umbelopsis vinacea. The sequence goes on along the minus strand of JAEPRA010000003.1, from coordinate 105,260 downwards.
TGAGTTTGTTGAGCAGTCCCAAGGAAGGTATTCGTAAGGAGGCATGCTGGACCATCTCCAATATCACGGCTGGTAACGCCGCTCAAATTCAAGCTGTGATTGATGCCAACATCATTCCTCCCCTCATTCATACTTTGGCAACGGCTGACTTCAAGACCAAGAAGGAAGCTTGCTGGGCCATTTCGAATGCTACCTCTGGTGGCTTGAACAAGCCTGAGCAAATCAAATACTTGGTTTCTCAAGGTTGCATTCGCCCCCTTTGCGAATTGTTGACTTGCATGGATAACAAGATTATTCAGGTTGCTTTGGATGGATTGGAAAACATTCTCAAGGTCGGCGAAATGGAACGTGCTAATGATATGGATAACATCAACCGATACGCTGTCTACATTGAAGAATGCAACGGCATGGAGGCTATTCATGCTCTTCAAAACCACGATAATGAGGAATTGTACAAGAAGGCTTACCATATTATCGACAAGTACTTTGTTGCTGACGACGATGATGTTGAGGATAGTGATTTGGTACCAAAGATGGATGAAGCCTCCGGTGCCTTTGACTTCCAACAGAATGTTAATCTTCCACAAGGAGGATTCCAGTTTGGTGGATTTGGGGCTCAATAATCAATTCCGGCCCTTTACGACCCATCTTATTTCAACAACACTTTTTCTTACCGAGACGCATATACTTTTGAAAGTCTCATTTCTATTCCTTTGTCTTCTTAAACCACCCGTTTCCATTTTTTTTTTCTTTCCATCCATTTCTCGAACCCTTCTAAACTTTCATGCTTAGGTTTTTCTTTTTTTTTTTCAACATAATGACCATCTCTGTCTTCTTCATACCTTCTTGTGCTACTTCGTTTTTGTCTGCCTCCCCAAACCTTTCGTCTACATCCAATTTGAGCCTCTCCCCATACACCATTATTCCCAACCTTTTTTTTTCTTCTGCCCCCTTTTCCCCCTCTTCTAACAAACCTTTTTTTTCCTGATACATATTCAAATCGAAATAAAGATCTCAATCCTGATGACTACTGCCCATGGACTGACTTTTTAGGACGTTTTAATAAGATTAGAGGTATCAGCACGAAAGGCAGTACCCGGTCGTCAAATATGCTGTATAACGTAAGGTAGGTATCAAAAGGGAGGGGGAGGGGGTTCGTCTACTGGAAATGATTATTTGGCAGCATTCTTCCTTGCCTCACGACTGGCTTTAATGAGTGGTGCAAGACTTCTGAGTTTGTCAGCCTTGGCAAGGAAAGGGTGCTGCAAGATTTCACTGGCAGAAAGGCGCAAGTCAGCATCTACTTCCAGACACTTGGCCAAGAAATCACGACACAGACTAGACAGCGTAGTCGGACTTTGAAGGTCGGGCGTGCCGTTGGTAGCAATAAGATAGATGGCTCGCAATGGACTTTCATGTAAGTAAGGTGGTTCGCCTTCAATCATCTCGATGGTCATGATGCCGAGCGACCAGATATCAATTTTAGGGCCATAATCTTTACGAGTGACCACTTCAGGCGCCATCTATTTCGCCGTAAAGCGTGAGTATTATAACACTAAAAATCCCATTGGCATAAAATATCTAAAATGATGCTTACCCAGTATGGCGTACCAATCATGGTTCGTCGCTTGGCGTCCATGTCATTCAGACGTGCACAAAATCCAAAATCAGCTACAGAAGATGTTTAGTTTACATATGAAATTACAAGGTTGGCGGATGGACAACCCAGTACTTACTTAGTTTGACTTCGCCATTAATGCCCAAGAGCACATTGTCACTCTTGATATCACGGTGGATGATGCCCTTGGCATGGAGATGAGAGATGCCTTCCAGAGTTTCCTTCGCTACAGCAGCAATTTGACCTTCGGTCATCATGTTGTTCGTCACAATATCAGTCAAACTGCCTCCTTCCATGTACTCCATAACTACCCATAAGTCGCCGGTGTGCAAAAAGGAGTCAATGTAGTTGACTATATTCTTGTGGGCCGATTCGCGCATGACCAAGATTTCATTAATGATCAAATCTTTGTTGGGCTGCTTTTCCAGGTTCATCTGTTTGATGGCCACTGACATGTTGGTATCCACCGAATGCGCCGTATATACACCACCTGAAGCACTGTGGACGCAAGGAATTAATTTTGAGTTGTAATAATACATGAGATAGCGTGTTGCTTACCCTTGACCAATTTTGACCATATTACGATACAATTTCGTTGGATCAGCGTCTGTGCATATCGCCCGTAAATTCTCTATTATTTTCGCATCACGAGCAGCTTCCTTCAAACGTCTTTGTTCTCTTCTTCTTGCTGGGGCTGCAGAAGCAACATCCATGGCTGGGTCGAGAGGTGCGGCTGTTGGTGCAACGTAAATGCTGGTAGTATCCGATTCATCAGCAGCAGGCTCGGCAATTTCCACTTTCTTTGCTTTGTTTCGAGGTGGAGCAATCGGTCGGTCGCTCACATATGACGGTGTACTTGTTGACGCTTCCGACGCTGCCTTTTCTACTTGTGGCGGCTTGGAAGTAGACACACGATCAGCAGTTCTAGGTTTGGGAGGTACGGTTGGTTTGGATGACACTGGCGGCTTTGGCGGCGGTCCCATTTTAGGTTTCCTTGGTGGAGCTGTAACTCGGCTTTCAGCAGCGTGCTGTTCCAGTTGATTCCGAATATCCTTTACACTAGTTGTTGGATTAGAATCTACTTTACTTGGCTCGGATGCGCTGCCATCAGCACGATTGAACGAAGAAGATGTCTAACGAATGATACGCATACATTTAGATCTCTTGGTTATGCAAATAACTATTTCTAGAAGCCATCTTACCTTCTCGGACTCGTTTGTCCTTCCTGTCAAATTTGGCCGAACCGGGATTGGTGGGGCCTTGGACGATCCAGTTGTTTGCTTATCTACATTCGGTGTCATACTACTCGACAGATGATGATTTGAATTGACTACGACGATGCGAGGCCGAGATTGACGTTTAGGGAGGGGTGGGGGTCGGCTGCTGGGTGACGCCCCGGCAGGAGGGTTTTCGGTAGTGGATATCAATGAAGGGTTGGGAAGTCGCGGTGGGTGTTGAGTTTGCGCCAATTCGAATTTTTGCCACACCTCATCGTCCGGATCTTCTCGGGTTTCCTTGAAGAATGAGATGGCGTCCAGTACTGCTTGTGGATTGGCTTCTTGCTCTCTTCGTGTGATGCCACTTTGGTTGAGAAGTGCTTGCCACTCCTTTGGCAAACCAGTAAACTCACCTGTTTGGTGGTTGAAGCCCACATGCGTAACGTGCGTCATGTTGTAGGGTGATGATATAAGGTTCTTGTGCGGAGCTGATGAGGAGCTTGTAGCGTTTGCGCTGGTTGAAGTACCTTGAGCCGTCACCAATAAATCATTCACACCGCTCACCAACTTGTCAAATGTTCCTTTCAGCACCGAGGTGGTTGTCGCTGCCACATTAGATACACTGCTCATGGTTGGTGGAGACCATGAAGATTTTTCATTCGAAGAAGACTTGAGAATAGGGGACTTTGGATCCGAGTTCGATCTAGGTGTCGATGCTCTTGCCTCAAAGTTTGCTTTTGAAGGAAGAGTGTGCTGCGATTTGAAGGATGGCGATGATACAATGCCTGTAGACTTTCCTACGGTTGGTGTTGTAGGTCGTGGAGGATAGGAAGGTTTGCCTGGGGACTGTGGAGGTATAGGATTCGCATCTACATGATCAACAGAAGTAGGTGTAGTTTGAGGTCTTGGTGGAGGTGGAGGTGGTGGGGTCGTTCTCGATGTAGGGCTACCAGTCCTCATGACTGGACGAGGTGCCAGAGGGGGCTTTTGTATACTGGTAGTGGTTGGGTTTTTAGGTGTTGGTGAATAAACCTCTATCGAGGGTGAAGCGAAGGCTGGCGTTTTCATTACTGGAGGCTTTCTACTTATTTTTTCGGGCTGAGGTACATTTACGGTTGGCTCTCTATAAGCATTGAGATTGATTGTCTTGGTGAGGACCGGTGTATCTGATGCGTACGAGCGGCGTCGATCGGAGCCCGCTGTTGGCCGCTTTAGCGAATCTTGACCGCCATTAAAAAGCTTAATGTTCTCAGTCACAGACCGTGAGCGATGTAATTCTTCGTTAGACGCGGACGTTCGCTCGTCTGTTCTATCGTGATTGGTTGTCTGCATTAAACTGACATCTATGGAAGTCGGGACAGCAAATAAGCGAACAAGCCAAAATCTTGGCTCCGAGCGGGTATGATGCAACCCAACCCCAGTCACACTTATTTGAGGTGACTTGAAAACCTACCAACGCAGTAACAAAAAATCATGCTTTCTGGAAAGAAATGTTAAATGTTATGCATACCCTTGGAGTATCACCATATAAAGCTGAGTACGTCAACTGAGCTCATCTCACAACAGCTTGTCGGCTCAGTCAAACAGATGCCATATGCCGCAGTGCATCAAGTGTTTGCGTTGTACACGATGACACCTCATAAAAATGACATATATAGACCGTTAAGTCTATTAAATACAAGAGTCATTGTTTGCTTTCAATTTTGAATTATCTTTTCGAAAGGGAAACATGGTTATCAAATGTTGTTGATCAGATATTACTTTATCTCAATGATCTACCTTTATTGCACGCATTTTCATAACTACACGGAAATGCATACTCTTGCCAACATTAGTTTATGGTGACTTATTCTATTTCCTGTCGATGTAGGTATACAAATTAGACGTTTTTATCATGCAATGATTTTGGTAAAGCCAAAAGTTTGAGAGGAAATTTGTTTACAAAGTGAGATGGGAACAAGACAAGAATCAATTTAACGTTGGCAAAATGTCCCAAATAAACAAGGTCCTTCAAGACGAAAGACTGCATTAGTATATTAACCAAAGCTTGGGAAAGGGGGGGGGTTCATTTAATACTACAACAACATTAAAACAAACAAAGAATACACTGAAAGACGCATAGGCGGAAATTGTCTAAGTAGCTGGCATATGGTACAGGCGCATTGAAACCTAGTCGTTTGACCATTCTTTGCATGGGATATTAGAGCCTTCTATGCCAGTCAAGTTCTGGTTTGCAATATTCGCGCATCGGACGGATGCTGGCTCCCAAGTCGATATTATGCTTACGTTGTTCCACTTCAAATTACACGGAGCGGCCGAGGAACAGTGGATGTTAGCGAAATCATTTGTCGCTAACGCTGTGATGTTTTCCCAGGTAACATTGTCAATGCTCAACGTGGATGTGTCGCACTTGCGAAGGTTGCCTTTCGTAGCGTAAAACGTGCACTGGGTCACTACGATTGGGATAGGACATGAAATGTTGAAATTGCGAAAGGTGACATTCTGCACGTGTCCGCCGCCACCGCCACCACCGTTTGGTGGTACCCCACTGGACACTCCAGACCAAGTCTTTACAAAGGCGCCATAACTGAGGCCATCTTCGAGTGTTATCCTCTCCATGGTAACATTTGTTACATAATCAGGCCTTTCAGCATACTGGAGGATGTGACTGTTAAGCATAAGGAAAAACGTGAGATATCAAACAAATAACTCCATCCTACCTGACCAATCGAACCGATAGCAAAGCCGGTGGTGCGATAGGCATAAATATCAGAAACGTATATGTTTGAGGAGTTCCCCTTGATCGCAACTGCATCATCGAAGCACGTAATATTCCATCTTGATATCGTTACATTGTCCGCGCGCCACACATCTATTCCATCTGTATTGACAGTGGTAGAGGTCGAGTTCGATGTATTATTAACGTACATGTCGGTAATTACAATATTTTTCGAGGTCGTGACCATCATGGACCAAAATTGCGCTTGCACTATCCTCAATCCACGTATAATGACATTATCCGAATTGTAAACTATAAAAGTCATTGGTCTACCTTGTGCATTGGTCCTATTTTGATTCCAGTCGTACCACACCTGTCCATTGCCGTCTAGGGTTCCATGGCCGTAACCGTGAAGTCGAACATCTTTCCCGCCAAATAACCAACTGGTAGAGAGGTTCTGGAATTGAACAGGCAACAGGTTGTTTACCCAGTATGTAATGTTTGTGGACCAGAGGAGAGTGCCATGAATGTGGACATCACAGTTGTACAGGTTGGTAGTGTTCATGACTTGATCGATTTGGAAGGTATGATTTGTGAAAATAATTGTGCCATTAACACCACACTGCTGGAAAGCTTTTAGGATATTTGGCGTGTCATCCGTTCCATTACCAGCTGGATATAATCTACAGGTTTTGTGATGATGCTCATCATGACGGTATTGATCGTATTGATGAGTGTCGCCTTTGTGATGGTGGCAAGAGGACGTAACCCAAGCCAATATTAATGCGATGAAGGCTACTGAAAGCTTCATGGATCTTTTAAACTAGGCACTGCTATAGTGGGAAGAAATTTGGGGTGGAAAAATGGAAAGAAAAAAGAAAAAATAATGTCATTCCGGCATCAGGCATTACTAGAGGTATTTAAGCAGCGCCATAACTTTATTTATTTCGGATGAACGGGCTAAGATGATCATGTCAATAAAAAAAGATGAGATGCTGCACGTTGTTACCGCTTGTTTTGCAGTGAATGGAAAGCTATTGTCTCACATGTCCAGTAACTCAAGTTTGAAAGTCATCTTCAAATATGCCGACTAGCTGTTTCTGCGAAGGCATTAATGGTTTGGATGAAACAGCTAATGTGCCTATGTGCCCTGACAAGCAAAGAGAGTATATCACGGTTGTTGCTGACTGGTCATGCCGTGAGCTTGGGACACTCTCGTTCGAGCCATATCATGATTCCAGTCACAGTCGCAGGAACCGTGCCTGTTAAAGGACTTTATTGTAGTACCACACCAACCTTCCTCGCATTTTACTTATAGCAAAGTCCTTTGGCTGGCTTAGCTCTTGTTGTTTCAAAAGCTGTCAATGCTTGCAGGAAGTTTCCCCTAACCTGCTGTCGGGATATTGCTCGTTGAGAGATTTTGCTCATGATTTAAAAATACTTTTTATTGCCTTATTTTCCATATGAGGAACAACGACTTGCTCTCAACTGCAGCAGCGGCGGAAAATGCAGCCAAACCTAGCTTGTATAACAAATTTTTGACCGTTATTACCGAAGAATAGTTGTGAAATACAGCTACTTGGAATATGGAGCTAGATAGTAAAACATACCAAATATCATATTAACAGAGCTTGACAGGCCTTTGTAACAGTGCCTCTGCTTCTTCTGTGTCTTACTGACGTTTAACAAACAGTAAAATGTATCCGATGACACCATCATGCAAATTGTATTGTTACCGAGAAGAATTAATAAATAATAACCATCCTGCAAGAAACATTGTGAAGAATGCAATGTATTTTGAATATACATAATTACTATTACACCGGGCTGCTATGTGTATTAAAGTATTTCATCTCTTTCATTGTTTCAGTTACTGAGGGGTATGTCGAGACAGCGGGTCAACTTTTTTTTTTTTTTTTTTTGGTGGTATTCCCGCGTGCTAGAAAAAAAAAATAAGCACTTTGTGAAGCAACAGTAAAACTATTTCAGTAAGAAAAAGAGGTCAAAACCCCTTCACAGCAGAGAAGCTATAATAGATATGGATAGCGAGGACGTACACCAGAAAGAAAACGATGGAGATGAGCTACAGATTCCTGAAGATCAAGGCGATCCAGCTCAAAATCCTCCATCTAACCAAAAGCCACAGCGCACACCAGCGTTTGCAAATCAATTACCTCCGTCCGTCTCACAGCAAAGATCAAAGCCGAAGAGATCAACAAATGCGCTCCATCTCCTTTTCTTAGAAGCTTGCAAATCGGTAAGCTTTCAGGCAGTACCTTGCTATATTAAAGCGTTTTCGATCCATAATAACGTTTGTTTCATGTATTCGTAGTATGTTATGAAGGATATGTCGCTGAAAGATGAGGCCGACATAACAAAGTTATTGAAAGACAAGAGAAAGATATGGTCGGAATTGAAGGCATATTGCAGTCAACAAGTCTTACAGGCAGCAAAAACTTCAATACAGCATGAGCTTACGGAGCAAGGCAAGGAGGCATTGGTTGATGTCAGCCCAGACAACGAGGTGAGTATGGTGTTTTCATTTGTATGGAAGCGTCGGATAAGTCGTATGGTTTTGGCAAGGAAAGTGTCGTCGAAACTTATAAATTCTTCTTCGGACTGTACGACTTTGAAAGATCATCAACATGCGCTTTGATGAATATGAAGCTCTCGAGCGTAGCTTTGATGACGCGATATCAGAAATTCGATACGAATATTACGATGACTTGGAAAAACGACAGTCAACCAATGGATCTGACACAGTAACGGGAAAAGGGAGTGTGGCAGACGCTAGTAGTGATACGTTTCCAGAAGGTATGATAGCTTGCATCGCGAGATGGGCGGCAACGATGACAGATATATTTTTCCTTTGCGAAATCTCGCCTTGTTGGAAACATTCATTATGGATGATTGTGAGTCTTTTCTAACTAAACTTTTTATGCTAATTATATTAGGTGTTTCCATTATTTTACGATTATGGGATCAACATGGCCATAGACGATCTGGTAAAGACAGTGCAGATTCAAGGGGCGATTGGTATTATGATACAAACAGCGATGGTGGAAAATATCGCGTGAGCAGGTCTGCACCTGGGCGAGGAAACTATCCTCCACGACATGCACCATACTATCCCCCACCAGGAGGATCCTATCGATCCCGTGACGGTTATGGAAGAGGTCCTTCACCCACTCGAGATTATAGAGATAGAAAGGACAGAGATGATTATTTTCGAGAACGGCGCTATGATGACAGGCGACCGCCTCCTCCTCCATTGTCGCCAGGTCCGGAAATGCGGCGGCGACCGAGAGAAGACAGGATGCCACCACCTGGTCCTGGTGGGAGGTACGATGATCGTAGACGAGATGGATATATGAGGTCGGATGATCGATTTCCTGGACGTGGCCCACCACCTAGAGGACCACCTTCACCGGAAAGAGAACAGCGTCAACAAGTTGGGCCAGTACATCCCAATCTTTCTGGACGACCAACAAGGAGTACATATGAAGCGCCACCGATGCCGGCTTTGCAACAGGCTCATCCTCCGGAGACTCCAGTAGAGTCAAATTATGGATATGCAAATAATTATCCAGATGCTAATTCAGCATATGGCAATGGTGAGTACAACAGTTTCAAATGTATATGATGCGTGAAAGAAAAAGGAGATAAAAGTAGGGATATCGTTTGCGTTCCTGTCTTACCAGAATATACTGATAAACTAGTTTACAGGCTATTATGGGCAATATCAAAACCAAAGTACTAGCCAAACTTATGGATCCCAGCAAACGATATATCCTACATACCAAGGGCAAGGGGTCCAAGCGCAGCAACAACAGTGGCCTCAACAGTACATGCCCCCCTTACCTCTGAAAAGCTTTGCTAGCCGAGATTATGGAAGGCATGCGGCTTTACCACTTCCCACGTAAGTTTTACCTTTGCAGTACTTTGAAATCAAAGCCCTTGATGCTCTATTCCTTTGGTTTTTAACCATATTCTGTATTAGTGATTTCATGGCGGGCGCTAGTGAGGCTCCTAGGTAAGTCTTCGTGGTCCACGTATTGTTTTTGGGATTTTCAAATGGTCTGATAATGTGGTATTCTTTAGACTGTCCATGCCGGAACCTCATCAGCAGCTGGGAGTAATCAAGGGAGTCATTATCCGGGATGCACAAGGAAATATTGGATTATCCAACTACACGTTTAATCCCTTGTAGTGAGCATGCTTTCATAATAATAAAGCAAACATAATACACCCGAGATACCACGTTCCTTGCAACAAGCCACTCGAACCTTTCTTGAAGCAGCATCATAAATGTTTAATAAACTGTCAATTTTATTTTTTATTCTCAACCTACGTTACTTTTTAATCTCCATTCCTTTTTTTTTTTTTTAAATTACATACACCCATCCAAGAATTCGTCAGTTTCAATCTTAACACAAGTGTATCAGATTGGTGCTTCTTCCGTTGTTGCCGTTGACTCTTCATTCTCCTTTTGGGTCATCTGAAAAATGTCTGGCGCCGCCATTCGGAGTCAGGCACCATTCAATGTTCAAAGAAAGGTCACCACTGCCAGTGATAACCCCATGGCCAAAAAGATTCCTAACAAGAAATCTAGTAACCGTTTGAAGAAAGATACAGCACAGAGTGGATCAATCCGACCCAACGCCAAGCTTCTCACTGAGCAAAGTCCTAAACACAGCCTTGCTCTGGTGGATACTTTACAAGTGCGGATGCCAGCACCCTCTGATACAAGTGTTCATGAGTCTTCATCATCATCTTTTCTTGAAAATATCTCGAATGATGACCTAGAGGGCTCAAGTAGCTTTGATCTGAATACCAGTCTTGGTCGGGATATGACAGATATCATGCTAGAAGTTGGGCTTTCAAATGATCTTGCGAATGACAACACCGATCAAAGCAAGCATACCATGGAAGATTCGCTGTATATTCAAAGTCCATCCATTATTGAAACAAGCCCTTCCAACGTGGATTCAGTCGTGTTGAGGGATAGCCCAACACCTCTGGAGGATAGTGATAATTACACTCACGACTTGACGCAATTCATCAAAGAGGCCAGAAATTGGACCCCACGCAACAAGGAGAGAAATATCGAAATTCGCGCTGAAAATATTGTTGATCCACCCAATACATCCCATAATATCAATGACATCGAGCAACGGCAAGTTCGACAATTTGTTGAAAAACTCAAACGAGCCGTCTCAACTCATTCGATAAAGGAGAGCGACAAGGAACTTGACACCCAACATGATAGCCAAAGTGAAACACGTCGAAATTCAGATCAAGCTCTTCATATCACTCAACAAAGCTCGATTTGGGACGAACCAAAACCCTTTCCGTCTGACCTAAGCGATAGTGGCTCTGAAGAGCATTCGCATGAAACTCCTTCCTTTTCAGCCTTTCGGCGTCCACAGCTCAACAACCGACAATCGTCAGACGCTGACATCAATGCCACTTGGGTCAAAGATAAAGATAACGCACCAATAGGATGGTTGTCACGGCATCAAAAGGGTCACTTTGCCAATACTGAGTTTGCTTGTCCCGTACCTGCAAAGTACATACCCCGCATAAAGCAGGATCTTAACGAAATGGTTTCAAACGTCTCCATTGAAACAAATGAGGAAGCAAATTCGACACCATGCGAAGCAACAGTCACTGGTAGGTTACATATGCTACAATTTTTGCCATATACATAAAATTACATGATTATCTGAACAATCTGTTTTATAGAATCGCCACCCGATGCTAACTGCATTATACCCTCTTCGACTATCGCAGACGTGACAAGCCCATCAATGACGGAAGGTTCCTCGCTTATCAACAATTCAACCTATGACCCCGTTATTGTCAATATTATACCCGATGCAGACGCAAACTCCACAGTACCTTCACCATCGTTGTCAAACGATGAGCGATCAGAAATCACAGACGCCTCCAGCGACATCGATGCATTTAACGAACCATCAGTACACTCCACTAGCGCATTACTGGAGAACATTCCATATCATGAGTTGATGTTTGGTGAAAATGCCAAGGACAGCATGGTTGATACGAATTTGGATGCTACCCCAGAGAATATGCTTCAATCACAACAAGCTAGACCACGTACTCATGTTTTCCAAAAACATACATACTCATTCTCGCACGACATGAGCATTGCCACTGGTGGCTGCAATAAGGATCTGACCATGGGTCCAGAGAAGCTTACTCAAACAAGCTCGACTGCTATTTCATTCAACCAAACCTACCCTCATATCGACATTGGTATGCTTATTATGAAAATGAATGCAACGATGAGATCCCCCCGCACTAACCAAAACTTCGTAATTATTTGTCTCCTATTAGACCCAATCAAACAGGTTTTTCAGAGGATGGTGACTGTCCATGATCATCACGATGATGGACGACCTCAAGCAGCTCACATCGCTTTGAGAGGTGAAATAAATGACGGAATGGTGGTTCGAAAGGAAGATGAGCAGGATATCTCACTAGGTGTTATCGTCGAGCATTTGGCACGACTACGCCCGTATGAAGAGTGGAGCAGTATCAGATATCTTGATCTCAGCCATCAGAATTTGTCTGCCATCTCTGGTTTACGAGACTGTGTCCCTTTGCTGGAAGTGCTAAACATGTAAGTATACCCTGCCTTCTTTGTGTTAGCTACTGACATAGTTCATTAATGAAGATCTTACTACATTTAAGCTCGCACAATGTCATCACCCACATAGATAACCTTCCTCGTAGCCTTCGACAGTTGAAAGCGCACCACAATAGGTCAGTGCATATACCAATCTGTGGCCCATATCGTTGTTTTCTCACATAACACCTCTTGACTAGAATCACTGACTGCTCTAGCTTGCGTGATCTACACGATTTACATTATTTGAACATATCTCAAAATATGCTGGAAAATCTTCAAGGTAAGACTGCAGGATTCTGCAAGTAAAAAAAACCAGACTACCGTCCAACCCCATGCTGACTTTGGGTTGCAGAGTTGAGCACATTGCGTAATATGCAAGAGTTGCATGCAGAAAAGAATCTCATATCAAGTTGGAGCGGAGTGAAGCACATGAAGCTTCTCGTAAGACTGAATCTGTCGCACAACAGATTACGAGATCTGAGTCTTTCTGGGTCGTCACTGTAAGTAACAGGAGTATCAATACGTATGAAAGTTTTGAAACTCATTTTATATATTGTTGTTTTCAGACATTCATTGGAAATGCTGAACCTAGCATTTAATCGTATTGAGCGATTAGAGAATCTTGAGCACTTGACATCGTTGCGAGCTATCAATTTGGGTAAGTGCATTCTATCATCCAAAAGCGAAACCTCAGAATTACTGACATTTTGTCCATACTGTGAAGATCACAACGAAATCAAGTGGATGAACATTTACCAAACCTTACCGTCACTTGAACTTTTGAGACTTAGCTTCAATCGCCTGAAAATTATGGACGCGTCACCCTTTCCTTCAGTGAAGACTCTATACTTGGATGACAATCAGCTCATGACGGTTAGAAACTTGTCGGTCATGGTTCACTTGGACAGCTTTTCGATGCGAGACCAGGGCGGACATAAAATGTAGGTTTATCGCTATGCACGCTGGACACGAATGATGGTTTCAAGCTAACATGAGGTCATAAGTGATATGGACATCAGCCAGTTGAGGCGGGTACGCAAATTGTTTTTATCAGGTATGTGTCTTGCAGATGTGAATCTTCATGATACTGGCACATTTTAATCATGATATGAATCCTACAGGAAATGCATTGCCGAACCTACAGGAATTTCAAAATTTCACTAATTTGGAATACTTGGAATTGTGCTCAACGCAACTTGAGAACCTCCCAAATGACTTCTCCCTCCACTTCCCTAATCTTGTCGTACTTTACCTTGCTGGTAACTATTTGGGTGACATTGCGCCTTTAGCCGGCTGCTCGCAACTGCAGAAGTTGGTACTGGTGGACAACCGTCTAGACAATCTCAAAACAACGACTCAAATACTCAAACAACTCCATTCACTTTCATATTTGGACTTACGGTAAATGTTATTGCTGGTGCGTGTGATTGCTTACCTATATCGCTCACGATATTGACATCTCCCCACTTCATAGACATAATAACTTAACCTCCAAATTTTATGCTACATTATCCAATCCTACTGGACCATCCGAAGATCTTATATCACATTACTTGTCATATGAGCACGACGGAAGATGGAGCGATAATGATCATGTTTTCCATCGTTGTATGCCTCAGCTCTGGCGAAACAAACGAGAAGAGTATAGAGCAACTATTTTGAAAGTTTGCAAAAGAATCAAGTCGCTAGATGGTATCAAGTTCGACAAGATCGAATGCATACAAGCCCAGCAATTGCTTCGCCGCAAGATTAAAGATAGGGCCTGATGCTGGATGTTTTTTGTTGAAAGGGGTTCTATTTTGAAGTTTAGCGCTTTGATTTGCAATGATGAGCAACATGCAGCGTTATACAAATAAATTGGATACCGCATTATATGCCTTTAAATTACAACTTTTAATTTTCGGTCTACGTTCAGTGAATGGTCTTCGGGACTACGGGTTATTATACTAGTGAATGGTCTACGGGTTATGATAGGCCTCGAGGTTCTGAGCTGTGTCCTTCGCCAGAAGCTGTTGGAAATTTTGTTACCGCAAAAAAGTGACTGTCCAAATTTTTCTGTGGCCGGTCCCGCCACCCATATTTGCCTGACGCTGCTAAGCACCAAGAGTTCTTTCTCTTTCAAACACAATGGTGAGTGGCCCATCAACTCTATGATGATATGATCAATCAAGCATTGTGAAAGATGGATTGATGGATAGATGGATGGATGACTGGATGACCCGATGGAAAAAGCGAAAAAGGAGATGGTACACACTTGGTGATGAAGATTTCGAGCAAATGCACTAGCGACCCAATGGCAAGAATAGAGTCTTACAAGCCTTATATAAAATCTATCGCCCACATAATTCACTTCTCGGTACAAATATTTACAACCAAGCTCCTTTGGAATATTCAGCACCTCCATCGATTCATCTTCCATAACATTCACGATTAAATGATCAGCATCGCCTACTCCTTGACGTACCGTACTGACATTTTTTTTTCTTCTTCTTGCATTTAGTCCAAGCGCGCTGCCAAGAAGTCTACCACCGTTCAGGAGACTGTCACCCTCGGTCCTCAAGTCCGCGAAGGCGAGCTCGTCTTCGGCGTTGCCCACATCTTCGCCTCCTTCAACGATACCTTCGTTCACGTCACTGATCTCTCTGGCCGTGAAACCATCGTCCGTGTTACTGGTAAGTCATCGAGAATTAAAAAAAAAAAAGCGTGACATGGGAAATTAACCAATTTATGTGAAACAGGTGGTATGAAGGTCAAGGCTGATCGTGATGAGTCTTCTCCCTACGCTGCTATGTTGGCTGCTCAAGATGTTGCTGCCAAGTGCAAGGAAGTCGGTGTCACCGCTCTTCACGTCAAGATCCGTGCTACTGGTGGTAACGGTACCAAGACCCCCGGTCCCGGTGCCCAAGCTGCTCTCCGTGCTCTTGCCCGTGCCGGTATGCGCATTGGCCGTATCGGTAAGTCCAAATCTAATGTTAATTTCCCCCACATGGTTCCTGAAAATATCATTTCTCTAACTATATTCTCATGTCAACAGAGGATGTTACCCCCATCCCCACCGACAGCACTCGTCGCAAGGGTGGTCGCCGTGGTCGCCGTTTGTAAGCGCTTACGCAACACTGTTGCGTGGCTGTTACCATTGTCATGGATACTTTGTACATTTGCTCAGTATCCAATCCTTTTGTTGGCACCTACAAACAAATAAAATCTGAAAACCAGAGTCTTAATATGACTTCACTAATGGTAATGGTGTGATGTGTCTTCAGTTTATCATCTATCAAATATCAAGCCTTTTTTTTTTTTTCTCAACTCGGTGGAGAGCCTGAGAACATCGTCTTCAGTCGGTGATCTGGTCTACTTACCATATACTGGTCAAGAATTTGAGATGTGCGATTTGTTAACTGAAACATAAGCAATGGGTATAGCGAGCTGACGTTCTGTCTGATCCGAGCGTATTTTGCTTGTAAAAACTCAAACTCTCTCTTGTTTGGTCTGGGATAAACTTCGGCCCCCGTGTCAGTCTGAAACCTATTCTCCAAAAAGATGGCATTTCCGTTGTTTCTGATGCATTTGAAAAAAAAAAAAAGCCTACTTGGCGGGCGGGAAGAATATTCCATAAGTAGTCTTAGCGAACTTAAATCCAGCCTTCTGTGGTATCCTGTGCCCAACGAATGATAAGAGACTGACACTGGTTTCGCGTTCCGATTATCCCACCATTGAGAGGATCAAGTATTTAATTCAGAACCTTTTCATCGCTGATCTTTTGCAATTCATCACTTTATCTACACACAACAGAAACTTAATGGGTTCGTTCCTCGACGAAATTTTCTCTGATCCAAAGAGAGCTTTCAAAAAACGTATGTCTGTATCATCCACTTTCTCTTTACCTAATCGCAAGAAGTCTTCAGCCTTGCACATTTCATCTCCTGGTACGTTACATATCATCATTGATTGAGGTACCAACCACTCTTTCCACTTTGCTAATAGTGATGCCTTTAGTCTTGACACATGCCAGTGGAATCTATTCTAATACCTCGCCCGATAGATCAACCTTCTTGGTTGATCTATCAAATTCGGAGTACTCACAATGCTCGCCAGCAACGGCTCCTTCGGAGGACTCCCAATTTCTTAGCCGAGAACCTCGCAAATCTTGCCCAGATATTCGGTTAGGCAATTCTTTTAAATCAAGAGATCACAAGTACCGTGCTCAAAAGATGGAGGAATTTGAGTCTATGATAGAAGACACAAAGGTATCAAGTCTCTCAGTAACTCCGGATTATGCCTCTTCATAACCCCTCCGATCCTTCTATCGCAACTTCAGATCCATGGTTATTAAAAAGCAAACTAGATTCAATTGAATGCAGTGCCATAGTGTATTATTATAATGCTGTTCCTATATCTTAGAATCCTTAAAGTGTAATCCTTTTTTACCTTCGTATGCTACCCTTTTACTTCGACATGTTTTAACTCAGATAGAGACCCTGTCCCCAAAATGTAAATACAATTTTTTCAAAACCTCACCACTGGCTGCCCAACTACCCCCTTCTAAAGGTTCCGACAACTATTCTAGACCATCAGAGCACACTATTTTGCGCAGGATGGTATTTACCACTAGTTTTTTTAGACTCCAAAGTGCAAATCGCTAAAGTGGCTCATATTGTAGATCCTCCACTTTTGTCGCCCATAATGGTTCTGGCCAGTGCGACCAACATGTTTCGGTTTTGGAATGATGCCTTGACCACATATTGTTCGTTCATTGCTGCAGTATTCCTTATTTCCTGTCTCACTTGACATAAAAGTCCATCAACCCTGACATGACGTACCAATGGGCCCTGTCATAACGTACTTCAAAAGTCATATCATTTAATCTAGAAAGACCCTCGTCAGGTTTTAAACCCCAGGTCACTTGCCAATCGATCAAATAGCGCACCATCAGGGCAATGCCACGTTTCAATCACCTTCAAACCGCCTCTTGTGCTTTTTCGCACAGTTACGATGGTTTTAGCATGCTTCTCACGTTTATGTAATTCTAAAACTCTGGTCGTCATAGCTGAGGTTCAAGCTACCACATGAAGCGTTCGGTCACGGTATATGACTTCAATGGTAACGATAAAACATCTAAAACTCTGGTCGTCATAGCTGAGGTTCAAGCTGGCACATGAAGCGTTCGTGCACGCTATATGGATTCAATGGTAACGTTAAAAAAATCGACAACTCTGATTTCATGATCGTCATAGCTGAGGTTCTAGCTGTCACATCAAGCGTTCGGGCACGCTATACGACTTTAATGGTAACGATAAAGAAACCAACGTGATGGTTTTATTTTTTTTGGGAGCTATGGTACAAAATTTTGGAACGAGGAGAGTCATCTAAAGGGTCCTAGTGAATTATTTCTTCTTAGTTTCATTGAACAAGACATGCTGTTGGACTATAGGAGGACGGGATTAGCTTTTGAAAATTTCAGGCATATCTTCTGACATCGGTATTCACCTTTGGGGTCGTATTTCATCATGGAGAGTTTGGGTGAAGTACGTGGCCGTTGCTTTGTATAGAAGAATCCAGTGCCTGCCGAAGACATAAGACGGACAATAAGAACTCTGGCTTTCGCTTTTTTGGCCATTCTAAATGGAATAAAAGGTTGAAAACAAATCATAATCTAGTTAGTCGTCATGTTATTTTGTGAAGTGAGGGGTCGATGGACTGACTGGTCCATGCCAAAAAGTACAATGCACTAACATTATTCGAACAATGTCAAGGTCAAATGGTGTCAACAAAGATTTTTATTTTTTTTTGTTTTCTGACACCTACAAAAAATTAGTGCGCAGGGCAATGGGGACAGTCACACAACCTTTTGTCATGTCCGTGATTGAGCAAGTCATCTTTGTCGGTACAGGGTGCAGCAGCAACACGCCTGCACTGAAATGCTTACTTGAGAACCCTCCTACGTGTGAAGTTTGTCTGTTAGCTTTGACAGAAGAAGGATGGAAAAACAGACGGAAAAACCCTTCGGTACTCGTCAGAGTTAGAGATCCTCGAGATCCTAATGGCAGACTCCGGTGAGCAGAAATATATATTTTGTTTAGGCCAATACCACGAACTGTGACTGAAACGTTTTGATTGTATTAAGAAACATTTTAGTTGATTGTGGAAAGACTTTCTATCGTGAGTTGGGAAATATGTCATGCTCGTTAAAGGTACTGCTCGGGATCTAATCGTACCTGTGATTTTTAGAGTCAGCTCTAGACATATTCCCAAGGTACGGCATCCGGGAAATAGATGCATTAATTCTATCGCACGGACACGCCGACGCAGTATTAGGTTTGGATGACCTTCGGGCCTGGACGTCAGGTGGCACTCTTCAAGAATCTGTTCCAGTTTACTTGAACGAAGAGACGTTTGCAGTGGTCTCAAGAGCATTCCCATATCTTGTTAGCAAAGCGAATGCCACAGGAGGTGGGGAGGTTGCTTCATTCCAGTTCACGGTGATCAAAGAAAATGAACCATTCGAAGTCGCTGGTCTAGATATCACACCTCTTCCAGGTAAGCAAGTGGGGAAGGGGATTACCTAAACGTTCCGGATCGCTTGTTGAATACTATTTATCCGAATTTTAAATACAGTGCACCATGGAAAAATTATGTCAACAGGAGAGCCTTACTGGTGCTTTGGTTATCGATTCGGCAAGCAGTTATCATGCATCACTGATGCTAATTATATTCCGCCGGAAACGTTTGAAAAGATGAAAAATAGCGAAATACTGATTGTGGATTGTCTTAGAGGTCAGTTGAATATTTTTTTTTTCATTTGCTTATCAAACCAAAACCATTGGACTCATATCAAAGGCTCGCAGAGGCGCCATACATGTCCCACTTTGGCTTGGATCAGGCTCTTGATGTTGTAAAGGACTTGAAGGCTCGCCACAATTATCTGATCGGAATGGCTCACAACTTAGAACATGAAGATTTATCCCAGCAATTGTCGGTGCATGCCAAGGATCTCGATTTACACATCAGCCCAGCTTACGACACTCTCAAGGTGGACGTCATGGCTGACGGATCTGTCAGAGAGTCCACTTGGAGAGAGTAAAGTTGTTGTGCAATGCAATTTTTGGCTCGGCATATAGAATGCTATTGTTATCCATTAGACTAAGGTAACTACGGCACTGTTTTTATTTCTTTGTTATTTTCTTATCTTCAGTGCTGTCAATTAGATTCGGTTGCAATTGAAAAAGAAAAATTAAAACCGAAAGGTCATATTACATACTCCTTTTGGACAATAGATGCTGCACGACGACCTTCAACATTGCCAATTAACCATCAGTCTTTGCTCTTGTGGGGGACAAATAAATTATATGAGCAATATGATTGGCGAAGTCTAGGGTTTCTGTATCATTTGAGTCAGTGCAGAGGTTTCATCTACCGTTACCGATAACTCTCAACCTACCAAAGCTATGCAGGATGACTGAGAGACTGGAATGGTCTCACTTGGAAGTACTGATTTTCAATTCGCTATGATTTCAGTTCATCCGCTAACAATTGCCCAAAAGGTTGAGACACAGCATCGACACTTTTTTTTTCATAATCGTTTGTCTTGGATACAGGCTGACGGCATCTCTGTTTCAATAAATTCTCTGTTAAAAAAAATATTCTACCTTTCCCTTCGGTCTCAGACACATTTGTTTTTCCACTCTCTACCATTTTTTAATCATGGAAAGAATACCGTCTTCAGACCGCAGAGACTCTCTATCCATCTCTGCCATTCTCAATGAAGATTCCGTGGAACCGAAAGGTCAAATGATGGACGTCATATCCGATAGTCAACGAAAGCGATATACATGGCCAGCGTATTCCAACAATAACAACATGTCACACCCACTTGGACCATTTCATCCCAACGTTGCAGAGCCTATGAATGTCGTACCAGTACCAACCTCTTCACAATCCCCACCTCGATATGTCACATCCAAATCAGATAGCAACCAAATTCTCGTACCGGAAGAAGCCACTATTCGACAACTCCCTGATGGGTTTGTCGTATGTGGAATTACCAAAGGGAAACGCAAGCGGATATCACCAGAACAACTAAAGTCTTTACTGGAAGTGTTTGAACAAACGGATACCCCAAGTTCCCAATTACGTGAAGAGTTGGCCGAACGATTAAGTATGAGCAAGCGAGAAGTTCAGGTACTTTCTTAAACCTTTTTACTAAAAACAAAAAAAAGGATTGACGCATAGAGGGTTGCTTATATTTCCGGTTCTAATCTCGTTTTTCTTTTAGGTGTGGTTTCAAAATCGCAGGGCCAAGGCCAGTAGGATGAGAAATAATTCTCAAGATCCGTTCGAAAAACATACGAAACACCGCCGTAAATCCACCAGCAGCGGCTCGTTTGGTATTCCAAATACCTTTGTACCTCCCCCATTTCCCGCCAATCCAGCCATAATCAATGACCATCGTCCGAGACGCTATTCAGCTGTACCCGTTTTACAAACAGTGGCCAGGCCATTCACCAACATTCAAAGCCTGAGACCTAATCCCGCGGTCTTTGGAATCCCTCATCCTCCACCAGCTGTACCTCAATTTACCAACGCGTGGGCTCAGGACAAGAAGCATCGTAATTTACCACATACAAGTGCCGGAAGCGCCAATACCTCGTTTCCCAACATTGCACCAAAGCCAAGTTCCATTTCCCCCATGCAAGATGTCCGCATGTCAACACCTCCGACACGACCCAGGCCGTTTCAGTCGAATCACGACTCGTCCTATCCCTCAGAAATTCAAATGACTGAACACAAAAATTCCCCCATAAGCATGCTAGCGTCTGCTGCAGAGTTCGTGAGCTCCAAAGATGCTGCACACCCTGTAACTTGTTAATAAATACGTAACCATTTCCCCCCATTGTATTAAATATGTATACATTTCCCCATTGTATTTTTGTTGCATCAACGTGGCCCGGATAATTGGCATTTTTCAATAAAGGCGCGCACCGCGTTCGATTCAACCAAGGAAAAACGGTGGATGCCCGTACAATTGTCATCTTACTGACGCCCGACTTTACTATGACATTCATTTACAACATCATAGCGTTAGTCGCTTACAGTCAAATGGCATCATTGTGATATCCTTCCGTTAACTCGGTAAACGTTACTACCAAATCGGTAGAACAAAGCGTACAAATGCCTGTTTGTGGCAATCTCCAAATGCTCAAATTTATTTACAGGTGGTATGGGCATTGTCTGCAATCCTCCATGTCGCTTTTATCGTTACTATGGTCAGCCATGTTTGTTCAGGGACGATATTTACTGGAGTTAAAGTGGGAATAGCATAGAGCACTCAGCTACTACCAAGCGTCAAGTGACGTGCTTTGGTGGCCCCTATCAACGAGTTCAAACTGCTTTCAAACCACCGACTGGATAAAGGAATTTGGAATGAAACGCAACTTGGGATGTCAAAACCATGTCCTAACAAAATATATGTCTAAGGCTTTGAATGATCCCCAGTGCCTGCTCCCACAGCTTAAACAGATTATTTCAACACACTCTGTTGCACAAATTGTAGCTATGTGATAGACTTGACAATTTGTAATATAGAAAGTAAACAAAATAATTGACCAGGCCAATGAAGACGATGCCGATAACATTGAGATTTTTTTTAATATTCAGATTCCACATTAACGCTCCTTAAATTCTTGATAGCACACCATTTGATGTTACATTGACCTGACCAAACCTTAATCGATGGAGATCACTTAACAGGGCCGTTGCCGAGCTATGATAATGCCCAGAGATAACCCTAACGCAAAGAATGGGCATCGCAAGACGTTCATAGTGTAGCAATTTCTGTCGTTTGTACAGTATTGCCACATTATGTGGTGTTTCAGTCAGTCTTAAGACAGTTCCTGGAACTAACATGATCATGTAAAGATCTACGAGACTGAGGCGTGGTGAAAACGAAAGTCAAACGAGCAAATGAGAAATTAAAAAAAGCAACAGCTTGAAAATAACCACATACCCGAAACATTTCAACATTTTCAAGTACAGCAAAAATTTTCTATTGCGTACTGTAACAAACGGACTTTGAGAGTTGGCAAGTTCATCTGCCTGAATCAGAACAATCCGACCATCGTTCTGAATTAGAACAGTGGCCCGCATCTGTAGTTTGCACTTTCACCTGCTTACAACAAGAATTGAACCTCACAAGAGGTTGAGTCGATGAATCAGACATTGCTTCAACTTTGATACATTTACAACCTGAACCTCATCTACACGCCCCCCCCCCCATTCGTTCAGTCAGGTCACTTCATCCATCTAAACGAAAACTTACAAGGGACGCCGTTGCTCTCCTTTTTCGCCACTCTATCAGCATATACATTTTATGCTCTTTTATACCCTTACCTGAATACAACAGTAACTCTTCTTAGGATTTCTCTCTGAACAAAACCACACCATGTCCAACGCCTTATTACTACGATTGTTCACTTCAGAGTTTTTCAACTCATGGATTGCTGTTTCTTATCTCTTTCGATACCCTGATAATGTCGGTATTCAACACTATCTTTGCAATGAGCTCAAGTCGTTCCCAATGTCGGAAATTGAATTCTTCCTTCCTCAACTTGTGTAAGTTAGTCAGGATGTCAAACGTGCATATGTTAAACATATCATTAACCCGTTCAACCCGCTAGACATCTACTCATCAGTCGACCATCTGAATCAGTGGCTCTGGAATGCTTTATTCTTGATCAATGTCAACGATCCACTCACATGGCGCTTATGGTAAACGTGCTTTAATCGTTTTTGGCATTGTCATTCGTACTTATCACACAGGACACGTTGCATTATAGACATTATGGTACTTACAAGCTTACCTATCGGATTGTTCATCTACACCTACAAGCCCATCTTTTATGCTATGCAAACGGGTGTTCAACAAGTGTCAGGCCATTGTCTTCTCCGATGGCTCGTCTGCACAGATTGAACTTGCCGACTCTGGATCGGTGCGTCCGGAAATTCTCACCAACAAGGTTAAAGAGAATGTGTCACCTGCTCTAGTGGGTATGGCAGCCATGCTGGCCGGCATTGGGCAACCGCTCATGACGAAAGCCGCCGGACAAATTGCCATTGCTCAGGGGCGACGAAACAGGGCACTCAGCATTACCGAGCCACCGCCCACTGCATTGGCCAGACGAAATACTGTGACTGGGGATGAGCGAGGCAGTCATGATGAGCAAGGCGCACAACGCCGCAATCATATCATTACAAGATCGCCAGCGTCTGCAGAAATGAATCGTGGCTCCGTGCCGTCTTCACCAACGACCCCAACCTCCCCTCATAGAGGAGCCAAGCCGCCTTTCCAATCGGCTTCCCAGCCTGATCTTCCAATTCCAAAGAGACACTCATTGCAGCTTCATCATGTAGCCACCTCGCCGTCCTTGGAAGATCTTCATCAAGGAAAGGCATTTTCGGTTGGACGTTATCTCAAACATGCTCAACAAAAGATCAATCGTAAAATCAACCCAAGTTCTACTAGTCCTGGTATTTTACCTGGCACTTTCTCGGTGTTTGATCCTAGTACCACTGCCCTGGCCAAGTCCACTGTACCCACTGTGTCCGCACCGCTGTCTCCATCTCTTTCTCAAGTTTCATCTGAAGAAATCTTCTTCAGCCGGGATCCATCGGGACAAACTAAAAGGCAGTCCAGCTACTCCATGTCGACGGATTCCTTCTCTAGCCAAATTTACGATGGCGGTGACAGTCAAGATGGTTCGGATTCCGATGATGAGATCTCAACGCTGTCTCGTCTCAGCGTTGACCATCGACGATCACTGCTCAAGTCCAACTATTTCAACTCGGAGATGCAGTTTCTTTTGGCGTTGGTGGATATAGCTACACGTCTAGTCATTGTACCGAAACATGCGAGAGTCAGTTCGTTGCATGCAGAGCTGACGCTCTTGAATCACAATTTACCAGCGGAAATCTGCGTACCCTTGTGGTGTCCCGCTACCATGGAACGACCTCACCACCATCGGGTTGTTCGCATTAGTCCATCGGATGCTGTTGTATTGAATTCTGCTGAACGGGTATGTATCTTAGAGTGGTTCCACTGTATATCCCTTATATGTTGGTATCTGCTAATCGGCTCTGTTTAAATGTAGGCTCCATATTTGTTGTTGATTGAGGTCTTGGATGATGATTTGAGCTTTGATGATTATAAATCCTTGGCTACGCTTAAGAAGCGAAAGCAACGAAAGGCGGAGCGTAAGAGACGTCACGAGAACGCTAAAGCTGAGGCTGGGGAACTTGCTATCGCCGCCTCATCCGAGCAGGCTGATGATGAAGAACAAGACATGGGCAAAGTGGACCTGGCTTCCTCCGACGATCCCTCGGTGCCACGAAACAGATCATCCACTCAGTTACCCACCACCGTCCACATGCCGTCCCCTTTGAACACATCGTTCACGCCATACGATTTGCCTAGGGACGATAACTCGTTGCAAAGTATTCCCAGTGACTTGAACGCCAATCCTGAAGTAGATCAGCAGACCAAAACTGCGAGTGAATTTGCCGAGAGAATGCGCACAGCGGCTATTATGCTGGCTCAACTGCAACAACAGAGCGTTGCCATCAAGCTCGCACCGGCTTCATCATCCTCGTCGGGTAACAAGTCGGCTGCAGCGCGAACCAAACTGGTCACGGAAGGAATTCGACAACGCATCATCAAAGAGATGATGGCGTTGGAAGAACAGCGCATGGCCAAAATGAAAGTGGAAGGCGTGGAAGGGGGCATTGGTGGTGGCGGTGGCGAAGGAGCCGGTGGCTCCATGCTTGAAGATGAAAACAGGGTCGCTCTTGTCGTCAACAAGGAAGATCCCAGTGGTAAGTTTGAGATGAATCACACATGCCATAGGCCTCCTTTTATATTGGTTAGCGCTACAATTTGGTTGTACTGACGCTGCTCTATCTTCTAGCTGCTGTGTTTGCAGAAGACTGGGAAGAAAAGAAAGCCCGTATACGAGCTGCATCCCCTTATGGTCACCTTCCCAACTGGCGTTTGATATCGGTCATTGTAAAGAATGGAGCAGATTTGCGACAAGAACAGTTTGCCATTCAATTGATTCGAGAAATGCAGCGTATTTGGCAGGACAATGGTGTTGACGTTTGGGTCAAATAGTAAGTACAAGCATGCTGGGGAAAAGTAGGAAAACTTATCGTGTACTGACCAAATGCACCTACAGCATTCGAGTGCTGGTTACTTCGGACAATTCCGGTTTGATAGAGACTGTACGCAACTCCATATCAATCCATTCCATTAAGAAAGACGCATATACACGTGGATGGAACGATGCTGGCGCAGTGTATACACTGTATGATTACTTTAAACGAGTATGTATACGTAGCCGTGTTTTTTTATTTTTAAAATGGGCCCCACTGAACTCCTCCCTCTTTTAGCGATATGGTCCTCCAACTTCTGAAAAATTCCTCAAGGCACAGGATGCTTTTATGCGATCCTTGGCGGCCTATTCCATTGCATGCTATATATTGCAAATCAAAGATCGGTATGTTTGGTATGGAGCAGTTGAATCATGGAAAAACCATAAGCTAAATTGCATTTTCTATCCACCAGCCACAATGGAAACATTCTAGTGGATAATGAGGGACATTTGATTCGTAAGTTCCCATTTGCTTTTGCGGTTACTCCGTCTAACACACAGCTAATACCTAATGAAACCTTAGACATTGATTTTGGCTTCATGCTCTCTAATTCCCCTGGGTCTGTCGGATTTGAAATGGCTCCCTTCAAGCTTCCTCAAGAGTACGTTGATATTCTTGGCGGTGTACATGGCGAGAAGTTTGCCGAGTACAAAGCTATGATGAAGGCAGCATTTTTGGCTGTACGCAAAAACAGTGAAAACATTATACTGCTGGTTGAGATGATGCGAAAAGACTCCAAACTGCCTTGCTTCCAGATGGGAGAACTCACCACCCAACAACTGCGTGATCGATTCCAACTTCACTTGACTGAACCACAAGTCGAAGAGTTTGTAGACCGATTGATCATGAGTAGTTGCTGTAATGTCTTTACCCGGCTGTACGACACATTCCAATACTACTCTCAGGTAAGAAACAGCATGTTAAATGGCAGCGGGCCAAATCTTTACGTACTAATGCGACGCTTTTTTGCAGGGAATCTTGTAAAGAAAATAATTAATTACCTCATACACACTATTCTCTTTCTCTCCTCCTCCCCTATTACGCTAGAATTTGGACTATGTCAGTCATAAAAAATGTATTTATAGTGCTACGTGAGGACCAATGTGTGATGGCAACTGAGATAGCGTTGGCACCGATATCATTTGGGCTGTTCAAGCCGCCGGTCATTCATTCACGCCAATGGTTTAATGCCATGCGGATAGTTTATTGAAGGACGTCTATGTCTACTTTACAAAGCTCAAGCGAGAGCGTCAACGAGACAAAAAAGACAAAAAGGGAACCGATCAAATAAGATCAAGTTTTAAAAAAGCCTTCAACGTCTGCCATGAAAAGCTCAGGCAAGACTAAGGATTCCTTTGTTATTCTCATTTCGGCCTCAATGTCTTTTTTTTTTTCTCTCGGAAGAGGAAAAACCTGAGCAACCCACTCCGTGAGCCAGCTGTGGTTATCAGTCACGAAAACTCTACATGTGCCTGCATTACCTACTGAACCCATCCATCCTAAGTCGCGAATTCCATCTTTGGGCAAAAATGCCCTCACGGATCCATCTACAACTATCATCACTTCGAGTAGCGTTGATCAGACAGGCCATTTGTAATGAGTATCGCGCAAGACGAGGGTAAAGCCGGCATGGTGGCAGCATCAGATGAGCTCCAGGAGAGGTTATGAAATTTTCAAGTGAGGTCGGGCTCTGTCTTTTTAAATTTCGAAAAAGAAAAAAATCGACAGTATGAAAAACAGTGGCCACAACCAAACCACTAAATGTACCCTATATAACACGCTTCCAACCCATTCCATTCCATCACCTAACTCTCGACCCATCTCACACATTGCCAAAGACTACTTTGAATTATTCACCTATTTTATAAAAAAAATATGTTTTTACAAGGATCACAAAATCGGGAACAACGGGAGCCAAAGTAAAGAATCACTTGGAAGCTCGCTCATCCAAGGGTTTCTAGCAAGGTAAACATTTTCGAATACGTACAAAGCTCTGAATCAAAAGAAGAAAAAGGGGTTGGGAGTGAGAAATGGTGTATCGTCTCGCATATCGAGCCAGTTTCAATTTCGTCAGAGCGGGTCGAGATAGGATGGAGGTGTTTAAGCCAGAGGGCTAATAAGCCTGCAAAAAAAAAAAAAAAAAGTTAGCAATACGCTACTTCATGATTGTGATGAAAACGGAACACTTACTTGAGGAGAGAGGGTCTAGGGTTGCTTCTGGTCATTCCAAGGTAAATGACGAAAGGAATGAATCCCCAGTGAACGATCTGCTTTGAGACGTCAACGACCTTTAAAAGTGGAATGGATAATAGCGTTAACAAATAGGTTTCCGAAAGGGTTCATTCATGCTGCTTTCTTCGTGGGAGTACCTTCATGATGGTTTCCTTGGTAGAGTCCTGCATTTTTAAAATGTGAAATGGAATGGAGAATGACGGCCAGGGTTGTTTTTGTCCACACTTTGGCCAGACGCAATGTGACTGCGAATTTTACAATAAGTTTGGGAATTTTTATAGAGTAGTTTGGAAGCAAGCCACCAGAAAAGCACCAGCATTGTCATGTCCGAAATCGTCCCTTCCGAAGCCGAGCTCCTTGCTGTTATTACGAGCATCAAGCAAGCCGAACCAGACCTTGGTATCAAGAAAGTTCTGGCTGCTGTCAATGCACAACAACCCACATGGACCGTTTCGGAGAAGCGAGTCAAGAAGCTCATGCAGTCACTGGGTCTAGTGCAATCCACCCACCTTGTCAAGAGTGGTATCGAAGACGACCCATCTGTTCCCGTCAGTTTCATTGATCCCAAGCTTGATTTGAAGGCCACCTCGGCTGCTATTGAGGTAAATAACACCCACATGGATTTGATGTAGGATCTACTGTTGTTTCAGTCGTTAACATTGTTGTGGCCTGCAGGCACGTATGGTGGATAGAATTACAGGAAAAGGACTTTTTGCAGCACGCGATTTGAAGAAGGATGAAGTGGTGTTCGAGGAGACACCATTTGTGTTTTTCCCGGTGTGGGATCTCTATAACGAGTCTAGAATCGGCAATGTCTGTTCTTTGTGTACTAAACCTTTCAAAAAGGTCAGTCACACAGTGCTATCCGTTCGCTGCCAGCATTGTGATGTGTCGTATTGTAGTGCCGGATGCCGTAAGATTGCTTGGGACTCGTTCCACAAGCTCGAATGCACACATCTGAACACTGCCATGAAGGATTACATCAACCTTTGTTCGACTGAGTCTTGGGCCGCTGCCATGGCCGTGATGCGTATCTATTGCCATCTTATTCTGGCCAACGAGCGTGGGGATTTAGATGCCGTGCTCGCCCATTATGATGCCTTTGCTACCGTCAATCAATCCGAACGTCAGGCCAAGGAAACGGCATGGATTTTCATGGAACACACGACACGCGAGTTGTGGGACAAGGCACGAAAATTCTTGTCCAAGGCACTCAACCCACCTCCCAAAAAATGCAAAATCACTCAACCCTTGCCTGAGGCACTTGCCAAGAAACTATTTGACGATGAAGATACGTTTTTGGAGTATCTTGGAAAATATAATATCAACAATCAGAATGGCGGTTTATACCTTGTTCAGTCTCACATCAATCACGAATGCCACCCCAACGTCTGCATCGAACATCCTATTCGCCTATCCGACTACAAAATATCCGTGCGGGCCATTAGAGACATCAAGAAGGGAGAGCAATTATTCGAAACGTATGTGAATCCTCGCTGGAACAAGGAGACTCGAGTCAATTACTTGAGTACAAATTACATGTTCCAATGTAATTGCAAGCGGTGCAAGAACGATGAACCCGTATCAGAAGAGCTTCGACAAGGACTTCGATTGCGACCAGAGTAATAATAAAAAAAAAAAGGAAATGAGATGAAATGAAATGAAATGAAAGAAGGAAAATAAAATAAATATTAGATTATGCCTGGATGCGACCCATTGATTTGTCACTGCCAGGCTCTATTCGCCAGAAGATGATCATGGCATGTTTAGACAACGAAATCAGATAAAAAAGCAAGCGACGCCTCTGTTTTTTTTTTAGGGGAAAAGAAACACCCTTTGGTAAAATGCCGTGCCATTCAATCCTGCACTAGTGATTCATGGGACCCCCGATGTTTGCATTGATTCTCTATTTCGCGTCACCTGTATTTTGAAGAACCCATTAGAAAGTGTTCATTCGGGAAGGTAGCGTGGGTCAGTACCACCCATGAGCTTGCACCACGCTTCAACCTACTCACGATTTCTGACCTAAAATGCATTCTGCAGGGTATCCACTGCTTTGGGTCCCGGTGAAACGATCGAGTGGATGCTTAAATGAACGACGCTGTGAGTGGAACTTGATATTTATTATTAAGAAAAAAAAAAAGAGAACTTGCTACTCGTATTCCAATTATTACACTGTTCAATGGAAAAAGAAACCTGAGGTGAAACGGAAAAACAGAAAAGAAAAAAAAAAAAAAAAAAACAGAAGTGGGAAATATGTGAGCGTACTGAATGAACGAAAACGAAAAAAGAGAGACTTTGAAACCTGTACAAATCGTGAAAGAAGTTACATGAAAGACCCAAGGATGGATGATTCCCTATTGTGGGTGGTGGGTTTGTTTACATGATACCTGCCGTGCTACTGTAGCTGGCAGTGTACTTTCCAATAATCTTCTTGAGAGCATAGGGCAGCGTCTTCCAGGGGAATACCTTGACATCTTTTTCAATGTTACGTGGTTTGGGATTGGGGAAGCTCATGATCAACTTGAAGAAATCAGCACTGTCTGGTTTACATTTGCTGACGGTGAGAGGTCTGAATCCTTCTAGATTACGTCGAATTCGGTTCTTTTCTTCTACAGTGAAGCGAACCCCTATCAAACTTTCAAGAAGATAAATGCAATCGACCGAAGTGATAAAGCAGTCATTGCGTTCCTGCCAAAAGATGCATGAAACCACAATGCTATTGGGTTGTCGGTCGGCTTGTTGTACCGCCTGGAATTCACAGTGAATCTCATTGCCTTCCTGGCGGCGCCAAAACTGAACCAATCTTCGGCGAGAATTCCATTCTTCGGCCGTCCATGCCTGAGCCATGGTGTCTAGGTCCCCGATTATTTTGAGGTTGGCCTTGTTGAGAAGACCAGAATAATCAGTGTAAGGTGGTTGTGCTTGAGTCATGGCACGATGATCCGTCATGCCTCCACCATTGTTGCCATAGGGAGATCGCTGCTGTTGATTGCTCAATCCTACATCACCTGTCAGCATCGATGTCAGTCCCATATTCGTCGGACTCATCATACCTGGCATGGAAGCATAGGTTGGATAGGACATTTGTGGAGGTGCCTGTGATCGATAATAGCCTTTGAATGGCAATGATCAGCCAACCATCTTCTGTAACTCTAACCCATTTTTTTTTCCATGCACTTACCATCCATGACCATGGGTTTGCCACCCTTGACCGCCGACGGATCTTGAGGCCGGATAGCTTGTTGCTGCATTTGAGCAAAGGCATAGGGAGGAAGCACTCCATTCTCCATGGAATAAAAGTTTTGATAATGGTCTGCGTGGGGAAAGAAGGAGTCGTCCTCTATATACAGAAGTTCCCATAAAAGTCAAGGTGAACCGGGGTCAGCGTCCGATACATTTGAACCTTACGATTAAATAAAAGCCTCTTATTTACCATGCATTCGCTTGTTGGCCATAAAGGGATCCGCGCCGTAGAGTCTTTTACGTTCATTTTTGTTGCCTTGACCTACAAATAATTTGGGGAGGAATTATTAATGCTTGTCCCAAATGAATGACTGTCTCCAGCAAAAAAAAAAATAGAAAAAAAATTTCCACAGCAAGGATATTTAATTTCCTGCGAGGGGAGCAATTACCTTCAGTGTATGTAAATTCACCTATGACCCAACTGTTGTGTACAGCGTCATTTTCATAGACACATACAGAAATCGGTATCTGAGCAGCATTATTCACTGTATGAGTCTGATTGGGCATGGGTACGATGGCAGCCAAATTAGTGAAATTCGCGTTATTCAGTTGCTTGGTGTCGACCACCAGACCACCAAAAGCAAGTTTCAAAGCTGGATTGGAGGGAAAAGCTTGCAAAACCACACGAACGGTAGTGCCCTCTGGTCCCTCACTGGGACCGCATTCCAGAACTCTGGGACCTTCATCCTTGCGGTCAGCAGCCATATTAGAGTTGTCCGAGTGATGATCGTCCGGTGTATGAATATATCCTTGTGCAGCTAGCTTTTGATAGTCAGTGTTAGATTGTTTAGGGCGCAGTTCGAAGTTGGAGCCAAGGGTAAGTGCAGGTGCTAATGTAGTCAAAGAAAATGAACAACTTTGGTTAATTGGGCAGAAGCACCTCTCACAATATGAGAGCTTCTATTACCTGGGGAGAGGGTTGTTTCCATTGTTTTTTAGAGAAAGCTGATAGTCGTAATACTAAAGTCGCAGCTTGTCGATCCAGAAGGCAAAATGATATTCAGGAGAAAGAAGTGTATCTGTTTCGATTCAAAATATCAAGCTTATAAGGCAGTGAAACTGGATCTTGAACAATGGAAAGTGAGAAAAGGGAGAAAGAGGGAGGGAAAAAAGAGAAACCTGCCACTTCACCGTTGTCCTAAATGGAGGGAGTTTTTTAACAGGCCAAGTGGGTTTATTTTTTTTATTTCAATATATGTAAACAGCCTACGTAAAGAGCAATACTTTTTGCTACTGCCCGCGGGTGATTTTTTTTTATTTTTCCCTCTATGATGTGTGCTTGACCACTACTCTATTCAATTCAATTATCCTGGAATTGCTTTGAGAGCATTCACAGCGATTGTTTCCATTTGTTTTCGAAACGGGAGGGGGCGGTGGTAGTTTTGCGTAGGGCGCACGCCTTGCGACGCTTTCAATGGGCATAGTAAGCTGGGATTGAAAAGCGTTGAGCCAGCCTATGGTTGAGTTTCACATTGTGATTCATGCAAAATGTCAAAAATCTGACAAAAGAGAAAACGCAGCAAACCATGCGATGCCCTCCCGACAAGGAACTGACAGCTACAAACAATCTGACTGCCCTGAGACGTTCGTTCTATGTGTTTCGATTATCTACAAGTCCTTGGTCCCCGAAGGAACTAAGGATTTTTTTAACGTTTTTTATTTTGAAATGTGAACAGCTCAAAAGAATCAAAGTAGCTGCCATGGGGTTATCAAAAAAAAAAAAAGAGAGAGAGATGCCATCGCATACTTGTACAAGCAGAGAACAATACATCCGAATCTAGGAAATGTTGTTTTGGGACATGATACCGTAGTCAGGAGCAAACGGCCGTCGCTCCGGTGGGAAGCCGGCTTGCGCGGGTCCGGCCTGTTGCTGGTGATAATCTAGTATTCAACGACAAACAATCGGGTTTGGGGTGGTCAGTTCACGACAAAGTAAAGTTAATATTAACGATGGGGGGCTTTTACTTACGAAGGGTAGTGTATTTGGGCATAGGTGGATCACCTCCAGTCGAAGAGAAGACGGACCAGTCATCCGAGTTTTGTGGAACTTGTCCGAAATTACTGTAGCCGAAGTGATGGTGTCTCTGTGGTGATAACCCAATACTAACGTTGCCAGAATCGCCTTGTGGCGCCTGTGGAACCGCCATGCCCGAGACCTGTTGACTAGCGTCGGACGATACGGGAGGGGGTGGTGGGGTATCTGGCTCGTGCGCTACTTGTGAATACTTTTGAAACTGAACTAACGCGTTGTTCGTCATTGTATTCCGATGTTGTCGTTCATCGTATATGGTCTGTTCCAATGGAGAATGAGAATTATTGGTCTCAACAAGTTTTGGGGATCCGTCTACATTCAGGTCTCCCAGGTAAGGTGGTAACGCCGAATTGGTTGCCACTTCATTGTTATTGCCTCGTGATGGAGAATTGCCTGAGGAATATCTTTTCTTCTTAACACGAATGATGCCAACTCCTCCATAAAAAAAACTGGCGGCTCAACCTACCTGACGGCTGTCGTAAAGATTCTACAACCGATTGAATCATATCCAACTGTTGTTTTTGCGTATGTATTTGTTCTTGTGCTCTAGCAATTTCATGAGCAAAGGTCTTCTCCATGCTCTGGCACATTTGTTTCAATTCTAAGATTTGTTGCTTAAGGTACAGTGTGTTATTGTCGTCACAGTGCATGACCATTGCATGCTTTCGACTCGATAAATTAACATTTAGATCGGACTGCTGTTGTTGCTGATGCATCGATGCCAGTGGGCTATTCAAAACCATGGATCGCTTCGTTACATCTTGTAATTGTCGTTTATCTTCTATCCCGCCGCTGCGTTGCATGTTCTCATAATAATCGTCGTGTTCAGAGTCCGACCCAACTGGGATGATCGTTTCGGTGTCTAGTGCCTCAGCTTTGACCAACTGTGACGACCGACGTCGCCGCTTGTTGCATACTGAAGTCTTTCGGCGAATGAGATGGAACAAATCTCTACGACCAGGTCGAAAGTTGACATGGTACCAGCGACAAGACTCTCGATCTTTGGGTTCCTTGTATTTCCTTGCGTCGGTATCGCGCTGAAATCCATATATCTAATAGATGTGGGTGGGGTGAGTCACACAAATTTTTTTGGGACGGACAATTTTGAGCTTAAAAGTACCACCACCTACATTCAGCTGTCTTACAAAGGATGCAAATTTACAGTGCTTGAAAAGCTTTGGTAAAACCGTATCCGTAAATTCTAAGATGCCATTTTCGAGGGGTAAGCGGGAACGGGGGTGGAGAGAGGGAGATGATTGGATCAAGGAAAAAAAGAATAACAACAAAAACAAGAGGCGTAACTTGGCTGTTAGCATGCAGGGATATCACATTGCGATACAGAAAAGATTTATGTTACTTACTAGGGATACAATCTATGACAAACATATCTTTACCATTTGCCTTTGTCCATCGTGCGTACTTGTTGCCATCGTCGGGTGCTTGCAGTGCTCTAAAGCAGAATACAAGTGAATTAGTTGGATACAAACATACACAGGCTTTATATGTTTAGATATATTTTTGGGGGTATTCGTTGCTGTCACCTTCAATCTTTAAGAAGGTTGGTCGAGCAAACCGGCTGAGATCTATAAATGGAGAAATACGATGCTTACAGATAGAGTTTAGATATAAAGCCAGCTATGCCTTCATTGAAATTTTCAAGTTCATCACTTTCATGCTCAAGTGTAGGCGAAAGAGTGCGATGGCGAAGGCGTACTTGTAAATTTTGAGTGTGATATCGGTGAATGGCAACGGATGATTCTCTGTTGTCTTCGTCGTGTTGCTCGTTGATCTGCGACGGCGGAGCTACATGCCAATAGGCATTGGTTTGGTTCATCATTATCGGTTGCTTTTGTCGTGATATTGCTGTTTAGTTCCCGCCTTTTAAGTCAGACAAAAAGTACGAGTTTAAACAAACGATGGTAATTTTAAACAAAAGGAAAGTAGTGACCCAGGCGATAATATAAGACGGCCACTAGAAGAAGACTGTATATAGTGTATATATAAAGGGACGATAGTTGGTTGAAAGAGAAAAAAGAGAGGTAAAAAAGGACAGGAAAAGAGAGAGAGAGAGAGAGGGAAAACGAGATAGGGACACCGATCAGCAAAGGAAAGACGTGAAAAAAAAAATTATGTGTGTATAAATAAAAAAAAAAAAAAGAAAAGGAAAGAAAGCTTTGTGACCTTCAGCTTGTCACAAGCCCTCTTTTTTTTCTTCCTTCCCAACCATGCTCGGCGTCTTCAATCACAGCTTTGAACATCGCATACCAAATCGAATTATACCGCGCACCATGCTGCTCTTAGACAGTCCTTCATCATTACTATCGTCTTTCATGGTTTACGTAAGAATAAATGAATTTCCCTTATCTTCATCCCTTTGAAAGGACCGTCTCCGTTTTCAACAGGTTAGAATATGGTGTTGCACATTGGCTGGCTGGGTTGTGACAACGACTGATAGTTGCGGTGGTGCAACATTGGGGGAAATCGAAGCCATGCTCAGCTGCTGAACGCGGAAACTATGCTGTTCTGCAATCTACCCGCTTTGGCCGAGATGATCTCACATTGTCATTTTCCCTTTCACGGTTATGGGGTGATCTCTTTCGTTGACTTTCTTGAAACCACGAATACAAACTGCCGTCCATCTTCGCACAATGTTTATTGAACTCTATACAGAAGAATAAAAATAAATAATTTTGTGCAAAAAGAATAATAAATAAAAAGGAGGACCCACTACTGTACACCCCGAAGAAAACTGCCCAGTGTCATCGGCGGTCCCCGAGACTACCCAAGTTACCTACCCAACGTATCTAAATAAATGCCGCAGGAGCAAGGAAGCCAATACTCCGCGCCTGAACCTAAAGATTATTGTTCAGTCATAGGCTGATTTCAATTTCATAGTCATACAAAAACCAACCCTGATCTTTCAAAATTACGCGATCGAAATATCCAAGCCATATGCAATACCATGCTACACGCTGCATGATATCCGCTTCAGGACAAAAGGGATGTTGAGCATAAACATTTCCCAACCTTTTTCGGCGGAGCTATATGGGGGTTCCCTATGTGATTCCAACATACATACTTGTAAAGTCGGTTGGGATAGGATAGGGTACAGTTTGTGTGGGTGTCACAATGCAGCCTAATAAAAAATGAGAAGGTTCAAAAGGAGGCACATTTTAATACAAGGATGGGGGTTAAGGTATGTGATCAGCTTGTTGGCCGTGCGTTATTGATAATGCCACCAGGCCAAAAACAGCTCCCACCTTGACCGGCATAACTATCGGGATCCGTTGCATGGGCAACATTCTGCACATGACAGAATGTTCACGACAGGTGTCGAGCTGGCCACCACAACTTTTGATGGATGTGGCTTTACATGGGGATGTGAATATTCGAGAGCCCGAGATTTTTTCACACTTGGGGTGGTTGTTTCATAGAAATTAAGGAAACTCTGAGTCCATCCTCTGTGCTCACGTCGTTTCACTCATTATAACCCTGAAACAAAAAATGCTTAAATAAAAAATTCTTCCTAATGACCGCTACATGAAATTTTGTTCTTGCCGTCCATTATGCAGGGCGCATGGGGGGGATAATGGAGCAGTGAGAATATGGCTATAGAAGCGTCTTCTATTTTTTGAATGTCCACTGATCCGACCGGGGAATTTCGAGGTCAAAGCCTGGTAAAGTGCGAGCGGGCATTACAAGTATCATTTCCTTGCCTACATTTTTTGAATTATAAAAATTGTACATTTGAGCGTTTCGCAGCTGAATGATCATCGTAGCACCTGCTGCTGTTATAAGATATTTTCGCCTGTCTTCCATTGTTTCTTATGCGGGCTTTCATTTCATCTGCGGGCATAAACCTGGTAAACCCAGTCTTGCTCACTGAAATGTTTGATCTGGCAAATGGTTTGGTCGCAGAAAAGGTGTCAATAATTGGCAGGAGCTTCCGGTCACGTTACGTAGCTTTCCGGTTATACCTGGATCCGATTCTTTACTACTGCGCTTTGATCAAATTTTAGTGTCATAAGGCTTTTTTTATTTTTCCAACAAAGCCTCGTACCCTACTCATTCACAATGGCCAGCATTAACGACATTCCTTACCAAGTCATTCGGCACAACCCAAACGAAGAAACGAGGAAAGTCCCTATACCGCTAGCCAGCGAAGGTTTCTTTTTTCACAACGAACGAATGAAATTTACCGTAAAGACTAGCTCTCGCCACTACGCAACGAAACTTCCCGGCTTTGTATATCTGACGAATAGACGACTTGTCCTGATCGCAAAGGAGCCAAAAGACTCCTTTGAAAGCTTTCAAATCATCTTTGAGGAAGTGCTGTCGCTGAAAGCAAGCCGGACTATGAAGTCAACTGTATCGTCGTATGTATGCCATACCGTCCATGAGCATGGAATCCAAGTCGAATTGGAGTTTCATAATGCCGCACAATGCCAGACATACAACGATTATATGAAGATGATTGTCGTTACGGCAGCTGCCCAGAATTTGGCTCCTGCAGAAACGGATTTGATGGAAGCTAGTCACCTTGAGTATGTGGAGTTGCCGCCATCTTACAGCACAGTTGCTGCAGGTGTAACCGACCCAATCCTGGAACAAACCCCCATACATTCAAGCCGTATCCCATCCTACAGTGCTGCCACTCAGTAATTAAGCTAAAGTAGATGACTTCATCTACTAAAGTATTGTAGATACGTTCCGTTGTAACACTATAGCTGTAAATATCCGTAGTTTTAAAAGGTCCAAAAGGCCTAGTTTTTTTTTTTTTTCTCTTATGCAGAAGCATTATGCTAAGCATATACGTTCACTCCCACCATTCAATCTATACTTCAGAAAGTCCCTATCTATTGCTTGACATAAAGTAGAAACCCCATCGTGTATACCCCAAGTGTGTCATCGTTGGTTTCATTTCTAGTTGGCTGTTTTATTTTTATTTTTATTATTTGTAAATTCCTTCCTACCATGGGAAGATTAGTCCACAACAGACCAAATATCTCTATAAAACATGTTTTATACAAATGTTCCTCTATGACTTCATCAAAACATCAATGTGACCTTTGGAGATGTTAGCGCTATCTCTCAGTCTCTCGTTTGCATTACCTTCTTCTACTCGGTCTAATCCAGTGACAACTTTGCTACGAGATCCTAGAGCTCCTGATACTGTCAGCTCTTCCACCAACTCTCTAGCATTTTTGATGCAGTCAGGAACACTGACACCGAAATAACTGGCTCCGGTAACGCTTAGCGCATTACCAAATTTAGATTGGATAGCTGCATGCATCTCTCCCAATCGCTGGTAGTGCCCGACCTTATACTGAGGAATACATCCCGCATGAAGATGAGTCATAGTATGTGATGGAGCTGCCTTGATTCCGAGATGGCGTTCGGCTACCTGGATAGCTCGATCACGCACAATCTTTGGGTCGATATCGTGTATCGATTTATCAAATGCACTGTCCCACATGTGCCCGCCGAGCATTGCAGTGAGTTTTAGTGGTGCATCTTTCTCTTGTCCGCTCAAAGCATTTGAATCAAACACCACGCCAAGCGTTCCTGGCACTGGGTGTGTGTGTTGAGAGGAAATATGGGGCGTCAGGAAGCCAAAGCCGTCATAGTCAAGTTTAGCTTGATCGTTGGCATACGCCAAGTTCACGACTGCAACGTCCACATGTCGGTTAAAATTGAGATGCGGTATTTTGCTAGATATGATTTTGTCTAGATGCGTAGCGGGGATGGTCGATACAGTATGCGATGCATGGATGGTACCTTTGCTAGTGACAATCTGAGAAAGGGTGAGTACCCAAACAACCAATGATCAGCGGAGACCTGGTGAACATACCTTGCAGTCTCCTCCCGTAGTCAAGTCAAGGGACTCAACATTTTCACCGGTTCTAATTTCGACATTGTCCTGCTGTTCCAACCATTGGCCAAGAGCTCGTGTCAATGAGTCCACACCATTCTTAAACCCTAGGACGCTCATAGCTTCCATTTCTCCAAACCACTCGGGATCATTGTTCCTTGCACGCGTCATCATTCCACGTTCCCGAAAGCGATCCATTTTGGCTCCACCGCGTAGCATGCCTTTCACCACACTTCCAAATGCTTGTTCGTTTTCCCAAAGCATCTTAAGGGTGGTGCGCAGAGAAAGCTCTTTCGCATCGCCCGCGTAGATGCCATGCACCATAGCACCCACCAAGTTTTTTGCGACGTGGGTTCCAAACCTTCTTTCCGTAAAGTCATAAATGCTTTCATCGTCTGCCGTTGATTTCTCAACAAACATCTCCTTCATACCCGATAGCAAGACGGACTTCATAATGGGAGGAGGATTCAGCAGCATCCCTTTCAACGAAGAAGGAAGAGTGTTGATGCGGTCTTCATAGTAAATGTAGCGATGGCGTGCGGACGAATGGGTTTTCGGTATAGCGACTAAATTATCTGTCAAATTGAGGTCGCGTATCTAGTATAACAGGAGTTCAGCAGTGTTGGCCAACACGACAAAAGTTCCAACACTTCAATTTGTCTCACCAGGTCAAGGGTCACTACGCCTCCGGGGCCAACAGGCCGCAAAGTTCTTGGACCGCCCTCAAAAAGGACGTCATTGTCGTTCTTCATGTCGGCATTGCTTGAAAGTGGAATCTGTCGGTCCAAACCGTAATCGCCTGGCGCGACTCGACAACTTTTGATCCAACCACCAAGGCGATTCGATCCTTCCATCAATATGATCTTAGTTCCATGAGGAGCTAGCTTTGAAAGGTAGTATGCGGTTGTAAGGCCGGAAATGCCACCACCCAGGACGGCAATGTTGGACATGTTGGTACTGAAATTTTTCAGGCCCGCGCGCAGCAGTCAATCCCAATTTTTTTTTTTGCAGGCGCTGTTTCAACCAACATGGGTCAAAACGATTTTCCTTGCGACCGAAAAACCGCGGCTAAGACATTGTTACTCACCTGATTTTCACCAGTCAGGGTACATACTGAAATTCCCTTGTACACTAACATGCATTATCATTTGCTGCTAAGAAACCGCACTGCATCCCGTAGACGGCTCACAGCAATCACATGTTTGGTTGGTCCTGAAGACAAAAAGTGAATGATATGGGCAAAAACCAGTTTAAAGCAATATGAACAATGGCCATTGCATCGACCACGTAATCAATACGGGTTTCTATGTGATCGCTTGTTGACACCCATGTCGCTCTGCGGTTTCTGTGTGTTTTTGTATAGTGCCTTTATGGCAGTAAGACATTTGCGAAAGCGCGAGAACTTTGGCCTGGTTTGTTTTTTTTGTGGCATCCACAACAAAACGCGATTCCCAAGCATGTCGCTGAAACAAGAGCGCTTCTGTCGCGGCGTAAGGAACAACTCATCGTTCCGACCCAACACAAATTAAAATGGTCGTTTCACACAGATGATCCGATATACTAGTTCATTCATATTACATCCCCTCGTGCTCACGGTAGGCGGGCACTCCGGCTATCCAAAAGCGCTGTTTTGGGCAAAATGTGTCCCAATTGACCAAGGAAAAAGTTTGAATCCGAGGCTATTTCCTAATCCGGAAGGCACGTGCAGAGGTAGGGGTTGGCCAACCAGGAAATGAGGGACCAGGATAACAGCACGTTTGTGTAGCAAATAAATTATGCTCCAGTCGTGTGGCAAAAAATGATGCTCATTGGATTTGATATCCCATACCGCTATGTATGACAGTCTCTTAGTAGTTAATTTTATATTTTATTTTCTTTAAAGTTCCTTTCGCTTTTCCTTTGATCTCTCCACCCTCTCTCCTTTCTCCTCACCCTACCCAATGCCTAACGACGACTATAAACTCATCGACAAATTTGAGGATTATTATGAGCCCTCGACCACTACTCGAGCTTCATCTTCCCTTGAAGAAGAAGAGCTCGGAATTGCATTGGACGACAAAGGCTTGCTCCAGGAACCCCGCCGACGACATCACCGAGAGGAACATTTTGAACAACCAGAACTTGTCCGAGACTGCATTCTAGGCTTGTCAGATGGATTGACGGTACCCTTTGCTTTGGCTGCTGGTCTGTCATCTTTAGACAATACCAAGATTGTTATTTATGGTGGTGTTGCTGGTGAGTACGCGCGAGGGGAGGTATTAACCTGCAAACATACCGATTGCTAACTTATCCTGTGTTCAGAGCTGGTCTCGGGTGCATTATCAATGGCTTTAGGTGGATACCTGGCTGCTCGATCTGAGATGGAACATTACAAAAACGAACGAAGGCGTGAAGAACAAGAGCTGGAACTCTACCCTGAGGAAGAGGAGGATGAAATCGTAGAATTGTTCGAAAGCTATGGCATGGACCGCGCTTCTCTTGAGCCAATGCTGGCAAAACTCAGAGAATCGCCAGAGCGAGCAGTGGACTTCCACATGCGGTTCGAACTGAATTTGGAGAAACCTGACCCGAATAGAAGCTGGGTAAGTACACAAAATCCACCTTTTTTCTATTTTAACCCAAGTGTGGCTAAACATGTTTTCGCTTACTTTTTAGATGTCGGCGGTGACTATCGGCAGCTCCTATTTTGTAGGAGGATTAATTCCCCTTATACCCTATTTTTTTTATGAGAAGGCTAGACCTGCTTTGTATATGTCAGTACTGATTACTTCAATCACCTTACTCATCTTTGGCTACGTCAAGAGCATGTATTTGACACCACGACAGGCCATTGTAGGCGCATTGCAAACGTTAGCCATTGGAGCCGCAGCTGCTGCATGCAGTTACATGATGGTATACGTCTTCAGTTACGACGCAGAGCTGGAGGCGCCTCCTCTCCCTCACGCATAAGATTAACCGTTTATGCGGGAACCTTCTCACATTCCACTTTGTACAACCTACAAAACAACCTACTTACTGTGATGTGTCTGAACGCACGCACGCACTCCATTACACTTATTCGTATTTATCAGACGCAACTCTATTTTCGATTTGACATGCATGTACCATACTTTTACGTAAAAAAAAAAAGCAACTCTTGTCCAGAATAAAGAAAAACCCCTTCCCCTCCAATACAATCGTTGTCGGTAATGCAATACGCCGGCGTGATCAGCATTAATTGCTGCAAGGGAAGGGCAGCTCCAGATAAGGGCAATTAAACTTATATGGATGCTTACCACATTGAAAATAATGATTTTCCCTCATTCTGTTCCTTAGCCATTTGAAAGCAACCCCCTTCTTCTACAGAAAAAGATGACGAATACCCGGGGGCGTTAAATAACGACTCGACGATGCAAGGGAGCGGCTTTAAGGGTCACGTATTGCCAGATATGAGCAGATGATAGCAGTAACAATGCAGCAGCTACGGTGTTGTACCTGGCAAATGGGGTAGATCTGATAGCAAAAGGACCTGGTTTTTTTTTTTTTCGCTTCTCCGTTAAATAGTCACACATGATGATAGGGATAACAGACGCAGTAGGTACACTGAAAGAAGATAAATTTCCTTTATTCATTGTATTATCAAACACAGCCTGACAATTCAATGTCCAAGTAAAAATCTTGGCTCCTTCCCATATTATTTTTTCGAGAATTGGAATCTACGTTTAAGCGACCATGGCGGAAGCGGTGGCGGACTCGTACTTCCAGTTGGGAGGGAGTTGGCCAGCGGTCTTGTAGTAACGGGCAAGACGGTGGATACGGGACTCGATAAGAATCAAACGGAACTTGGAGTCCTTGTCCTTGCGGTTACGCTCAAGATGCTTGCGAACGGAAACAGCCTTCTTGATGAGTTGGTACAAATCCTCAGGGATCTCAGGGGCGAGACCGTTGGACTTGAGGATACGGAGAACCTTGTTACCAGTGACACCCTTGACTT
The DNA here is from genome assembly GCA_016758895.1 of Umbelopsis vinacea. NCBI lineage: Eukaryota > Fungi > Mucoromycota > Umbelopsidomycetes > Umbelopsidales > Umbelopsidaceae > Umbelopsis > Umbelopsis vinacea. Next base: position 62,496 of record JAEPRA010000003.1, on the reverse strand, counting down.
GAGGAATGCCGTGAGAGTCACGAAGAATGACACCAATCTGGGAGGGGGAAAGACCCTTCTTAGCGAGCTTGAAGATTTGTTCGCAAACTTCCTCGGGAGTAGTCTTAACCCATGAAGGAGGAGTACGGCGGTAAGGCAGGGCACTGCTAGAGATACCCTTTCCAGGAGCGTGCATGCGACCCATTGTTGCTAAAGTTGATCGGCTGGACGGCGAAAAAGAAAGTTTTTCATAACGCTCATGGCCAACAAAGAAAAGAAATTTCAAAACAACCGTCACAGGTCACGTGGACATTCCCTTCCAGCCACCACACCTGTCAATGAATGAAAAGTGTACTGTGTCGAAAAAGCACTTGCTGCGTTCTCTGGCATAATAAAAATAGGCTGAATTATATAGATTAAATTTCTATTTTGGATTTGATAAGATCCAAAAGGGGATCAAGCTTGATATCACTGTCTCGTTTGAATTACATTTTACTCATTTAAATCATTTCTTTCATCTAATTATCGTAGGGTGTATATTAAAGGACGGTCAAATACTGCTTTGCATCAAGGTACTCTCAATCTTACCATCTCATCGGATATGTATCGGGGTCATGGTCAACATACGGTCATCAGGAAAAAATTGACTGAAACATGAAACATAAAGCGCATCTCGGAATTCGCTCTTCATTAACTCGTTTCACTTGTTCTTTGCATTTTACACCTTTTCTCTGCATACACCAAATTTTCTTTCCTTCATGAGTCTACACAAAGTTGCTATCATTGGATCTGGTAATTGGTAAGCCACAGCAGAAATCCCACTCCAGCCAGTTACCTAGTCCGCTTATAATATACCTTTAGGGGCTCCGCTATCGCCAAGATTGTTGGCGAGAATGCACAAAAGCATTCCGATTTGTTCGATCGACAAGTAAGAATGTGGGTTTTCGAAGAGCAGGTCGATGGTAGAAACCTCACAGATATAATCAACGAGAAGCACGAGAACGTCAAGTATGTTAACCCTACAGCCTGATTCACATCAAGTGCTTGTTCTAACAGCCTTCCTTGAAGATACCTACCTGGCGTAAAGCTGCCTGAAAATGTTATAGCCATACCAGACCTTATAGAAGCCTGTCAAGGAGCAGATCTTTTAGTATTCGTTTTGCCGCACCAGGTAATGTCAAAAACACAGCTAGCAGATGGCCCTTTTTTTTAAGAGATTGACATTTGCGGTTTAAAACTCAGTTTGTGCACCGAGTATGTACAGATTTGAAGGGAAAGCTTGGAAAAAACGCCAGAGCCATCTCATTGATCAAGGTAGGGGAAAATGTTGAATATAGGTATCAGAAGCGCTATATATATATTAAACTAAGACTGTAGGGATTGGCGTTCCATGATAATAACATCTCTTTGTTCACTGACGAAATTCAAAACACATTGAACGTACCGACGGCAGCACTGAGTGGAGCGAATATAGCTGACGAAGTTGCTCAAGAAATGTTCGGTGAAACCACTATAGGAAGCCAAACATATGAGGAGGATGGAGAATTATGGTTCAAGGTACTTGTTTGTGGCAGTGGAGAAGTTTTGTTTACGCCATCCCGTCTCGAAACTAATACTGCCATCAATTCAGCTTTTCAATACTCCATACTTTCAAGTAACTGTTATAGCAGACTCTGTAAGCGTTCAAATATGTGGTGCCCTTAAAAACGTCATTGCCGTGGGTGCTGGATTATGCGACGGACTGAAGTAAGTACACTGATTTACACATCGTTACTGAGTTTTGCTCAGTGATTCACCTTCACAACGCTGCAGATATGGAAACAATACGAAAGCTGCGGTTATCCGACGTGGATTGCTTGAAATGAGAAAGTTTGGAAAGTCATTCTTTGGAGGTGTACGGACGGAAACCTTTTTCCGTAAGTGGCAAGACATTTAACGATGCCGTTTCGTATCGAGTCTAATTTCTTTGGCAATTCCTATTGCAGAGTCATGCGGTGTTGCAGATCTCATCACAACATGTCTTGGTGGACGCAACCGAAAAGTTTCGGAAGCTTTTGTAAATTCTGGAAAGGTAAGTTTGGTAACTGCCATGTCATAAGTATGCCATATTCATACTGAAGCGCAACCACAGTCTATTGAGGAGTTGGAGAAAGAGATGCTTAATGGTCAAAAACTTCAAGGAACGACCACGGCAAAGGAAGTGCATGAGTTTTTGAAGGCTCGTAACATGACAGAAGATTTCCCTTTGATGACCACCGTCTATAGAATTATATATGATGGCGAGCCTCCGGAAACCATTGTTCGAGACATTTGATAATACAATAGCATGATACTGCATTGTTTGCATTAGAAGAACTCAAAAACATCATAGAACAATTATAAATATATGACTCGTATTTTGAACACTGACAAAACTTGATAGATAGATGGGTTACTGGTGTTCGATGGATTATGATTTGCTGAAGTGGTTCAATATCAGAAGGCAGGTCAAAATTACAACATCGTGACTGTCATTTACTGACAACGGCCATTAAGCTGTTTCTCGCCGCACTAGCTAAAATGCCCTGTCTGATATACATTATGAGCACTTTACAGCGAATCTCTTCTCAATGCGTACGATCATACCGAGCCAACCTGGGATCTTCTATATCAAGACGTGGTACGCAAGTAAAAGTTCAACCCAGACTTCAGCCTGTAAGAATCGTGGCTTCGAGCGCACCATTCTCAAGTCATGCAGCACCTAGACGAATGCATATCCCACCCCTTCCCATTGCCCTCTGTGTGTTTAGTTTTGGCTGTCTAGGACTTGGTCTTTATCAATACTTTACTTCCGATATTCAAAAATATCCTGTGCCTGTCAGACAAGCATTGCGAAAAGCTTTGTACTATGAAAACTATGGCAACGACCCTACCCTTGCCGAAGACTACTACAAGCAAGCGCTCGAACTAGCATTAGCAGGCGAGGAACTTGAAAATCACAGCCGATACGTGAGCGGTATCATGATCCAGTATGGTACTCTGTTAGAACAACAGGGCAAGCCGCGAGAGGCAAGAGATGTCCTTACGCACTGCATTAGTCTTATTCTTCATATCAACAAGGACGACGCTGCAAATCTCGTCAAGAACGTTGACTTGGCTCCTACGGAATTAGAGGAAGAAGATCGAATTAAAGCTTTGGGTATCGCTCAGAAACTGGGTGATCTGAATGCTCAGCTCAAGGACGATGCTGCTGCGGAAAAATGGTATAGCTGGAGCGTCGAGCAAATGTTTAAATCGACCATACCGAAAGCGAATGGCATGGAATTGGATGCGAAGCAAAAGCTGTTTAATGCTGAAAATATGCCCAAATGGTTGACGAAAACAGACGTAGGCGCTTCGATGGAAGCATTGGCTGCATTTTATGCAGAGAGAAGAAAATATGATTTCGCCTTACCGCTCTATCTACGTGCATTAACCCTATACCCGGCTATCCAGGAGGAATGTCATGCAGCGGTTTTAATGTGCAATATCTCTGAAGTCTTTGCTGGTATGGGCCAATATCAAGAGGCCGTCAAGTGGGCGGAGGATGGTATCGAACTAGCTAAAAATCCCAATACTGGAAAGAAAACTGGTGATGACCGCAGAATATGTAATGAAGCTCTGGGTGTTCTCCTGCATAACATTGGTATGGTATATGAGGTGAGTCGGACACACATGCGCTTACTGGAGGTAATTTTCGCGTACTGAACTTTTGCATGTAGCAAACCGGAGATATGCAAGGTGCTCTTGTCTACTACAATAGATGCCGTAAACATGCTCAGGATCTCAAGTTGGTTGCCACCAAACGCGAAGCTGAGGTAGCATTGAAGCGAGTGAAGCTTAATGACCAAAATGCAGTGGAAAGTGGCAGAAGCTCAATGTTTGATCAAAAGCTGTGAGGCCTATTTCCAAGGCTTAAATCATAGATAAACACAATAGAAAACTTGAAGCCTTTTTTTTGTGTGGAATCGACTTTCATGTTGAGCATTTTACATGTTTCATTACTTTAATCAAGAAAAAAGAGTTGGAGATGGTAGAGGAAATATTAAACAACCACTATTATTTGTGGATAGAGAAAGTATAGGTAGTGCTTTGTGTATATTTGTCACCAGCCTTGACAAGTCCAGTGTACTTCTCACCCCATTGTGGGTTGTTAATACCATCAATGTAGTTTTCAGCTTCCAAGACCAAGCAGCCATATGGTTGAACAAACTCGTGCTTTCCGTTAGCTTGAGTCTTCTTTACTGGAATAGTACCATCCATGGTGACGCAAGAGTAGAATTGGTATGCGACTTGGTCAGTGTTGATGGCCAACTGAATACCAGAATAAGGAGAGTAGAGAATAAGAGTTTCCTCTTTGGGATTGGGATCAGTGATGACCCATGCGTTGTCGTATCCAGTGCAGTTAGTACCGCATTCCTGTGCCTTCATCAAGTCCTGGCCAATTGGCTTGGGTTGAGTGAAGTCGAGAGCAGTTCCAGTGACGGATGCAATTTCACCAGTGGGCACTTCGTATTCGTCGCACTTGATGAACTTGTCTCCCTTGATTTGCAAAACGTGGTCCTTGACGGTGGGGTCAGGAGACGTGAAAGCATCCAATCTCCAGTATGTGTGTTGAGACATCATAATAGGAGTATCAGCATCTGGAGATCCTTCATAGTCAATGGTCCACTGTTGCTTGTCGTTGACGGAGTCTAAGTGAATGCGAAAACGTATTAGAATAGGTTTAACCGGCCGACAATTCTCTAGCCCAGCACATAACTCACATTTTACTTTTGTCAAGAGATTGCCTGGGAAACCTTGGTCACCAGAAGGACTGTAAGACTCAAAGACAATGTAGTCGTTACCCTTGTCGGTGATGGTCCAGTTCAAGCGGTCAGTGCCTGTAAAGCCACCATGAAGGGTGTCGACACCATGCTCATTAATGGGTGTGAAATATTTCTGACCGTTGATTTCAAAGGTTCCGTTCTTAATGCGGTTAGCGTATCTGCCGACGAGAGCTGGTGGAAAGGCGTGAGATACATCAATTTGAAACTGTGCCTTGAAAGTGTGCAAGAAACGTTACCTCCAAAATAAGGATGCTGAGCATTGACATTGTATTGTGTGGTATCATCCCAACCCAAAATGACATCTCTACTGACACCATGCTTGTCGTTGACCCAAAGGTTGGTAATGACAGCTCCATATTCGATGAAAGAGGCTTCAATACCCTTGGCCTTGATGGTGTGCTTGTCATAGACGCTCTTGTCATCCCAAGGAAGAGACTTTTGGGGTCCAAAAGGAGCAGCCAATGCAGCAGCTGCAAATGTCAATATACCAGCGAATGCGGCCTTCATTGTAGCTATAAATGTCTTTTAGAATAAGAGAGTGTAGGGTCTGTCAATTTCTTCACGCTAGTTCGTTTTATATGTGTCGAAACTTCACCTGTCATACTTGGTTGATGACGATGATTTCCGCGGAGACAAATGTAAAAAAAGTTCTTCCGTTCTCGTTTGCACAGTAGCTATAAGGTTGCAGCATCAACATTTACCTAATCAAATTTTTCCGAGGTTTAAAAAAGCCCACTAAAAACAATAGTATAAGCAAGTGATACAAACCGGGATGAGAATGCTTAGCCAAGCATGGATCACTATTACTCACGGGCTGGTATATCATCAAGGAATGGAGACCGCACTATGGTATGGAAGGAGAAAGAAGCCCAAATGGTAGCAAAGGTATATTGCCCCGCATAAGTTAGTTTACATATTCAGTATTCTCCTTTACTCCAGTTGTAAAAAGCTTCCGAATGCGCTGCACTGGAATGAATATCCCCAGGGTAAGAAGGTTTGTGCACACATTAGTGAAATGATGCCGGTACAAGGTACCATTCTAAATTTGAATACCGGTTATTGTGGGGCAAAGGGTTTTTTCACACTGTATTTGTTTACTTTTCCTTTTTTTAATATCGGTTGGAAAACAGTACATAGCGCGAAAAGAAAAATAAAGGGTCCATCTGTGAAAATGACTATTAGAAAAGCATATGGAATACTTCGTAGCTTACTCAAACGTTCACTAATTGCAGCACCAGAAATAGGGAACCACTTTTACGATGTTGCACAATTATGCAGCGTTTATACTTGCTATGGACTGGAATTTTAGCCTAAAATGGAACTTTTCCCGCCAGCTTTCCCCGCAAAGGTCCCTGCTCATTACGCTATCACGAAGGTTGAAAAGAATAATGAGATATTTAGGTTTATTCTCTTTCAGAAAAAAAAAAAACCATCAAGCATGGAAATATTAGTAGGTATTCATCATCTCGCCAGAGTGAATTTCTATACCAGATCCAACGGGAATTCGCTCGGCAGTTTGTCCATAGCCGACCCATTCCCAGCATCGATGTGGTTCGCCACGGACTTCAGCTGACAAAGTTCGCACGTTGGAATTGCTTTCCACAATTTTACGGACATGGTTCCATAAATGACGTCTACGCTCCACGGAAGGCTCTTGAGCTAATATCAAATCACGGAGATGAGTAATAGCACAGCATGCTTGAGGGAATAAAACAGGATCAATATGATGGTTGCGCTCCTATGAAACAAAGGGGTTAGAAGACAAAGGACATTACAGTATATGAGGGGGGTTCAATCTTACCTGGTCTTGGAGCTTCACGAATGTTTCGCCGGCCAACTCAGCTACGAGCTTCATGTCTTTTCTTCGCTGAAGGTATTGGTAGTTGCCATAGCCAATAAGACCTACCACTGCCAGTAAACCTGTAAAGTTTTTCGGGGTGAGTATCATTATCTAATCATCGTATGACTGTGACACCATGCGCCTTACCTCCGAGTTCAAACCGCCAACGATATAATACATCTTTGATTTGAAGGCGTACTCGGCATCCTAATGAGAGTTTGGGCTGACGAGATATCATGTATTTGTCATCACCTCTGCAGCATAAGGGAAATACGGTTAGAAACGCGTTGCAACGATACGTTGTTTGCAAGCAAAGGATATACCATACCGGTCGAGGAAGCTCACTTCTCTTTCACTGTAGGTCATGAGGGAAGCCATAGCCAAACGCCAGTATTCTTCTAATTGTTGCTCGCTGATGGTGTCCTGGAAGAAAGGTCGATAGAACTAAGGGGTTAGCAAAGTGCAAAGAAAGGCATGAGATGGGCATTTGAAGATGATAAAACACCAGCCATGATCATGCTACTTACAGGTTTGCGTACAAGAAGCTCAGTCCATACATCCTCAACTTTCATGGATGCAACCTCCTCCTCGGTCTCTCCTTTTTCAGCTTTGATATCGCCACAGATGTACTGTCCCTTTTTCACAGCAAGCATGTGTTTGATTTGATTCTCTACTCGGAAGGCACGTCGCTGCTTGACAGTATCTGGAACGCACTTTTCACCGACTGGAATCCATCCTCCAAAACTAAGCATGCTTGGGATTCTAACAAAAAAGTCATCACATCCTAGCAGACGTCCTTTGGTGCAGTGACCATGTTTAGGGCAGGGAATACAGCTTGGGCGGACGGCATCCCAAATGGTGGTACCATTGACTTCTAGATCCAACAAGTCTACTGAATGGTTTGAAACAAATTGTTGGGTCAGCTCTGCTACTATTTCAGCATCATGTGACGATACTTTGACTAACCTTGAGTGTCATTTCCACTATGATCTTGTGAAAGATCACAATAGCCAACTCGGTGTCGCTCTAAACACCAATAAATGCAGTATAATCCTAACAAAATCGAAATGGTGGAGGTCACGATTTGTTGTAAGGGATGCTTAGTGGTCTTGTTAACAACAACTGCATACTCTGGTCGACTAGAGGATGAGGTAGCCACCACTACTTTTGGTTTTTCTGGGGTTTCGGCTTTTGAGGAGGTGCTTGTCTTTGGTTTAGTTTTAATAGCCGTTTTAGATTGTTTACGCTCTACAGGGTGCTCTTCCTCGCCTCCGGAAGAGGCAAATGAGTCTTGCGGGTTAAAGTATTGGCTAGATGCTTGCGGTTCACGCCTACTCCTTCGACTTAACCCTTCTGCCTTGTCTGCTGACGGTTTGACTACCTCAGCAGTGATGGCTTTCTCAGGTTCAATATGTTGTTTTTTAGATTCTGTAGGCTGCTTTTCAACCACTGTCGGAGCCTAAAGTAACACCGTCAACATGCAATCACGAAACCAAATGTTCGCTACCTCGCCCACTGTACCTTACGACTTTTTCGCGTCACGGAAACGTCAGATTCTGCTCCGCTTTGGAATGGGTTTGCATCAGAGAAAGACGGTTCCACATGTTTCTATACAATGGTCATATGCTTAAGTTAAGGTAGAGCTGGATTCAAGGCTATGGCAAGTAGTTTTTACCTTGTCACCAGATGCATCCACAGCCGAATCCTATAATACCACCATGAAAATAAATGGTATAAACAACTTGATGTAATACACCTAACACCATTGTATTTCGCTACTCACCTTGGTGGGCTTCTCCTTCTTTCGTCTGATAGAAGAACTTTTGGCCGTAGTAGGTTTGGCATCCACCTCGGATTCTGACGTCAACCCTGATCCAACCGTCCACTCAGTCGTTTTTGGCTTCTTGCGAGTACTTGTAGGTTTGGTCTTGCTAGGCTGAGCAGGTATAGCGAAGCCTTCTGCATCCTATGATACGAAGACACTTCCGTTAACACCATCGTCTTAAGGGACCTTCCTTTATTCTGTCAGAATGACTTACCACAGACTTGGCTGCGCGCTTTTCACGTCTTGCTTTCGCGTTGACTGACTCCTCTCCATCACTATCCTTTCCATCTTCTTCATCGTCACGCTCTCCCTCATCGACAGGGACACTTTTGCTCGAAACTTTGCTGGTGCTGCCTTTCGCCTTTTTGTCCGTGCTGATGTTGACGATACCTTTACCATTAGGCTTGAGCTGTCGGTGCAAACTCAAAAGTTCGTCTGCCTTGGTAGCTACATTCTTCTTAAACGACTGAACGAGTTCAGGCTTTTTTGCTGTTGGGGTGTAGGGCACATCGTGCTTCAACAGAATTCCTCGGAGCTCTGCAATTTTCAGATGACTAGGATCAAAGCCCTCGTCTACAAAAAGGGGTGAGCAACAGGTAATGACGGGAATTAGTTGTGGATAAAGGTACTTACTTAGGTAATACAAGTCGGGAGGTACGTCCGTCATTGTAGTTTTCGAGCGCGTAAAAAGTTGCAGGGAAGAAAAACGTTCGACCTATTGGAAAAATTTCTTTGCACAAAGCAAAGAATCGCTGGCAGTTGGAAAAATCTAGTGTCACGTGCCGCGTCTGGTCGCTTTCTTGCCAACCTTGAGGCAATCGCTTCATCCAATAGACGACCACCTAACTTATTAGTAACCGCTCAATTTGCTGCACAAAAAAGGTTATAAATGAAGTCCTGTTAGCCAAGTACATCCCTTTCAATGTGCACAGCTACATTTGGGCCTGAATTCCGATTGTCTACGCTGTGAAGAGGCAATAAAAACGAGAATATTTGAGCTTGTAGAATTGAAAGCTACAGTAATCTATACTATGAATATTCGCACATTTGGTGAGTATGTAGCGCTTCGTAGGTGCCAGAAGAGCCAACAGTTTATGCTGAGAGAATTGATGACGTTTAAGCGGAGTTTAGACACGGCCAGCTCACAAAGACTTACAGTTGCGGGAATAAGAAGCTGTTTCCAAAAGTCAAATCATAACCCTCAAAATGTCTTCCGCCATGGATGTCGATGATCAGCCCGTTGCACAGGAACCTTCCCCAGCACCTCAGGACGAGACGAAAGGAAAAGGAAAAGCAAAGGATTTAGAGAAGAAGCGCTTTGAAGTCAAGAAGGTACCATTTCACGCATGCAATAGCAATCTCCTTGGTATGCAATGCAGTAACCGTCTCGATCTCGTTTTTTCTAGTGGAATGCTGTTGCTTTGTGGGCATGGGGTACGGTTTTACACGAGAGTTGTACATATGCTCTCACAACTGCTTGTGGTTAACACGTCTTTTTTAGATATTGTCGTCGATAACTGCGCCATTTGCCGAAACCATATCATGGATTTATGTAAGCAAGCATTCAATTTCTCTTGGGCTCGTATGCTGCTTTTCAATGAATTACTAAACCCAATCTTTACAAAAGGCATTGAGTGCCAAGCAAACCAAGCATCCGCAACATCTGAAGAATGTACCGTAGCATGGGGTATCTGCAATGTAAGCTATCGCATTCCACAGTCATGGTCTAGGGACCGAAGCTAACGTAGCTTTCCGCACTAGCACGCTTTCCATTTCCATTGTATATCTCGTTGGTTGAAGAGTAGACAGGTCTGTCCCTTGGATAATCGCGAATGGGAATTCCAAAAGTACGCTGTTGTGAATGTTTTATGGATTATAGGGCGTCGTAATGTTCTTTCATTTACTAAATTATCATCTTTTAGGTATGGACGATAAATTTGTTACCAGTTACGTTATGACGATAGAGCTATCATCTTGTTGTATGACCTTTCATAGCAGCTCCGAACACGAATACCATCATATCTATCAATGACCTTTGTACAAATGGTTTAGACACCCTGTTCACAACCAGTCCCCTCTCCCTGTTTCCCTTCATTTTTGCCATTGATGAGTCAATGCTCTCAGAAACTGGCTATCGCAATAAATTTCTGTTTGAAAAATGTTACAAAATTGTCTATTACATGATCTTTCATTATACTTTCTATTTAAACATGCGGAGGTATGCAAGGATAAGAGCTCCAGCACCAGTAATGGTACCTGCAATATTCATAAGGATTAGCATGGACAATCGATGTGGAAGGAAAAAACAACGCCGTGTGATAACTTACCAACCATATATTGTAATATTTGAAACTTGATAGCTTCCATTTGCGTTCGCAGACCAGCAATTTCACTTTCGATTCTGGTATCTGTCTCTTTTATCTTGATTTCCTGAGCACTTGCTTCATCGCGTATCCGACCCTTTTCCAAGTTAAGATCAAGACGAACATTAGCTTGAGTCCTGGTGATTTCTTCGCGGAGCTTTTGTCTCAGCTTTTCGATCTCGCCCTGAAGACGCTCGTGTTCTGCTTTCATCATAGTAAAATCGTTCTTTTCCAATAGTTGTATCTCAGATTTGAGACTTGCAAAATCTACTTTATAGGTATATACGGTCTTCTCTTGCTCAGCTTTGGTCACCATAGTATTGCTCAAATTAACCATGCTGTTTAGAGAGAGATAGAGATTTAGCTTCACTTGGAACCCTGGTAAACAGAAAGTAAGACATGTGAAGCTTTTCTTTTTTTTTATACCTTTCGTCGATCACCTGTCGTAAGCTGGACATAACAGCTTCACTTTGCTCCAATGTAAATCCCTCCGCTTCCAATCGTCTAACAAATTTAAATGTATCAAAGTGATATGGAGACACGCTGTTATCCCGCGCAAGTGGAGTGCTATGAAATCCTCGTCGATCGCTGGAGTATAATGTAAGTTGTCTTTGTTCCAAAGATACTCCTCTATACGCAGTTGAAACCAAGGATCTGCTGCATTGGAGGGATTGTGAACTGTTGATATAAGGAGCTAATCTTCAACATTAGCGAAAGGTACCAAAGGTATTCACAAAGTCATTTAACGGTTGACTTTACCAGAATGCAAGCTGATGCCCGTTTTGCTCGTTACATTTGAGCAGATATTAGACTTGCTGAGATTTGAGGCAGAAAACCTCCATAATGTTAATGCCATGGTCAATGGCAAATGGACTTTGAAAGTGTGGAGTAAACTCTGTTTTGCAATCCTCAAGGTGCTGGTGAGCAGTGGATGTATCGGTGTTTCAAATTTGGTCAGTAATTTGGATGGTTTGCTGGTGACTCTTATTTATATAGAGAGCTCTCGCTTCAGTCTGTCATTCATTATTGCGGCAGAACAAAGTGGCAGCAAAGCCTTGCTTATAAATATTGTGGGAAATTGGCTTTTTCTTTTCTTCTCATATTGACATTCTTCTTTCTTATCCATTATTCAACATTAAAGTGTATATTGGTCGCTTCGAATCTGGAGTTGTTCAAAGCCTATTTCTATGCGGTGCTGACTCCGTTAGACTTGAGGATCATACAATATGATGTCTGGATATAAACTAAAAGAAAACATCCTACATTGGTGACCAGAAAATGATCCAACACACGAAAAATCTAATAGATGTAAAGACATTTTCGAGATATTTCTTCAAGGTTGAGCATGAGCGCCACCTTACAAGCAATAGGGCAGAATATATAAGAACCTGTGAACGCACTGATATTTCTACCAAGACCTCTCATAGAAACAAAACGATAGCCATCTTCTTGTTCTCTCAAAATATGAGAGATGGTTAAAGAAATTTAGCGTCCTTGAAACGCAAATGGGGGGTAGGTTGTATTCAAAAACGCTGGATATGGAAATTTGCCCTTGTTGACATTTTGTCATCCTGAGCATTCCAATGGGCACTAATGAAGGTTCGTTCCATTCTAAACTTTCCCCTTGTCTTTCCTTTTTCCCCCCGGGAGACTAATAGAAAAGTTTTCATAGAGTTCATGCAACAACTGTACAATGAGATTGGTTCATTTCTGGATCGTAAGTGACTACTGTTTCGGGTTCGCATACGCCCTGCCGAATTAGAACTAAACGATTAATCATGCCGAAAATGTCCCACTAGATCGAATAGACACACCACCACTTGATATCCCATCAAGCAAGCAGAGTCAAACGGAGTACGAGACAGATTATTTGGATACGCAACGTCGAGGTAGCTCGCTTTATCTGCAGGCTGCCCCTGGATCGTCGGTTTCGGTCCACAGGTACGGGATTTTATATGAATCTTTGTTGCAAGCATACTCCCTTTGGTACGGAGTTTAACCCTAGCATAGCCATAGTTCACCAGTTCCTTCACCGACACATTCTGAATCAAGGTTGAGTCGCCGCTATTCTGGTGCTTCAGAGAGAGCGCAGTCTCCATCATCTTGTGTATGTTTCAGGTGTAAAAATAGGTCCAGGCCAAGCTCCATCAATAGTGCTAACGACCAATCTGTGACGTGTGTATGTTATAAGTGCGAGAAGGCAAAACAAAAGGAAAACGGCGGCGCAGGATCGAGAAGCCCTAGCTTTTCGCATTCAGAACACCACTCTACACCACCCCAGATGACCCGGCAGCGCCAGAGCCTATATCAATGGGATGATGATCCTCTTACGAGGTTTGAATCACCTGTAGCATCGACGTTGGACCAAATTCAACAGGAGCTGCGTTATAGCGAACCGCCATCGACGCTTACCAAATCCAACTCCTACAATACTTACGAGGACCCTGACGATGCTGCGGAAGGGTTAGATCTTGACGATGAGGTGGAATTTTCTAAGCCTATCCGTGGTCAGACGCCTCCCCTAAGTCTGATTGATCCAATACTTCGATTTCGGGAAGCCCTTACAGCTCCTTCGGTCGATGGCGACGACCGGCTATCGATCGTACCTGAAGAACCCTATCCGATCCCAAACCAGCAGCAATCCAGATACTCAACCACCAACATACCCCAGCCTAACATTATACCTAATAGATTATCTTGTTTAACGGCTTATTATCGAACGGGTCCACCTCATAAGGCCCTCAATATGCACCAGATTAAGAAGCTTCCTCAAAGACGAGATCGCATGCATGAATACGGTAAGTCTGATGGAATTTGGGATGACTTTTTAGACTTCCCCTTATCTCACATATAAACAATTACCGTATTGTAGAACTGGGTTATTTTGATTGCATTCAATCAAGAACTGATCTCAACGGATGGCTTAGGAAACAGGAGGTTAAAGGACCTCCAGATGTTATGTTCGGTAAGAAAAATATGCGATGCATGAACAGAAACAGCGAAGCAGGTGGATATTAATGCTGCTGGATATTAGAATTTTCACCGCCTGAGAAAAAACCAACCAAACGGGCATTTTTCAAGGGCAAAAAAATCAAGTCATCTGGTTCCTCAGATCTTGGGCAGTTGACCAACCTAAAGAAAAATAGGAGCTCCATGTCACTTATATCACCTTCAGCGACCGAAATATCTCAGCGAACAACACATTTACAATCGCCTCCTACCTCACCCGTAAAGGGAAAGCGGTGGTCTAGCATATTTACACCCTTCAGTAAAAAGGACGAAAAAGTGGTTCAGCAGCAAGCAAAGTCGCCGACGAAACAAAGCACATTCTACGCGAGTCCCAACGGATCAATGGCATCGTCTATTGACGATGAAAGAGTCAGTAAGCGCAAACTAGGACACACGCGACAGCTCTCAGAACCACTTCACAGCAATCACTTGGACACCCGTCGTCGAACAAGCCATGAAGAATTTGAATTGGCATCGCAATTTGATCAGTGGCAGCTACGTGAACGTGGCATGACGGATTTGAGGACACCTGTTGAAGAAGAAGACGAAGAGGAGGATGATGAAATCGCTTATTTCACCCCTGATGGCAGACTCTCCACCTCTCCATCCAAGCACCAGAGTCCGGTGTTTGCACCATCTGACAACAACGAAAATACCCGACAATATAGTCACTCACAAATTTCCTTACTGTCTGTACCTTCTATCGGAAACCCACCACACGGGCGCTCCCGACGCGAAAGCGAGTCTTCTCACAGCCGTAAATCGCTACAGGAACATGACTATATGGATATGGAGGAGGCATTGGACAACCTTGCCAATACCTTCCGTAACGTTGACCTAGAAGTTTTGCGAGAAATGTTAGAGGAAGCAGATGGCGATTACCAAGTAGCTGCAGCCAAATGCAAGAAAGCTATTTTCGAAGGTCGTTTGTGAGATATGATACCCCTTCCCACCTAACGCACTCCAGTCTTTTTTTTTTTATGAATACCCAAACTATTTAGCTGTTAACATTTGCTTAGAGTGAAAATTTTTGACTTTGATAGTTGTAATCTCTTATCTGCCATTTCATTCCATCGTTATTGTAGCATAATTGATCTCGTCTAATCCACTTCCTTGGATCATGATAATTTTAGAAGGTTTGAGACCTGACCGTCTTGCCGAATGTATGGACATGAGTCTAGTCCAGGTCGAATGACCTCCACAAGGAAGTGTCCTTGCATCATTGAGAGTATAAAGTGAATGATATGTTACATGATGGGGGAAATTACCAGATTCAATTTATGGTTTGAGATCTAATGCAGACTATTGACAGCGTGGAGAGGCGAATGAAGGCCGTAAGTTAAACCATACTATATTAAAGTTTCCATTTGTGAGGCATGGCTCATATGTGCGTGCATACCCATGACACATAAAAATCTGTTGGGGGCAGTAAGATGCTGTTACCAGAGGGTAATACATGTACCCATGCTCGGTCATAGGCGATCGACAAGGTTGGATAATGCACGGGCCTCCCAAAAGTGGTTCCCGGACTGCAATAAGCACCAGTGCCTTTTGGCCCCATGACTTTGTGATCTTTATTGCAGCCCCCAATCATCATCTCCAAGCAAGGCACACAGCTATTCGGCCCCCATGACAAAATCTCAACGTTTGCCTGACCCCCATATTTCCATGGTTACCAGTGCCTTCACCCCAGCTTAATTTTGGGGGATGGCACAGCAAGGAAGCTCTTGCTTGGCAATGTAAGTTTTTCCCCGCAGCACCCCTATCCATTCTCAAAAACGCTTTCCTTGGCTATATTGGGATGGAGTTGTATTGAGTTTTAATGGGGGGGGGGCTCTTTGCCTATATAACAAAACCCATCATCTTCGCCAGTTCCTGAACGCTACATCATCCGCCACTTTTTTCTTTTTCTCATTCCGTTTATCTTTCTTCTCTTTGTCGCCCCCTCTTCCTTTTATCTTCTCTACTCTCAATACTTCACAGTGGATCCTAAAATATTTTGTGAGCAATCGCGTAGCGTCCATAGGATGCAAAGCGTGCGACTGATACATCTGCTCTTTAGCGTGCTTATGTTTCTTGCGCTGGATATAAAAATGATCAAGCTTAAGAAAAAACCAAAAGTTGAACGCACTATCATCATACTGGCGGTGCGATCGTCGCCAATAGACATTCCTACGGTGCGCACAGATGCCGAGCCGTTGCTAGACTCCCGACCAAGGGATAGGATCCCTTGGCCAGCATGGCTTATAGACAAGTGTGAGGAATCCACTGCGGCAGCCGCGGAAGATGACTCCCCAGAAGACGACGACAATGTTTTCGTGATTGAAGACCTGTGATATAGGTTTCGAAACACATGTACATAAATGATATTAGCTGTTCGTGAAAGATGAAACGAACAAAAAAAAATTTTTTTTTCCCCATTGCCCATGTCAGGAGGACACATTTTCCCCCAGTGACATGATTGTATCTATACATTTTGCTACATTTTGCTACAATATATCCCCCATATCACATTTCCTACTCTTCTTTCTGTATTGCTATAGGCAAAAGGTTTAAAATAAAAGATTTTTTTTATTGTATCTGAGCCTCGTTACTGCTTCCAAAGATCAGGTAACACCTGTGGCAGCTCGGTAATAGCAGCAATTTGAAAATCACCGGCATTTGATTTCTTGGGGTCGTCAGCAACATGTACAGAGGTCCAACCAAGTTTAGTGGCTGCTTCGACATTAACGTCGCTATCATCCACAAAGTAACAATGGCTATGCTCTTTAACGCCAGCATCTTTCATAGCTCTTTCGTACATTGTCACTTCTGGCTTGCACGGAAAGTTAGGTTCGCTGTAGTTGCAGTATGTGATACCTAGGAGATGGATTTAAAGTCAGTGGATGATTCAAAGTCAGCCTGATCATATATGGTGCTTGCTCAACCTTCAAATTGATCTTCAATATCCAGCAGTTTCAATACTCTTTTTGCGTGCTGTTATTTGCATTCGCAAAAACAAAAATAAACAAAATAAAGAACGTTAGCGCCAAAACAAACGGGTCGGAACAATGTGTAGCATCATTTTTCCATGCATGCGTACCTGTAGTCCAGCATTGGTTAGGATCCATTTTCTCATAGGCAGTGTCTCCAGCATCTTTCGAAGTTCAGGCTCTGGCTTCAACAAATCCTCCAAAGGAAGCCTACCATCCACTTGTTCATCTGTATAAATGAATAGTAAATGAGAATATGTTATGCCCATAGCCACTGCCACCTCTGCAACTCTTACCAAAGTCTACAGGATCTACTTGATGATGTTGAATCATCCCTCTTATCGAAAGTCCATACTCGATATAATAGCGTTCACGTAGCACAGCAGCTAACCGATAATCCGATTTTTCAGTAATGTGTCAATAAGGGAATTGGCAGTCTTGTGGAGGCTTTACCTTCAGACTCGGGAATTCCTAATTTGTCGAAGTACTGAAGAATGCTAATGGAGCCAAAAAAAAAAACTAGTCAGGAACACAGGTCTGGGCTATCGGGCACAACCGAGCATTATTTTCATACTATTTGCGCATTAAGTTTTGAATGCCATGACTCTGTTGATGCAGCAGTGTTAAAGTCGAATGTTCTGCAAGTATAGTATCTGTGATTTTTGATAAAAAAAATACCTTGTGCTGTGCAGGTGAAAAAAGTGGCAAAGGGATTCAAAACTGCAGTCAGTATTTACAGGTTGCTAATGCTCGACATTGTAATATAGCAAATAGCTTACATAAAGACAATTGTCCAGATCGAAGAAAAACATTAATTCCTCGCTTCTTGCCATTTTACTTGCTGCGATTCAAGCTGCTGGTATCGTCGCTAGCCTACAAAAATTTGAAAAACCCAAAAAAAAAAAAAAAGAGAAACCAAGTCAGTAAAGCCAGTATTCTACTAGCAAATGACCAAAACTGGACCAAACGAAAATGTCATAACTGAAGTAAGCATCTCTCGATTGCCATCACTTTGTACAGTATTAACGCTAAATCTTATGTCTGACCTTCATCACTCGCATTAGACCCAGTACATTCTTTTGGATTTAGGCGAAAACACTCCTGACGATATCATGGAGAGTGCTGAATCCAACGGAGGGTACTCCCTCATAGTAAGGAAAACACATATATAAGCGTATTGCACTGTCGCAATTTTGCTCAAACAATACTGCATGCAGGGATTGGATACGCCGACACCATATCTGCAGCTAGGCTCAGAGATCTATCAAGGCGAGTTTGATGAGACTATTGGTAGCAATTTGTTCTTGGAAAAGTTACCAAAGGACGAAGGCGGCTATTTATCAAAGGGTAAGATCATCACTCTATTTTAGAGCTTGTGGAAGAAAAATCAAAGTGAAAAACATTAACGCGTCTGAATACAAAGCTATCAACAATGAGGACCGATCGTTCAGCCTCTCGTTCGCAGGAGCAACCAGCAAAACTATTAAATTTCGCAAGGTGAACTTGACGAAAAAGGACGAAAGTACTTCCATGCATGGAGAAGGCAACCCAGATACAATGGGAGCGAAGGGAGATAAACGTGAAGACTCTTTTGTATATTGGACCGGTTAATCTACCTTCACCGAAGCTCCAACACTGTCTATCATACTGTAAATAAATATCAACACCTTTTGCTTCAAAGAAATTTCTTAATTAATCATAATGCAGACCAATTGACATATGTACATGTTTTACTAGCATGATGCTGTTTATATATGATACGTGATTGTTACAAGCCAATACCTACTGCCTGCACCTTGCCTCAGAGAGCCAGTTGACCTTGAACAATGGTAAAATCCTAAGTGAATAGCGAGATTGTCAAGGTGACAATGCCAAGCAATAACGACTGGTTTTCAAGTGCAAACATTAGAAAGTATGGTAAAGGATATATGAGGTACTCTAGTTGGCGATGGGCTAGTCAGCTTGTGGATTGGATGATGTGCTTGCAATGAATACAGGCATTTTGGATATCTTTGGCACCTAGATTCAAGTCATGTCAGATGCATCAAATTTATCGAACGGAAAACGTCGTTCTCAATATGAATACCTTGGGGTTTGAACCTTTCTGGGGAGCTTGGTACCTTGGTGCATGTTGTTTTACAGGCATAGATGAAACCGCTCGCACTATGGACGTCTCAAGTAATAATTTTGTCAGCTTAGAGAATCTCTACACAGAAATTATGAACAAGGCTGCTATTCACCTTCATGTTCTGTGCCGCTTGTAACTCGAATTCGTGTGCTTTTCGTTTTGCGGTTTTGATGTTGTCAAACATGGCCTCTTTTGCAAGCCAAGAGTTTTTCTGTTCAAGATATTCAGCTTGATTGTCCTTCTCTTGTTCTCTTTTATGTTTCTTTCTTTTCTCTCTCTCTTTTGCAACGGCCTGCCGGTGTTCTCTTCGACTTTCTAGTTTTTTAGCTTTTCGAAATTCATGCCGTGGCATTAGGTCTTTTCTGGACTCGGACAGTTTCAAATTCGGCTCCATGACTTCAGCTTCTGTTGCCTGATCAGCGATAGGACGCTGACGTCGTATCGTTTCCTGATCCGACAGATCATGTTTCATGGACTTTGTTCAATGATTGAGTAGATCAGTTTGAGATCCGACGGGACTTTTTCTACCTTAAAATTTTCTAATCCCACCAGCGTCATGGTAAGCAGAAAATGGGTCGGTATTACAGTTTAATTGTTTACAGGAAGTGTGGATTGATAAAATTACGTGCAAGCTGTTTTCGGTTTTAAAATATACTCTATATTCAATACAAGAAAGCTATTGTCATGAATGTGGTTGTTATTATATGGTTGGCTCAGTGAACGTAGTAAAATTTGGTTGGCAACTGAGCAAAAATTTCCATTCCTGAATGTACTGTCCATAGAAAATAAAATCTATAGAAAGGTACACTGTGCGTCTTGTATATTCGGAAACATATTGTTCATTGCTCTTCAATTGAATCATGTATCTGTCCTGTTGTCCAACTCTGTCAATAAAGCTGTAATTAGTACACGAACTAACAAGGATGTGCAAACCTAGATCAGGTACCTTCTTCATTACTTTCTTTCGTTCCTTGACTCCCCTAAAGTACTTTATAAAGGCATTGACCAGAGTGGTAAGCTCTGATTGTGGCTTCTTCATTTTGATTTCCTTCTCTGCAGCAGCTGCATTGAATACATCATTTGCTAGGTCACGTACGGATGGACGACGACCCATCTCTTTTTGTCCGACGATCTTTGCCATGCTGTTGCTACGCTCACATGGAAAAGGACTTTTCTTGGGATGTTCAATTTGCTTGACATTGAGCTCAGTATGAATTGTGGAGCTCTTTTTCATTGCTGGTGCTGGCCAGAAAGTGACACTCATGATAGAAAAGATAAATACAATTAGAAAGTGAGGGATCAAAAGAGGGAAAATAATTATTCAAGATGTAGAAAAAAAGCTCAGTCCAATAACGCTGTAAAAGATTGAAATTTTGAATGGCCGCTCTTGTCTGCTTCGTTGATTTGCTTCATGTCCTCCCCACCAAAACAGGACCAAGGAAACTCATACGCTGGACCTTCCGATAGGTCCTCCGGCTCCTCTCGAGGGTCCTTCACTCAAAGAAGAGCAGAGAGAGGTGTTGATGTACCTGTATCATTCACCGACTTGCGACGTCCAAGCACATCTTCAGTTTCAGACGCATTCGGCTTTGACAATTACGCCTTTGGTGGTGTCTCTCCTGTCATGGGATCTTCCTTTTCTGCCATCAACGAAGAAAGATCATATTTTGCACCTTCCCCATATGATCAGCGACCAGAATACTTACAGCGCTACTCCTCACTACGCTCTCGATATGAACGAGAAAGACGCGGTTCTCGTAAATGGACTCGACAGAGCGACCAAAAACCAAGAGACGGTGTTCACGAATATTCAGATTTAGCAACTCAAAGAGACACTGAAACTGATGAAAGCGATATTGAAATGCCTGATGATGATTTGACAGGAATGAGTCCTGACGATATTGTTGGACCTAATACGCGATTGTCCCAAGGTTATGGACAAAACTTATCGATTCCCCCACAATTGCCACTGATAAAACCTGAGGCATTCTCTTTCTCGTTCGAAGATACCCTTAATAGCACGAAAGGAAAGATGGATAAAGAGAGCATTGGCAGTACATCATCCAGCCCACCGCTCTTTCCTACTGCTGAAGACCCTGACAAAGGCAAGTCGTGGTTACGGCCAATCCAACGACCTACTGATAATAAAGAAGTCAAATGGAAGGATCACATAGTAAGTATGGTTGCGCATTGACGCCATTTCTTCCCCCAGTCAAAGCTGTAAGCTGACTTTGCCCCTCATTCCAGTTTGTAAGACGACCTAGTACATTTTCGGAGTCCCCGATATCCAACAATCCACCGCCATGGTTCAGAGATAAAGAAGCGTTAAATGAGATCAAGAATATCACATCTGGATTGCGCGAACAAAAATTGGATGTGCAAGAACAAAGTAGGAGCAATTCGGTTCAAAGCAACGTTGATTCATTCTTTTCATTGGCAAAGAAAGTGGCCGTTACCCCATCAAAACCTACCCCGAATCCTATCAACATACCCCGACCAAGAAAGTTCTTGTTGCAAACGGCAGTCTTCCAAGTGATCAATTCAAACACAGTCAAGGATAGATACTTGTTCTTATTCAATGATCTTTTATTCATCGCTAAACCCATTATGGACGAAAGCATCATGAGCGGCCTCACCTCGTCAAACTCACGAAGCATGTCGGAGGATAGCATGGGCGGTCATTCAAAATATAGCGATAACCATCGCTATCGCTTTCGACCTACTGAGAACAGTTTATTCCAAGTCAAGAATATCGTGGAACTGAGTAAGGTGACCCTCTATGTCACGCGTGATTACGAAGTGGAACCAGCCCTTCTCAAAACCAATGCAGATGGACAGATGGTGCTACCCCCTCCTCGAAAAATCCATCCAATCTTAGCATCTGCTCTTCGCAAATTTGAATCTGACCCAGACCGTGCTATCTCATACCTAATGGAAAAGAAAATCTTGACAGAAGACCCTATCAGCATTGCCAATTTCTTGTTCAAAACCGCCGATCTCAGCCGCCGCCAATTGGGAAGATATATTTCCAATCCAGACAACAGCAACGTCTTCCATGCATTTTTGGATTGTTTCCGGCTTCAAGGTATGCGCTTGGATGAGGCTCTTCGCACATTTTTAATCACTTTCCGACTTCCGAGCAAATACGAATCTCTACATTATGTCATAAGCACATTCGCGAAAAAGTGGCATGATACCAATCAAAACGTTGTTAAATTCCATGAGGACATGATTGTCAAGGTTATCCTTGCTATGTTGCGACTCAACAGTTCGATATGGCACGACAGAGATGCCGACCAGGATGTCTTTTTGTTTGCGTTGGATCGACGAGAACAAAAGAAAGAGAAGATGGCGAGTGGATCCGAGCAATCTGATAACACGTCTGGCAGGTATGGAGAGAGCATCCCAACCTCAACAGAATTTTTGGAGCGATGGGGTATATATGATCAATACAACCTGGTGCCCAAGGAATTCATGGTAGAAATGTACGACTCAATACGCGAAGAAAAGTTGGAAACTGGTTGGGATCATAAATATCAACCACATACCATGTCAAATAATTCCACGCTAGACGTCGCAACACAGCAAGAACCAGAGCTTATCATATCTGTTCTACCACATCGTCTTCCTACAAGGCTCACCAAAGGCGTTCCATCTTCAAAAATTACAATCTATATACCTGAGCCCGACCCAGATCTTCAGATCAAGCTCCGTGGCCAAGATCTTGTGTGTCAACCCAGTGTCCTCGATTTTTCAAGGTCGCGAATGCAAACTTTTACGATAACAGGGAGTACGCTTGGCCGAACGAGTTTAATGTTTATTAAGACTGGTTCTCGAGCTGGAAGATATGTCAGCCCTGCATTACCGCGAACCAAAGCCATTGTGGTTGAAAGATCATTCATGCGGCATACTTTTCAAATTGGATTTTATCATACTGAAGTCAAAGAGTCATTGTTTGACCCCTCTCGCCGGCGGAGTAGTGCGCAATCACCGAATCAACAAAGCAAAGAAGCAGGAGAGAATCAGGACGGCGATCGAGAAACGAACACTTCCAGGCGAGAAGTCCAGCGAACTAAACGCAAATACATGTTTAGTGTGGAATCCGAAGATTCTTTGAGAGAATGGGTGAACCAACTTCGGAATCTATGTGGCCATGTCAATCGTGAGGGACATCATCAAATATCTTCCAAAGATACGGCCACCAAGACACCGGAAGAGCTTGTTTCCCTGCAGGTTCTCAAGGAAGCGCTTTTAGCCGACGAAGCCAAAAGAGGAATTATGGGCTTGCGCAGCATGACAATTGACAAACGTGCCAGCTTAATCAGCACACATGGCGGGGATCCCTTAAGTCCACCCAGTGGGTCGGATGTAGGCATAGCAGATGACGAGAGGTCCAAGTTTTTGTCATCGCCCAACTTGCTGTCCGCGGATAGCAAATCCATTAGCGCAGCAGCAGCAGCCAATGTTGTGGCCAAACGAGGTCACGAAATCGTCAAACTGGCAGTGCAGAATTCCTTGATGCCTACCATGCTTGGATTTATGAAACAAAGTCTAGGCAAGGCGTAATTGTACATATTACATATTTCTCTTCCTCCTAATATAATTTCAATTGATGCGAGTAGTAACATGGACTTACAAAGAACGGCAGCATTTGTCTGTGGCATACCATAAATTGAGTTCTATGAGAAAATTGGTAAACTCTGTTTCTTGGGTCATTGAGAAAGCTCTATGATTTGAAAAAGTGTGGCCCAGTCTTTATTTGTTCTTTTCCATGCATGTCTTCTTACATTTTTCGGGAACCTGGTTAACTTCCTATCTTCTTCTACTATGTCCGTGTTAGCATCTATTGCCATAGTAACAAAGCATTCTTGGAAGGCATACATTACGGTTGACGATTATGAGCACCAAGATTTTATTAGAACGCATGTACAGTCGAACACTCTAATTCTTTGCATAAAATAGTGGTGGTAATAAAAATAAAATAAAAAAAATAACTAACTGCTGTCATATCGACATAGCTTACCAAGGAACTCTTCAACATTCGAATAAATGCCATACACGATTTGGTGAAGAATAAGTATCCGTCCATGTATATGGAAAACTTGGCACTTCTTTTTGCTGTTGCCAGCAGTAAGTAAAATGACTACATCCATGGCAGTACTCATGCAATGTACACCATTGTACTGACAATCATATGTTTCTATTCAGCCATTTTAATCACTACCGTCAGCTTACTCCTGCACATTCTTGGACGCTCGACATTGGAGACGACTATACCGTTCTTCATGATCTTCATACCGTTGGTAAGCTTTTCCTTCCTCGGATATCTGAGGTTGGTCACATGGTGGCTGAACAATGTTTGCTAACAGGCAGCAATATTTTGGGGAACCCGCCGAAAAGCAACTTACCAATACCGTATGCGCGATGTAAGTAATACGTATACGTTCATCATCCGGCCCAAGAAACCAACTAACATAACTTGAAAAGTTTGAGAATGATATAGCTACTTTGATGCGAGAGACAACTGAGGAAGATGTGACCAAGGAAATCAAATGGGAACACAGACACGTACGACTCAGTGACACATGGAGGTCCCTGAAAATTTCCAAGCCTCTTTGCGAACTCGTCAATGTTGGTATCATTGTGCAGGCTCTGCATGTCGACTTGACCACCCAGCTGGAAGTTATGGGCGAGGAACTTCTACCGTCATACAACGAAAGCGTACCACAAACTACAATTCATATCCATGATTCTCGACTGCCGCATTATGACGATTTAGTAGCTCATGAGGACATTGACTTGGCTGACTTCACACGGCCGTCTTATCTTAGTTCACCTCTGGCCAGCATGACCCTCCCTGAGTATAGGCCTGCTGCCCCGCAAACCAGGTAGCTAAGAAAAGTAATTTTATTCACTTCCTGTTACACTATAAGTCCTATTTTTGAATATTACCATCCAAAGAAAAGCCCCCTTCACCCCTTGATCCCCAACCAATGCAAAGCGTCAGCTCAGCACAACTAGAGCTTAGCTCGGGTCTTTCTTTTAACGCTGAGAACAGAGCAATTGGTACCCTCCTTTTGCATAACATTAATATTAATGTAGATCTTGACGTTCACATTACATCGGATCCAACCGTTGGGCCGATTATGAGGATGTTCACGGAGAGAGGGGCTACAAACGTGCATCTATGTATTAGAAACTCATGTTCCGCAGCCATTTGGAACGACGGTGTATGCGCACCATACACTACAGGATTTTTGTACAGAATCTCCTTTGAGCTCTCAATTTTTTTTTCTCAAAGGTCAGAGAACAGAATTTTCTAGAGAGATTTGAAAAGCAAGAGCACACGTTTTATTGCTCTGACGATCATGGAGCCGACAAGTTTGGTAATATTGAATCGAACTGAGTCGGCGAGTTCAATCTCACGCAAAATGGATTTTGACTCTTTTAAAACAAAAATATCAAAAAGCACATCAATCACTCGTTTATTTTCATCGCCGCAGTTTACGTTCCTTCTTTCCTCTTTCACTTTTTCTTTGCCACGGCCTTTTCTACCACCAACCCCCACTGAGTACCACTACGAAGACATGGACATGTCTTGGTGTATCATTTGTGATCGACGCTGCGATGAAAGCATGGTAATGATCAGAACAGAACAGAATAGAGAAAATAAGATTTCACGGATAGTAATTGTTGAGCTTCCCTTACCAGCTGTATTGTTCACCGCAATGTAGAGACAGTGATGCAAAAAACCAAACGGCACAACATTATACTTCTGCACCAACTGCAGGCTCGCATATGACTCCCCTTCTTTGGACTCCTACCTTTCACCGTAGCTACTCATTTCGAACACAAGCTTCCGGTAGTGGTCAGAGACTCAATTCCGTAATTTCAACGTCCAATTCCATCACGGTCATTTAAATTTTTGTTTATTTCGCTATGCCTCCTCCTGCCTTTACCCTATCTCTACGGGCACCAACAACTCACAAGCACCCACGCACACGTCTATACGCAGACACACATATCATAAGACCTTCCAATTTGGCTTTTATATACCTACCAAAATCACGCAAGTGTACATAGAGAGAAGAAAAAAGAAAAAAAGAGCCATCAGACAATCATGTTTAGAAAGTGACCAAAACAACAAAAAAAAATGTCATATTATTTTAAATTGCGCATGGAATATTGGGTGATCACTTAAAGCTTGTGTATGACAATAGGCAAAAATGTTTGACTGGAATATGTAAAACTTCTATTTGATCAAATGAAAAACAAAGGGGGCAATATCTGTACAGTAGGCCACCTCACAGGCCCTGGTGCAGTGCTACGATCGTAGTTGCAAAGAAAATGAGAGGAATACGGAGCAATTTAAGAAAAACATTACTCTTCGTTATCGCTGTCACCGTTAGCCATAAAAAAGTCATCCTGTTCCACATCTGCTTTCTCCACAGCATTTGGTTTGCCAGCTTTTTCTGAAATGAGAAATTTTGTTAGCTGAGCTGACATTTTGTCACCACATAGCCAACATTTATATCGCATACCTTTGGATGCTTTGGCAGTCTTAGATTTCTTGTTAGGCTTGACTTGATCCTCTTCCTTTTGACCACTCAGGGCAGCAATGTCGTCCGCAGAGGCTTCAATGGCAGATATCTTGCCAGATTTCACCAGATGGTCACGGTATTTGTTGCGGTAATGTTTCCGAACCGCATCTTCATCAAATTCACCATCCTTCGTGGCTGCACCTATGCGATCTCGGATTTCCTTGCGAGCCTCCTCACTACTTGCTTCGTTAGAGTCGCTGGAAGGATAGAGTGAAATGTAGCGTTCGGTGTTTGGGAAATGCTACAGAGATATTAGAATTGAATTGCAACTAGTGAACATGGCGGGCCTGACGAAAATGTGATATCTTACATTGATGTAGTTGAGATCGATGTTTAATTGATCCAATAATTTTTGTGCACTTTTCTTTTCTTCGTCGGATTTGGCTTCCTTCAACTCCTTTTCAGCCTTCTTTATCTTTCTGTTAACTTTGGTTCTCTCTACAACCAAAAATATAAGAAATTAGATCATGCCACCATATCGATAGTGTCACAACGAGAGCTGGATCTTACCAAAATGCTTCACCATGTGATACTTCTTCGCATTCGTCCGTTCAAAGTCATCAATAAGTTTTTCGGAAGAATGAAAATTCAAAGCTTTCAGCTTTCTTTCAAGTTCAAGCCTGACCTTGGCTGTTAAGGTTGGCTGATAGTAACAAAAGTGTTAAAAGGTCAATGGGTTGCTTAGGTGTGAATGAGCGTTTGATTCCTACTTACACGTCGAAGGGCTCTTTCCGTATCTCTGATCTTCTTCTTAATGGCGGCATTTCCCGTAGGAATCTCGTTGTCGGCCTCGCGATTCTTGCGCTTCAGGTTGTTTGATGCTGGTGCCATGGTTATTCCAATAAAAAAAAAAAAAAAAAAATCTTGAACTTCCCAATCCTACAATTTTGACCAGTCACGCATGAAGTTGACCTGTGCCCAGCGCCGCTTCAATCTGCCAAGGCCTGACAACCCTTTATCACCCAGAGTCCATGCCATGCGAAGTGTACAGCCTTTGCCTACCGAACGCATTGGATTGCTACTACTGCTCATAATCTCTTACTTGGTTGTCAGCTATGCTCAGCAGCAAAAGCCATTACTGGCATCAACTTTGCAACCATCTCTCTCCCTCAGACACATATACCACCATTCCTCCTCCACTGGCAAATACCCCAACATGTTTAGGAGAATGGATTATTCTGGTATCCAAGCCTTACAAATAGCAGACAATTTGGGAAAGCCATACACTTTTAGCGTAAAGCAGAATTTAGGGCGACGATACCGACCTGCCTCGCCGTTGCCATATCTTATGCGAGCCGCACAAACACCCAGGCAAATGCACTATGCAATGGGTATTCACAATATGGAGATAGACTACGGCTTGCTACCAGATGTAGCAGATAGTGATACGGTCCTATCGTTGGCAGAAATGACCAATAATGCCTATTCCGATCCTGATACTAGGGAAGACTGGTATGATTTAGGCACAAAATGGAACGTGGTAGGTCATCACCTCAATCAAGATGCGTCTCTTTCGTCTTGTGATCACTAAACTAATTGGTTGTAGACTTCATCTTTTGGCTGGGAATCGGACGGTCTACGTGGCCATGTGTTTGGCGATCCTGATAACACCACTTTTGTACTGAGTTTCAAAGGAACTAGTGCCGGCCTGTGGACGGGTGGGCCAACTGGTGAGAAGGACAAGTTCAATGTTTGTATACCGAGATACCACATTCTACACAACGTAAACGCCCCATCGAACATACATCTCACTTCTGTCTAACTGCTTAGGATAATTTATTGTTTTCATGCTGTTGCGCTCGTGTCAGCCGGGCTTGGCGAACGGTTTGCGATTGCTTCGTTGGCAATACGTATCAATGCAACCAAACTTGCTTAGAAACTTCTTTATTGGATGAAGAGACATATTATTCATTGGCCATGGTAAGATGAGCATATATTGTTTGTTTTATTTGGGGCATATTATTGACACAGATATACGCGCCTATCAGAAAGTGTACATAGAATTGGCGGATCAGTATCCTGATGCAACAATTTGGTTGAGTGGACATTCGCTAGGAGGCTCTGTAGCCAGCCTTGTTGGGCAAACTTTTGGCGTTCCTACTGTGACGTTCGAAATTCCAGGGGAAAGACTTGCCTCTCGCCGATTTCATTTGCCAGCCCCACCTGCTATCAATTGGGATGATATACCATTATGGCATTTTGGGCATACGGCTGATCCCCTGTTTGTGGGAGTGTGCACGGTATGTTTCATGCAGTTCTCCTCGTTATTATCTGTCCCGTAAATAACTTATTGATGACAAAATCCAGGGTCCATCCAGCACGTGCTGGTACGGGGGATTTGCTATGGAGACTCGATGTCATACTGGAAAGGTACGTGGTTTTTTTTTCGTTCTATAGTTGGATCTACTGATATAAGCTAAATCTTTTTTTTTTTTTTTTGCCTTTGTCTACAGGTATGCGTTTGGGACGTGGTCAATGAAAAGGGATGGAGAGTTGACATTCGCTCTCACCGCATCCACGATGTTATTGAGAACATCCTGAAGAAGCCTGAAGAGTTTCCAATACCAGAATGTAAACAAGAACTAGAGTGTGTTGATTGTGCGCTTTGGGACTACCCCGATGACCGAGACCCACCTTCAACCATAAGCACATCTTGCTCCACTATTCCGGAGATACCTGATCCTACTGAAGACCCTTGGAAGCGCAAGAAGTATAGACAGTGATAGCGAGACAGCTATGGATCTCATGAAATCCTTTGTATATCATTCTGACACCATTTTACAATATCCACATGCAACATTTTTATGTAGTATTCCTTTTTCATGTGCTCCTTTTTCAACTGTAATGAAATGTGGATACCTATGGTGAGAGTCAGCCAGCGCTGTGCTGGGATGATTCAAAACGGAGAAAAGGTTAGAGCAACGGCTTGTGAGGATAAGGAGGTATAAACCGGAGGTGTAATACGTACAAAGTATGTCACTTTGCCATGTTTGCCCTCGCGCCTGAAAGCGCGCTCCTTTCGTGACATTTTCGCATGAAAATATTTTTTCGCTCGCTTTCGCAGCAGTCACTCACGGTCAAACAAAGCAAAGGCGTTAATTTCCCGGTATTGCGCACTTTTGTCCGTTAGTCCATCTGTCACTAAATATACGTTTTTAAACACTTTTTGATCAAGGGGTAGAATGGTCTTGAGTCACCGAAACTAATATTTTCAATTTTTTCTAATGTATTCTCAAAGGCACAATAAAGTTTAGCGTAGAACGCAGGCTGAAAAGATGAATACGAACACTGTCTCATAATGAGATCGACCGAAAAAATCTTAGCACAGAACGGAGATGGAACATAATAAATTTACTGCTTGCCAAATGAAGTAAAATCCTTGAAGCGAGTATTTGAAAAAGGTACGCGATAGTACCTTGAAATCAGTATTCGAGCCATGTTTTTTTTTTTAGAAAAAGAACCGAGTGAGGCTGTTCAAACCATCCAAGCCGTCCTGCCTGGGGAATCAGCATAGCCTGATGGATAAAGAAGAGGGGCTCCGGTGCCCAAATTTTTGCCACAGAGACCCCAATTTCTATTCTCGGAACATCACTGGTCACTGCAGCTTTGCTCTTCAATGAACCATCGCAGCTGAGGTCAACACACAGCACAATGCAGCAACAACCAAAGAAACATAGCAAACCTGAGCCGCCATCTGTGCCGGCTGATCGAGCTGAGGTACGTAGTACATCATCACTTTACCTAGTGGTCATCTCTTTGCGACTTGGGTCCTAGATGGAATCCGTTAAGGTACCTGAACATACTAGCCCTCTAACACTTGCCACTTTTACAGCAAGTCTATGTCATTGAGGCAAGAAGCAACAGAATAAGGGATATAATGCGGTGGTCGGTGGACGACTTGGAGAAGGTCATCGTATATTTCAAACATCGGTAAGTGAAGTTAAGGTGATGATACCCTTTCCATCTGCTTTCCACTCATTGGCCCACTCTCCAGCATTGCCATTGAGGAAAAATATCAGCAATCATTATCCCAAATCCCTACTATTCTCGATGATAGTGCATCGGAACAGAGCAAGTACAATCATATAGACACCAGTGCCCAACAAGCTTTTGTGCAAATGAAAGCTTTCGGCAATCATACCCGCCTAGTGCGAACAGCTTACATCGAAAAGATGAAGAACCAAGTGAAAGATTTGACCGATTTGCGCATACAACATGAAAAATTGATGAGATATCACCGAAGAAAGATGCATGACTGCAATGTTGAATATGCACAGTGTCTTTTAGGCGAGCTCCCTAGGGTAAATTTACATTTTGGTAAAGTGAAGTATGCATGAATTGTACTTACTAATTGTTGTAAACGATGGACATTAGGCGCATACTGCCTACGAGCAGAAATGCAAAGAATTGGAGCTGGCACAAGTCCAAATGGCCAACCAACTTCCCGCTACACCAACCTCTCCATTCTCACAAACTAGTCTTCCATCACCGCGTCCGAGTAAGTCCACAGGAACTGCAGGCAGTATTGTGGGCACTTCCCATGAAGATATACCGCTACCCAACTCACCTCAATCGTTTCGACATGGGGAGTTTCAAGATGATATGTCGTTGGCTGGGTCGCCATGGTCGCCTAACTCGCCAGATCCTACCAGCCCAAGTCACCATCCACAAAAACGCTTGGCCCGTTTCATGAGACAAATGTCTCATTTTACAAATGCACAGCCTATCGATCCTGCTAAACAAAATGTCAAGAACGCAAAAACGAAAAAGGATATAGCTGAAACAGGTAAGCAGCGCTCGGCTGAGTAGAGGCTGGGTATGTCACTCGAGGTTAACGCGGTGCCCTTTTCAGATGCCCTCTACCGTGCCGTTCTCCGTAAGCTGGAGACTCTCCGGCTGAAGCATCTCTCTACGATTGACTTTGCAGAAAAGGTGAGTTTGGGCCCAAACGCAATTGAATAGACCGGAATGATGGGCTAACAGACTGTGCTCCTTAAGGCACTCCTTGCTCAACTTCAGGAAAAGTCTGAAATCGTAAAGACGTGCTTAGCAGTTGTCATCGATTCGGAGATTATCAGTACAGAGAACACCAAAGAAAGTGTCAAGGACATTGGCCTTCTCACAGAAAAAATTCAGCCTCAAGGTGATACCAAGGCCTTTGAGGTAGAGATCGCAAAGCAGCCTCTTCCAGTGCCACCAAAAACGTATTACCACAATTATTATGTTGGTATATCCAAAGGTCAGTCTCGTCTCAAGATCATGTAGCACAATGAGTGCAACTTTTATATTAATATATCCTATAATAGACATGATTTTTGGTTTGTCATTGACAGAGTATGCTTTGTATCACAACGGACGCTCTCCTCCTCTTATTGTGACTCGCTGTATTGATGCTGTTGAGCGACTTGGTGGTTTGCATCGTGAAGGCATATATCGGGTATCTGGTCGCCAAAGCGCTATTGACAAGTTGAGGCAATGCTTTGAGCGTGACGAGGAAGCGCTTGAATTCGGTAAAGGGGATGCTCCTGCAGATGTTCTTGCCATCGCTTCCATTTTAAAGATCTATCTTCGAGAGTTATCTGAGCCTGTTTTCAAATTCAAGTTATCGGACCGCTTAAGCTATTCCAGTAAGTTGACACAATGTGGGTACTCACTAGCATAAGATTAGACCTTGTATGCTAAATACCACTGCTCCACTTTAGAAATTCCTGATAAGGAACTGCGTATAATGAATCTTTTGACCCGAATCCTCCATTTGGAGTCACCAAACTATGACACATTGAAAGTACTGATTCAACATTTGGCCAAGTAAGTCTTTCTTGTGTTCGAACAGCAGACGTTGCATACAACTCCTTTGCATTTACTAAACGTTCGTTTATTGACAGTGTATCTTCACTAGCTGAGATCAACAAGATGAATATCCAGAATCTGTCGGTGATGTTCACCCCGGCCATTTTCCAGGACCATAACAAAGGAAGCTTACCGGGTGAATGGGGAAGCGATTGTGTATTGGAAGACCTTATTCAAAACCATGAAACCTTATTTGCCAACAAAGATCTCCGAAGTCAGACTGCCATCACAGGTGGTATTGAACTCAGTGACGAGCGCAATATCAAGAATTATGCAAGACGACCAAGTAGTGCTGAGCTCTCTCCAGTGATGACCATTCATACCGAGGAAGATTATGGCGATATATTTAAAGATGATGATCTGGAGCCTGTGGAAAGTTACGTCCATAGTGATCTCGCTGGAGTTGACGGAAAATATCTTGCATCGCCTGTGTCGCCTGAAGTAGCACGGACGCCTGACCTTTCGCAGCTTCCGTCCCCTATTAGCCCCAATACCAGTCAATCGCACGCTGAAATGGAAGAGAGTAAAGATAGGGTCACTGAAGCGATTAGTCGTCAGCAAGCACGCACAGGAGTGCCTAAATTCCGTACAAGATCTCAAGACCTAAAAATCAACACATCGGCTTTCAAGTTCTCGCATTCCAATACTTCGGGTTCGTTGCACACGTCGCCAATTGATATGGCATTCACCGCCCCTGTGGGACCTGCACCAACCACCGTTGAACCCAAGACTCCTGTGTCTCCTAAATTGACACGCCGTCCTAAATCTGTGAAACGACGAGTTACTGGAAAGCGCGAAAACTCGGCTGATCAGTCGCCACCTGACGCTGTTGCGGTTGAAAGCGATTCACCACCAGTGCCTCCTATGCCCACCTTTCCTAAAGAACATCATACTACTCTTTAGTAGCTAAATTTCTACGTAAACTACAACCTAGGTTATATTTATTACCACTACCACCACTACTTAACTACAGCCACTTTTGTATTTTGTATTATTTCATCTATGTCAACTGCCTGCCCCATTATTAAAGTTAAATCATGCAGACTTTACGTCGTGCTTTGAACTTTTCCCAGAGCATAGACAAGATGACCAGCTCAAAGATTCCCAACAGAGAGTCACGCATGAAATGAAAAAAGTAACAGTAAAAAGTCGTTTTTAAAAAATCAATATGATAGCAGAGAACAATCGAATTCAAAGAGGGGAATGTTTGCGCTAGTATAAGGAAATGTACAATTCTAGCCCAAGGTATTTAAAAAACATAAAACTAAGATAACAAGGCATCGACGCTCATTTGCTGACTGTTTTTGACGCCATTCACCGATGAACCGGGAGTAGGAGTCAAATCTCTAGCCTCAATTTCTGATCCTGCGACAGCATCATGTGCTTTCATGTCGACAAGGGATCCCAGGCGTCGATTGAACCTGTTCTGGTGTGCTGCCTCACTGTTCATTAGACTGGAACTCATTTGCATATAATAGGCATCATGCGGGTGGGTGAATGGTGCAACGTGGACATTCATAGGCAAAGGTCGATTGTATCGTGCAGAGACAATGGAGTAAGGATTGACAGACGTTCGTGTAGCGGAATGAACATGAGGAAATGTCACTGGCCAAGGCGAGAATGTTGGTGTACTGCCGGATGATGTATGGAATTTTGGTGAAGCTGTCTTGACTGGAGTTGGTGTGATGGATTCAGGTTGGGATATTGGTGTGGTGGAGATATTTGATTCGTCCACCAAGTCTTCCGACATGACTAGCTCTGTGGTTTCACTTAGTTCCGACGCTTCGTCCAACTCATCAAACTATTGTGTATGTGCATTAGAACCAAAATCTGAAGAATCAATAGAAAGACTGCATAAAAGACTTACGGATATCTCATCCACTTGAGCTAAATTGGGCGAATGGTGGGGAGAGGAGACCGACAAAGGTCCTCGACTAGCTGATTCGTCCGCTGGACTGGGATGGTTAGGCGGGTTACTTTTAGATGTATTGTTAGCCTGGATTTGTGATGGCAAATGTGTTTGAAGTTGCGATTGCATCGTGGATGATTGTGGATGCGGTGCAATAGCTGGGGCTAGCAGTATCTGGCCGGTATTTGATGGCTGATTCGATGTCATTGGTGGACTGGTAGGAGGGGTATGTTTTGCTGGAGCCATCGATATTCGTTTTGGATGGGAATTCGAGTGAATTGAGGTTATTTTGTTTGCAAGCTGACTGAAGGTCGCTACGATGTACAATTTTGCAAGAGTGGAGGGTTTGAAGAGATCGGCTCCCCATCCACCGCCAAGGTAGAATTGGGCGCGATATGGTTCGGTATCACCACTGTCCTTCTTTAAATGCAGTATCTCAGAGAACGTCTGTGACCCATTCGCTATGATAGTCATTTGTTCTGGTGAGTACTGGAAGAAGTCGTCTGAAGAGGTGCGTTCAGTCGGTGGTAATGGCGCTCGTTGTTGGGAAGGGTTAACTTTGTTGCCAACGTCACTGATGTTATCCAACAGCAGACGATGAATGCGTGCCAGCCGTTCACCATCGTCTACAGCAATAAAACCATACAGAGGTCGATGAGCCATCTCTTGTGGGTAGTAGCCCAGTAAATCAAGAACTTCATCTGAAGCACGTGAGCAACATACTTCCATTGATAGGAACATCTACAAACAACGTTAGAGCTGTCACATTGAAGGATCTGAGAAAAGCAGATTCATTAAACCTACAGTAATGACCGTCGTTGCTTGATTCGCATCGTTATTAACATTTGCTGGCTTCGTCATTGAAAAGCTTGATTTGGAACCAAGGCTGACATGAATGGATTTCATGGAGGATAGCATCGACGGTGACGACGAGCTGGTGGCAGTGATCTGAGCTTCCTTGTCGCGGAGCTTTGGTCTGCCTCTTTTTTTTTGCTGGACGTCATGACAAGTATCGACTTTGTTCATAGTAATACAGCGAGTACATGGTCTACTGACTGGTTCAGAAAAACAAGGAGAACCAAGAGGTTAGGGGAGCTGATCTTGTTGGCAGGTAATAAATCCGAAACAGCAAAGCACTTACGATCGCAGGCCAGGTGAGCTTTTTTGCAATTGATCTGTAGATTCAGCAGCATTTAATCAGCAACGGCATTGACGCGAGCAGTTCTTTAGCGACCACGACGAGCTCACTTACGCATGCGCTAGGAACATGAGGCTTGTTTGGTCGTTTAGCAGGAACTCGTGAAGAGTCTGGTGAAGCCTCGTCTATTGACATGTCTGTATAGTCGGATATTTTTGATGATGATGACCGCCGCACATTGAACGGAATAGGCTCATTATTTAAGAGAGAGATATTGTCAAGGAATTCTAGTGACATATAACAAATAAAGCGACGAGATAGAAATACAACCCATTGCTATCTCAGCTGAAATATAAAGCTCGGTTTTTTTTTTTTTCTTGTGAGATCTCCCTTAATTGGGTTTTCTTTGCATTGCCTAAAGGAAGAAATTTGGCAGAGACAAGCCGCAGCGTTAATTTCATTTCTTTCGTCCTGAAGACAAATTTAATCTTTGAATACTGAACCAACATCACTAGAATTCTACTCCTATAACGATGAACTTTCTGACCACAGCCCAGTACTCTCTCCACATACTCAACTACCAAACTCAGCAGATCCCGGCCAAAACTTCCCAAAGAGTATTTTCTCCTAAATTCCGATATTGCGATTTTCTCCGGCAGAGCGCAGTGTGATGACCGGAATGACCTTTTGTAAGAAGTGGGAAGACAGTGAACGACCAATCCTCACAGCAGCTACACATGATGATGCAACTCTGAACAATCGTAATATAATTTTTAATTTGTTTATGAATGTGTAACTCGCCATCCTTAAGCTTTAATATCAGTTGATTCGTCCTAACAGCCAACTTTTAATGTTAACTCTCTCTCTTTCTCCACATCAGAAACGTACGCGGGTAACTGATTTAGTAATAATTGTATTTTTTCTCTGAGAGACAACATAATAAACTCTCATAAGCAGCCTTTCCCCGATTAAAGTTTGAAAGCCATCCTTACATGCACATGAGTGCTGGTGGCAACTTTCTCAGCTATGCCAAGAAAGCATATGTTAGAAAACTGTAGAAAGGACCGTCGTAAACGATATCAATGGTCTCAAGTTAGTTGGAGATAGCTTGTGTGAATGATATACAGCCAAAGCATACAACGATCTAGGAGCTGACCTTTGCTCCAGATCCGATGTCCAAGTATGGGATGGACCATAGGGACGTTCAAAACCAAGATCTTGTAAAGCCGATGAATAAAAGCAAATCCAATATGGTTACCACAGGTTACGAGCTTTTTGGATTTCCATATTCGGCCCGTGCCTGAAGTCCAACCAGACATGCACCGTTCTACGAATACTCATGTACCGAGATCGGGCAATTTTTTTACCATAACCTCCGTTCACTGCACAAACTCTCAGTACACAGTAAAAAGTTGAAGCTGCTTAAGACATATAGCTCTCTTTCCCCTCCTTAATTTTCGATGCCAGAAACCTTTCCTCAATCTCGTCAGCATTAATGCGATGGCAGTCCATTCAACAATGTTTCACGTCCATCTTATTTGTACAATAGTTGTAAAATGGCTCGCATAATATACGGTCTGACTAGATAGAGCCCGCCCTCACCTCATGCCAAGTTGAAATTTTTGTGCGACTTAAAGGAGTTCCGACAATGAGTAGGTAAGCAATATCGGCGACTTGAGACTACCTTTTATGCTACAAAATAATGTGGAGCGATTCTCGAACTTTAAATCATACACCAATGATGAGAGCTGTTCAGTGAGCATTACCAATTTGATCCTCGGCATACAAATTGCAAATTATCTATCGAGATTCTCTCCAGCGTGACTCCAAATATGGTTCAATCAAGGAAAGCTGAGGAACTTGCTATCCTATTAGCTGGAAATGAATGATCAGAACTGCAGACGGACTATCAATTTAACCCAACGTAAAACTCCCAGGGATACTTTACTCTCTTGACATGACATCGGCCACCACATCAAACCTGGGATTGACCAAAGAGCAACTTGAGAAGGTAAATTCTTGCGAACCTGATCGCACGCTAATGCCAAATGAAGTTTCTAGTTATCTAATGCATTGCCGGTTTTCCGCTCATTGTTGCCTAGTTTGATAACGACGGGTACGTGAATATATCTCTGCCCTTTGGCTGGGCGTTAATCTTTTCCTATGGCTTTTAACTCTGGATTTAAATAGCTACCTCATTATACCGGATTTCTTTACCAAAGATCAAGCGCAAAAGCTCAAGTCAAGAGCCGATGATTTGTTACAGAATTTCAGTCTTGATGGCCACCCGTTGACTAGGTTCTCCACTGGTAGTACCGAAGATAAGAAACATATTGGGGACAATTACTTTTTGGATAGTGGAGACAAAATTCGATTCTTCTTTGAGGAGGGTGCATTCGATGATAATGGCGACCTCAAATACCCTAAATCTCGTGCCATTAATAAAATTGGCCATGGTAAGTGAACGGTGCAAGTCATTCACCCATTATGGAAAACAAAGCTTATATTCATACGGGGTTTCCATTTACTTTTTGCAGCTCTACATGAATTAGACCCGGCCTTCAAAGAGTTTTCCATCACACCAGCCATGTCGGCAATTGCTCATAGTCTAGGCTTTGAAAAACCTCAGGTTCTTCAGTCAATGCTGATCTTTAAACAGCCATATATTGGAGGAACCGTTCCAATCCACCAAGATTCCACTTTCCTCTACACGGAACCTGTTTCTGCTGTTGGTTTCTGGTATGCACTCGAAGATTGCACTGTAGAGAACGGTTGTCTTTACTTTATCCCGGGGTCACATAAGAAAAATCCAATAGATCGTCGCTTCGTTCGCGCTCCGCAAGGTGGTGTCACGTTTGTTGGTGAAGGGGAGCTCAAGGTAGATGAGACCAAATTTGTGAAGGCTGAAGTGAAGGCTGGTAAGTACAATGAGATGTCATGTGTACGAAATATGTCAGATATACAATTAAGCTATTCATAGGCACCCTTGTCATGATCCACGGTTCAATTGTCCACAAATCTGAGAACAACTCGTCCCCCAATTCTCGTTACATTTATACCTTCCATGTCATTGAAGGTAACAACCACTACCCTAAAGATAATTGGTAAGAGAGTTCCAAATTTTATCACGACGTTTCACTACACCATCTAATATTAGTACTTAGGCTACAACCCAGCGATGCCATGCCTTTTACTTGTCTATAAGTCAGATTTAATGGCAACGTACATTGGTTACAAAAGTAAACTTGGTTTTATTTTAAAGCCCAATTAAACTTCTTCGTACTCTGTCCCATCTTACAAATCAATTATACAGTCAAACCATGGTTCAGGGCCATGAACTACAGAACTCTGTCCGATGCACTTAAATCCTGCCTTCTCGTACAAGCCAACCAATTGAGGTCTGCTGAGTAATGCAACTCTCTTATATTGTTTGTTATTGCCGTTGCTTGCCGCAGCTCGGAGTCCATCCAGATAGTTGCCAAGGAGCTTTTGTGCAATACCTTGACCTCGATACTGTGGGGATACGCAAACACTGTGAATGGCTACGGTCGTACCGTTATCTTCGTGGCTACGCATACTTTCATCCGTAACAAGGTCTGATGTGGTCAAAGTGGCGTTGACAAAGGCCATAACCGTTTCAACTTCTTCTTGAGTGCAGAGACCGAGTTCCATATCACACTTTTCAATGACAGTATGTGCCGTTGCAACTAGGAATAATGCAGGCCGAGTTTGTGCAATGTCAATTCTCTTTGCAATACTCTCGCGGGAGGCTGCCTCGTCGGGATCATAAGAATTAGTTTCCAAGTTAGCTATTGTATCGAGATCGTCTGGTTTAACATGGCGATAGCTGAGATCCGAAGGTGTTTTCGCCATGCTGACGGAAGGCATTGACAGAGTTATTGACCAGGTGCGGGGCTCAGACCTGTCGTTTATTAAGGTGTAAATCGTGTGAGCGCATAGTGGGCACGTGACTCAAATCAATCCATGAGTTTTGCGATCTGACGATTTCAAACAGTTTCTTTTTTTATAAATTACAGAAGCGCGAGTATTGGTTTTTTAATTTTTGCAAAAATCTCAAGAGTACCAGCGACAATTACTGTATTATTCTGAAAAAATTCACTTTTTCGAAACACAGCGCATCGGTCTGTAGCTAGTAGATTTCCTAGTCAGACTACTTGTACCGGTCTGGAACGTTCAAAATTGTTTCACTTTTGCTCGTTTGACTACTTGCGTAAGGATGCATCGAGGAAAAAAAATTTTCACTATGAAGAAAGTGGAAAAAAAAAATTGTAGGACGACTTTGCGGTCCACACAATTGAACCACAACAAAGAATTATCGGCTCATACAGACAAAGGTAGTTTTCTAGGAAATGTCATTTAATGATCTAATGTGGTTCGCTGTCGCTGTAAATGGGTATATAAACAAATATTCTACTGTAACAATATGAATGATTTTTTCTTGTCTTTTTCTATCAGCAGTTAATTCATTTATATATCTAAGCAGGGCAGAGGTTGACAGTGTAGCTAGAAGCTGCGCAAGCGAAAGTGGAAGTAGCGTCATCGTAAGCGTAAGAGTAAGCAGTGGGAGCTTCAGCCTTAACGAGTTTAGCGAAAGCGTTAGCAGCGCACTTGGCAGGAGAGTTGTACTCGCCAGTGCAGCAGTCTTCAGGGCTTCCGGACTCGGAGCATGAGCTCTTACATCCAACGACATTACCGCTGTTATCCTTGACTACGTTGGCCGAGGGGCAGCTGGGGAAGGATGTGGCCGAGGGAGTACCGCATTGGTATTTACCACCGCCAGATTGTCCACCGCTGGGAACAATGTTCATAGCCAAGTTGAAGCCATCAACGAGAGACACATCATAGTAATCTTGGCTACTAGCACCGTTGAACAGAAATTCAGCCAGACTAGCGGGAGAGACAGCACCAGAGGTACCACAGTGGGTCATATCACTATGGCTGCACTGATCACGGGCCCAGACACGACCACCCCAGTTGTTACCAGGAGTGATTGAATGAGAAGCACCGGCATTCAAGTCAAGAAGAGTTGTTTGATCGTTGCTTTGGCCATTGGTGAGCCAACCGAGAGTGACGGTCTTACCGCAGTTGTTCTTGATGTTAATAGTCTTTCCACCGCTAACAGGGGCGGCGACGGCGAGGCCAGCGAGACCGGCGATGAGGGAAATCTTGATAATGTTCAACATACTTGAAATTTGAATTGTTTAATAAAGATGAAGGGAATGGAGTAGCACCAGGCTTTTCAGTTTAGAATTTAAGTTGGAATGGGTGGAATGGGACTTTGCACAGCAAAGGATATACTCTGAATGATAAAAATGAAGGAAGTTCAGAATTATCGCTGCTATTTATATTGACAGGAGTTGAGGTCCCAGACATGCGAGGTTTCATTTTTTGATCAACTAACCAACGCCACGCTCCCAGCTCGCACAGATGAATCTGAAACTGATAGTGACTCGGTGCACGCACCCATTGTTCGCAATGTTTGAGTCACATTCAATAGCCGCAAGCTAGATGCCTAAGACAAATTTCACACCAAGCCTATGAAAATATGTTACAAAGACAATAGAATTTCTGTCGTCTGTATTTTATGTGAGCACATACAGCTTCTGATCAGGGCCTTTCTGTACAAGAATGTTGACTACGGGATATTCTACCATATCTGGCACAGCAAGTAGATGCCTCGATTTAAACACCGACTACGAGACCGACAGCCACTCAATTCTCAACTTGCAGAGTGCAGAATCAAGGGGATTAGCTAAAGGGGTTTTAAGGTATTAAAAAAGATTTCTCTTTCCGCTTGTACTATACTGCTGCTATTCGTTTGTATAAGGGCAGTGTCCCATCTCATATGGATTATACCAGAAATAATGCTATTTCTGTCTTACCCGAATTACTTCCCTACTTAGTCTCATGAATCATTAGTTTCATTGGGTAGAAAAAAAGGGAAAGAAAACATTGGGATTCTGTTTCACTTATAATGTCTATAACTTGCATGCATGCGATTCTTTAAAAGAAAAAAAATTAGTTTCATTTCCGGCGACGATAACGTATGATCCCATTCTAACTCTTTGGCCACATCCGGTGCTTGTAGTGGAGCAGCTGTGAACCTTCAAATTTGACAGAAATTCAAATGACACCTCTTAGTCATAGGATGGACTTTCGATCCCGCCTTCAAATTCGCTACTGAGTCTCATCCAATTGTTGTCGTTTAAAATTATAGCCACTGTGTCAGATCGACCTCCCATGTATCTGGACTGCTTATTTGGTATCTTAATCCCTGTGGAATTCTTACCAAGCATGGGGTTGGCGCAACATGAGTAGACAATGAAACATGGGGCAATTGTATCAAACTGTGGATATCACCTTAATACAGGGTCCCAGGCATTTATTAGGAACCAACTTCGAGCCAAAGAACAATCAAGAATAACAAGTATAATTGTTCTAGGGTCTGATACCCAGGTCACACACCCACGGCATATATTCAAGAAATTTTGACAGCATCTTCTGGAGACGGACACTTCTTCACCACGCGCCTTCTTACAAATGTCCGAACGATCTGCTGAAAAAACTTTATACGAAAAATCCACGGTCAAAGTGCAGGGTAACAACTCGACACAGCCAGTTACAAATATAACTTTGGCGGAAATGTCTTCAGGTGACCCCATTGGTACTCCAAACTCAAACACTGAGAGATTTGCAACTAATGTCCAAGCTGCAACGAGCGAGAAAGAGAATCAGCCAGCGTACAAGGATTGCTTACCTTGCAAATTAACTGGTGCAGCTGCCTTCACCGGAATTGGTGGTTATGCTTTGAACGAGGCACGAAAAATTCATCGCATACCTTCAAAGCAAGGAACAGCCATCGGCTTTGGCGTTACAGGAGTCCGTATGTATTAACATCATTGTGACACTGGTGTAGGTCCATCATCCTGACTTATTTTGCCTTTTCCCAGTGTTCATTTCTGCTGGATTGTACAGATTGATCATATAATAAACCATTGTAGATATTTCAACTGACAAAATTCAGTGTGTCGAAACGAAAAAAACCAACAAAAAAAGAGATATGGGAAAGGAGAATTCTGTCAAGCAGGCAATTTTAATCAATGTACATATGCAACTGTTTTTATGATTTATTTTCCACCTTTCTTCTTACTTCCCTTCTTCTTTTTGGAAACTTTGGGAGAGGCACCTTTGCTGTCATCGGCGTTCACAGCAACATAGTCTTCGTCTTCAACATCAGCTTCATCAGCCTTGTCGGTTTCCTCTACAGTATCTACAGTCTCGACTGTCCTCTTCTCTTCCTTTACAGTTTCTTCCTTCTTCTCG
Organism: Umbelopsis vinacea; assembly: GCA_016758895.1. NCBI lineage: Eukaryota > Fungi > Mucoromycota > Umbelopsidomycetes > Umbelopsidales > Umbelopsidaceae > Umbelopsis > Umbelopsis vinacea. The sequence goes on along the minus strand of JAEPRA010000003.1, from coordinate 19,691 downwards.
GATTTCTTGCTCTTCTTAGCCTCCTCGTTATCTTCTTCGGTCGAATATGCAAAAAGCTCCTTAAGTTCGCCACGCACAGCAGCGGTAAGCAACGTTGACAGAATGCAAGCGGGCGAAAGGTATAGTAATGCAGGCTGGGCAGCTTGGAAAGTGTGCATGACAACAACGGTAGTGACCAGGCCAGTAATGTAAGCTATAGCGCAGGAAGTGAAGTATGGTCTGCTAAAGTTTGTGGAACGGAAGTTGCCGGTAGGGTTGCGTTGCCAAGCCTGGTGGTGATCGAATCTCAAGCACAAGGCAACAAAGATACCTATGAGTTGATAGGAGGGTGAGCTTACGATGAATTAAAGAAGGGGTCAAGTTTCAAACGCATACCTGGAATGACAATGTCACCAAGACCCAACATTGTAAACTCAGTCTTTTCAACTGTCCCAGCCAGTACGCCGATGATATCCTTAGGCCATACAACCTTGATAGGGGCATCAAAATTCTTTGCGACACTAACCATAACCTCAGTACCAAACACCCAGAAAATGTCGTAGAAGAAGAGCCCGCTGAGAAGAATCATACCAGTCTTGAAAGAGTCTAAAGACAAAAGTTGGATGGCATTCAGGGCGAAACAAATGCCAAAAAAGTTTGACGCAATCCAATTCTTGGTCAGCACGTAGTAGACAGTGAGAAGGATAGAAGTTGTTAAAAGACCGGCATGGACGGCAGTGAAGTTGGCGTTGTAAAGATCTATTGAAGGACAGAATGTTAAAAATGGAAGAAGTGAGTTTCAATGAGTTAATGTTGGGCTACATACGTTTCCCTTTATTGCTAATGGTGACCTTATATTTTTCAACATGCTTGAGGATGCTGAAAGGCAAAGTCTTCTTAGCGAGAAGCAATCCGACCTTCGCGACAGCTGCGCATCCAAGGATAGCAAAGTAGCCGGTGAGTAAGTAATTGATGTATTCCTTATTCAAGAAGCGGAATAGAAGGTATAGAGAAAACAGAACGCCTGAACCAAATACAGGGAACATCCAAGCATCGTTCGCTGACAGACTTTCTGTGATTGACTCTGATTCTGAGTCAGAATCGTCCAAGGGACTCTTGCTTTTCTTGCGAGGAGCGGCATTCTTGGGTCGCTTGACGCCTTTCAGAGACTCAAACGATCCTGCATAGATCGGGATGCATGCCATGGTAAGCAGCGATCCATACGCAATGATGAGCCCGGTTTCGACCATGATTAAAATGACAAAGAGCGGAAGATCAGGGCCATTGGAGCCAGCTAATCCCCCCTTTAATGCTTGTTCCTCTGCGATTGGGTCAATTTCGCGCGTCACAACTTCAATTTGGCCTCAGCCGATGTTGACCTCAGGCAACTGCACATTCTTACTCTTAGGCTATCTAGTATCTAAGAGTCTAAATATTGAAAGACATGCATATTGGCTATAATATCGCATTGCATAATAAAACATATGATTTAAATATGAAAAAGTATTCAATGATTATGAGACACCTTATAGATACCATTGGTTATGAAGAAGTAAATCAATTAAACAATTGTACAATTTCTTTCATGGTAAGTGGCATCCATTATTACCGTCAATGAAGGCTTTATTATGCCTCCATTCAGATTTACGTCTTTCAATCTGACTTAGCAGGTCTTACACTTACAGTCTCTTCAAGTCAACCTATATTCAGGCCTTTAAAAAACTAGTCAATTTAGAAGATACAAAAGAAGTTTTTGTTATGATACACCATTTTGTATCTTTTATGAATGATCTTCGTTGTATATAACCATCAAATTGCAATCACAGACCTCTTGCGTTCTCTAATAAGATGACAGCTGTGACCAATCATATTCGCTAATTGTCTTTGTGACGTCGTACGCGTTGAAATTGGCGTGGCCAAAAATCTTTACTGCTTCGCGAACAGGACGCGTTGATACTCAACTTTTTTTTTAACAAAATATGGCAGGTGAGCCAAAGGAATTGAAGTCTTTTGCCATGCATGTGCATAGCTACTCGAGATTCTAGAATATATATCATATTTCATTCAGCCTTTTTAATTTACTAATGTCATGATCCTTGCAGGATTCAACAATTATGGCTACGATGACATGAACGGCGTCGAAAACACTGGTGGAGGTTTCATGGACTCCTCCCACTACGATAATAACGGTGGAAACCAGACTCAGAACAAAGTAGGAAAAATATCCTTCTCCTACTATGAAAACTTTGATGGTCAAACTAACTGCGCCATTTGAATAGACAAGACCAAGTGAACAGACTTTGCGACCTGTTACTATCAAACAAATGCTTAACTCTCAGCAGTCTCACGGAGAGTCAGAATTCAAAATTGACAATACCGATGTTACTCAGGTATTTATCATGGCAATCATGTGAACAATGTATATTCATTTATTGCTCACAAAGTCCCAAAGGTAACATTCGTCGCCGTTGTGCGTCAGATAAATCCACAATCTGCAAATATTGCATACACAATGGAAGATGGTACCGGATCTATTGATGTCCGTCAGTGGTTAGATCAGATTCAACAAGATAGTGAGGCAGAGAGAGAAAAAAGAGCACAGATAATGTAAGCCTAAGTCAGTCATTGGTGCAAACTACCGACTCTGTTTTCGTAACTGACTCTCGTTCTTTCTTAAAGCATCGGAAATTACGTCCGTGTTGTAGGACGATTGACCCAATTCAATCAAAAGACACACGTCGTAGCCTTCCAAATACGGCCCATCAACAACGCCAACGAGATCACACACCATTTCTTAGAAGCTATCTTGACACACTTGCAGTTCTCCAAGGGTCGCTCAGTAAGTCTAACATCAACGTACTTGATTGATCCAAAATGCTTGTTGACATTTTTCTATCATCTTAAGCATGGACAAACTGGGTCAATGGATACTTTCTCAACGTCAGCATACAATGCAAATAACTTTGTAGGCAATAGCCAAAAGAGCGGTGGCCGTGGCGTAAACGAGGATGTGATCGAAGTTATACAACAGTTTGGACACTTGGACCAAGGTGCTGAAATCAATCAAGTAGTCACTCGCTTGCAAGGAAAATATAGCGAGAAACAAGTCAAGTAAGTAGTGAGATAGCACGTGGAGTATGAGAATGGGTCCTGGTGAGTGCACGATGAACTTTAAAATGGAATACGCTAACAAATCATTTGTCCCTTACAGAGAATCAATCGATTATTTGCAAAACGAAGGACATTTGTATGCTACTATTGACGAATACCATGTGAAATCTGCAGAATCGTTTTAATGGAGTTTGATATGAACAAATGTATGAAAGATTTGCACTACGTGGATACTTAATGAATAAAAACTATCAAAGTAAAGAATAAAAAGGAGCTCCGACTGTCTTGTTACTGGTCAAAAGGATGGATTGGTGCCAATTTGTTGCCTTGTCATTTTGATCGCTGCTTCACCTTTTGTTTGTATTCATTTCAAATCGATGACATAAAGACCATATGGGTATCTACATTACAGTTCCTTCGCCGCTTTAGTAATAGTAGATGGAGTCTTGACAGGGCCACTAAAATCAGCAGCTAAATGAAGCACCTTGATACCGATAAAGATGGCTAGGAAGGCAGCCACCGCGACCCAGAAACAGATGAAAAGCACTGGCACAAGTATGCACAAGCTAAGCACGACAACAAATACTTCAACTCCAATAAGTATGAATAAAAGAAAAGAGACAAGTCCAAAAGTTATGAAAATGATTGATAGGAGGAATATTAGGATAGGAACAGCAGCCACCACCAAATAGATATGAGAGAATAGCTGTGCTTCAGGGCTTGCCAAGGTGTAAGAAGGTTAAACGCCAAGATCTCAAGGTAATGTTGTGACTGGAATCATATACTTACAATTGCCAAAGAGTGTTCGCAAAGCCAAGGGCTGAATCGTATATTGGCCCTAAGGTTTTTTTTAATGATTCGTGGGGCAGGGTTGCCATTGTAGAGGTATACTGGTGAAATGGTATGTGCGCGTCGGCTGCAAAAACTCCCAATTTTGGGAGATTCCATCATTACGCACTATGCATAAAAAGGAGTCTGAAAATGGTATGGTTTTTATTGTCAATAAATAAAGATGTTAGCCACTCTTATCTATTGAAACTTTCTTAGTTCGTGGAAAGGTAAATGGATGCAAGCTGCTGAGCTGCAGTAAGGATTTTTTCCTCCTTAGAAAGTGATTTCGATTGGCTGGTAGTTAAGAAAAGGTTTGGCATGTAGAAATTAGCAAAAGCACACCTAGCCTTGTCCTCATGTTTTAAAAGCGTTACACTCACCTGTATAATTTAGCGGCAGAGGAAGGTGGAGTCAGCGTTCCTTCTGAGTATCTTGTTCCAAAGCTTTGTCGATTTGAAACCGATTTGTGGCTAGACTCCTGGATCCACTCATGAAACATTCCTTCGTCTGGTGTCATTCTCTTTTCTGGATCCCAGTCCAGGCAACGACTCACGAAGTCTACAAAGACTTGATCATTACATCGCAAGACCTGAGCCAGTGTCTTGCTATTTGGTTTCCGCTTTTTTCCTCTTGAGTTAGGCACCAATCTTGGGCTACCGTAGGAATCTGAAGAATACGATGTTAGAGTACTGACTACGATGGCCTTCGTCAGTAGATAACGTGTCTTACCAAAAAATAATTTTCGTCTTGTACTCTTCTCGACAAGGTATGGTTTGGGAACTCCTTGCACTTCCATAATGCAGGCCAGCTGCTCTTGCTCATTTTCTCCAGGAAAGAGTGGGTATCCTAATGGTCAGTGTTCATCGGTTAAATTTTCATTCACCTACAAACGAGTTTCACACTGAGCAAATTCCTACCGGTGTATAGCTCTGCTAAAATGCAGCCCAAGCTCCACATATCAATTGTCATACTATACGTCATTCCTATTCCATACGTTTGTGAATAACAGGTGCCAAGCTTTGAAGATGACTATAATTTGGTGACCTACCTAAAATGACTTCTGGTGATCTATAAAAACGGCTTTGAATATAAGTATAAACTTTTTCTGATTGCAAGCAGCTGCTTCCGAAATCGATGATTTTGATTGTGCTTCGGTTGGGGTATTTGAGCAAAATATTCTGCCAATGTACAAGTGAATATGAATGTCCTTTCAAGTAACGATTGGAAGCAATATCAACTTACTTCTGGTTTAAGATCACAATGAATAACGTTGTGCTTGTTCAGCAACGATAAAGAGTTCAGTATTTGGGCAGTGAATCTACATTTAACAGTAGTTAGATATGTAATGTTTCTCATATTGTAGCCAAAGCGCAATAGAACATACCTTCTGATGAGAGCAAGGCTAAAACCACGGAAATTATTGCTCTTAATGAATTCATACAAATTCATGCTCAGGCATTCAAAGGCAATACAAAGATGATTTCGAAAGTAGAAGTGGTCGGTCATGCGAACATTGTTATAACGGTCTTCAGGATCCTATACACAGAGTAACAATGCGACATATTCAGTATTAATGTCCAGTAACAAGATCAATGTATGCATGCACTTACCCAAGATACGAGGTCTTGCAAAATCTTGACTTCGACAAGTGCTTGAGCGTGGAACCGCTTTTTGTTACGAATGATTTTAATAGCGACATATTCACCAGTTTTATGGTCCAAACACTTTAGAACTTGACCAAAAGAACCCTTGCCAAGCAAATCAGAGATTTCGTAACGATAACAGAGATGGTCGTGCATGTTGATAATGTAGTCCCCACGTTCGTCGTCATAGCCATGGTTAAATTCAGCCTTTTCTGGGGTAGCATACTGCTTTCTATCCTTGGGGCTAATGTAGTAGACCTTGCTATACTTTGGTACTTCCTCTCGCTCGTATGGGCATAACTGAGATGAGAAAGCTTCCAATGCATGTCGTGGCTTCATACCTTCGGATCCAAAAGGTTTAGGTTGAACCGGTTCCTTCTCGTCGCTGGTAATGTATTGTCGACTGCTGTATTCTTCATAGACCGTGTGCGGGCGAACCGATGTTCTTTTGGATGGGAGCTGCGTGGAGTGGTGTTCGCGAGTGTCAACATTATTTACTTCCAGAGCCAGCTTTGGGTCCCACTTCATGTCTGTGTCTTCATCATCCTCCTTAATGCGATGTTCTGCTACAAGGTTTTGAAGTCGCTCATGCAAACTAAGTCTTCGATTCCTTTCATGTCGGCGACGCAAGATACTTTCGTCCGTAGCAGTATTATACGCAGGTTTCTTTGCGATATCTGGTGCATGCGTATCAAGTGAGCTTATACTTGCAACCGAGTGACGCCGGTTTGCGTAACCTTTGCCAGCTTGTGCGCCTATTGTATTTGCACCGTTTCTAACTATCTTACGGTATGTCAAATCCGTTGTTTGGAGTAATGGGCTTCGACCCATTTTGTCATAATCGGATATGGCACTTGCTTTACCGGACACCTGTATGTTAGCTGATGATTTCGTTGATATTGGCGTAAGATCATCGTCCTGATCACTAATGTCAAGCAGATTGGTTTGGCTTGCACTTTTGGTAATTGACATCGCAAATTGAGGGACCCGAGGCGATGATGGTGCTGTTCGACTTCCCTTTGAGTAAGAAAGTCTACGTTTACTCGATTGCCTGTCCGTTTTGACTGGTAGCCTTAATCCAAGAGGGCTGCTTTCATCCTCACTGCTAGTCATATGTGCTCCTGCTGCGCTCAGATCCAAATCGCTGTTGGCTCCTTTGGATAATCCATATCGGAAGACTGGTACTGGAATCCGAGTTGGGGTAGTCGCAGTTGTTGCGCTGGATGGTGATCTTGGTAGCTCTCGTCGACTGGAAGCCCCTCTTAAGTCAAGCTTCATAGGTTCAAGTTTCATTGGAGGCAACGGTAACGACGGTACAGGGGGTGGAACAGCAAGGTTTCCTGGTAACGTCTGTGAGAAAAGATATATGCATCAGAATTCAATTGCACTCTAGGATCATCTCTATGCAAGAACATTTACTACTCACTTTTCCTCGCCTACGTGAAATGATAGCCTTTCCAGCTGGCTTGCTTTCTAGCTCAGCATTTGGAGCTGTTATCTTTCGTTTCTCATGCACTTCATCATCCAAATATTTACGTCTGTCAACTGGTGACCTCACAACCGTTGAGACATTGACATGTGCATTTTCGATTTCCGATTTTAAGCTTTCAACGTATGCAGTACTTGCACGGTTCTCGGTGGTCAAGCCTGACTTCCGTCTACTACTGGTAGATCCTCGGTGGGAGAGGCGACTTGTATTTTGGCTATCATCATGTCCATTTGGACCTAACTGATAAGGCTGTCTGGCCTGACCATCACTCCCTTCGTCGCTATTGAAGTCTTTGGATGGGCTGATACTATTGTTTCGGCTGTGTGCTGTTTTCACAGATTCTATTCCTTTGTTGTAAAAGGAATGGTGTTTTGGGACAGGAGGAACCGGAGGAATGTCCTCTTTTTCTATACCTGAAGCATTTCCTTTAGCCTCATCAACATCACCAAATGCACTTGATGACCTCGAAGGCGGAGGTGATGATGATATCGATCTACGATGAGTGTTCGTGCTAGTTGACCGTGTGTAGCCTTGATATTCGGATATACTGACTCGAGACGGGGTGCGTCGCAAAGAAGAGGCTGATTTCCCATTCTCCTTTTTCAAGCTGGAGGAACGCTCTGGGTTTCTGGTGATCTCTAACTCGCCCACCAATGCTTCTATTGACTTGTCAGCAGTGGAAGTTGCGCGGTTTCTGGACTGGAAGGATGCCGGTAGACTTTTTCTTGATAGACTCTGGGACTTATCCAATATTTTTTCAGTGAGAAGTAACGTAGAGTCACTATCCATAGATTGTTGCAAGTGACGGTGAGAGCTCACCCTTGGCGGTCTATTCTGGACGTTTGCTCCTAAACTTTGATGTCGCTTTATTCTGTTTGCTGGATTAACCTCTTGGTTTGATTGAGAGACTTCTGGATGAAGTGAAGAAGACCGCTCGCCAACTGCGACTGGGTGTGCTGACATTGGAGAATATAGTGCATATTTTGAGCTCAGACTTGGCATAGTCGGCGGGCCATCCAAGTTTAGGGGAGGTGGGGGAGATTTTAACGCTCTTGATTTCGGTCGCATCCTGCCGGTTGAACCCTTTCTCGTAATTCTTGCTTCCTTTGTATCACTAACATCAGAATCATAGATTTTGGTTGAAAAAGTCTCTTTGTTCTTCAGCACTGCAGTTTCATCTTCCTTTACATGATCACCAACGTCGCTGTTAATTCGTCCTTCTGGCTCATCTTTGGTAAGAGAAGACATCGGAAGAGAGCCAGAAGTACTCATTCGTTGCGAGTTGTTGTTAAAATTGCGAGATGCTCTTAAGCTGCTTTTCCTTGGCAGGGTGTACTTTGCATCGGAGTTCGAGTCGTCTTCAGCAAAAACCTTGGAAAGGCGGTGTCTGCTGACACTATTGGTCTCAGCCGCAGATACTGATGCAAATTTTCTCTCAGTGGCGATGTCCGGATTGGACAGGCTGGAATCAAGTAGCGTTTCCGCAACTCCAGATTTTCGTTTGGTAAGTAAGCCAGTAGATGTTTGCCTATGATACATTCTTGGAGTAGTCTGAAATCGAAGTGTGTCAGAAAATTGTATTGATTTAACACCGGATATGGTACTAAGAAGATAATTACCAATTGAGCATCAGATACTCGTCGTGTCTGTAGAGATGCTGATCTCAGTAAGAAATCCCTATCTTTCTCAGCGAACTGAGCAGCTGCAGACGGTCTTCTTTGTCTAGCACCGGCGCTCTTCGAGGGTGTTGTGGATGATGAAACCTCGCTACTCTCACTGGAAACAGTATCATAATCCGATCTTTGATTTGTAATTGAGGGATGCCGAGGATCTCGTGTTGATACCCTCTTTCTTGTGGTGGAGCCTGTACCTGCCTTCTCAGCTGCTGTAGCAGCTGCCCGCGAGCGACTACTGGAAGTAGCTTTAGTGTAATTGCTATCCTCCGTCCGACTGATGGTCCGAGTGCGCTGATAATGTGATTGATCAGGACCATGGCTACTCTCTCGCTCCTTCAGTAATCTTATGCGGTTTAGATGCTCTTGTTGTTGATCAAAGCGTTGTTTCTCCAGTTGAGCTAAAGACTGACTAATATCGGTATCGTCATTGTTTTCCTGATCATACTGCCAATGATGACTACTGGTAGTGTATATGGAATGGATGGAGCTCGATTGCGACATATCTTGGCTCTATTCTTTCTTTGAAGACATTGTGGTAAATCATAGAAATAAGTATTAGTGTAAGCTAGATAACCTGGGCTTTGCATATGGAGCCACAAAATGCAGGAGTTCCAAAAATTGATACATACCAAAACGCTCTTTCTGACGTACTTATTGATGGTGATGATTGGCTCAAAGATGTATCGAAATGAGCTGAAGGTCGGGTATACAAATGCTTGGGAATACCTGGTTCAATCGGATCAGCTACTGCAACTTGATGAGATGTAGGAAAGTTTGCTGATGAAAGAAGAGTACCTCTAAATATATATTCAATACAGCATAATCTAGAACTGTAGTATGAGCTTGTGACAGATTGGTTGATGACAATGAGATGGGTAAAGTGATGAGCTGATCTTGGCTTTCAAAGACAGCGCCAGAAAAAAAAAAGCTCAGGCACACTCCACTTCAAACTATAAATCAATCTGACTGCAATAAATTTTTCTTTATTTTACTTTCATTTTCTTTTTCAGAATGGATAGTGTGAAGAAATTTTTCTATAAGAGTTATCTACCTTTAAAGTATATGTAAAGCGACCCGCGTGTACATCATAATTAAATGCGGGAAATGGACCCCCACTCAAGCAATACCATAAATGCCGATCCCAGCTTATGCAGACATTTGGGTTAGGAAATATTCGGCGCAGCTGTTAGAGATCAAATTTTTTCACCCCGACACAAGACACTTTGCTGACAGCTCCGATCACTCACTCACTTTGGTCCAACTCACTTTTGTCTAATGAAGTTTGGTGCAACTCTTGAGCACTTGCAAGTCAAAGGCTGGGAAGAAAAATATGTAGCATACAATTCCATAAAGAAGCTATTAAAATCACCATCCACTGCCGAGGAAAATCACTCATTTGGAGAAGCTGAAGAAGAAGATTTCGTGGAACAGCTGGATTCTGAATTGGAAAAGGTATACAATGTGCAAAATGGTCACAGTACCTCGGGCTTTTTCGATCGCTAAACTCTAGAAAAATGTAGGTTAATTCTTTCCACAGCCAACAAATGCAGGAGATACAGCAAAGCATTGATAATTGCACGAAGCAAATAGATGAAATCAATCAACACGAAGATATCACAGTTCAACAGTCCAACCTGGACGAAATTGCTGAGAGGGTCAATCACCTAGCTGACTGGATTAATAATCTTGCAAATTATGCACAGGTCAACTATACTGCTATCATAAAGCTTGTTAAGAAGCATGATAGACATGTACAGTACCACGTACGACCTCTGTTCATGATCAGATTGAAACAGTGCCCATTTTGGAAGCAGGACTACGAAGGTTTGCTTTTACGACTATCGGATTTATTCGGAGTCATTCGATCAGAAATATCACCCGTTAGCGCACTCAGTGCTTCTTATGCACAACCAGAGCAACATTCTACTGAAACGTTCTTACGAAAATCAACCAAATACTTCGTTTCGCTGGACAATGTTTTGGAACTGAAAACGTTCATATTACGTCATCTCCCTATGCTGGTATATGATAATGCTACACGCAAGTCAAATAAGGGCATCAACCCACCCATTACATCCATATACCTGGATAATTCTGAGTTGGAATTATACAATGCCAAAGTCGACAAAGAAGATGGTGCTCAAGTTATACGACTACGGTGGTATGGATCGACGGAGGATACGAACAAAATATATATCGAACGAAAAGTACAGCAAGAAGAGGACGCTGGGGAATTGAAAGATCGCTTTATGCTTAAAGAAAAGTATATTAAAGATTTTTTGGATGGTCGAAGAGAGGTTGTAGAAAAGAACGTCCGCAAAATCAGAGCCAAGAGCGCTGACAGTAATGCCGAAGCTGACGCCTTTGAGAAATTGGCCTATGAGCTCCAAGATGCCATCAAATCAAAAAATCTTCAGCCAAGTACGTATGTTATCTTTCTTTGACTGTTGTGTTCATTCTGTATTAACTACGTTTTTTCTGGCCATTTAGTGGCGCGAACATATTATAGTAGAACGGCTTTTCAAATTCCTGGGGATTCCCGGCATCGGTTGTCACTAGATACAAACCTAACTATGATCAGAGAAGATGATCACTTATTTCCCGATGACCCCACTTCTAGACGACCCAATGGCGAGTGGAGAAGACCGGATGTTGATGTCAATTTTCCCTTCAGCGAGTTGCCTCCTGATGATGTTCGTCGCTTTCCTTATGCCGTTCTTGAAATCAAGTTGAATTTGCCTCCAGGCAGCCGAACACCTGCGTGGATTGATGAACTGATTTCGTCTGGCTTGGTAGAAGAGGCTCCAAAGTTTTCAAAGTTTGTCCACGCAACCGCAATCCTGTTTGAACGTAGAGTGCATTTACTTCCATTCTGGGTAGGTTTTCATTTCTGTGATTCATTTGGTCTCGTTTATGACTCTTCGTCCTAATGTATTCCTTTAGCTGGCACAAATGGAGTCGGAAGAGGAAGCCACATCAATTGTTCAAGAGAATGCGAACGTTATACACGCGCTTTCCCGTAAATACTCGCAAAAATCAGTTGAGGTTGCAATGCAGAACTCGCAATCTATCTTCAAAATGACACCCGCCAACGAACCCGCAAATATAACCAATGCGACTGGTAGAGCCAGCCCAGATGTGCTAGTTGGACGACAAGTCGAACCTTCCTCCAGTCGTACTATAAACGTACACCATGCAAAAAATAGTTCATCGACAATGCCTACAAAATCAGCTAAAAGCTGGTTTAACGTAATCAGTTCAAAATTGCCATTCAATCATTTTAATGGTGGATATCGAGATGAAGTCCTATGTCTGCCACCTGGCGTTCATATTCCTCAAAAGATATCTACGCCGGTTCGGGTGGAACCTAAAGTCTTTTTCGCCAATGAACGAACTTATTTCTCATGGATGACTTTTGCAGTCCTTCTCGGAAGTTTTTCAGTAGCTCTTGTCAACACTGGGGATAAGATTGGTAAAATTGCTGGCTTAATGTATACCATGATATCACTCTCTACGTTGATTTATGGCTATGGCCTGTATTACCGTCGCCACGAACTGATCATGGCACGAGCGAGCGGTCCATATGGTAAATATTTTATGGCCATACTGTAACACTAAGACTGTGCTCTAAACCTCGGCGTTCTGTTGTTTTTCTTCATATAGATGATGTGGTGGGTCCTACCGTAATTTGTTTCGCTTTACTTATCGCAGTTGCCATCAATGCTTATTGTAAGTTATCCATGAGTTGTTCATACTGCGCGTTTGACTTGACTTCATTCCGGCGACTAACTAAAACCTAACTTTCATTATATAGTGAAGCTAGCATAAAACAACTTCGCATGTTGATGTTGCAATGTGGCGTGTAAAGGAATAAGATTTTTTTTTATTGTGTAATGATCAGTGTAGCATTTCTACGTATCAATTTCATTGGCCATGTTTAAAGTGCAAAATCTCTTCTTGACACTAACGGCACAAAACTCCTTCGGCAACTAGCGAACAGACATTGATGTGAATGTATCGACTTAAGAAAAAGATATTCTTGTAACGAGCTTGGTCAAATGTCATGCATGCGAAGGCGTCTCTTTTGATTTTTCAGTTTGATACGTTGCATGCACACATTTGTTGCAAACACATTCCTTAACTGGGCCTTGTTGCTCGTGTGGCGGCGGAGATATAACCAAAAGCGCAGAATTCAGCTTCGCTATTCCAATTAGCCCTGTTGCAATCCGACACAAAGGGAAGTAAGTGGGAACTAAGCCTAGCTTTGGTATGCAGATCTTAATTCCTCTCGTATCAAAGAATACCCTTGTTGATATAATGATGCATTGTATGAAACTGTCAAGCTAATCATGGACCTAGTCTTGGTGGATAAGTTACAGTTATTGGCGAAGGCTTTGGATTGATCGGACGTGGCTTCTTCATGGGCTGGAACATGGCGGTGAATACAAGTTCCCTACGTTATCAACAACTGTTGCTTATATGTCTTTTTCATCCTTTTTTTTCGATCGCTATCCACTTTTGAACACAAACCTTATTCTCCAGTACAGTTTCTTTGGCAAAATTCCCAACACTATTCATCATTTTATTGGCTTGTACGATCCATCATTAGTTATATTTTCATCCCCATATACTCGCAAATCAAAAGATCATTTCAACTTTTTATGCTTCTTTCCATGGACATAATCTTCATTTTATAGTATATGGTTTACATGTGATTGTAACCCATTCGTTAGTTGCTCAGCACCAGCCGAGCGGTTACCGACCGAATTTCATGGGCGCTGGTTACACCACCAAAGATCAGACCATTGCAGCATCCTACTCAGCTTAAGCCTAGACGTAACCGTTGATGAGCCAAACATGGCTTTTGTTATTAACTCTTCTACCTTTCAAGGAAATGCTCAGTTCTTTATAAATTTCCAAAAATGATGGAGATACAGACATCATTTCATAAATAAGGGTATATATATACGATGGTAGTAAGAAATTTACTTGTTCTCCGGATTTGATCCGAAAACAACAGTTTGCCCTGAATACCCACCAAACAGTTTCGATTTTGATCCTTTAATGCTATCGGTATCGCTTGGTTGTACTAAAGGTAGATGGGAAGATGTCAATACTGACTGGAATCCGAACCGATGATGTAAAGAAATTGACGTGTAGCTTGGAAGATTGTCTCCCCAACCATCATCAGAAGCCGGCATGGAGGGTTCTGTTTGTGGGACTACTGATTTTAATGGTGGTTGGCATCCGCCTCCAAAAACTCTATGATTGGCATATTTCTGCTGATCATTGATGTCAGCATCTTGCAAATCCCTGGCAAGCTTTTCTTCTGGGCTGGATATGCTCATTGCATCAAGCGATGAGAGTGAGCCAGGCTGGCTAGAATGCTTTTTTTCACTCATTAAAAAAAGCAAGATTTTAGGATCAAGAACGAACAGTTTCAGGCAACGAGTAGTAAGATCAATGAGGCTTCAGTTTGACCACATTGAAGGCAAAAATTTCTTCAACTGTCCAATCGCACTGAAAAATTAGCCATAAATTTATAATGGCTCAATATCACCAGAGTATCAGTACGTTTAAGCCCTTATCCTATATTGGCCCATTGTGCGCCTCTATATGTTGTTGTCTGTAATTTAAACGACTTTAAAGCGTCCATAATTGAAGGAACAAGTAAGTACTGGCTGTTAAACTCGTCATTTGGCTATACCTAAGATACGATGGTTTACATTCTAGGGTAATCTCCATAAACAACTATAATTATTCTACGTAGGTAATCAGAGGGAATTACCATTTTTAGTGCTAAAATACTCCGTTAGCCACCCATATAAGGAAATAATTTTTTGAAATTTTTTGAAGTTCCCGCTCATTACCAAAACGATGCACCACCTTAGTAAGTGAATATTTTTACATTCTAGCAATGGAATTCAATAATTTCATTATTTTTCTATGACAAGGTGCAATTTCAGTACCACAGCCTCAGTGGTAAACGCAGAATATAGAGCCTTTTCATAGGACCTCAGACCATGGAAACAGAACTCCGCTAAAATTCCTCTCATTACCAAAATGAAACAGCACTTTAGTCAGTCCACGTTTTCATATTCTGCTGATGGAATAATAGTTATTGATAACTTAAATATATATGAGCGCAATTTCAGTTCCATAACTCCAGCGGTGAGCTCTGAATGAGATGCGTTTTAATGGCACCTCCGATTTTGGGTATAAAAGCCGCTGAAATTCCCCGCTGATTACCAAAACGGTATACCACCATAGGCAGTGCAGTTTTTTAAATTCTGTTAGTTGGATCACATTAATTGATTATTCAACTGTATTTGAGTGCAATTTCAGTATGACAGCTCCAGAAGTAAACGCAGAATAAGATACATTTTTATGGCACCTCCGATTTCGAAAACCAAAAATGGGAATGGTAAAAAATAACACTTTGTTGCTGTAAGTCACCTGACCTAACTCCACTTGTGCCTAAACTATCCCATGCTCTTAGCCGCTCACTGTGATCTGTATATATGCCCGATTATATCAGAGTATAAAACTGACTGACTTTTCTGCTTTTGTCGAATTCCTCTGACCACAACCTCCATCGTGGAAGCAGAATGTGATTCATTTGATCGCCCCATCTGGTAAGTTTCCCAGGTCATGATCAATCTATGTCATCACTGGAACGCGACCACGTCCGATAGAAACGGCAGAGGAAGCCCGATACGGTCAGCATCCCGCGAATCTCGTTAGTAACATCTCGATGGTGCACGACATCTGTACTGATGGTAGCGATGTCATTCAAATGGCTCGAGGATTCGATTCTCTGCCGCTCTCTACCTTTTAACTGTTGTTTTTCTAATAGAGGCTGAGAGTGGTTCTGTAGTGTGTAGCAACAACGGTGGATAATGCAGAGGACAGCATGGAAAGTTGGCATGCCTCGGATGTAGGGAGCTGCTTCAGACTCGGATGCAAACGCAGGCGCATGGACTGGTTTACTACAGCCCAGTTATCAGTAAGAGGGCAGTCCTTATGCTTATAGTTTACACTGTTAACCACAGTCAGTTTTTAATAAACACCAAGTGCTCATGCTAATACTTACATTGTTAACAACAGTCTAGTTTTTTTAAGTGCTAAGTGCTCACGCTCGTAGTTCGCACAGTCAACCACAGTTTTTTACAAGCGCTAAGTGCTGATGCTCGTAGCTCACACAGTCAACCGCAGTTTTTTTCTTAGCGCCAGTGCATGAGCTTTTAGCTTACACGGTTAAACACAGTTTTTCTTATCAATAATCAGTGATTATGTATATAGCTCATGCTATAATTATTCTACGTTGGTAATGAGAGGGAATTTCCATTTTTAGTGCTAAAATACTCCGTTAGCCACCCATATAAGGAATTTTTTTTTTGAAATTTTTTGAGGTTCCCGCTCATTACCAAAACAATACACCACCTTAGTAAGTAAATATTTTTGCATTCTGGCAATGGAATCCAATTATTTAATCATTTATCTTTAACTGGGTGCAATTTCAGTTCCACAGCCTCAGTGGTAAACGCAGAATATAGAGTCTTTTCATAGGACCTCAGACCGTGGAAACAGAACTCCGCTAAAATCCCTCTCATTACCAAAAGGAAACAGCACCTTAGTCAGTCCATATTTTTGTATTCTGCTGATGGAATAATAGTTATTGATAACTTAAATATATATGAGCGCAATTTGAGTTCCATAACTTTAGTGGTGAGCTCAGAATCAGATGCGTTTTAATGGCACCTCCGATTTTGGGTATAAATGCGGCTGAAATCCCCCGCTATTACCAAAACGGTATACCACCATAGGCAGTGCAGTTTTTTAAATTTTGTTAGTTGGATCACATTTATTGATTATTTAACTGTATTTGAGTGCAATGTCAGTATGACAGCTCCAGAAGTAAACGTAGAATGGGATGAGTCCTGTAATTATTATACGTAGGGGAACATAGTGAAAATAAATTTCACCAGCCAAAAAACTCCGAAGTGGTCCCAAAAATGGAAATAAAATTTTGAATTTTTTTCAAATTCACTCTGTACACCTAACGTCTACACCACCTTAGTCAGTGAGTTTTTCTTCATTCTGTTGATGGGATAAGATAATTTCATCATTTTACTATGTCTATAGGCAGTTTCCATACCATAGCTTAAGTGATGGGTGCAGAATGGGATGCGCTTTACGCCCCCTCCGACCGTGAAAGACAGAACTCCGCTGTTTTATCACTCTGTACACCTAAATGCCTAACACCTTTTTCGCTGCACCTTTTTACGTTCTGCTGGTGGGGTTAAAGTTGTTAATTAATCAACTATATTTGAACAAAATTTCAGTACCATAGCTCAAGTGGTGAACGAGAACGGGATGATCTTTCATAGCACCTCCGATTTTGATGTATCACAACGGCTAAAATTCACTTCGTTCGCCTAAATTCCTACACCTCCTTCCTCACTGTATTTTTACTGCATTTTTACTATCATTTTTTTTATTTTGTTGGTGGGATCAAATTCTTTGATGACTTAACTATATCTGAGCACAATTTCAGTACTATATCTCCAGTTGTGGATGCAGTATAAAGTGCTCTATCATGGTACCTCCAACCATGAAAAATGACCTGGGAATGAAAATCTGTTAAAATTGGCCCTGTTCCACCAAAAATTCTTACCACGAAATTTGTACCTACACCAGATATTTTATAACATAAAAAAAGATCACAGCAATTTTTTGTTTGCAATCTGTTATTAGGATGAGAGTTATTGAAGATCTAATGATGTCTGAGCGCAGTAACACAGCATCAATGGTGGAAGCAAATCGTGATGCGTAACCATCACCGCAACATGTAAATCCCCAGGTCATGATCACTCTCCGTCATCGCTGAAACGTGCCCACGTCCGATAGTGGATGCAAAGGAAACCCGGTGCAGCCAGCATTCCGCGAATCTTGTTAGTAACATCTCGGTGCTGCACAACATGAGCATTAGTGGAGCGATGTCATTCAAATGACTCGATGATTCGAATCTTTGCCGCTCTCTACCTACAGTCTAGTCATTCCCAGTCGCTCAATGCTCATGCTTTCTAATAAACACGAAGTGCTCATGCTCGTAGCTCACATTGTTAACTACTGTTTTATAAAGTGCTCAGTGCTTGAGCTGTTAGCATACACAGTTAACTACAATTTTTCTTATGTATACGCAATGCTTACGGTTATAGCTCACACTGTAAACACATATTTTTTACAACAGCTCAGTGCTTGAGCTTTTAACTTACACAGTTAGCTACGTTCTTCTTTATAAATACGAAGTGGTTATGGTTATGACTCACACTGTTAAACACATTATTTTTTCCAAGTGCTCTGTGCTTATAATTACAGCTTACGCTCTTTTTAATCCATTATGATATATGTTACTAAGTAATTTACCATATTATCTTCTTAATTCAATTCCATTCCATTCTATTTCATTTCATTTTATTTCATTTTATTTTCTATCAATAACGGTTTTAATCATTTAATACGTGTGCCCATAATATACCAAGCATAATAGATAATGATTGACTGTTGTTACAAGTGTCATCTATAAATATAAGTAATGAGGTTTTATTTCAATACTGTGGTTAACAGTATAAGTTATAGGTATAAGCACTTTGCAACTTAAACCGCTAATAAGTCAAATCGATAGTAGGACAAACCGCTAGTAGGTAAAATCGCCAGTAAATCAAATCGCTAGTGGAAAAAATTGATGGTAGGAACAATTGAAGTAAGTCAAACCGCTGGTAGAAAAAATCGATAGCAAGAAAAATTGAAAGCAGGATAAACCGCTACGTGAAACCGCTAGTACCCGCTAGTAGGATAAACCGCTAGTAAGTCAAATCGGTAGAGGAAAAACAGCTTAGTCAAATTGCCAGTATAAAAAATCGAAAGTAAATAAATCGCTAGTAGGTTAAACCGCTAGTTAGTCAAAACCGATAGTTAGTCAAACCGCTAGACAAGCAAACCGCTAGTGAAACGAAAGATAACATAGCAAAGCATAGTGAAATGGCAAAATCATGAGATAAATCAAATGGAACAAAGAGATGAGGCATCAGTGATAAAAAAATAAAGTGTGATAGATGAGGAATGTGCAATGAAATTTAAGAGTTGATGATAATAATGGGAGGCAGTGCATGAGAGGTTTAAAGTGAAAATTATAAATCGAGGTTTAAAATTTGTAGAATGAGGATGAATAATTGAAGATAAACAGTTGGAAAATGTGGGTTAAAGGTTGTAAGTTACAGATATTGGTTATGTATTATAAATAGAAGAATAGTGATTGAGGGTTAAAAGTTGGAAAAATGAAGATTGAGTATTGCAAGTTAGAAAATAAGATTGAGTGTTTGTAAGTTGGAAAATGAGGATTCAGGTTTGTGAGTTGAGAAATGAAAATTGAGTATTATAAGTTCGAAAATGAGGTGAAAGGTCGAAAGTTGTAAAATGGCAATTAGATGTTATGAGTTCGAAAATGAGGGTTGAGTAACATAAGTTCGAGAATGAGTGTGAAGGGTTGCAGGTTGGCAGAGCCGTCCGCGGGTGGGGTGTATGGTAGGCAGAGCCGTCCGCGGGGAGGGGGTGGATGGATGGTGGATGGGTTGGGTGGGTTGGGTGGTTGGTGGGTTGCAGGATGGCAGAGCCGCCCGAAGTGGAGGGGCAAAAAAGAGACAACATACAAGCCGCGGAAAAAAAGAAAAAATAAGGGGTGGGCGGGTGGTCCAACCGTTAAGAAGTCCAACTTCGGGCAGAAAGACACGGGTTCGAATCCCGGACACAGACGCACGGGGATAGTATTTCCGGGACAATAGAAACACCGAAACCCGGAAACCGGGATTAGGGATTAGGGATTAGGGATTAGGGATTAGGGATTAGGGATTAGGGATTAGGGATTAGGGATTAGGGATTAGGGTTTAGGGTTTAGGGATT